>OX344728.1:47305856-48505856 GCA_947034835.1 Ballota nigra | reverse complement strand
AATTCAAGAGTAAAGTTAAGACTAATTTTAAGAATTCATTAATTAAGAGAATTAAAACTAAACATCACGAATTATCCTAATTACGTACCCACATCCTACTTCTACGAGTTCATCCTACCCTAAGCATGCAAGGGTTCTAGCCTAACATGGTGGTTTGAATAATCAAAGCAATCACAAGAACAATAAACATATGCATAATTGAATTAACTAATAAAATCAAGAACATAAACGAAAGAACAAATTAAAGTCTCCAAAGAAATCTATATAAATCTGAAAAACTAGGTTTAATCGTCTCAAAGAGTAAAGAAAGAAAGAATTAATCTAATACATTCAAAAGAAATACTAAAACTAAGAATTCGTAAATTAAAACCTCGATTACAACGTATAAAAATCTTCAAAACTCCTCCCCAAGCTTTCTCCTCGTTCAAAGTATGTAAAAATATGTGTTGGTATGTTGTTATCCTCCAAAACAAGTTTGGAATGAGTATATATAAGCGTCGGGGCGAACCGGAAACTCATGGGCCGAAAAACGAATTCGGAGGCAAAAAATAGGAAAGTGCTCGAGCAGCTCGAGCAGGGGCGTTCGAGCAGGGGCGCTCGAGCATGTAGCTCGAGTGGTGCAATCGGTCGAGCGCTGGCGCTCGAGTGCTCTCGCTCGAGTGGTTTTCGGCTGCTGTACACTTGTTCGTAAAATATTCATATCTTCTCAACCGGGAGTCCGTTTTGGCCGATTCAAAGTCCTACGAACTCCTATTTTCACCCTATATCCATCTATGAAAACCAAAGAGACAAATTAATGAGTTTATAAAAATGATACTCAATTGACTCCAAACACTCATAAAAAACACTCAAAACATGGGCAAATCGGGCACCAAAACATAACAATTTCACGCCTAATCATTCAGTGGGAGTTGAGGGAATGGGTTCAGAGGGGGTTGAGGATGCCTCAGCAGATGCCTCAGAGGGGGTGTCATTTTGGGATCCACTTTCAGGCTGTTGAGAGCCTTCAGTGGTGGTTTTGGAGATTTTGGAGATTTTCTTGGTTTTGACAGGGGTTCTGGGCTTGGTTTTGGGTTTAATAGGGGTAGGGGCAGGTGCATCTGAGTCAGACTCAGTAGATATAACATTCGGAGTTGAGTCAAGGTTACCCGATGAAGACTCATCAGTAGAGTTTGTGGCTCTGACCTTCTTAGAGGCACTCTCCTTCACGGCCTCAGAAGACCTCTTCTTCTCCTTCTTTGAGGCCTTCTGTGCCTCCTCCTCCTTGTCCAGGGCCATTTTATCACTTAGTTTGACCAGCCTCCTCTTCAGCTTGGTCTTCTTTCCCTCAGTAGGGTTGGCTTCCTTAGTCTCCTCCGCTGCTTCAGGGCTTTCCACTTCCAGGCTCAGCTTTCTTGCCTCCAGAGCCTTTCCAGACTTGAATAGAGTCTTCAGATTACTCCATTTCCTATCCGCTTTCCAGTCTACTCCCATATCAACATTTTCAATTAGATAAGAGATCTTGGTGGCAAAATTTAGCTTACTTGCCAACTGGGGAGTCTTGTCAGGCTGAAATTTTGATTGCTTCTTATTTAGTGCCCTTAAGAAGAACTGCTGCCAGTTAAAGCTTTTCTCCTTACTCTCCACTATAGCTTTCATCAATCTCAACTTTGGTTTGCTTACTTGCTCTGTGCTCCCTTGGTTTCCCAGAATGCATTTCCCAACAATCTCACAAAGGACATTGTATACGGGAAGAAGTACACTTCTATTCATAGTGGGGTTGTACTTCGTCTTCTTCTGCATTATGGTGTAGACCCAGTCCTCCTCCTTATCCATGATACAAGTGTCTGGATTTGGGCTTTCAGAGGGAAGTCCAAACAGCTCCTTGAGATCATCTCCTTCCAATCGGATCTCCTTTTTTACATTCTGATGCTCAATAATTTCATTCCCATCTCTCATCACCTTTTTTTTCCTCTTCAAGAATAGACAGGACTTGATTTTAGAATCAGTGTTAGCAACACTGAAAAAGAACTCCAAAACTTGTATATCGAAGCAGTTTTGGGGGTGGATAGATAAGAACCTTTCTAAGCCTGCTGCTTTCAACATCTCCAGGGCCTCCTTTATGTGTGCGAATTCTGGCCTGGATTCAATTTCTGGGTTATCGAACACCAATATGGGTTCATACCAGAAATTATCCTTGTCTGACAAAAATCCTAGATTTACCTTGGCCATTTTAGAAAAGGATTGTGAGAAATTTGCAGAGAGTATTTTGGAAAGATAGTAAGTGTTTGCTTGAAAGTGTGTTCGAAAAGGTTCTTAGGCTGATTTTGGGGGCTTTTATATGAGTAATGGATGGTGAGATTTAATACCACAATTAACGTCTGAGATTAATTTGGTTGAAAGGTCGTGGATAGTTGAAGGGGTTAGTGGGGAGTTTTTTAGAGATCTTGACGGTTAGAAAAGAACCACCTAAAATGAAAGGTATGGATTAAAGGAGTTGGTAGCCAGAAGGTCACATCATCCGGCTTTTAAGGCACATGAGATAGGTAACTGTAAAAGCGAAACTGACTTGTACAACGCGCATTAAATGCTTGCCATATCGAAATCTTTTTAAAACAGAGTAAAAAGATTTAATTTCCAAGAAAATACTCATTAGCTATTTTTTATAAGAGTTTTTTATTATAAAACTAAGAGACTTCAGATTTGAAAAATAACAGAGTTAAAACTTTTGACCTCTACTGAGGTGGAACCTCTTCTGAGAAATATAAGCTCTCCTGTGATCAGTGACTCCACTGAGGTTGATCCTCTTCTGAGGTTGAACCTCCACTGACTCGAAATTAACTCATCTGAGATTAGTTCCTTCCTCTACTCTGCTGGATCTAGAAGTCCAAGCTCTACTGATAGTTCTTGAAACCTTACTTCAGCCAAAGGTTTAGTAAATATGTCAGCCTTTTGTTTGTCAGTATGAATCTTGAGCATTTTGATATCCTTCTTCTCCACATGATCTCTGATGAAATGATTCCTTATATCCACATGTTTGCATCTTGTGTGGAGAACTGGATTTTCTGAGATAGCAATTGAACTATTGTTGTCATAGAAAATAGGGACTTCATTAGGAAAGATATTGTAATCTCTCAGTTGTTGTCTTAGCCATAGAATTTGAGCACAACAACTTCCAGCTGCCATATATATTCAGCTTCAGTAGTGCTTGTGGCTACTGAATTTTGCTTCGTGGAAAACCAAGAGATCAGCTTACTTCCTAAGAATTGACAAGAGCCTGGGGTTGATTTCCTGTCAATTCTGCATCCTCCATAGTCAGCATCTGAGTATCCTGTGAGTTCCAGATTTTCATCTGAGGGATACCATAATCCCATATTCACAGTACCCTTGAGATATTTAAGAATCCTCTTAGCAGCTTCCAGATGACTTTTCTTGGGATTTGCTTGATATCTTGCACATATCCCAACTGCAAATGTGATATCAGGCCTGCTTGCTGTGAGATACAGTAGAGATCCAATGTTAGCTCTATAGTGAGTCTGGTCTACTGATTCACCATCTTCATCAGGTTCCATCTTGGTGTTGGTGTTGAGTGGAACCCTTGCAACTTTGCTGGTCTGGCATCCAAACTTGTTGATCAGCTCCCTTGTATATTTGACTTGGTTGATGAAGATTCCTTCAGGAAACTGCTTGACTTGAAGTCCTAGGAAGAAGTTCATTTCTCCCATCATTGACATCTCAAACTTTCCTTTCATCAGTTGAGAAAATTTCTCACAGAGGACTTGGTTAGGACAACAAAAAATGATATCATCCACATAGATTTGAACTAGCAGAGTGTCCTCTCCTTTTGTAATCCTGAAGAGAGTTCTATCTACTCTTCCTTAGATAAAAGTTAAACCCATGATCTAAAAGGAACTGTGACAAAGTATCATACCAAGCTCTTGGAGCCTGTTTCAGTCCATATAGAGTTTTTCTCTGTCTATATACTTTGTGGCTTTCTTCAAAACCTGGGGGTTGCTCCACATAGACTTCCTCATTGAGTATTCCATTCAAGAATGCACTCTTAACATCCATTTGATACACCTTGAATTTCTTGTGAGCAGCATATGCAAGAAATAACCTTATTGCCTCCAATCTGGCCACCGGGGCAAAAGTTTCATCATAGCCAAAGCCTTCAACTTGAGAATAGCCCTTTGTAACTAGCCTGGCCTTGTTTCTGACTATGACATCATTTTCATCCTTCTTGTTCTTGAATACCCACTTGGTTCCTATCACATTGCAATGATATGGTCTGTCAACCAACTCCCATACTTGATTTCTTGTAAATTGGTTGAGCTCTTCTTGCATGGCAATGATCCAATTTGAATCTTGAAGTGCTTCTCCAATGGAACCTGGTTCTTGTTTATATAAGAAACAACAAAACAAAGCACTTTCTCCATGAGAACTTCTAGTTTTGACTCCAGAGGTAGGATCACCTAGGATTTGCTCAACAGGGTGATCTGAGAGCCATGTTCTCCTAGGCTGATGTCCTTCAGTAGAGTTTAACTCTTCTGAAGTTGAGTCACTAGATATAGAAATGAAGTCAAATTCAGGAAATAAGACAGAGGGTTGAAGTCCTGAATCATCATTCAAGGTATTCTCATTCTCAATGGTAATATCATTGATTATGTTGGAGTTATACGTGAAAGTATGCTTTTACTTTGTATAACTCGTGTATCAAACACTTGTTTATGAGAATAATTCTTTTATCGCATATGCTTTAGATATGATAGAATGTTGAATATTTATTGCAAACAGTTCATAATAGTACTTGTTACATTGTAATTAATATGGTGATACCCGATCACGGAAGACAACATTAACAGTTTCCTTGTAACTAAACGTACATTTTCACGACCTAGGTGGAATTGAACAACCCGTCGTGAAAGGTCGATGCGTAAGTCTCAGATTGGTCTGTCTTGACTTAGAGATTGCACTAGCACATTTAGTATGTGTTGAAGAGGACCTCCAACGAGGATAAATTCTTCTGTTCTGAAATGTGAAGAATTAGACCTCAGTGGTTGTTGATTTCTTAATCTCTGTCACTTAAATATGACCGTGTGTGCTTAATGGTTACTGCTTTGATTCATGTTGGGTGAGAATCATTGTGACTTCGAACCTTGTGTTTTGGGCAGTAATATTAATCATACGACGGTTGCTAAGATTTAATACGGAGAAACGCGTGCGAGTACGGCTCGTGTGATTAGTCCCCTTAGTGGGCTCAGAAGTTTTATCGTACCAAATCTTGCAAGTGAAGAATTAGTTTCTTCGGTACGGATAATAATGTTGAGTTGTCTTTACTCCAAGGTGAAATATATTAATTAATTTATAGCTATTCAGAAGCTTAATTAATTAATGGACTTGATAATTTTAAACGCGGGAAATAATAACCGGGAGCTCATATTATCGTAATATGGATTAAGATGGATATTGCAATATTATTTTATTAGTGGTAATAATTAATATTAATTGATTGAATTATATTGGGGCTCAATATTGAAATTCAGAAGTCCATTAGGAGGTCCAATCTTAATTCTCCTTAAAGGCCCCTCAAGTAGCCCAATAAGTAGCCCAATAATGATAAGGTGATTAAAATAAAAGAAAATATATTTGCTGATTTTTCTTGAGATTTTCAAAAATAAGAGATATGGAGAGAGAAAAGATTTTGTTGATTTTCTTGGAAAGATATTATGGAAGATAAGTATTCTTGGAATACAAGATTATCTCATAAATTCAAGAAGATCCAAATCTTGTATTCTCAATATATAAATTTTGAAAATTGCATATATTAGGAGGGTGAGATTTTTGTGGAATATTTTTTTATGGAGAAAAGAATATATGAGATATATTCAAGATTTCTTGGAGGCCAAGAAAAAAAATTTCTCTCCCCTAAAATACACCTAAATTTCGTTCACCCCTCTCCTATATATAGGGGATGATTATTTCATCTCCAGTTTACTTTTCACAGAGTTGAAAAAAAAAATCAGCAACACTATTTTTTCTTTCTTCCTTGTTATTCTAATTACTTGAAAGCATCTCCCACCGGTGATCAAGTAAGGCGAAAGGGAAATACTTTAGAAGGTTTTTGGGTTGATAAAGCGTGATCGTGATTGTCCCGTTTATTCAAAGGTCAATTCTACAAGAGGTACGTAAGTCACATAAATTCTTGTTTATTCCGCCTAGATTTTATGTGAATTAATTCAACGTGCATGATATTAAATTTGTTGTTGGAATTATTATTTAAATTAATTAGGATTAATTCATGCTAGTAATAATTGAATTTAAATTCGTATTTAAATTTCATCCCGAATAGATTCCGGGCACCCCTATTTTCCCAACAACTGGTATCAGAGCCACGGTTTCGGGCTCTGATCTTTAAATTGGAATTTAAATTGTTAGACATTAAATTGAAATTGGATAGTAGAGTTGCTAGATCATTTTTGCAGGTATCCAATTGTCATGGTTTTAATGTTGTTAATTTTTTTCATGCGTGTGAATTAATTGTTTTTTAATTCGATTCGTTCGAATTTGTTTTTCTCGTGAGAAAATCCACGAGTAGATTAGTTGTTTTTATTTTGATTCGATTATTGTAATAGACTAGTCTAGATCTAGTATTTATTTTTTTGAAAAATAAATTGTAACCGGATCGAGACGAAGAACGAAGAATTAAAGACGGCGTACCCGGAAGACGCATGCATGTGCGACGCATGCATGGACGTAAAATCATGCATGGGGTGAGAAACGAGAACGAACGGCGAAGCCCGGTGCGCGGGATACGCAGGGCGCGCGACGGGGCGTGGCATGGCGCGGGCGCAAGCGCACGTAGGCGGCGCCTAACAGCCAGCTGCTCGGCGCCATGCCGGGTGGTGCGCGGGCCCACTCCGTGGGCCGACGTGCGCCGTATCTTGGGCCGTGGATTTTTTTTAAATTAATTTCAGTTCTGCATTTTTTTTTGTGTAATTTTAAACGTAGTCCCTGACTTGAAGCAAAAATACTAGCTTCTACTAATAGCTTCCCCGCAAGAGTACGGGTTCGCTGTAGTATGGGCGAGTATAGGGACCAAGTAGTATCGAACCCAAGGGATGGAGTGTATGCAAATAGATCCCTGAAGATCTACGCGTCGTAGTTAATATGAGTGCAATGTTTTTGGATTTTTTGAAAGATTAAAATAAACTAATCTAAATTACTCTACTAAGACAAAAGAAAGAACTAAACTAATTATCTAAAGGTTGTTTTCAAATATGAGATGGTGATGCTCAGGATAGGAATCCCTACGTATACTAACGGAGCAGGTACATAATCAAAATAACTGTGACACGCAAGAAATAACCTAAGTAAAAGAATGCAAAGTAAAAGCTCAAGATTCTAAACCCTAATACTTTACCCTAACACTCAACTTCACTAATCCACTAACAAGTTAATAGATTGTGCTTAATTAATGAGACCCTAATTTAACTAAGATGATGTGGTCGTCCTCCTTCGCTAAACCGGTAGATGAATTAAACCTTTCTAAACCCTCTAGTTAAGTCTACTCGTTGTTAAAGAGTGATGCGGTCGTCCTCTCTCTAACACCTTTCGAACGAAATTCAAAAGCAAAGTTTAGATTAATTTTAAGAATTCATTAACCAAGAGAATTAAAACCTAACGTCACAAGTTACCCTAATTACATACCTACAACCTACTTCTACGAGTTCATCCTACCCCAAGCATACAAGGGTTTAGCTAGACATGGCTATAATGATAATGAAAACAATAAAAGAAACAACGAACATAAACATGATGAATTGAAGAAAGAAAATATGAAACATGAACTAGGGTTTAAAGAAATAAATACTAAGAACTGAATTTGAATTAATAAAAACGAAGTTTAAAGCGTTTAAAGTAATCAAGCTAATTAAAAGGAACTAAGAAACGAAAAGAAACTAAGAATTTGTATGAAAAACCTCAACAAAATGTAAAGTAAAGCTTGCTCGTCTCTTCTCCTCTTTCTCTCTCTAAAAACTAAGTCTAAAAGTGATTCGGTATGTTTTGGATGATGTCTCCCCTCTCAAAAAATGAGTTTGGAGAGGTATATATAGGCAACGGGCCGAAACGGGAGTTAATGGGCAAAAAAAACGCATCCAGAGGCAAAAATATGCAAGTGCTCGAGCTAACACACGCTCGAGCGGTCCCATTCGAGCATATAGGTCGAATGAAACAGGTGCTCGAGCGCTCCCGCTCGAGCTGGTCGAATGGCGAAATTTTTCTGCAAGGTTTTGGTCATTCGAGCAACACGCTCGAGTGGTGGCGCTCGAGTTGCTCGAGTGGTCGAGCACTTTTCAGCAGCAGTACACTTGTTCGTAAAATCTTCATATCTTCTCACCTGGGAGTCCGTTTTGGCCGATTCAAAATCCTACGAACTCCTCTTTTCGCCCTCTATCTATATATGAACATCAAAGAGACAAATTCATTAGTTTATGAAAATGACACTCATTTAACTCCAAACACTAATCGAAAACACTCAAAACATGAGCAAATCGGGCACCAAAACATAACAATTTCATGCCTAATCAACCCCCCCAAACTTACCATGTTGCTTGTCCTCAAGCAACGAAAGAATAAGTCAAGTGAAATTGTTAGGAATGAGTCAAAGAATCAATCATGCAAGCAAATGAACTCGAGTTTCAAAGATCAATCACACGTATACTCACTCACTTTCCTTCCTCGTACTCATGCAACAATAATAAGAAACACCAAGATCAAGCATGGATGTGCACTCAACGATGTGTTTCGCTCCCTCACAAGTGTATATCAATGATCAAGGGACTCACTCAAACAATCAATCACTCAAATTGGTAGCCATAGGCTTGTAAGTGCTCTTAACTCCGACCATACTCTAGAAATCAATGCCGAATCAAAAAGAACTTTCTCAAGGCTGTAATGTAGGCTCTTTGGACAGGTGGGATAACAATATGGTAAAGTGACTCAAGTGAATGGGGAATAGAAAATCAAACTTCGGTACTCCGAGATTAGGAACATACTACTTCAGGCATATTCAATCAACACACTTTCATTTTCAATTCTCTCAACACTTCAATTTTTTTTCTTTCTCACTCTTTCACTTTTTTTCTTTCAATCACTTAACTTTTTTTTTTCTTTTTCGCACAAACACATGAGCTCATTTTTTTTCCTTTTGCTCATTCTCAATTATTTTTTTTTCTCTTTTTCCCACATCTCATAACTTCATCACACCTTCTTCTCATATTCACTCAACAAACAATCTTTTCCTTTTTCAACTCAATTCACTCCCTTCACATTCACACTTTCCTATTCTCCACTCAAATTTGGACAAAAAGGCTTAAGAATTGGAATAGTGTTCATATGTGCTAGCAAATAAAATAGGCTTTAGGCTCAAATGGGCTAACAAGGGATTCAATGTCATTGGTAAGGAAAATTTTGGCTAAGTGACTCAATAAAATCAACGATGGCCTAAGATCCTATTCGGCATATCAAACTAGACACAATCAAGAAGCAAAGCATACACAAGTTCTAGCATCCTCTAAGGTGATGATTCACTCACAAACGAAGAGATTCATTCATATATCAAAATCTCATAAGGCTCAAGTCTCTCGGCTTTCACATCCATGCTAGTCCTAGAGAATTCTCGCTCTCATCACGCAAGTACTCAAAAGGAAAACTCGTAAGTATACTAGTTCTCTCTCAAATCCACTCTAACTCAACTACTCACACAAAAGAGTCCCTAACTCAAATCCACCAATCTACTCTACTCATCAAACATGCTCAAGAATAACAACTCGTAAGTAGAAGGGGTCAATAAGCATGAAATATGCAATAGCGACTCAGATCAAAATCACCCCAAAGAGTATCTCAAGACACCAAATGACCAAACACACTCAAAGATAAGGGGTGCTCCGGTGCAATGTAACAAGAAACATAAAAAAACTCCACCCCCCAAACTTCGACCTTGCGAAGAGGTCTAAGTTTGGGGTTGTGGGTTACCTCAACCAAACAATTCGGTTTCTCTCGAACGTAGCACACTCCCTTGCTTGAGTTCCTCCCTTTCAAGTACTCCATGATTCCACTCTCTCAAGACAAGCCTACAAAATAAACTCTCACGTACGAGGTTAAAACTTACGATTCAACAACACCCTAATAACATAATAAGAAACTAAAAATAAATAAAAGCAAATAAATATGGGTTGCCTCCCATTCAGCGCTATTTTTATGGTCCTCATGCCGGACCGAGCTCAAAGGAGCTTATGGGACATCATACTAAAAAATACCTCCCTTACTCTCATAAGAGTGGTGCTTGCATTCCTTTCCTTGATGCCCCTCCATCATGAGCTCTTTTGCTTTCCTCTCATCCCCAAGTGTTATGGGTCTACCTTCATCTGGAGGGGTCTTACCAAACAGTTTCTTGAATTTGGACTTTTTCTTCTTAACTCATCCTTTCCCTTCCAACTGGATCACGTCCACCTTTTTCACCTCTTCATCCTTCAATTTCTTCACTTTATCCCTATTAAAATAATCACGATCATAATGCACATTGGTTAAATCAACAAGTGAAGGATTATAAAATTCTTGAATATGAGAAGGATTAGGGATAGGAGGTGTGTCTTCAACACTAGGATCAATGGCATCCATGCAATACAAACTCTCATCCTCCTTCGGGTGCTTCATGGCTTCATATAGGGAAATCTTCACTTCTTGATCATCGACCTTCAACGTAATCTTCCCATTTGCCACGTCTAGCACCATCCCCGCCGTCGCTAAGAACGGTCTTCCCAAGATCAGGGGCACGTGCTCATCTTTCTCCATCTCTAGGACCACGAAATCGGCTGGAAAAATGTGATCTCCAACTCTCACGAGGACATCTTCAACCACACCTTGAGGTCGAGTAATAGACCGGTCGGCAAGTTGAAGCGTCATCATTGTTGGCTGAAGTTCACCACCTTCCAACTTCTTGAAAAGCGACAACGGCATCAAATTAATGCTAGCTCCGAGGTCGCACAACGCTCTCTTCTTGATCCCGTTCCCGATATCACAAGAATGGTGAAGCTCCCGGGATCCTTCAGCTTTGGAGGAAGCGCCTTGTGCACTAATGCACTCACCTCATGGTTCAGCTGCACCAACTTCGGCTCATCCACTCGCCGTCTTTTCACGATCAAGTCCTTCAAAAACTTTGCATAGTTGGGCATCTGTTCCAAAGCATCATAAAAGGGAATATTAATATGCAATTGTTTAAAAACATCAAGGAATTTAGCAAACTTTTCATCAAGCTTCTTTTTCATGAAGCGTTGTGGATATGGAACGGGTATCACAGATTTGGGTACCCCCCATTCATCTTTCTCGGTCTCTTTCACTTTCTCACTTGCTTCCTTTGCCTTCTTTCACTTAGGAACTCTCTCACCCTTCTCAATGCCTTCCTCTTCAAGCTCTTTGCTCTCATGAGATTCATCCACATCTTTACTCTTCTCAATCCCTTCACTTTCAATCCCATCTCTATCTTGGGGCGTCTCAGAATTAGCAGGCATCTGAGGACCTTCATAGTTGGTTCCACTTCTAAGCTGGATCGCCTTGCAATGCTCTTTCGGGTTTCCCTCCGGTATGGAAGGATACTTACCCGGCTCCCTATTCAATGATTTTACAATTTGCCCCATCTGAAACTCTATAGAAGTGAACCTTCGATTGTTCTCTTGTTGAGTTCTCGTCCACTCAACGTTCATCTTCTGGAGCTCTTGATCACGTTGATCACCCTTTTTATGCAACTCTTTCACATCGTACTCCAAAGAGGATAATCTCTTGCTACCTTCCTCCACCTTCTGTAGAATTGCTCTCAACATCTCCTCGGTTGATGCACCGCCTTCTCCACCAGGAGGTTTAGACCCCGAATCAACACCTGCAAGAACTGTAATACCCGCCTTCGGGTTAGCATATGAGAAATTCTCATTCTTCCTCCATGTGTTTTGAGGAGGCTGCTGGCCTCCTTGATACCCTTGAGTGTTCCTCCATTGATTTTGAGGTGGCTGTGGGCCTTGAGGTACAAATGGTTGGCCATAAGGAGGCCTTCCATACTGATTTCCACCTTGGTAGCCATTCTGATTGTAATACGGACCTCCCATGTAATTGGCTACCTCTTGCTGTCCACTTGGCTGGTCTACTCTCTCATTCTCTGCTGCATGTTCTCCAACCAAATTCTTCCCCAACTCGAGGTTGTTAATCTTTTCCATCATGGCTATCAACAGCCTTCTCGTTCCTTCACCCTCTTCAACCTGATTAACTCTTTGGAAATCTACATCCACATTCCAAGCACCGACATTCGTGACAATGTTGTCCACGATCTCTCTACACCTCTCTATTCCTTGGTTAAGGAATGATCCACTAGCACAGACGTCTAGATGGTCTTGCCCGGCCTTGTTGGCACCACTGTAGAAGAATGCCATCACATCCCCCTCAGTATACCCGTGCTGCGGGCACTCTATCAGCATGTTTGTGTATCTCTCCCACGCTTGACGTAGGTCCTCTCCTTGCTTCTGGCAGAAGGAAGAGATCTCAATCCTTGCTTTGATCATTCTGGATGGAGAGTAGAATCGCTCGAGGAACAAACGATCGAGCTCGGCCCAAGTGGTAATACCTCCCCGTGGAAGCGTATTATCGTACCACTCTTTCGCTATTCCCGTCAATGAGAATGGGAACAGCCTAAGCCTCTTGGCATCTTCAGACATGCCATTGTAATTGAAAGTGGAGGCTATCATGAGGAAGCTCCTCAAGTGTGTATGAGGATTCTCCTTCCCGATCACCCCCTTGAATTGATTCTCCGTAAGCATCTTTAAAATTCCCAGGGAAATCGAGAAGTTATTTGCCTCAACAGGAGGCAATGCCACTCCATCATAGTACTGTTGTGGCTGCGCTGCAAACCTCCCTCGAATAGCCATATTTTGATCTACGTTCTGCTGAACGTGTTGAGGATTAGCAGCTGGTACGGGTACTTGTTGGGGTGGTGGTGGTTGGTAAACATGTGGTTGATTGTAAACTGGTGGTGGAGGATATGGATATGGTGGGTAAGGATAAGGTGGGTATGGGTAGGGTGGATAAGGTAAGTTGTTTTGTGGTAAGTTAGGATGTGGGTAAGCAGGGTTGTTGTGAGGATTATGGACAATGTTATGAGCTGGGCTATTTTGGTTCTGAGTACCCGGGTTTTGGCTCTGGCTTTCTCCTAACGGATCTTGATTCTTGCTGGTGTTGCCATCAGTGCCGTCAACCCGGTTCAATGCCTGATTGAACTCATTCTCAACATCATCCAACTCATTTGTGATATCCATTGGTTCTTTCCCTCCGGCATTATTCATTATCCTCAAGAAAGCTCGGTTTCTTCTTGCTATCGTCTCAGGGTCCAACGGTATTCTCTCTTCGCTCGTATTCCCTTGTGAGCGTGTTTTCATATACCTGACACACTAGCAGAAGGATCAAAACGCAACTGCCGATTGAATAAAAATAAAAATAAAATAGAAAATTAAAACATCCACTACTAACTACTAAGCTATCTACAAGTCCTATTCAAAAAGCATACAATGTCATCCCCGGCAACGGCGCCATTGACTTGAAGCGAAAATACTAGCTTCTACTAGTAGCTTCCCCGCAAGAGTACGGGTTCACTGTAGTATAGGCGAGTATAGGGACCAAGTAGTATCGAACCCAAGGGATGGAATGTATGCAAATAGATCCCTGAAGATCTACGCGTCGTAGTTAATATGAGTGCAATGTTTTTGGATTTTTTGAAAGATTAAAATAAACTAATCTAAATTACTCTACTAAGGCAAAAGAAAGAACTAAACTAATTATCTAAAGGTTGTTTTCAAATATGAGATGGTGATGCTCAGGATAGGAATCCCTACGTATACTAACGGAGCAGGTACATAATCAAAATAATTGTGACACGCAAGAAATAACTTAAGTAAAAGAATGCAAAGTAAAAGCTCAAGATTCTAAACCCTAATACTTTACCCTAACACTCGACTTCACTAATCCACTAACAAGTTAATAGATTGTGCTTAATTAATGAGACCCTAATTTAACTAAGGTGATGCGGTCGTCCTCCTTCGCTAAACCGGTAGATGAATTAACCCTTTCTAAACCCTCTAGTTAAGTCTACTCGTTGTTAAAGAATGATGCGGTTGTCCTCTCTCTAACACCTTTCGAACGAAATTCAAAAGCAAAGTTTATATTAATTTTAAGAATTCATTAACCAAGAGAATTAAAACCTAACATCACAAGTTACCCTAATTACATACCCACAACCTACTTCTACGAGTTCATCCTACCCCAAGCATACAAGGGTTTAGCTAGACATGGCTATAATGATAACGAAAATAATAAAAGAAACAACGAACATAAACATGATGAATTGAAGAAAGAAAATATAAAACATGAACTAGGGTTTAAAGAAATAAATACTAAGAACTGAATTTGAATTGATAAAAATGAAGTTTAAAGTGTTTAAAGTAATCAAGCTAATTAAAAGGAACTAAGAAACGAAAAGAAACTAAGAATTCGTATGAAAAACCTCAACAAAATGTAAAGTAAAGCTTGCTCGTCTCTTCTCCTCTTTCTCTCTCTAAAAACTAAGTCTAACAGTGATTCAGTATGTTTTGGATGATGTCTCCCCTCTCAAAAAATTAGTTTGGAGAGGTATATATAGGCAACGGGCCGAAACGGGAGTTAATGGGCCAAAAAATGCATCCGGAGGCAAAAATATGTAAGTGCTCGAGCTAACACAAGCTCGAGCGGTCCCATTCGAGCATATAGGTCAAATGAAACAGGTGCTCGAGCGCTCCCGCTCGAGCTGGTCAAATGGCTAAATTTTTCTGCAAGTTTTTGGTCATTCGAGCAACACGCTCGAGTAGTGGCGCTCGAGTTGCTCGAGTGGTCGAGCACTTTTCAGCAGCAGTACACTTGTTCGTAAAATCTTCATATCTCCTCAACTGGGAGTCCGTTTTGGCCGATTCAAAATCCTACGAACTCCTCTTTTCGCCCTCTATCTATCTATGAAAATGATACTCATTTAACTCCAAACACTAATCGAAAACACTCAAAACATGAGCAAATCGGGCACCAAAACATAACAATTTCACGCCTAATCAGTCCTGAACCCCAAACGATGTTGTTTTTGATGAAGTGTTGTTGTTCGAGTGGGAGCGTGTCGAGACGAACGATGGAAAGCAACAAGGACGATTTTTCGCATCAAGACGTGAAGAAATTAAACCGTGACAATTGGATTTGAGTGCTCCAATGTGTTTTATTTTATTTTGATGGATGTTTTATTTCATGCACTAATTATTATTTGTTAATATGTGTTTGCATGAATTTTATTGTCCAAGAAAAACCTTACTTTCGAAAATTACTAAGTATGTTTATTTAATCGCAATTTTATTCCGGATATTAAAATTGGATTAATTTGGCCTCCATAATTTATTTATTTGTGAAGTTCTTTTGGAATACATTTCCCCCTCGGATCGGCTAAAAAGACGGATTTCACATGAATAAATTCTGAAAGGATGATTGTGGATTATTACTAGTGGCGGTATTGACCCTCACCACGAGTGGCTTGCTCAAAGCGAAATAATAATCCTGTATTTAATTATGTTTATTACTTAGGCATAAGAAATTGATATTAACTTACTCCCCTCGGAGTCCCTGTCAATTTTTATGTGGTTAAAGTGGGAGCCAACTATTAATTTTGAATTAAGGATTTGTAACTTTTAAGTTTGTGATCCGCTTGAATGTATTCAAATGTATAGACCACCCCTCGTGGCGCATTTAAATTGTTTCGAGATGTTGGCTGATGCATGATTATATTATTTTAAGGTTTCAATATAATTAATGTGATCGAATTATGTGATAATTTCGTATTTTTCTAGATATTGATATGAATGTATGTTTTATTCTCAGTTCATCATGTCGCAACCTTTTAATCCACTGTTTAATATACTTAAAGTTAATAAACTTTTTGGAGAGAATTATATTGATTGGAAATGTATTTTATATTTGTCCTTACTGCACGAAAACACAATTGGGTTATTCACGTTAATAAACCCGGCAAGCGTAATGATAAGTCAAGCAATGGGAAAAGGCAGTTTATGATTGACAGCGTGACAATGAACACATGAAGTACATCATCTTGACATCTCTGTCTGAGGATTTGAGGCGCGTTCATGAAGACACTGTATCCGCTGTTGAAATCATGGAAAACCTTGAAGAGATGTTTTCACATCAGAATCCCATGACTAATCAGTTCACCAAACATGACTTGGTCAAGTTGGAAATGGTGGAAGGAACGCCTGTGAGGGAGCGCGTTCTCGAGATAATGGCATACCTTAACAAGTTGGAAGTACTTGGTGCGGATTTTGATGTCCCTTCTCAGGTTGATTTCATATACCATTCTCTACCGAGAAGCTTTGAGCAGTTTCATCTGAACTGTCAGATGAATGAATGGACAAGTCGTTTGCCCGAGCTCTTGCAAGCTTTAGTTTCGGTGGAGGTGATAATGGAGCACCAGTCTAGTGCTATGGTGGCTAATGGTCCGTCTACCTCTTTTGGTCCCAAGGGAGGGAAAAAGAGGAAAAGAACCAAAGGCCGGATCCAAGCAAATTCAACTGTTGCGAAAGGCAAATGCAAAGGCTAGCATCGAAGGGGAAGTGTTTTAGTTGCGGTGAGAGAGGACAATGGAGGTCTGTCTGTTCCAAGCCTAAGAGGCTAGGAAAGTTAGGTAATTCATACACCCTAGTCGTCGAAACTTGTGAAGTTGCGTATGTTGTCTATTCGTGGATAGTGGATACGAGAGCTACTGATCACATTTGTTTCATGGGTTCAAGCTAACCCGACGACTTAACGGAAGTGAGATCCCCATCACATCGGGCAATGCTACGAGAGTGGCAGCTGAAGCAGTGGGAGAAGTGTGCCTATCTTTTGAAGATAGAGTTATGGTCTTGAGAGACGTTCTTCATGTTTCTAGTTTAGAAAGAACTCAACCTTTAGTTTCTAAACTATTTTTGAATAGATACTCAGTTTCTTTTAATAAGGAAGTTATTATTTCTTGAAACGATGAGTTTATCTGTTCCCGAACTTCAATGGATGATCTTTATACCATTATTTGGGCACACCACTCATAAAATTGAATCTAATAACACATCGATTATTTCGAGTAATAAAAGGAAGCATTCTTCGGACATGAACGAAACACTTCTATGGCATCTTAGATTAGGTCATATTAATATAATGTGGATACAAAGGTTGGTGAAAAATGAATCCTTGGAGTCACTTCAAGTTGAGTCATTTCCAACTTGTGAATTCTGTTTAGAGGGTAAAATGACCTAGAGGGCATTTGGAGCCAAGGGGAATAGAGCCACCAAAGTGTTAGAACTCGTTCATACCGATATGTGTGGTTCAATGATGATCATAGCAACAAGGGGTATGAGTAATTTGTCATTACTCAAGATATGGATACATCTACCTTATGATGCATGAGGAAAGAAGTATCAAGTTTCTACGATTTGATCGTGGAGGCGAATACCTTAGCAATGAACTCTTGAACTACCTATCGGACGAAGGAATTGTATCCCTGTTGACCGCACCGGGAACCCCTCAATAGAACGGTATGGCGGAACGAAGGAAGCAGACTCTTTTAGAAATAGTCAGATCCATGATGAGTTATTCGGATTTACCCAAATCGTTTTGGGTAACGCCTTAGAAACGGCGGCTTACATTCTAAACTTGGTGCCATCTAAATTGGTTCCTAAAACCCTAATGGAATTGTGGACCGGGCGCGAGCCCAGTCTAAGACACTTGCGGACTTGGGGTTGTCCGGCATATGTGCTAGACAAGGAAGTCGGTAAGTTGGATCCACGTTCGAAATTAAGGCTGTTTATAGGATACCATGCGGGAACAAAAGGGTGTATGTTCTATAGTCCCAAGGATCAAAAGACCGTGATTAATTCGCACTTTAAATTCTTGGAGGAAGACTATATAAACAAAAGAAAGCCCAGAAGTGAGATTACCTTAGATGAGTTAAGAGGGCAAACCCCTATACCAAGTATACAAGATGATGTACCATATGTCACACCTTCACAACCGGAACCCCATCACAGTGGGAGGATTTCTTGGCAACCCGAGAGATTCATGGGGATAGGAGAATCTTCAGATTTGATTCCCGGCTATGAATCAGACCCATGGACATACGACGAGGCAATCCAAGACAAAGACGCTGAGTCATGGTAAAACGGCAATGGAAACCGAGATGGGTTCGATGGATCATAATCAAGTGTGGGAGTTGGTCGAACCACCTAATAGGGTAGAACCCATTGGATGCAAGTGGGTGTACAAGAGGAAAAGAGGACCAGACGGAAGGGTTGAGACCTTCAAAGCAAGGCTAGTGGCCAAAGGGTATACTAAAAAAGAAGGGATCGATTATGAGGAGACCTTTTCACCTGTAGCTATGCTTAAGTCTATCTGTATTCTCTTGTCGATCGCTGCGTATCTAGATTACGAGATCTGGCAAATGGATGTCAAGACGGCTTTCCTTAACGGAAGTCTTGACGGGATAGATATCTATATGCAACAGCCCAAAGGTTTCATTGAAAAATGCCAAGAGCACCTCGTATGCAAGCTTAAGAGATCCATTTATGGACTTGAGCAAGCATCGCGTACTTGGAACCAGTGTTTTGATCAAGTTATTAAGTCTTATGGGTGTGTGATCAAAACAAGTTCGAAAGTTGTGTGTATAAAAGGTGTGACGAAACTGCGGTGGTATTCTTAGTATTATACATAGACGATATTCTGCTCATTAGAAACAATGTAAAGGTATTGTCAGACGTAAGGGTATGGCTGTCAAATCAGTTTGATATGAAGGACTTAGGGAAAGCCAGTCACATCCTTGGGATCAAGATCACTCGAGATCGCAAGAGGAGGATGTTGGGCTTATCGCAAGTTTCATACGAAGCCACTGTTTTGAAGCATGTCAGCGTGCAAGATTCCTAGAAATGTTTTGTACCTTTTAGGCACGGAATCCATCTATCCAAATAAATATGCCCTAAGATGCAAGTGGAGATAGATGACATGAAATACGTTCCGTACGTTTCGAACGTAGGAAGTCTTATGTATGCAACGTTGTGTACGAGACCGGATATCTGCTTTGTCGTGAGCATTTTGGCAAGATATCAATGTAACTCTGGGAAAGCACATTAGATTGCAATTAAATGCGTTCTTTAGTTTCTGAAAATAACTTGGTATGGAATGTTGATTTAATAGTCAGACAGTCTAATTCCCGTGGGATACATGGACTCAAATTTCCAATCAGATATAGAATCCAGAATATCTACCTCGGGTACTGTGTTTGCATGGGAGAAGGAGCCATGACATGGAGAAGCGATTTGCAGAAATGCATCGCCAATTCGACCATGAAAGCCAAATAAGTAACTGCTTGTGAAGCAGTGAAAGAAGCGGTTTGGCTCAAGTACTTCTTAGTGGACTTGGACGTTGTTCCGAATTTACCCGACAAGATAACTGTCTTTTGTGATAATGCCGGAGCAGTTGCAAATTCAAAGGAATCGAGAGCCCACAAGGCCAGTAAACACATTGTAAGAAAACACCATCTTATACGAGAAATCGTTAAGAGAGGAGATAAAGAGGTGGCAAAGATAAAGGTCGGAGGACAACCTAGTACATCCATTCACAAAGGGTCTGCCTCAAAGTACATTCGAGAGACATGTGGATGGAATGAGAGTCAAGACTATTGTCAATCTGCTTTAAGTATAAATGGGAGGAATTATTAGGTTAGTGTAGGTTGACATGAGATGTCACGTAGAGCTACTACACTAAGACATGCATGATGTATACTAAAAAGTAGGCTTTAAGTATAAGTGGGAGATTGTTGAAGTTATACGTGAAAGTATGCTTTTACTTTGTATAACTCGTGTATCAAACACTTGTTTATGAGAATAATTCTTTTATCGCATATGCTTTAGATATGATTGAATGTTGAATATTTATTGCAAACAATTCATAATAGTACTAGTTACATTGTAGTTAATGTGGTGATACCCGATCACGGAAGACAACATTAACAGTTTCCTTGTAACTAAACGTACATTTTCACGACCTAGGTGGAATTGAACAATCCGCCGTGAAAGGTCGATGTGTAAGTCTCAGATTGGTCTGTCTTGACTTAGAGATTGCACTAGCACATTTAGTATGTGTTGAAGAGGACCTACAGCAAGGATAAATTCTCCTGTTCTGAAATGTGAAGAATTAGACCTCAGTGGTTGTTTATTTCTCAATCTTCGTCACTTAAATAGGACCGTGTGTGCTTAATGGTTACTGCTTTGATTCATGTTGGGTGAGAATCATTGTGACTTCGAACCTTGTGTTTTGGGCAGTAATATTAATCATACGACGGTTGCTAAGATTTAATACGGAGAAACACGTGCGAGTACGGCTCGTGTGATTAGTCCCCTTGGTGGGCTCAGAAGTTTTATCATACCAAATCTTGCAAGTGAAGAATTAGTTTCTTCGGTACGGATAATAATGTTTAGCTGTCTTTACTCCAAGGTGAAATATATTAATTAATTTAGAGCTATTCAGAAGCTTAATTAATTAATGGACTTGATAATTTTAAACGCGGGAAATAATAACCGGGAGCCCATATTATCGTAATATGGATTAAGATGGATAGTGCAATATTAATTTATTAGTGGTAATAATTAATATTAATGGATTGAATTATATTAGAGCTCAATATTGAAATTCAGAAGTCCATTAGGAGGTCCAATCTTAATTCTCCTTAAAGGCCCCTCAAGTAGCCCATTAAGTAGCCCAATGATGATAAGGTGATTAAAATAAAAGAAAATATATTTGCTGATTTTTCTTGAGATTTTCGAAAATAAGAGATATGGAGAGAGAAAAGATTTTGTTGATTTTCTTGGAAAGATATTATGGAAGATAAGTATTCTTGGAATACAAGATTATCTCATAAATTCAAGTAGATCCAAATCTTGCATTCTCAATCTATAAATTTCAAAAATTGCATATATTAGGAGGGTGGGATTTTTGTGGAATATTTTTTTATGGAGAAAAAAATATATGGGATATATTCAAGATTTCTTGGAGGCCAAGAAAAATATTTTCTCTCCCCTAAAATACACCTAAATTCCGTTCACCCCTCTCCTATAGGGGATGATTATTTCATCTCCAGTTTACTTTTCACAGCATTGAAAAAAAAATCAGCAACACTATTTTTTCTTTCTTCCTTGTTATTCTAATTACTTGAAAGCATCTCCAACCGGTGATCAAGTAAGGCGAAAGGGAAATACTTGAGAAGGTTTTTGGGTTGATAAAGCGTGATCGTGATTGTCCCGTTTATTCAAAGGTCAATTCTACAAGAGGTACGTAAGTCACATAAATTATTGTTTATTCCGCCTAGATTTTATGTGAATTAATTCAACATGCATGATATTAAATTTGTTGTTGGAATTATTATTTGAATTAATTAGGATTAATTCATGCTAGTAATAATTGAATTTAAATTCGTATTTAAATTTCATCCAGAATAGATTCCGGGCACCCCTATTTTTCCAACAGATTCCCCCTTGAATGATGGGCTCAGTAGATGTCTCAGCTGTGACCACATCTTCATCGACATTACTTACCTCTTGAACTGGGATTGTGTTCATCAGTTCAGTTATATGTTCAGGTGAGCTGTGAGGAGTGGTTTGACTTTGGATGTCCTCTTTGAATTGTTGGTCATTGAAGTTATCCCAGGTTGGGATGTATGTATCAACACAATTCTCAGGATAGCCTTTAGACTTGATACTCAATCTAGTTAGTCTTTTGCTTATCACTTCCTCATTCTCCTTACTCCTGGACTCAAAAGTAGATTCATCAATGACCACATGAGGTGTTTTTTCCACAACAAGAGTTCTACAATTGTACACTCTGAAAGCTCTACTGATTTGGCAATATCCTAAGAAGATTTCTTCATCAGCTTTGCTATCAAAAGCTTTCAGTTGAGTTTTCCCGTTGTTGTGAATGAAACACTTGCAACCAAAGATATGAAAGTAAGATACATGTGGCTTTCTGCCATTCCATAACTCATATGGAGTTTTTCCTTGATGTTTGATCACCATGGATCTATTTTGAGTGTGGTAGACAGTATTAATAGCTTCAGCCCAAAATCTTTTAGGAACTTGAGCTTCTGCAAGCATTGTTCTTGCTGCCTCCTTGAGAGTCCTATTTCTTCTTTCAGCTACTCCATTTTGTTGTTGAATTCTTGCAGCTGAGGTCTCATGCACAATACCTAATTCTTTGCAGAAATCAGATATAATAGAGTTAATGAATTAAGTGCCCTTATCTGATCTTATCTTTACAATGTTCAGGCTCTTCTCATTGCTAACTTTCTTCAGAAGTTCAGGTAGCCTGAGTTGAGTCTCCTTTTTGCTTGCTAGAAATACCACCCAAGTGTACCTGGAGAAATCATCAACAACAAGTGTATATTTTCTCCCATTGATACTTACAGGGGTTACAGGACCAAAGAGATCCATGTGCAACAATTGAAGTACTCTGTCAGTAGAGGTTGCTACTTTGCTTTTGAAAGATGCTTTCACTTACTTTCCCTCCTGACAGGCTTTGCAAATATGTTCTTTGTTATATACTTCATTTGGCATTCCTTCCACCAGTCCATGTCTTGCTATCATGTTCATCATCTTGAAGTTCAGATGACTTGGTCTCTTGTGTCATAGCCAATTAGTATCAGTTGAGCTCTTTGCAATACGACATGCATTTGGTGTGCAAGACTTCCAATCTGCAAGATAGACATTTCCTTTTCTTGACCCAGTTAGTAGTACCTGTTGTGAAGATATATTCTTGACAAAACACAAGTTACATGAAAATTCAACACTGTATCCTTTATCATAAAAACTGACTTATGGACAAAAGATTGTGCTTAAGTCCACTGACATAGGATACATTGCTTACTCTTACTGAGCCAATTAGTAAAGTACCATAACCTTTAGTGGCTCCTTGTGAATTATCACCAAAGGTGACTTGTGGACCTTCTTTCTCAATGAATTCTGTCAGGAGATCTTTGTTGCCAGTCATGTGCCTGGAACATCCACTGTCCAAGTACCAGACTGAAGATTTGAGAGCTTCTCCTTTGTTGAGGTCCACTGAGCCCTGCAGTCAAAATCAAGTTTTAGGTACCCATTTTGTGTTGGGTCCTACCAGGTTAGTTGTACCTTTCGTAATCCAAATTTTCCTTACTGTTCTAATCACTTTAGAATGGCTATTTTGTCTTCCATAAACATCTACATAGATTGTTATCTCCCTGGGTGCATTGGGAGTAAACTTTCTATGGGTGTCAGCCTTTGAAGGAACAAGAACCTTCTTTATATTCTTTCTTTTAGGCTTGGGTGCACCTGGCCTAAGTTTTTGTTGATAAAGGTATGAAGGACCTTTTCCTTTAGGCACAAAAGGAATAGGTCTTTTGTATGAGTCATTCCTTGAGGAGTGCCCATGCCTGGGTGCTTTCAGCAGAGGTTGCTTCAACTGTGAAGACCTCGGCTGATAGTACCTCTGCTGAGATCTAGTCTGATTAGTCAACTGAGCCTTTCCATTTGGTTTTGGCTGAGTTTGACTTCTCTTTTGTTGGACCTTAGCTGGTCTTTTACCCTTATCTAAAATATGTGGTTTAAAGGTCACAAATGTAACAAAAACTCTCTTTGTGTCACTTGATGAAGCAACACTCAGAGGACCTTCTGAAGGTTTTGGAATAAAGCCTATCCCACACTTGTTATTAGGATTGATTTGAAAGTTTTGAATTTCCTCTATGGCAAGAGAGGGTTTGTTAAGAGCATCAATCCTTTTTAACAAGGTCTTTTCAGATTTTTGTAAGACATCAATTTTCAGGAGAAAATCCTTTACTTGGCTTACCAGTTTTAAGTTTTCTTCAGTTAACTTTATCTTTAGATTCAGTAAGTTCTTTTATCAGTTGATCTTTGCCATTTCCTTGAGTTTTGAGGGGTTCCACCTCTTTTGTCAATTCAATGGTAGATTGAGCTGAGTTAAGATCTGCCTGGTTCCCAGACTCAATTAACTTAGAGTTTTCTCTCAGGAGATTTTTGTTTTCATCTTGGAGACAAAAACTTGCTTCTTGCAACCTTGAGAAATCAATCATCAATTGTTCCAAAGCAGACTGAAGATTGAGTTCCTCAGTTGACTCTGAGCTTAGCTCAGGTGAGTGTTCTAGAGAAATGGATGGTTTAGATAGTACCTCTGGTTCTTCTCTTGCCATGAGGCACATGTCATCATCACTACTGTCTGAGAACAGTCCATCAGATGACTCCAGATCTTCATCAACATCCTCAGCCACCATGGCTTTCCTTTCTCCATATCTCTTGTCTCTTTTGGCTTGCCTTTTCTTTCTTTCCTTGGTGCTCAGTTGAGGACAGTCATATTGAAAGTGCCCAACCTTCTTGCATTATAAACATCTATTGGCATCATCATTCTTGTCCTCAGTAGACTCCTTGGTCTTTGATGATGATCCTTCACCTCTGGTATAGTTCTTGTAATATTTCCTCTTTTCTAGCTCAGTTGAGCTTTTCTCTCCCTCTCTGATGTCTTTTTGTGGATAACATCTCCCTTCTCTGTTATCCCTGTAAAATCTCTTATACTTGCCAAAACGGCTGTTAAGTTTTTCAAACCTTCTAGCCATCAGGTTGAGTTCCTCTTGCATCTCAGCCATGCTTTGAGATTTGCTTGCCTTTGTACTCTTCTGTGGCTTTGGGGATTTTGGCTCAGTCTCCTTAGCTTTGAAGGCAACTCCCTTCTCAGCTGAGGTCTCATCAGGAGCCCTTTTTCTGTTAAGATCAAACTAATAAGCCTTAAGTTCAGAGAATACCTGTTGCATAGACATGCTGGACAAATCCTTGGTATTCTGCATCATTACAGAGTACATATCCCATCTTGAGGTTAAACCTCTCAGTGAACCTCCCATCAAGCTGGTCAATGGTCTCAGTGGGCTCCATGGTGAACTGCTCATACTTTTGAACAACTACAGATAGCTTGTTCTCATTTATCTTGTCAGTTCCTTCACACATGAGAGCAAGAGTGTCCTAAAGTTCCTTTGCAGTCTTGCAATGGATCACTCTTCCCATTACAGAATCTGGAATGGTGGTGTAGAGAATATTCATGGCTATAAAGTTGAGGTTGTTTCTCCTCATTTCATCTGCAGTGAAGTTATCTTCATCCTTGGGTCATTCTTCTCTTGGATTTGCAATAGTATCAGCTGTGGTTCTAGGGTTAGGAGTCATAAAAATGAATGGACCTTTAGTAATTACCCTTAACATTTCATCATGCACACAGGCAAGATGAGCTCTCATTATGATCTTCCAGAAGTCATAATTTTCCACTGAGAATTGTGGAAGCTTGTGATGGGACATATGGTTTATTAACTCCCATATTGTTCTCCGCTGGTGGTGCAACCCTAGCTGCATTGTCAGCCATAATATCTAAATAAGTTTATCAATAAGATCAATTCAGATGACGAAATAGAAAATACCTTTTTAGCACAAGGTGTACTTAGAACAATGGTGTTTTGAACCACTGCTTTGATACCAATTGTTGGTCCCGAAACGAGTAAACAAGTGTATGGGGGGGAATACACATGTGGTTACAAATTTAAACTTCTTTAAAAACCTATCAGGTTACTTCAGATAGTAACTCGTCAGTGGACTTTAGGTCTGCTGAGAATTACTTGTGAAAGCTTACTGAGATAATACCTCCACTGAAAGCTCAAGACTTTCAGTTGAACTACTATCTAATTAGCTTTCAATTGCGGATTAGTGAGCCCTTTAGAAAACTTGTTTTACTTGATAAACTTTGAGTGGATAACACACACTTAGGAAATAGCATAATGTAAGTACACAAGATATAAAGTGGTTCAGAGATGAATCTCCTACGTCCACTGTCCTGATTAAACAGGAGAATTCCTTTCACTTGGAATTCCTTGTGCTATAGTGCCAAGGTGCACTGATCAATTAATCCTCTCTTAGGATGATTGATCACTAGGATAATTACAGGTCCTAGTTCCCAAAACGAACCAGCTTTCAGACTGATACAAAATAATCAGCTTACTAACACCACTTAACACTAACTCTCAACCTAACAACTGACTAGGGTTTTGGTTCCAACTGTCGTGAGATAATCCTTACAGTTTAGCTCAAGGCTTAGGATGGATTATCTCTTTCTAAGGTTTGGATATAGTTTTTAAGCTTGGTTACAAAAGGTTTGTTATGCTCTCTACAAATGTGAAACACTTGGGAAACAAAGGTAATTTCGAGTGCTTCTAGATAGTTATGAATGTAGAGATAGCTTTGATCTTGTGAGTTTCCCGTGCATAGAAATGAGCACATCCTTCTGTATTTATAAGCTTCCTTAAAAATCTTCCCGTTGGATTTGAATCTTCTCAAGTAAGTCTTCTTGTATCTGATTGGTTCAAACGACTCTATTTGAAGTTTTAAGTCTTGTCAAGAAACGGCTGAGAACTCATGCCTATTCACCAACTCTCTGGGGAAAGCTAGGGAAAGACTGTTGGTACATGTCAGTCTGGGACAGGTCGGCTGTCAGTAGAATACACCTACGTGTCATCTTCTCATTGGGCCGTTCAGTCTGCTTGCTCAGAGTCCTGTCTTGCTTTAAGGTGGAACTCCTCTAAGAGAACCTTCTTATTCCTTCGTTTATTGTAAGCTTCACTGAAATTCGTTTTGCCTTGTTCCAACCAGATTAACTAACAGCTTTTAATGTGTTTAGCATTGAATGTGCTTTGTTAGTTCACATCAGTGGACCTTGGTCCTCTCCTGATGATTTTAGTCTTAGTGAGAATGCACTTAGAAAATATTCAGGACTTAGACTACTTTCTCATATTACTTTGTCTTCAGCGGACTTCATCTTCAGCGGACTTCATTCTTCAATACACTCCAGAATTTACTAACTGCACTTCAGTTCCTTAACATTTGAGCTAACTATCTAAAAATCTAACTCTACTGAATAATTTTTACTTACAAATACCATAGGAGGAATATTTTGGCATCTTAATCAAAACTTAAGCCTATACAATTTCTCAAAAGAGATGTAGGTTGCGTAGGGTGTTGTTGGATAGGGAACTGGTGTTTGTAAATGATATGTTGATTGGCCTTAACATATGCAAGTTAAAAAAAGATGCGCAGGAAACTTGGTCAAGGAAGCTTAGCCCAGGAGGATGGTATATACAACAAAGTTGGCATATAATCTACTTAGCCTAAAGCAGTTGGAAGATAGCATGGAGGATACAAGAAGGAAGGAACACTCTCTCAAGTGGAGTAAATCCACACCTGCACCACTACAAGAAAATAAATTTTTTGTAACGAATTTATTTGTAACCAATGTTTAAATGGTTGCAAAAAGATAACTAATTGTAACAAAAATAAATTTTCGTTAACAAAAGATGACTTATTGTAACAAAATAAATTTTCGTTACAAAAAGATGACTTATTGTAACGAAAATTTATTTTTGTTACAAAAAGATAACTTATTGTAACAAAAATAAATTTTCGTTACAAAGGTTAATATTTTAAATAACATTAGGTAATTATCGTTACAAACAGTAAATATGATATATTGTAACCAATATCTAAAATAATTTTACAAAAATTAAACTGCCAATATCGTATATATTTTATATGTGTGTGTATATATATATTAAAAATAATAATATCATTAACATCAAACATAATATTATAGGAATGAGTAGAATTCCAAACTGAAAAAATCAATCGAACCACAATAAAAAATAAAAAATAAACTATGGTTTGATTAATTTATTGGGGTTCAGAATGTATATTAAAGATGGTTGCTTTTATCCTAGGTCAATGGTCATAGTGAGAATTATCACAGTGCCTAACTAAATGGTTTTAAGTATGTATTGAGTGAAATTGGTTTATACATGAAATACTGAAGAGTATTAGTTGTTTTCACTAAAGAATATTAGTTATTTTTTCTGAAGGGTATAAATTGATTTCACTGAAAATAACCAATACCCTTCAATAATTCATATATGAACCACTCTATGAACAAAGTATAGAGTGAAAATGGTTCATACATACATGAATCATTGAAAAGTATTAGTTGTTTATACTAAAAAAAATTAGTCATTTTCATTGAAGGGTATTGGTTATTTTCACTGAAGAGTATTAGTTGTTCAGTGAAAACAAACTAAGACTCTTCTGTTAAAACAACTAATACACTTTAGTGAAAATAACTAATACTTTTTTTAATAAAAACAAGTAATTCCCTTCAATAATTCATGTATTAACCAATTTCACTCCATATATACTTTTATTTTATCTATTCAATTGTTTATTTTATTTAATTATAGTTACAATTTTTAATTTGATAAGGATATAAATATCATAACCATGCATCTTATTTATTTTATTTGTCATATAACTAATCCACTATACCATCTACGAGTTAGATTTGAGGTTTATACATTATATATATGACAAAGTATATAATCAAAATGGTTCATACATAAACCATCGAAGGGTATCAGTTATTTTCATTAAAGAGTATAAGTAGTTTTCACTGAAATGTATTAGCTGTTCACTGAAAAATATTAATTGTTTAATGAAAACGGACTAAGACTCTTCAATAAAAATAACTAATATATGAAAAACAATTTTGCAATACCTTATATTGATAGAACTAATACCTTTAGTGAAAATAACTAATATCATTTCAAATAATATCTCAGTGAAAACAACTAATACCCTTCGTAGTGATACCTTTAGTACAACTCACTGATACATTTAGTATAATTAACTAATACCCTTCAAACATATTTCACAGTGAATATCATTAACATAATACCCTTCTCAACTAAAAAAAAGATGGATAGAAAAAAAAATTCTAGATTGCCCACTATAATAAAAATGCTAATATTATATAAATAAATTGTTATGTCATTTGCCTTTACTAAAATTAAACCAAGTGTAGGGTGAAAATGATTCATACATGAATTATTAAAGGATATTAGTTATTTTCACTAAAAAAAATATTAGTTAATTTCACCGAAGGGTATTAGTTGTGATCTCTGAAGAGTATTACTTGTTTACTGGTAATAGTAAAGACAATTAATATTTTTCAGTAAAAATAACTAATACTCTTTAGTGAAAACAATTAATATCCTTCAATAATTCATGTATAAATTAATTCCACTCTATACCCACTCATTAATATTTATATAAATTATATTTATATAATGACAGTAAAATTATTATGATTAAAAATTAAAGAGTGTATAGAAAGAAACTATGAACCACTTTGCAATTTTTTTAGTATAACAATTAATATTATTTAGTGTAACCAATTAATACCTTTTAGTTAAATAATTAGTACTCCTCGCACTCTTCAACTAACATCCTTTAGTGAAAATGACGAATACTCCAAAAATTAATACTCATAAGTGAAAAAAATTAATTCCCTTTAATAAAAATAATAATACCATTTTCACTCTATACTTTGCCAAATTTAAATTTTATTAAAAGAGAAAAATAATTTTAATTGCATTAATAAGAAATTATTTTTCTTCTCATTATTATTGTTGTAAATCGAGAGCATAAAATAGAGATGCAAATTTGTTCACCCAGTACGTCGATAACGACTACGTCTGTGGGCGTACCAAGCCAGGAGTTTCACTAATATGTGTGTGTATGCGTGTATACAATTCTGAGTACAATGATCTATTTATAATAGAAAAGACCTAGTCTAAACCTAAAGCCCGTTTAGGTTATAAGTCCATTAGTAATGTCCACATCAAATCTTCTAGATTTGGTATAATAAATCTGCTAGATTTATAACACTCCCCCTTGGACATTACGACATAACATATATATCTTGTCATAAAAACTCCACGTGCTAGGTAGCAACCAAATATTTAGTTAGGGTGGAATGTAATTGATCTTTCGGATCAAATCTTCTAGATTTATTTTGGGGTTACCGCTCCCCCTGAAGACAACAACCCTTTAAGCTTTCGCATCCCAATACCATGAACGTACTTTTCAAAAGTAGACGTAGGTAAGGACTTAGTGAACAAATCTGCTAGATTGTCACTAGATTGCACCTTTTGAATGGTAATCACGCCACTCTTCTGGAGTTCGTATGGGTAGAAAAACTTAGGTGAAATATGTTTCGTCAGGTTTCCCTTGACGTACCCATTACTCATTTGTGCGATGCAAGCTGCGTTGTCTTCAAATATAATAGTTGGGGAGGTATCGCCTTTAGCGATACCACACGAGTCACCAATGTATTTTACCAAGGATCTTAATAAAATACATTCTCGTGCGGCTTCAAACAAAGTTATTATCTCTCAGTGGTTTGAAGACGTGGTAGCCATGGTTTCTTTATCCGATCTCCGTGAGATCGCGGTACCACCACAGAGAAAAATATAACCAGTCTGGGATATGACATTGTGGGGATCAGACAAATAGACAGCATTCGCATAACCTACCAATATTTTATCTTGGTTCCTTCGGTAAAACAGTCCAAGGTCTTGAGACCCTTGGAGGTACCGTAGAACATGCTTAACACCATTCCAATATCTCCTCGTAGGAGAAACACTATATCTCGCAAGCAAATTAACTGCAAATGCAATGTCCGGTCTAGTGCAATTTGCGAGATAGAGTAATGCTCCAACAACGCTAAGATAAGGAACTGTTGGTCCCGAAACGAGTAAACAGGTGTATGGGGGGAATACACTTGTAGTTACAAATTAAAACTTCTTATAAAACTTATCAAGTTACTTAAGACAGTAGCTCGTCAGTGGACTTGAGGTCTGCTGAGACTTACTTTGTGAAAGCTTACTGAGATAATACCTCCACTGAAAGCTCAAGACTTTCAGTTGAACTACTATCTAATTAGCTTTCAGATGCGGATTAGTGAGCCCTTTAGAAAACTCGTTTTACTTTGATAAACTTTGAGATTAACACACACTTAGGAAAGCAGATAATAAGAACACAAGGTATAAAGTGGTTCAGAGATGAATCTCCTACGTCCACTGTCCTGATCAAACAGGAGAATTCCTTTCACTTGGAATTCCTTGTGTTTTAGTGCCAAGGTGCACTGATCAACTAATCCTCTCTTAGGATGATTGATCACTAGGAAATTCCAGGTCCTAGTTCCCAAAACAAACCAGCTTTCAGACTGATACAACAATCAGCTTACTAACACCACTTAACACTAGCTCTCAACCTAAACACTGAGTAGGGTTTTGGTTCCAACTGTTTTGAGATAATCCTTACAAGTTTAGCTCAAGGCTTAGGATTGGATTATCTCTTTCTAAGATTTGGATATAGCTTTTAAGCTTGGTTACAGAAGGTTTGTTAGGCTCTCTACAAATGTGAAACACTTGGGAAACAAAGGTAATTTCGAGTGCTTCTAGATGTTATGAATGTAGAGATAGCTTTGATCTTGTGAGTTTCCCGTGCATAGAAATGAACACGTCCTTCTGTATTTATAGGCTTCCTTGAAAATCTTCCCGTTGTATTTGAATCTTCTCAAGTAAGTCTTCTTGTATCTGATTGGCACAAACGGCTCTATTTGAAGCTTTAAGTCTTGTCAAGAAATGGCTGAAAGACCATGCCTGTTCACCAACTTTCTGCAGATTGCTAGGGAAAGACTTTTGGTACTTGTCAGGCTGGGGCAGGTCGGCTGTCAGTAAAGTACACTGACGCGTCATCTTCTCATTGGACCTTTAGTCTGTATGCCCAGATTCTTGTCTTGCTTTAAGGTGGAACTCCTCTGAGAGAACCTTCTTATTCCTTCATTTATTGTAAGCTTCACTGAAATTTGTTTTGCCTTGTTCCAACCAGATTAACTAACAGCTTTTAATGTGATTAGCATTGAATGTACTTTGTTAGTTCCCATCAGTGGACCTTGGTCCTCTCCTGATAGTTTTAGTCTTAGTGAGAATGTACTTAGAAAACATTCAAGACTTAGACTTCTTCTCAGAACACTTGTCTTCAGTGGACTCCATTCTTAAATACACTCTAACAATTACTAACTGTACTTCAGTTCCTTAACAGTTGAACTGATTTACTAAGTACTAACTCTACTGAATAATTTACTTACAAAGCAACTTAGGAGGTACATTTTGGCATCTAATCAAAACATAAGTCTTATACATTTTCCCAACAATTTCCCCCTTTTTGATTATGCTGGAACCTATCTTATTACATATCTTCTTTCAGAGAGATTCTTCAGATGACATACAAAGTTCACAGATTTTGTAAGTAAAAACATTCAAGTACATAAGCCTAAATGATAATGAGATATTATCTTGGGCAAAACATCAGTAGAGTTCATTTCATTGATAAATGGTGAAGTACATATTACATGAAGTCTACTATCAAAAGTTTCAAACTTTAAGACACCTGGGACTTATAAACAAATGCCCAGCAAAAATACTAACTTCTCAGATGGATTCGAAAATGGGTTCAAGTCCATACTGCTTGAATACTCTTATCTTTAGCTCGTTCTTCCTCTCCATCATCTCCTTTGAATACCCTCTGAGTCCAAGATGCTCACATAAGGATGTCCACTCTTCAGTGATCCTTTCTCTATCAACAACACCAGTTGCATCTTGAGGAGGCCAGTAGGTGATTTGCTCAGGGGCCTTCAGGGCTTGATCAGGGAAGGCATCATTCCAAGCATCACTGATCTCGGGATAGAGTTTAGGGTAGGCATCAAACAACCATGAGTTGAAAACTTCTTGAGCATTGTCTCTTCCTAACTCTCCACTGGCATAAAAGGAATACATAAATTCCCTTTTAGCAGTCTCCCAAGCATCATTGAGCTTCTTAGGAACCCAGGCATCATGATGAGGAAATTTGTTCTGAGATGGAGTGATTTTGTCTCTCTTCAGCTTAGCAGCCCACCTTTGATAACCACTCCTGAACTTCTTTGAAGTAGTTTTATCAAATGTGGCTAGCCTCTCCTTTCTTTTTCTCTCAGCTAGCTCAGCAATTGTCTCTATCTTCCCAACCACCTTATCTCTCATGTCCTGCTGCTGAGCTGTTAGCTTCCTTGTTCTTTCATTCATTCCTCCAGCCTCTTTGATTAGCTCAGTGAGCTCTGTGACTCTTGTGGGTGCAGACTTAGGAGGTTTAGAAGACAAAGGTTCAAGATTGAGAACGGGGAGTACCTGAACTTCATCAGTAGAGGTTATGGACTTAGCTGCCAACCTCCCTGAGGTTCTTGTCTTTTTGGCAACCTCTGCTGAGAGGGCATCAGATGCCTTTCTCTTTGTGATTTCCCCCTTCTTTGCAGCTCTTTCCTCCTTCTCCTTCATATGCTCTTCTTTGAACTTTGATAGGTCAGCTGAGGAGGTTTCCTTGCCCTTCTTGGCCTCTGCAATCTTCTGAGCTTCAGCATCTACCTTCTTCAGAGTGCTCTTCACATGTTGGCCTTTCTCAAAGTCAGGGGTTTCAAGGATAATGTTCATCTTGTTCTTTGGATCAAGCTTCATGTCCTTAGCACTTATCCTCTTTTCCCCCTTTCCGGCATTAATCATGCACTCAGCCACAGTGATGTTGAGCTTCAGTTGATCATGGGCTAATGCTTTCAGCTCAGTTGAGCAATGATCTACCTCATCATCAAGCCTCTCCAGGGTCGCTCCAGCTGTCTGCCCAAATTGAACAAATTGTGCCAGCTTCTCATCGATCAGCACATTTGTTTTCTCTTGAGTTGGGAAGTCTTCAGCTGCCTTCTTCAGTACTTCTCCCAGTTTAGCTCCTAACTCAGCATGTTTGGCCTCGAATTCAGTCGGCTTAGAATTCCATAACCCTTCAACCTTCCCAAGTAGGTCCGCTGAGAAAGCCTCTACTGAGGACTTTAGGTTGATGGATACGTTCTCCACTGAGTCTTTGAGAAACTTAGTTCTGGCCTTTTCTTCAGTCTTCTCCAGCTTCTTCAGGGCATCTATGACTAGCACACTTTGTCCTTCAACGACATCAATCACCATCTGCTGAGAGTCTTCAACTTTTAGAGTGAGATTCTGAAGTGATGTTGTTGTGGATTCCATGAGTTCATCAACGTGGTCTGAGAGGATAATCATCTCATCCACTTCTTCTTGTACAATCTCCTGGACATCTCTTAGCTATGCTTGAAGAGATGGAAGGCTTTCTTCTTTGAGTGAGTGAACAGCATCACTCAGAGGAGTTAGGTTGACCACAGCTGGGGGAATTTCAAGAGTTTGAGTACCTGCATGGCAAATAATGTTAGCTCTAACTCCCTCAGCCTCACCACCTAGGTCTCCTGATGCCTCTATCTCCATAGGGACTCCCTCCTCCTCACTCTTCTTTCTTTTCTCTTCCTCACTCTCTTTTTCAACTACATTTTTCTCAGCCAATTCACCCTTTACAGGGATGATTGCTCTTATCTCTCCACTCTTTATAGCAATGATCTCCACCTCATTTTCTTTCTCTTTTGATTTTTCAACTACACCAGAACCAGACACCTCAGTTGACTCCATAGCCACCACTGAGGGCTGTTGTGCGAGAGCTTTAGTAGACACCTCTACTGAACTCTCCTGTGGCAAATTTTATGCCTCAGTATCCCTTGCCATGGATACATCCTTGGCTGCTTCACCATCACCTTGCTTTGGTGAAGAACCTTCTCCTTGTACAGTTACTTCTTCCTTCTCTTCCTCATTCTTCTCATTCTCCTCTTCCTTCTCCTTCTCAGCTGCCTCAATATTTTGCTCAATATCATCTCCTCCTTCAGCTATGGGCTCAGCTGGCTTCTCTTTCTCTCCTTCAGCAACCTTTTCCACCTCTACTTCCTTCCTGGCCTCAGCAATCTTCTCCAAAACCAGACTTTCAAAGATCTTCTCATCACAGAGAAGTCTGGTTTTGTGCATCCCAGCAAACTGCAGTACTTCTACCTCCTCCTTTTTCCATTCCTCTGCATTGCTGCCTCTTACAGCCAGAAGGATTTCACCAAGTCTTCTATTTTAGAGCTGGACAATGAGTCTCAGTCTCAAGAACATGGCTTTGAGTGTGGGAAAGTTATCAAGTTCAGGGTATTTAGACTCCAAAGAGTAAGCTACCTCATCCTTGAGAGTGTCTAGGAATGAGTACTCTTCTTCATCGTCTGAAGGAAGGGAAGGGGTAGGGGATCTGCTTTCAGTTGGCTCATCTGGGATAGACTCCAGGAGAGTTGAGTGGGAATCAGGAACGTTTGGTTCAGTGGAGGTTTGGTTTTGAGTATCAGTGGATGTTGGATTTTGTTCAGTGGGGGTTGAGGATGTAGGTTCGGAAGGGGTTGAGGGGATGGGTTTAGTAGGGTTTGATGGAATGGTTTCAGTAGGGGTTGAGATGGGTTTAGTGGGGGTTGTTTGGGATCCATTTTCTGGCTGTTGAGAGCCATCAGTGGGGGTTTTGGTTATTGTGGAGATGCATTTGGTTTTGGCAGGAGTGCGTGGTATAGTTGTTTTGGGGTTGATGGGGGTGGGTGTAGGGACATCTGAGTCAGACTCAGTTGAGATAATGTTAGGGGAAGAGTCCGGGTTACCTGATGAAGATTCATCAGTAGAGTTGGTGACTCTGACTTTCTTGGAGGCACTGTCCTTCTCTGCCTCAGTAGACCTCTTCTTCTCCTTCTTAGAAGCTTTCTTTGCCCCTGCTTCTTTGTGTTGCGCCATCTTATCACTCAACTTAACCAGCCTCCTCATCAGCTTGGTTTTCTTCCCTTCAGTAGGGTTAGCTTCCTCTTTCTCAACTGCCTCTGGGCTCTCCTCAGCAGGCTTGATCATTCTAGTCTCCAGAGCCTTTCCAGATTTAAACAAGGCTTTGAGATTACTCCATTTCCTGTCTGGAATCCAGTCCACTCCCAAATCTACATTCTCTATCAGATAGGAGATTTTTGTTGCAAAATTGAGCTTACTAGATAGTTGGGGAGTTTTGTCAGGTTGGAGTTTTGAGTGCTCCTTGTTCAATGCCCTCAAAAAGAACTGTTGCCAGTTGTATGACTTTTCCTTACTTTCCACAATCGCCTTCATCAGCCTGAGCTTGGGCTTGCTCACTTGCTCTGTGCTTCCTTGGTTTCCCAGTATACATTTTCCAACAACTTCACAGAGAACATTATATACTGGTAAAAGTACATTTCTGTTCATTGTTGAACTGTATTTCACCTTCCTCTGCATAATGGTATTGACCCATTCTTCCTCTTCATCCACGATGCAGGTATCTGGATTCGGACCTTCAGAGGGGAGATCAAACAACTCCTTCAAATCATCACCACTGACACGGATCTCCTTCTTTATCTTCTGGTGTTCAACTATTTCCATATCGTCCCTCATCACCTTCTTCTTTCTCTGGAGTATTAGATAAGACCTGATCCTCGAATCAGAATTGGATATATTATTGAAAAACTCAAGAACCTGCCTGTCAAAGCAGTTCTTAGGATGAACAGACAGAACCTTCTCTAACCCTGCAGATTTAAGCAACTCTAGGGCTTCTTTGATATGGGCAAATTCTGGTTTGGATTCTATCTCAGGATTATCAAAAACCACAATGGGTTCATACCAGAAGTTTTCCTTATTGGTAAGGAAACTAAGATTTATTTTTGCCATTTGAACAAAGGGGTTTGAGAGAAAATTTGCAGAGTGTATAGGATAGATAGAAAGTGTTTGCTTGAAAGTGTGTTCAAAAAGGTTCTTAGGCTGAAATTTAGTGGGGAGTTTTTAAGATATCTTGACGGTTAGAAAAGAACCGTCTAAAATGAATGGTATGGATTGAAAGGGTTGGTAGCCGGAAGGTCACATTGTCCGGGTTTTAAGGCGCGTGAGATAGGTAACTGTAAAAGTAAACCTGACTTGTACAATGCGCATTAAATGCTTGCCATACCAAAATCTCTTTGAAAAAGTGTAAGAAAGATTTAATTTTTCAGAAAGCACTCATTAGTAATTCTATTGAATCAAAATATATATTTTAAAAACTAAGAGGCTTTAGATTTGAAAAATACTAAGTATAAACTTGATGGTCCCATTTTCGAAGGGCAAAATGGGAATTCAGGAGCAACAAATTTTTTTTTTAAAAACCTTTCCTCAGGGAGTTCAGCAAGAGTGAGTAATACTCAAGTCACTGCATTGCTACGAGTCATAGCACTCAAGTCAGTAACTGAATTGCAAGCTCAGTCTCGTGACAAGACAGTGACTCGAGAGGTTTCACTTCAAGTCACCGCTCTGCTCAGAGGCTGAGCAACCAAGTCAGTGAGAAGGCTTGGAGGCTCATGCTCTGAGCAAGGACAGTGACTTGAGATGCTGAAATCTCGAGTGCGTTATAAAGCATAGCGTTGCACCCTGACTGAGTTCAGTGACGGAATACTCAAGTCACTGCGTTGCTAAGAGTCAGAGCACTCAAGTCAGTCCAAACTGACTTGTGAGCTCAGGCTCTTAACAAGGCAGTGACTCGAGAGACTGAACTCTCGAGTGCTAGCCTAAGCTTGTCAGTGAGATTGGTTCTTCCTGACTAAAATACTTAGCTAATCTTCTTTTCAGACTTTCCAAGTACCCTCAGAGAGCATACACTACAAATAATTAGTAAGTGCTTAGACAATAAACAACGCCCAGTTTAACGTGGTTCAGAGACTCAAGCTCTTACATCCACGGCCTGATTTAACAGGAAATCCACTACTTGGGATTCTTGTTTTTAACGTGCCAAGGTGCACCAGATCTATACTCCATATCTTACTTCATTCCTTACTTCCTCACAAACAACTTACTACCAACGAACCTGATAATGGTTGTGGTTTCAGTTGGGGTTTCTCCAACTAGGTGAGGTTTTCCTTTACAATGTGTTAGCCTAAAGTTAAGATTAGGAAAACCTCTCTAAGCTATGAGTTACAAGATGAAACACTCATTTGTGTATGTATTTGAACCCTAATGGTCAGTGTACAAGGTGTTAATTGTGCCTCCTTATAACTCCCTATAATGCACTAAAACACTCACACCTTCACAGCTCGTAGGTGTTGATTTTCTCTTCTCACACACACATTACAAAGAAGCTATGAGCTTGTATTTATAGTGTGGATTCAAATGTAACCGTTGGAGGAAATTACATTTGAATCCATACAATTAATGGTTTCAACCACTTTTCTTGGAATTCGGCCTTTTGTCAGTGTCAGAGTTGCTACCTCGTGCTGATTGGTCCACGTGGCCTGGATTCACGGATCTTTGACTCAGTAGGTTTGACTAAGACCCACTGACTTTAGGTAGCTTCCTCCTTTGCTGACTGATGATCTTCAGTGGACTGAACGTCTTCAGTGTAGTTGTCCTTCAGAGACTGTTTGAAGATCATTCCAAGAACTTTGTCATAAGGCTGAATGACAAAGTTCCCTGACCACAGTAGCCTGGCTCCTTCAGGGCCTACTTGGTACAGCACTGATCCTCCTGATCATGCTCTTCACTGAGTGGTCCACCTGACTTAGCTTAGATCAGCCTGGTTTACACTCAGTGGGACATCCTTCAGGCTTCTCTTCTGATTCAGGTCTCTGGCAAGGCTTTAGTCAGTTCTTCTTGGTGTCATCTTGATATTCTCAGGCTGTGTTGCAGAGTTCCCCCTTGCTGAGTTCCCCCTCAACTGAACAGCCTATTTTACTGAAAACTAACCTAGCATGTCCTGAAATAAAAGATACTATCCTGACTGCTTTCAAACCTATTACATGTTGTTTTGGGAAATCATCAAAACTAAACATATCCCAACAAAACTTTTGACCTTCACTGAGGTTCGACCTCGTCTGATATTCAGACCTCTTCTAAGATGAGGAGCTTCTTCTGAGAAGGATCCTCTTCTGAATATGAACCTCCACTGATTTGAAGGTAACTCTTCTGAGATAAAATCCTTTCTTTACTCTCCTGGATCTAGGAGTCCAAGCTCCACTGACAATTCTTGAAACCTTGCTTCAGCCAAAGGTTTTGTGAAGATATCTGCCTTCTGCTTGTCAGTGTGGATTTTGAGCATTTTGATGTCCTTTTTCTCCACATGATTTCTGATGAAATGATGCCTTATATCCACATGTTTGCATCTTGTGTGGAGAACTGGGTTTTCTGAAATAGCAATTGCACTATTGTTGTCACAGAAAATAGGGACTTCATTGGCAAAGATATTGTAATCTCTTAGTTGTTGTCTTAGCCAAAGAATTTGAGCACAATAACTTCCAACTGCCATATACTCAGCTTCAGTAGTGCTTGTGGCTACTGAATTTTGTTTCTTGGAGAACCAAGAAATCATCTTACTTCCCAAGAATTGACAAGTGTCTGAGGTTGATTTCCTGTCAATTTTACATCCTCCATAGTCAGCATCTGAGTATCCTGTGAGTTCCAGATTGTCATATGAGGGATACCACAAACCCATATTCAAAGTACCCTTAAGATATTTGAGAATCCTCTTAGCAGCTTCCAGATGACTTTTCTTGGGGTTGGCTTGATATCTTGCACAAATCCCAACTGCAAAAGTGATATCAGGCCTGCTTGCTGTGAGATACATTAGAGATCCAATGATGGCTCTGTAATGAGTCTGGTCTACTAATTCACCATCTTCATCTGGTTTCATCTTGGTGTTGGTGTTGAGTGGAACCCTTGCTACTTTGCTGGTCTGACATCCAAACTTGTTGATCAGCTCCCTTGTATATTTGGCTTGATTGATGAAGATTCCTTCAGGGGACTGCTTAACTTGAAGTCCTAGGAAGAAATGCATTTCTCCCATCATAGACATCTCAAATTTTCCCTTCATCAGCTGAGAAAACTTTTCACAGAGGACTTGGTTGGGACAACCAAAAATGGTATCATCCACATAGATTTGTACAAGCAAAGTGTCCTCTCCTTTTGTGATCCTGAATAGAGTTCTATCAACTCTCCCTTTGATGAAACCATGATCCAAAAGGAATTGTGACAAAGTATCATACCAAGCTCTTGGAGCCTGTTTCAGTCCATATAGAGTTTTTCTCAGTCTATATACTTTGTGACTTTCTTCAAAACCTGGGGGTTGCTCCACATAGACTTCTTCATTGAGTACTCCTTTCAAGAAGGCACTTTTAATATCCATCTGGTACACCTTGAATTTCTTGTGAGCAGCATATGCAAGAAATAACCTTATTGCCTCCAATCTGGCTACTGGGGCAAATGTTTCATCATAGTCAAATCCTTCAACTTGAGAATAGCCCTTTGCAACAAGCCTGGCTTTGTTTCTGACTATGATATCATTCTCATCCTTCTTGTTCTTGAATACCCACTTGGTTCCTATCACATTGCAGTGATATGGTCTGTCCACCAACTCCCAAACTTGATTCCTTGTGAACTGGTTGAGCTCTTCTTGCATGGCAATGATCCAGTTGGAATCTTGAAGTGCTTCTGCTATGGAACTTGGTTCCTGGTTTGATAAGAAACAGCAAAACAAAGCACTTTCTCCATGAAAACTTCTAGTTTTGACTCCTGAGGAAGGATCACCTAGGATTTGCTCAACATGGTGATCTGAGAGCCAAGTTCTCCTAGGTTGATGCCCTTCAGTAGAGTTTAACTCTTCTGAAGTTGAGTCACTAGATATAGGAATAAAATCAAATTCAGGAAATAAAACAGAGGGTTGAAGTCCCGAGTCATCATTCAAGGTATTCTCATTCTCAATGGTAATCTCATTGGTTCCCCCTTGAATGATGGGTTCAGTGGATGTCTCAGCTGTGACCACATCTTCATTGACATCACTTACCTCTTGAACTGGGATAGTGTTCATCAGTTCAGTTGCTTGTTCAGGAGAGCTCTCAGGTGAGCTTTGAGGGGTGGTTTGACTTTGGGTGACCTCCTTGAATTGTTGATCTTCTAAATTATCCCATGTTGGGATGTATGTATCAACACAATTCTCAGGATAGCCTTTAGACTTGATACTCAGTCTGGTTAGTCTTTTGCTAATTACCTCCTCATTCTCCTTACTCCTAGACTCAAAAGTAGATTCATCAAAGACCACATGAGGTGTTTCTTCCACAACAAGAGTTCTGCAGTTGTAAACTCTGAAAGCTCTACTGATTTGGGAATATCCTAAGAAAATTCCTTCATCAGCTTTGCTATCAAAAGCTTTCAGTTGAGTTTTCCCATTGTTGTGAATGATACACTTGCAACCAAAAATATGAAAATAGGATACCTGTGGCTTTCTGCCATTCCATAATTCATATGGAGTTTTTCCTTGATGTTTGGTTACCATGGATCTATTTTGAGTGTGGCAGACAGTGTTGATAGCTTCAGCCCAAAATCTTTTAGGAACTTGAGCTTCTGCAAGCATTGTCCTTGCTGTCTCCTTGAGAGTTCTATTTCTTCTTTCAGCTACTCTATTTTTTTGTGGAGTTCTTGCAGCTGATGTCTCATGTGAAATACCTAATTCTTTGCAATAATCAGATATAATAGAATTAATGAATTCAGTGCCCTTATCTGATCTTATCTTTACAATGTTCAAGCTCTCTTCATTGCTAACTTTCTTCAGGAGCTCTGGCAGCCTCAGTCGAGTCTCATTTTTGCTTGCTAGGAATATCACCCATGTGTACCTGGAGAAATCATCAACAACAACAAGTGTATATTTTCTCCCATTGATACTTACAAGGGTTACTGGACCAAAGAGATCCATATGCAACAGTTGAAGTACTCTGTCAGTAGAGGTTGCTACTTTGCTCTAGAAAGATGCCTTTACTTGCTTTCCCTCCTGACAGGCTTTGCAGATATGTTCTTTGTTGTATACTTCATTTGGCATTCCTTCTACCAGTCCATGTCTTGCTATCCTGTTCATCATCTTGAAGTTCAGATGACTTAGCCTTTTGTGCCATAACCAATTATTGTCAGTTGAGCTCTTAGCAATAAGACATGCATTTGGTGTGCAAGACTTCCAATCTGCAAGATAGACATTCCCTTTTCTTGACCCAGTTATTAGTACCTGTTGTGAAGATATATTCTTGACAAAACACAGGTTACATGAAAACTCAACACTGTATCCTTTATCACAGAATTGACTAATGGACAGAAGATTATGCTTAAGTCCACTGACAAAGGATACATTAATTACTCTTACTGAGCCAATGATTAAAGTACCATAACCTTTAGTGGCTCCTTGTGAGTTGTCCCCAAAGGTGACTTGTGGACCTTCTTTCTCAACAAATTCTGTCAAGAGATCTTTGTTGCCAGTCATGTGCCTAGAACATCCACTGTCCAAGTACCAGACTGAAAATTTAAGAGCATCTCATTTGTTGAGGTCCACTGAGCCCTGCAATCACAAATCAAGCTTTAGGTACCCATTTGGTGTTGGGTCCTACCAGGTTAGTTGTACCTTTCGGAATCCAAATTTGCCTCACATTTCTAATCACTTTAGATTGGCTAATTTGTCTTCCATAAATATCTACATAGATTTTTATCTCCCTAGGTGCCTTGGGAGTAAACTTTCTATGGGTGTCAGCCTTTTAAGGAACAGGAACCTTCTTTACATTCTTTCTCTTCGGCTTGGGTGCACCTGGTCTTGGTTTTTGTTGATAATGGTGTGAAGGACCTTTTCCTTTAGGCACAAAAGGAATAGGTCTTCCATATGAGTCATTCCTTGAGGACTGCTCATGCCTGGGTGCTCTCAGCTGAGGTTGCTTCATCTGTGAAGACCTCGGCTGATAGTACCTCTGCTGAGATCTAGTTTGATAAGTCACCTGAGCCTTTCCATTTGGTTTTGGCTTAGATTGACTTTTCTTTAGAGTGATCTCAGCTGGTCTTTTTCCTTTATCCACAGTCTGTGGTTGAAATGTCACAGACTTAACAAAAGCTCTCTTTGTGCCACTTGAAGAAGCAACACTCAGAGGACCTTCTGAAGGTTTTGGAATAAAGCCTATCCCACACTTGTTATTAGGATTTATTTGAAAATTTTGAATCTCCTCTATGGCAAGAGAGGGTTTGTTTAGAGCATCAATCCTTTTTAACGAGGTCTCTTCAGATTTTTGTAAGACATCAATTTTCAGGAGAGATTCCTTTATTTGGCTTACCAATTTTAAGTTCTCTTCCGTTAACTTTGTCTTAGATTCATTGAGATCTTTTATCAGTTGATCTCTACCATTTCCTTGACTCCTGAGGGTTTCCACCTCTTTTGTCAGTTCAATGGTAGATTTGGCTGAGTTCAGATCTGCTTGATTCCCAGACTCGATTAACTTGGAGTTTTCACTCAGGAGTTGTTTGTTTTCATCTTGAAGATAGAAACTTGCTTCTTGCAACCTTGAGAAATTAATCATCAATTGTTCCAAAGCGGACCGAAGATTGAGTTCCTCAGTTGACTCTGAGCTTAGCTCAGGTGTGTGTTCTAGAGAAATGGATGGTTTAGATTGTACCTCTGGTTCTTCTCTTGCCATGAGGCACATGTCATCATCGCTGCTGTCAGAGAACAGTCCATCAGATGACTCCAGATTTTCATCCACATCCTCAGCCACCATGGCTTTCCTTTCTCCATATCTTCTGTCTTTTTTGGCTTGCCTTTCCTTTCTCTCTTTTGTTCTCAGTTGAGGACAATCATATTGAAAGTGTCCAATCTTCTTGCACTGAAAACACATGTTGGCATCATCATTCTTTTCCTCATTGGACTCTCCGGTCTTTGATGATGATCCTTCAGCCTTGGTGTAATTCTTGTATTCCTTCTTCTTTTCCAGCTCAGATGAACTTTTCTCTCCTTCTCTGGTGGTCTTTTGTGGATAACTTCTACCTTCCCTGTTATCCCTGTAAAATCTTTTATACTTGTCAAAGCGGCTGTTAAGTTGTTCAAACCTTCTAGCCATCAGGCTGAGTTCCTCCTGCATCTCAGCCTTGCTTTGAGACTTGCTTGTCTTTGTACTCTTCTGAGGCTTTGGGGATTTTGGCTCAGACTCCTTGGCTTTGAAGGCTACTCCCTTCTCAGCTGAGGTCTCATCAGGAGCCCTTTTCCTGTTCAGATCAAACTCATAAGCCTTGAGTTCAGAGAATACCTGTTGCATAGACATGCTGGATAGATCCTTGGTATTCTGCATCATCACAGAGTACACATCCCATCTTGAGGTTAGACCTCTCAGGATCTTTAAGGCAACCTCCCTTTTGGTATAGACTTTTCCCAGAGAATTATCTCATTCATGATGTATGTGAACCTCCCATCAAGCTGGTCAATAGTCTCAGTGGGCTCCATGGTGAACTGCTCATACTTTTGAACATCTACTGAAAGCTTGTTCTCCTTTATCTTGTCGGTTCCTTCACACATGAGAGCGAGAGTGTCCCATAGTTCCTTTGCAGTTTTGCAGTGGATCACTCTTCCCATTACAGAATCTAGAATGGTGGTGTAGAGAATGTTCATGGCTATGAAGTTGAGGTTGTTTCTTCTCCTCTCATCTGCAGTGAAGTTATCTTCATCCTTGGGCTATTCTTCTCTAGGATCTGCAATAGTTTCAGCTGTAGTTCTGGGGTTAGGTGTCATAAAAACAAATAGACCTTTAGTAATAACCCTCAGCATTTCATCATGCACACAGGCAAGATGAGCTCTCATTATGATCTTCCAGAAGTCATAGTTTTCCACTGAGAATTGTGGAAGCTTGTGATGAGACATATGGTTCAAGGGATTAACTCTCATGTTGTTCTCTGCTGGTGGTGCTACCCTAGCTGCATTGTCAGCCATAGTATAAAAATAAGTTTATCAAGAGATCAATTCAAGTGACCTTGAAAAAATACCTTTAAGCACAAGGTATACTTAGAACAATGGTCTTTTGAACCACTGCTCTGATACCAATTGTTGGTCCCGAAACGAGTAAACAGGTGTATGGGGGGGAATACACCTGTGGTTACAAATTAAAACTTCTTATAAAACTTATCAGGTTACTTAAGACAGTAGCTCGTCAGTGGACTTAAGGTCTGCTGAGAGTTACTTTGTGAAAGCTTACTGAGATAATACCTCCACTGAAAGCTCAAGACTTTCAGTTGAACTACTATCTAATTAGCTTTCAGATGCGGATTAGTGAGCCCTTTAGAAAACTCATTTTACTTTGATAAACTTTGAGATTAACACACACTTAGGAAAGCAGATAATAAGAACACAAGGTATAAAGTGGTTCAGAGATGAATCTCCTACGACCACTGTCCTGATCAAATAGGAGAATTCATTTCACTTGGAATTCCTTGTGTTATAGTGCCAAGGTGCACTGATCAACTAATCCTCTCTTAGGATGATTGATCACTAGGAAATTCCAGGTCCTAGTTCCCAAAACAAACCAGCTTTCAGACTGATACAACAATCAGCTTACTAACACCACTTAACACTAGCTCTCAACCTAAACACTGAGTAGGGTTTTGAGTAGGGTTTTGGTTCCAACTGTTTTGAGATAATCCTTACAAGTTTAGCTCAAGGCTTAGGATTGGATTATCTCTTTCTAAGATTTGGATATAGCTTTTAAGCTTGGTTACAGAAGGTTTGGTAGGCTCTCTACAAATGTGAAACACTTGGGAAACAAAGGTAATTTCGAGTGCTTCTAGATGTTATGAATGTAGAGATAGCTTTGATCTTGTTAGTTTCCCGTGCATGGAAATGAACACGTCCTTCTGTATTTATAGGCTTCCTTGAAAATCTTCCCGTTGGATTTGAATCTTCTCAAGTAAGTCTTCTTGTATCTGATTGGCTCAAACGGCTCTATTTGAAGTTTTAAGTCTTGTCAAGAAATGGCTGAAAGACCATGCCTGTTCACCAACTTTCTGTATATTGCTAGGGAAAGACTTTTGGTACTTGTCAGGCTGGGGCAGGTCGGCTGTCAGTAAAGTACACTGACGTGTCATCTTCTCATTGGACCTTTAGTCTGTATGCCCAGATTCTTGTCTTGCTTTAAGGTGGAACTCCTCTGAGAGAACCTTCTTATTCCTTCATTTATTGTAAGCTTCACAGAAATTCGTTTTGCCTTGTTCCAACCAGATTAACTAACAGCTTTTAATGTGCTTAGCATTGAATGTACTTTGTTAGTTCCCATCAGTGGACCTTGGTCCTCTCCTGATAGTTTTAGTCTTAGTGAGAATATACTTAGAAAACATTCAAGACTTAGACTTCTTCTCAGAACACTTGTCTTCAGCGGACTTCACATCAGTGGACTCCATTCTTAAATACACTCTAACAATTACTAACTGTACTTCAGTTCCTTAACAGTTGAACTGATTTACTAAATACTAACTCTACTGAATAATTTACTTACAAAGCAACTTAGGAGGAACATTTTGGCATCTAATCAAAATATAAGTCTTATACATTTTCCCAACAGGAACTTCTGGCCCCAGAATTTCTTCTGAATCTTCTCTTGGTCTAAATGGGTCCTTATCCACTTCGAGGGATCGGACAACCATAGGTGTGCTAAGTGGATGAGATTTATCCATATGAAATATCTCCAATACCTTCTTCACGTAGGTTGACTGATGTATAAGAATTCCTTCTGGGAGATGCTCGATCTGCAGGCCGAGGCAATACTTGGTTTTACCCAAGACTTTCATTTCGAATTCAGCTTTCTAGATTGAACTAGCTTCTTCAATCTCTTTGCATGTTCCGATTATGTTTAGGTCATCAACATATACAGATATAATGCAAAAACCACCTTGCGATTTCTTCGTGAATACGCATGGGAAAGATATATCAATCGTGTATCCCTTCTTCTGGAGGAATTCACTAAGTTGGTTGTACCCCATGAGGCCTAATTGCTTTAGGCCGTACAACGACTTCTGTAGTTTTATGTTATACATACTGTGATTTTCACCATACCTCATCTGGGGAATCTCAAATCCATCGGGGATTTTCATATAAATTTCAATATCTAGTGATCCGTATATATATGTGGTTATTACGTCCGTCAATCTTATTTGAAAATTCAATTTAACTGCCAAAGATATTAAGCAGCGGAACATTATTGCGTCCATTACGGGAGAATAACTTTGATCGAAATCAATACCGGGTCTCTGTGAAAATCCTTGAGCTACCAGCCTCGCTTTATACCTCTCCACAATATTATTCTCATTTCGTTTTCGTACAAAAACCCATTTATATCCTACAAGGATAGCGTGCGCGGGTGTACGAACGATAGAGCCAAATACTTTTCTTTTGTTTAGTGATGCGAGCTCTGCTTCAATTGCCTCTTTCCATTTTACCCAATCAGAGCGCTTCCGGCACTCAGCAATAGTTTTGGATTCTGGATATAAATAACGGAAAGAGCAATTGTCGCTGCAAATGTGTCATTGACGACAGTAATATTTCTATTATATGTTTCTCCCGTATCTATGAAATTCATACAGACTTCAATGTTTATGTCAACTAGACCTTCCTCATTTTCCAGGGTATCTAGGTCTGGTCGTTCTGCGGTCCTAGTGCATTGAATATTTTGTGCACGTGCTTCATTACTAGGATGCTTGTCTTCTAGATGAGTCTCTTCTAGAGACTTTAAGTTATCTAGACGAATCTCTTCTAGAGATTTTACGTTCGGCTGATCAGTTTTGCTAGCCTTTCTTTTAGGTGTGCTTGTATCTTTTGTAGGTCCTTTACACTTCTGGCGTATGGGGGCATGTATACTTTATTTACTTGGGACCTCAACCCGTTGGGGAGCATTTACTGCAGGTATATGCAATTTAGTTACACATTTATGGTCAGTGAACGTCTGACACATTGTTTGCTAAATTTTACAAATTAATGATCTTCTGAACTTCCAGTTCAGATTGACTAGTGCGTGGATCTAGATACTGAAGATTACTTACATTCCACGTAAGCTCCCGACATTCATTCAATTTTGAATTCAAATCTCCCCCTAATGCCGGGAAGTGATCTTCATCGAACGTGCAGTCAGCGAATCGGGCCGTTAATTGATCCCCAGACAAAGATTCTAGGTATTTTACAATGGATGGAGAGTCAAATCCAACGTAAATACCTAGCTTTCTTTGTGGGCCCATAGAGGTCCGTTTGGTAATGTTATCAGAACATATACCGCACATCAAAAAATACGCAGATGAGAAATGCTTAGTTCTTTCCCACGCACTAGATGTAGGGGGGAATGATCATTATATGCAGTTGGGCAGATTTGTATCAAGTGTGATGCATGTAAGACTGCATGCCCCCAGCATGAAGTGGGTAATTTAGAGTTCATAAGCAATGGTCTGACGATAAGTATGATACATTTTATTAGCGCTTCAGCAAGACCATTTTGGGTGTGGACGTAGGGGACCAAATGCTCCACTTTAATTCCCAGAGCCATACAGTAACCTGAAAAGGCTTTTGAGGTTAACTCAGCAGCATTATCCATGCGAATCTCTTGCTAGAGATTTTACGTTCGGCTGATCAGTTTTGCTAGCCTTTCTTTTAGGTGTGCTTGTATCTTTTGTAGGTCCTTTACACTTCTGGCGTATGGGGGCATGTATACTTTATTTACTTGGGACCTCAACCCGTTGGGGAGCATTTACTGCAGGTATATGCAATTTAGTTACACATTTATGGTCAGTGAACGTCTGACACATTGTTTGCTAAATTTTGCAAATTAATGATCTTCTGAACTTCCAGTTCAGATTGACTAGTGCGTGGATCTAGATACTGAAGATTACTTACATTCCACGTAAGCTCCCGACATTCATTCAATTTTGAATTCGGATCTCCCCCTAATGCCGGGAAGTGATCTTTATCGAACGTGCAGTCAGCGAATCGGGCCGTTAATTGATCCCCGGACAAAGATTCTAGGTATTTTACAATGGATGGAGAGTCAAATCCAACGTAAATACCTAGCTTTCTTTGTGGGCCCATAGAGGTCCGTTTGGTAATGTTATCGGAACATATACCGCACATCAAAAAATACGCAGATGAGAAATGCTTAGTTCTTTCCCACGCACTAGATGTAGGGGGGAATGATCATTATATGCAGTTGGGCGGATTTGTATCAAGTGTGATGCATGTAAGACTGCATGCCCCCAGCATGAAGTGGGTAATTTAGAGTTCATAAGCAATGGTCTGACGATAAGTATGATACATTTTATTAGCGCTTCAGCAAGACCATTTTGGGTGTGGACGTAGGGGACCAAATGCTTCACTTTAATTCCCAGAGCCATACAGTAACCTGAAAAGGCTTTTGAGGTTAACTCAGCAGCATTATCCATGCGAATCGATTTAATTGGATAATCTGGGAATTGAGCTCTAAGCTCGATAGTTTTCGCAATGAGCTTTGCAAAAGCTTGATTGCGGGTAGACAGCAAACAGACATATGTCCACCTAGTAGAGGCATTAATTAGGACCATGAAATATCGACATGGTCCTGATGCAAGGTGAATCTGTCCACAAATGTCTCCCTAAATCCGTTCAAGGAAAACTGGAGACTCTAGTCCCACATTGGTTTTAATACCCTAGGTTGTCATGACCTTATCTGCTATACTAAATACTTTATAATTCTTCATGAATCTATGGGATGCATTTACATCTAAATTTATGCAAAGACACGTTTATGTGTTTTAATTACTCGATATTTACAATTAACGTAATATTTGTTCAATACATGTTTATTCTTGAGACTTTATAATTTTTATATGTTATTTATTTTATGTCTTAAATGATTTAATTTAGGAATAAATGTAGTCCTTAAGTATAGTAAATTATTTCATAAGATATAAGTTGTAAAATGAATGTTTCTTTAAGAAACGAATTACGTATCGATTACTCGATATTTTCTATGATTAGTATATAGACTTTGTAATTTATTTAGAGTCCTGGATGAGTTTTAATTTTATTACATAAAATAGTATAGGTAAATTTTATGCATAATGTACTTTAGAATTATTAAATAATTTAGAAAAAAAATCGTAATTTTTACTTATTAATTTCAAAGCATACATGTGTCATGATCACAAAATACAAGATTTCTCTTGAAAATCTCTATGAATATCGGCCATTTAGGGAAAGATTAGTAAAATTGATAAAGCTTCAAGAGTTAAAGTCAAATTAAGAGAAGAAAAGTCAAAATTAGTTACTAATCTCAAGTTGACATGTGTAAATTAAACCAACCTACAAGATTACTCCATAATCTTCATCAAAGTCGGCTAAATGGGATGGAGTGCCTCCAAGATTGGCTCCTACTATAAATATATGACCATTCATGCAAAAATATTTATAAGCAAATGTTTAAAAAAAAATTAGCACAAATACTACTATTCCTACACTTAGAATTTGAAAAGGAAGGAGAAGGAATTTCATTTAGCTACCAATCTCTAAGTAAGTTCCTCTTTTTGAATAAGTGATTATTTAAGTTTTAGTATGAAGTTTATGCATGAAATATGATTTAAATGATAGGAAAATAAGTTATGATAAGTAATTTGCATTTTATATATGTTTTACTTCATATTTTGAATGTTTGATTCAATTTCTTCATATTTTATGAACGAAATCATGTTTATTACTTGATTATCTATGCTTTAGAAGTAGAAATCATGAAATTATATGGTTTAAAGTGAATTTAAGATGATATATTCTTCATGTATGCATGAAACCGAATTTCTGGACCAACTTTTGTATAAACTTCGTTTTGACCAATTCCTTTGGTGGAAAATTCTGAAAAATTAATATGTGAAAGTAGACTGGTGATGGAACTTAGGTTTTAAATTTCATAGCTATTGGAATAGTATTCGATGTATGGTGATTTTTTTCAAAGTTGAACTAGGGTTTTGGACTCTGTAATAGGAACAGTAGAAGTTTGCTATGATCTGAGGATAATCGGTTAGGTTTTTATAGAAAAACAAAGTATTTTGATAAATTAAATGAAGTTGGGAGTTCATAGTTAAAATTTCAGAAGTATTGGACTTATGGTTGGTTTATGGTGAATTCTTAAAGTTAAGTGATCAAGAATCAATAGCAGTGTGTTCATCACAAAATATGTGATGATTGGTAAGGAGTTTAAGAAATCTAAAAATATGGAGATAAACTTTATTGACTTGGAAATCTACTGTTAAAATTTCATAATTTTTGGAAGTATAGATGATTTAATTTGAATTTTCAAAATTAGGCGTATAAACTGCCAAAAACCGAAATTTTGTATAAGAAAGGTTCGAAATGGTCCGTTTACATTTTTATGGTCAATATCTATTTATAAATTGTTATTTGATGATTTTACACACTTAATTGATATTTGTGTTTTAGTATACAATATTTGAGTATGTATTGAGATTTGAATTCAAGTCATTATAATCGTACGAGTGTAATATGTGAATTTTACGATTTATTTAAAAAATGAAGGAATAAGTAACAATGTTTCTATTGTAAAAATTTTGCTTGTAGGTACAAACCTGCAAGGTGGGGAATCACTTCACTCTTCACTGAGTGTTTTATTATTATTTTAATTGCACTTATTAATTGTTGAATGATAAATATTTTGAGTCTGGCCCGCTATCGACTGGCCCCTGAGATAGTCCAACTATATGTTGGCAAATGAGATAGTCTGGTCGCTCCGGCACCACGGGTTGGTCGCGCCACCCAAGGAGATACCAGGTGAAATTCTGGGGGCTCACATGTTATAAACAATTGATGTTTAGTTTGCGCAATTAACAAGAGGTTTCTCACTAAGTGTTTACAAACACTTATCCCTTCCACTTTTAAATATTTACAGACGCTGTGGATTCTTACGTGGACGAATGAACTAGGCGGGCTGTGGAGTCTTCTTAAAAACTTTATGTTTTAAGAACAAAATTTTAAATTTTGGATTGTAACTTAAGCTACGATCATACTTATTTACTACTTCCGCTGAGTAGATGTGTGGCGTGTGTATATTTTAATACAAAGTACTATTTTAGTAATGTTCCTACTTGTGCCACATCATATTTTCCGTACTATTTTACGTGGGGACGTTACAGGTGGTATCAGAGCCAGGTTCGTCTGCTAAAGAATTTTCAAAAAGAGTGTGTGTTTTAAAATTTAAAAGAAACAGCCGCATTGAGATCATTCTCCACGACGATATCAGGTAAATATTTCATAATGCTTAAATTATGTTATTTATTTGAAATTGTGATCGATTATTTGAAAGTTTGTAGTTATTTAAATTGTATTATATTGTTGATTGAACTAACCAATAAAATGTGTTGAGTAATCAGAAATGGATGATGACATTAGAAGACAGAATATTAAAAGATTGGAACAAGTACGTGAAACTGGTAGAACCGAGGTAGAGGATTTAGGAGCTTATGTTAGAGAAATAACATCACAATACAGACACGCATTAATGAATGAACACCATATGAATGATGATTATTACTGTCACTTGCTTCTTGATACCATGCCATCTACCTGATTATGTGTATCCCTGGACATGCTTGATTATGTGTTTGATAAACATGGTCATTTGTGCTTTCCATGCTTTACTTCAATGTTATACTGTGAGTGGGCTCAGTCAGAGACAGTTCATTTTACCCCACTTCGTCTAAGTTTTGAGATGAGCGAAAATCAGGAGTGGCATCTCGAGCGGGAATCGGTGCAAGAAAGCTGTGGAAGGCAGGAGGATAGTAGCCAGGAATGTTCTGAGATTGAGGAGGATAGCAGCAGTAGTTCAATCAAGATGTGGGAGGAAAAGAAGGAGGAACCAGAAATAATCATCATTGACGATGATTAAAACTATATGTTTTATGTACTTTATCTAATATACATGCTATGTGACTATATGAAACTTATATCATATTAGTAGATATATGTACTTAATATGTACTAAATGCTCTTGATGTACTATATGCTTTTGAATGTAATATATGTGTATTATATTTTTTAATGTAATGTTTATGCATGTAATATATGATGTATTTTGAATATATGAAATATATATCATAATTATTATGTAATTTAATTGTTACCAATGAATTTGATATTAAATAGAACTATGAGTCTTAGGGGGACCGAAACAACTCACACATAAGCGAGGATCTAGCTTCCGTATTGAGGGGGTTAGCTCAGCAACTAGGTCAGCAAAGCCAATCATCCAAAACACATGTATCTTCAGCCCAAAACCATGATATTGTAAGCCAATTTAAGAAATTTAGACACTCAACCCTGACCGGGAAAGAAAATCCTATGGAAGTAGAAAACTGGATTCGTAGCTTGGAGAAAATATTCATTTTTCTTAAGTGCACCGATGAGCAGAAAGTTTCTTGTGCTATCTTTCAGCTGACTGAGGATGCAGATTATTGGTGGTAAGTTCATTGTAGAACAATGACGGAAGAAGCACGAATGTCAGTTACTTAGGGGAAATTCGTAGAAGCAGTGGTTAAGAATTATATACCACTATCACTCTTGGATAAAAAAGAAACCGAATTTCTACAGTTGAAGCAGGGAAATCCGACAGTGCAAGAATATGAAAAGAAGTTTAATCAATTGGGAAGGTATGCTTCTCATTTGATTAATACTGATGACAGGAAGGTAAAGAGATTTGTTCAAAACCTACGTCCAGAGATTAGTACCATCTTAGCAACACAAGATATTAAGTCCTATGCCCAGATGTTCGAGAAAGCTCAAACGATAACAGTGTATATGAAACCAGAAGAAGTAAGAATTTCAGAATCACAACCAAATAAAAGAAAATGGGTTGGTGCGAAACAAGGAGGAAATTTTAAGCAAGTAAAAAAGACGGGGATGGTACCACTACAACAACAGAGGCCATCTAAATGCAAGAATTGTGGAAAAGAACATTTTGGACAATGCCTGAAAGGAACAGGGGTATGTTATAAGTGTAAAGAATATGGACATCTTATAACTGATTGTCCAAAGCTGAGGGGACAACAGAAGATGGCACCTGCTCGAGTGTTTGCCATGAGTCAGCAGGAGGCGACAGCAAATCCGGAAGTGATGGCAGGTATGTTCAAAATATTCCAAATACCTATTTTCACGTTATTCGATACTGGTGCTACGCATTCATTCATCTCTACGAAGATGTTTGAACAATTTGAGACCGCCCATATTATGGTAGAAGAAGATTTCCTAGAAGTGAACATTCCCCCTGGTAGTACGACACAATCCTTATGACTGTGTAGGAATGTGAAGATTGATTTTGAGCATGCAATACTCCCGGCAAATCTACATATAATAGAAATGAAGGACTTTGATATTATCATGGGAATGGATTGGCTTATAACTAATCATGCTCTCAGCAAGTGTCAAGAAAAAGAAATATCAGTACGGAGATCAAAGGATGTGAATTTTACACTATATGGTGCTAGAATAGGAATTATACCTCAAGTAATTCAGCAATGAAAGCCCGGAAATTATTGAAATGAAACAACACGACATTTATAGTAAATATTGTAGCAACAGAATCCAATGGTCCAAAATTGGATGACGTGAGAGTAGTATGTGAATACAAGGATGTATTCCCAGATGATTTGTCATGATTACCCCCAGATCGTCAGTTGGAGTTCACTATTGATTTGATACCTGGAGTCGCGCCTGTTTCTAAAGCACCTTACAGAATGGCACCAAAGGAGTTACAGGAGCTGAAGGTGCAATTGCAAGAATTACTGGACAAGGGCTTTATTCGACCAAGTGTGTCACCATGGGGTGCAACAATATTATTTGTGAAAAATAAAGATGGGACCTGTTTGATCAGTTAAGAGGAGCTTGTGTATTTTCAAAAATTGATTTGAGATCGGGATATCATCAGATAAAGATTAAAGAAAGTGATATTCCGAAGACTGCATTCAGAACCCGATATGGTCATTATGAGTTCGTAGTGTTACAATTTGGACTCTGTAATGCGCCAGCTATATTCATGCATTTGATGAATCGGGTATTTCATCAATATTTCGATCAATTTGTGATCGTCTTTATTGATGATATTCTAGTATATTCAAGAAATCAGGAGCAGCATGCAGAACATCTTCGAATTACATTGGAAACTCTGAGGAAAGAGAAATTGTATGCTAAATTCAAGAAGTGCGAATTCTGGTTGGATAAAGTTGTATTTCTTAGACATACGGTTTCAGCTTTGGGAATAGAAGTTGACCCAACAAAGGTAGAAGCTGTAAACCAATGGAAGACACCAACTAATGTGAACGAAGTCAGGTGTTTTCTTGGTTTGGCAGGGTATTATCGAAGATTCATTGAAGGGTTTGCTCGGATTGTAAAACCCTTGACTCAATTAACTCGGAAAGAAACAAAGTTTGAATGGACAGAAGAATGTGAAAGGAGTTTTCAAGAATTAAAGCAAAGACTAACAACGGCCCCAGTTCTTACAATTCCTGAAGGTACAGAAAGATTTATTGTGTACAGTGATGCTTCTAAACAAGACTTGGGATGTTTACATATGCAGAATGGGAAAGTAGTAGCTTACGCTTCAAGACAATTAAAACCACATGAGCAAAACTATCCTACGCATGATTTAGAGCTAGCAGCAGTTGTGTATGCGCTCAAGATTTGGAGGCATTACTTGTATGGAAGTAAATGTCAGGTCTACACAGATCATAAGAGTTTGAAGTATATCATCAAACAGAATGAATTGAACATGAGGCAAAGAAGATGGTTAGAGTTGGTAAAAGATTATGATTGTGAAATCTTGTACCATCCAGGAAGGGCAAATGTAGTAGCAGATGCCTTAAGTCGCAAGGGAAAGATCAATGCTTTGATTGTGAAACCAACCTTGAAGGAAAGAATAGCAAAAGCTCAATATGACTATGCATTCTTAGAGAAGATAAAACAAAAGATTAAGGAAGGTAAAGCAATGGAGTTTTCAGTATGTGAGGATGGTACATTGGTATGTCGAGGAAGAATATGTGTCACAGAAAAAGAAGAACTCAAGAAGGAAATATTGGAAGAAGCACATTCTACACCATATATAGTTCATCCCTGAGGAATGAAAGTGTACCAAGAATTAAAGAATTTATTCTGGTGGAGAAATATGAAGAGGGATATTGGAAATTTCGTACAGAAATGTTTGACATGTCAGTAGGTGAAAGCTGAGCATCAAAGACCATCAGGATTATTAAAGCCGGTTGAGATTCCTGAATGGAAGTGGGAACATATTACAATGGATTTTGTTGTAGGATTGTCCAAGTCAATACAATGAAATGAAGTTATTTGGGTAATTGTCGACAGATTGACCAAGACGGCACATTTCCTACCAATAAAGATGACGTTCACAATGGATAAATTGGCCCAAATTTATATTAAGGAAATTGTCCGATTACATAGACTTCTAATTTCTATTGTGTCAGATAGAGATCCACTTTTCTTGGAATGCGGCCTTTGTCAGTGTCAGAGTTGCTGCCTCGTGCTGATTGGTCCACGTGGCCTGGATTCACGGATCTTTGACTCAGTGGGTTTGACTAAGACCCACTGACTTAAGGTAGTTTTCTCCTTTACTGACAAGATGATCTTCAGTTGGACTGACTCGTCCTCAGTGTAGTTGTCCTTCAAGGACTGTTTGAAGGTCACTCCAAGAAGTTTGTCATAAGGCTGGATGACAAACTTCCCTGACCACAGTAGCCTGACTCCTTCAGGCCTACTTGGTGCAGCACTGATCCTCCTGATCAGGCTCTTCACTGAGTGGTCCACCAGACTTGGCTTAGATCAGCCTGACTTGCACTCAGTGGGACATCCTTCAGGCTTCTCCATTGGTTCAGGTTGATGGCAGGTCTTCAGTCAGCTCTTCTGGTTGTCATCTTGATATCTTCAGGCTGTGTTGAGAAGTTCCCCCTCGCTGAGTTCCCCCTCAACTGAGCAACCTATTCTACTGAGAGCTAACCTAGCCTGACCTGATCTAAAGGATACTATCCTGACTGCTTTCAAACATATTACATATTGTTTTGGAAAATCATCAAAACTAAAACATATCCCAACAATTTCCCCCTTTTTGATGATTCCAAAACTTCTAACCAAATGATTTTCTATTACAAGAATAATGTCAGAATACAGGTAATAGTTTGAAATATGCAGGAATTCCCATAGTTTAAAACATTTAAGATCTGTTCGGTAGACCATTTTTCTTAACAAAACTGGATCAGTGGTCATGTGAACAACCCGCTCTGATACCCATTGGTGGTCCCGTTTTCAAAGGGCAAAATGGGAATTCAGGAGCAAAAAAAAAAAATTTAAACCTTTTTCCTCAGGGAGTTCAGCATGAGAGAGAAGTACTCAAGTCACTGCTCTGCTCAGAGGCTGAGTTACCAAGTCAGAGAGAAGGCTTGGAGACTCATGCTCTGAGCAAGGACAGTGGCTTGAGATGCTGAACTCTCGAGTGCGTTATCAAATCACAGCTTGCACCCTGACCGAGTTCAGTGACGGAATACTCAAGTCACTGCGTTGCTGAGAGTCAGAGCTATCAAGTCAGTGATGAAACTTGAAAGTTCAGGCTCTCAACAAGGCAGTGACTCGAGAGACTGAACTCTCGAGTGCTAGCCTGATTCAGTCAGTGAGATGAATCTCCCTGACTGAAATGCTTAACTAAAGTTTCTTTTTAAACAGTGCTCTCAGTGAGCAGATTTTTGCAATACTTTAGAAGAAAAGACATTTCAAATAATAACACTTGGTTTAACGTGGTTCAGAGACTCAAGCTCTTACATCCACGGCCTGATTCAACAGGAAATCCACTCCTTGGATTCTTGTTTTTAACGTGTCAAGGTGCACTTACAACTGGACTCACGCCACTCCCTGGGCTGCCCTTCTCCTCACTTACTACCAACAAACCTGACTAGAGGGTTTTGGTTTCAGTTAGGTTTTGTCCAACTAGGTGAGGTTTTCCCTTTACAATGTGTTAGCCAATAGCTAAGATAGGGAAAACCTCTCTAAGCCTAGAGTTACAAGCTGAACACTCATATGTGTATATTCGAAGACCCTAATGGTAAGTGTTTAAGATGTGAGTAAACCCTCCTTATAACTCCCATGCACGTATGCTATTACTCACACCCTCACAGCTCGTAGGTGTTTGTTTTCTTACAAATCTTACAACAACATAACACAACACACTCTAACAACAAGGTATGAGCTTGTATTTATAATGGGGATTCAAATGTATCCGTTGGAGAGGAAATACATTTGAATCCAGCATTAAATGGTTTCAACCACTTTTCTTGGAATGCGGCCTTTGTCAGTGTCAGAGTTGCTGCCTCGTGCTGATTGGTCCACGTGGCCTGGATTCACGGATCTTCGACTCAGTGGGTTTGACTAAGACCCACTGACTTAAGGTAGTTTTCTCCTTTACTGACAAGATGATCTTCAGTTGGACTGACTCGTCCTCAGTGTAGTTGTCCTTCAAGGACTGTTTGAAGGTCGCTCCAAGAAGTTTGTCATAAGGCTGGATGACAAACTTCCCTGACCACAGTAGCCTGACTCCTTCAGGCCTACTTGGTGCAGCACTGATCCTCCTGATCAGGCTCTTCACTGAGTGGTCCACCAGACTTGGCTTAGATCAGCCTGACTTGCACTCAGTGGGACATCCTTCAGGCTTCTCCATTGGTTCAGGTTGATGGCAGGTCTTCAGTCAGCTCTTCTGGTTGTCATCTTGATATCTTCAGGCTGTGTTGAGAAGTTCCCCCTCGCTGAGTTCCCCCTCAACTGAGCAACCTATTCTACTGAGAGCTAACCTAGCCTGACCTGATCTAAAGGATACTATCCTGACTGCTTTCAAACCTATTACATGTTGTTTTGGAAAATCATCAAAACTAAAACATATCCCAACAATTTCCCCCTTTTTGATGATTCCAAAACTTCTAACCAAATGATTTTCTATTACAAGAATAATGTCAGAATACAGGTAATAGTTTGAAATATGCAGGAATTCCCATAGTTTAAAACATTTAAGATCTGTTCGGTAGACCATTTTTCTTAACAAAACTGGATCAGTGGTCATGTGAACAACCCGCTCTGATACCAATTGGTGGTCCCGTTTTCAAAGGGCAAAATGGGAATTCAGAAGCAAAAAAAAAAATTTAAACCTTTTTCCTCAGGGGGTTCAGCATGAGAGAGAAATACTCAAGTCACTGCTCTGCTCAGAGGCTGAGTTACCAAGTCAGAGAGAAGGCTTGGAGACTCATGCTCTGAGCAAGGACAGTGGCTTGAGATGCTGAACTCTCGAGTGCGTTATCAAATCACAGCTTGCACCCTGACCGAGTTCAGTGACGGAATACTCAAGTCACTGCGTTGCTGAGAGTCAGAGCTATCAAGTCAGTGATGAAACTTGAAAGCTCAGGCTCTCAACAAGGCAGTGACTCGAGAGACTGAACTCTCGAGTGCTAGCCTGATTCAGTCAGTGAGATGAATCTCCCTGACTGAAATGCTTAACTAAAGTTCCTTTTTAAACAGTGCTCTCAGTGAGCAGATTTTCGCAATACTTTAGAAGAAAAGACATTTCAAATAATAACACTTGGTTTAACGTGGTTCAGAGACTCAAGCTCTTACATCCACAGCCTGATTCAACAGGAAATCCACTCCTTGGATTCTTGTTTTTAACGTGCCAAGGTGCACTTACAACTGGACTCACGCCACTCCCTGGGCTGTCCTTCTCCTCACTTACTACCAACAAACCTGACTAGAGGGTTTTGGTTTCAGTTAGGTTTTGTCCAACTAGGTGAGGTTTTCCCTTTACAATGTGTTAGCCAATAGCTAAGATAGGGAAAACCTCTCTAAGCCTAGAGTTACAAGCTGAACACTCATATGTGTATATTCGAAGACCCTAATGGTCAGTGTTTAAGATGTGAGTAAACCCTCCTTATAACTCCCATGCACGTATGCTATTACTCACACCCTCACAGCTCGTAGGTGTTTGTTTTCTTACAAATATTACAACAACATAACACAACACACTCTAACAACAAGCTATGAGCTTGTATTTATAATGGGGATTCAAATGTATCCGTTGGAGAGGAAATACATTTGAATCCAGCATTAAATGGTTTCAACCACTTTTCTTGGAATGCGGCCTTTGTCAGTGTCAGAGTTGCTGCCTCGTGCTGATTGGTCCACGTGGCCTGGATTCACGGATCTTTGACTCAGTGGGTTTGACTAAGACCCACTGACTTAAGGTAGTTTTCTCCTTTACTGACAAGATGATCTTCAGTTGGACTGACTCGTCCTCAGTGTAGTTGTCCTTCAAGGACTGTTTGAAGGTCACTCCAAGAAGTTTGTCATAAGGCTGGATGACAAACTTCCCTGACCACAGTAGCCTGACTCCTTCAGGCCTACTTGGTGCAGCACTGATCCTCCTGATCAGGCTCTTCACTGAGTGGTCCACCAGACTTGGCTTAGATCAGCCTGACTTGCACTCAGTGGGACATCCTTCAGGCTTCTCCATTGGTTCAGGTTGATGGCAGGTCTTCAGTCAGCTCTTCTGGTTGTCATCTTGATATCTTCAGGCTGTGTTGAGAAGTTCCCCCTCGCTGAGTTCCCCCTCAACTGAGCAACCTATTCTACTGAGAGCTAACCTAGCCTGACCTGATCTAAAGGATACTATCCTGACTGCTTTCAAACCTATTACATGTTGTTTTGGAAAATCATCAAAACTAAAACATATCCCAACAATTTCCCCCTTTTTGATGATTCCAAAACTTCTAACCAAATGATTTTCTATTACAAGAATAATGTCAGAATACAGGTAATAGTTTGAAATATGCAGGAATTCCCATAGTTTAAAACATTTAAGATATGTTCGGTAGACCATTTTTCTTAACAAAACTGGATCAGTGGTCATGTGAACAACCCGCTCTGATACCAATTGGTGGTCCCGTTTTCAAAGGGCAAAATGGGAATTCAGAAGCAAAAAAAAAATTTAAACCTTTTTCCTCAGGGGGTTCAGCATGAGAGAGAAATACTCAAGTCACTGCTCTGCTCAGAGGCTGAGTTACCAAGTCAGAGAGAAGGCTTGGAGACTCATGCTCTGAGCAAGGACAGTGGCTTGAGATGCTGAACTCTCGAGTGCGTTATCAAATCACAGCTTGCACCCTGACCGAGTTCAGTGACGGAATACTCAAGTCACTGCGTTGCTGAGAGTCAGAGCTATCAAGTCAGTGATGAAACTTGAAAGCTCAGGCTCTCAACAAGGCAGTGACTCGAGAGACTGAACTCTCGAGTGCTAGCCTGATTCAGTCAGTGAGATGAATCTCCCTGACTGAAATGCTTAACTAAAGTTCCTTTTTAAACAGTGCTCTCAGTGAGCAGATTTTCGCAATACTTTAGAAGAAAAGACATTTCAAATAATAACACTTGGTTTAACGTGGTTCAGAGACTCAAGCTCTTACATCCACAGCCTGATTCAACAGGAAATCCACTCCTTGGATTCTTGTTTTTAACGTGCCAAGGTGCACTTACAACTGGACTCACGCCACTCCCTGGGCTGTCCTTCTCCTCACTTACTACCAACAAACCTGACTAGAGGGTTTTGGTTTCAGTTAGGTTTTGTCCAACTAGGTGAGGTTTTCCCTTTACAATGTGTTAGCCAATAGCTAAGATAGGGAAAACCTCTCTAAGCCTAGAGTTACAAGCTGAACACTCATATGTGTATATTCGAAGACCCTAATGGTCAGTGTTTAAGATGTGAGTAAACCCTCCTTATAACTCCCATGCACGTATGCTATTACTCACACCCTCACAGCTCGTAGGTGTTTGTTTTCTTACAAATATTACAACAACATAACACAACACACTCTAACAACAAGCTATGAGCTTGTATTTATAATGGGGATTCAAATGTATCCGTTGGAGAGGAAATACATTTGAATCCAGCATTAAATGGTTTCAACCACTTTTCTTGGAATGCGGCCTTTGTCAGTGTCAGAGTTGCTGCCTCGTGCTGATTGGTCCACGTGGCCTGGATTCACGGATCTTTGACTCAGTGGGTTTGACTAAGACCCACTGACTTAAGGTAGTTTTCTCCTTTACTGACAAGATGATCTTCAGTTGGACTGACTCGTCCTCAGTGTAGTTGTCCTTCAAGGACTGTTTGAAGGTCACTCCAAGAAGTTTGTCATAAGGCTGGATGACAAACTTCCCTGACCACAGTAGCCTGACTCCTTCAGGCCTACTTGGTGCAGCACTGATCCTCCTGATCAGGCTCTTCACTGAGTGGTCCACCAGACTTGGCTTAGATCAGCCTGACTTGCACTCAGTGGGACATCCTTCAGGCTTCTCCATTGGTTCAGGTTGATGGCAGGTCTTCAGTCAGCTCTTCTGGTTGTCATCTTGATATCTTCAGGCTGTGTTGAGAAGTTCCCCCTCGCTGAGTTCCCCCTCAACTGAGCAACCTATTCTACTGAGAGCTAACCTAGCCTGACCTGATCTAAAGGATACTATCCTGACTGCTTTCAAACCTATTACATGTTGTTTTGGAAAATCATCAAAACTAAAACATATCCCAACAATTTCCCCCTTTTTGATGATTCCAAAACTTCTAACCAAATGATTTTCTATTACAAGAATAATGTCAGAATACAGGTAATAGTTTGAAATATGCAGGAATTCCCATAGTTTAAAACATTTAAGATCTGTTCGGTAGACCATTTTTCTTAACAAAACTGGATCAGTGGTCATGTGAACAACCCGCTCTGATACCAATTGGTGGTCCCGTTTTCAAAGGGCAAAATGGGAATTCAGAAGCAAAAAAAAAATTTAAACCTTTTTCCTCAGGGGGTTCAGCATGAGAGAGAAATACTCAAGTCACTGCTCTGCTCAGAGGCTGAGTTACCAAGTCAGAGAGAAGGCTTGGAGACTCATGCTCTGAGCAAGGACAGTGGCTTGAGATGCTGAACTCTCGAGTGCGTTATCAAATCACAGCTTGCACCCTGACCGAGTTCAGTGACGGAATACTCAAGTCACTGCGTTGCTGAGAGTCAGAGCTATCAAGTCAGTGATGAAACTTGAAAGCTCAGGCTCTCAACAAGGCAGTGACTCGAGAGACTGAACTCTCGAGTGCTAGCCTGATTCAGTCAGTGAGATGAATCTCCCTGACTGAAATGCTTAACTAAAGTTCCTTTTTAAACAGTGCTCTCAGTGAGCAGATTTTCGCAATACTTTAGAAGAAAAGACATTTCAAATAATAACACTTGGTTTAACGTGGTTCAGAGACTCAAGCTCTTACATCCACAGCCTGATTCAACAGGAAATCCACTCCTTGGATTCTTGTTTTTAACGTGCCAAGGTGCACTTACAACTGGACTCACGCCACTCCCTGGGCTGTCCTTCTCCTCACTTACTACCAACAAACCTGACTAGAGGGTTTTGGTTTCAGTTAGGTTTTGTCCAACTAGGTGAGGTTTTCCCTTTACAATGTGTTAGCCAATAGCTAAGATAGGGAAAACCTCTCTAAGCCTAGAGTTACAAGCTGAACACTCATATGTGTATATTCGAAGACCCTAATGGTCAGTGTTTAAGATGTGAGTAAACCCTCCTTATAACTCCCATGCACGTATGCTATTACTCACACCCTCACAGCTCGTAGGTGTTTGTTTTCTTACAAATATTACAACAACATAACACAACACACTCTAACAACAAGCTATGAGCTTGTATTTATAATGGGGATTCAAATGTATCCGTTGGAGAGGAAATACATTTGAATCCAGCATTAAATGGTTTCAACCACTTTTCTTGGAATGCGGCCTTTGTCAGTGTCAGAGTTGCTGCCTCGTGCTGATTGGTCCACGTGGCCTGGATTCACGGATCTTTGACTCAGTGGGTTTGACTAAGACCCACTGACTTAAGGTAGTTTTCTCCTTTACTGACAAGATGATCTTCAGTTGGACTGACTCGTCCTCAGTGTAGTTGTTCTTCAAGGACTGTTTGAAGGTCACTCCAAGAAGTTTGTCATAAGGCTGGATGACAAACTTCCCTGACCACAGTAGCCTGACTCCTTCAGGCCTACTTGGTGCAGCACTGATCCTCCTGATCAGGCTCTTCACTGAGTGGTCCACCAGACTTGGCTTAGATCAGCCTGACTTGCACTCAGTGGGACATCCTTCAGGCTTCTCCATTGGTTCAGGTTGATGGCAGGTCTTCAGTCAGCTCTTCTGGTTGTCATCTTGATATCTTCAGGCTGTGTTGAGAAGTTCCCCCTCGCTGAGTTCCCCCTCAACTGAGCAACCTATTCTACTGAGAGCTAACCTAGCCTGACCTGATCTAAAGGATACTATCCTGACTGCTTTCAAACCTATTACATGTTGTTTTGGAAAATCATCAAAACTAAAACATATCCCAACAATTTCCCCCTTTTTGATGATTCCAAAACTTCTAACCAAATGATTTTCTATTACAAGAATAATGTCAGAATACAGGTAATAGTTTGAAATATGCAGGAATTCCCATAGTTTAAAACATTTAAGATCTGTTCGGTAGACCATTTTTCTTAACAAAACTGGATCAGTGGTCATGTGAACAACCCGCTCTGATACCAATTGGTGGTCCCGTTTTCAAAGGGCAAAATGGGAATTCAGGAGCAAAAAAAAAAATTTTAAACCTTTTTCCTCAGGGAGTTCAGCATGAGAGAGAAATACTCAAGTCACTGCTCTGCTCAGAGGCTGAGTTACCAAGTCAGAGAGAAGGCTTGGAGACTCATGCTCTGAGCAAGGACAGTGGCTTGAGATGCTGAACTCTCGAGTGCGTTATCAAATCACAGCTTGCACCCTGACCGAGTTCAGTGACGGAATACTCAAGTCACTGCGTTGCTGAGAGTCAGAGCTATCAAGTCAGTGATGAAACTTGAAAGCTCAGGCTCTCAACAAGGCAGTGACTCGAGAGACTGAACTCTCGAGTGCTAGCCTGATTCAGTCAGTGAGATGAATCTCCCTGACTGAAATGCTTAACTAAAGTTCCTTTTTAAACAGTGCTCTCAGTGAGCAGATTTTCGCAATACTTTAGAAGAAAAGACATTTCAAATAATAACACTTGGTTTAACGTGGTTCAGAGACTCAAGCTCTTACATCCACAGCCTGATTCAACAGGAAATCCACTCCTTGGATTCTTGTTTTTAACGTGCCAAGGTGCACTTACAACTGGACTCACGCCACTCCCTGGGCTGTCCTTCTCCTCACTTACTACCAACAAACCTGACTAGAGGGTTTTGGTTTCAGTTAGGTTTTGTCCAACTAGGTGAGGTTTTCCCTTTACAATGTGTTAGCCAATAGCTAAGATAGGGAAAACCTCTCTAAGCCTAGAGTTACAAGCTGAACACTCATATGTGTATATTCGAAGACCCTAATGGTCAGTGTTTAAGATGTGAGTAAACCCTCCTTATAACTCCCATGCACGTATGCTATTACTCACACCCTCACAGCTCGTAGGTGTTTGTTTTCTTACAAATCTTACAACAACATAACACAACACACTCTAACAACAAGCTATGAGCTTGTATTTATAATGGGGATTCAAATGTATCCGTTGGAGAGGAAATACATTTGAATCCAGCATTAAATGGTTTCAACCACTTTTCTTGGAATGCGGCCTTTGTCAGTGTCAGAGTTGCTGCCTCGTGCTGATTGGTCCATGTGGCCTGGATTCACGGATCTTTGACTCAGTGGGTTTGACTAAGACCCACTGACTTAAGGTAGTTTTCTCCTTTACTGACAAGATGATCTTCAGTTGGACTGACTCGTCCTCAGTGTAGTTGTCCTTCAAGGACTGTTTGAAGGTCACTCCAAGAAGTTTGTCATAAGGCTGGATGACAAACTTCCCTGACCACAGTTGCCTGACTCCTTCAGGCCTACTTGGAGCAGCACTGATCCTCCTGATCAGGCTCTTCACTGAGTGGTCCACCAGACTTGGCTTAGATCAGCCTGACTTGCACTCAGTGGGACATCCTTCAGGCTTCTCCATTGGTTCAGGTTGATGGCAGGTCTTCAGTCAGCTCTTCTGGTTGTCATCTTGATATCTTCAGGCTGTGTTGAGAAGTTCCCCCTCGCTGAGTTCCCCCTCAACTGAGCAACCTATTCTACTGAGAGCTAACCTAGCCTGACCTGATCTAAAGGATACTATCCTGACTGCTTTCAAACCTATTACATGTTGTTTTGGAAAATCATCAAAACTAAAACATATCCCAACAATTTCCCCCTTTTTTATGATTCCAAAACTTCTAACCAAATGATTTTCTATTACAAGAATAATGTCAGAATACAGGTAATAGTTTGAAATATGCAGGAATTCCCATAGTTTAAAACATTTAAGATCTGTTCGGTAGACCATTTTTCTTAACAAAACTGGATCAGTGGTCATGTGAACAACCCGCTCTGATACCAATTGGTGGTCCCGTTTTCAAAGGGCAAAATGGGAATTCAGGAGCAAAAAAAAAAAATTTTAAACCTTTTTCCTCAGGGAGTTCAGCATGAGAGAGAAATACTCAAGTCACTGCTCTGCTCAGAGGCTGAGTTACCAAGTCAGAGAGAAGGCTTGGAGACTCATGCTCTGAGCAAGGACAGTGGCTTGAGATGCTGAACTCTCGAGTGCGTTATCAAATCACAGCTTGCACCCTGACCGAGTTCAGTGACGGAATACTCAAGTCACTGCGTTGCTGAGAGTCAGAGCTATCAAGTCAGTGATGAAACTTGAAAGCTCAGGCTCTCAACAAGGCAGTGACTCGAGAGACTGAACTCTCGAGTGCTAGCCTGATTCAGTCAGTGAGATGAATCTCCCTGACTGAAATGCTTAACTAAAGTTCCTTATTAAACAGTGCTCTCAGTGAGCAGATTTTCGCAATACTTTAGAAGAAAAGACATTTCAAATAATAACACTTGGTTTAACGTGGTTCAGAGACTCAAGCTCTTACATCCACAGCCTGATTCAACAGGAAATCCACTCCTTGGATTCTTGTTTTTAACGTGCCAAGGTGCACTTACAACTGGACTCACGCCACTCCCTGGGCTGTCCTTCTCCTCACTTACTACCAACAAACCTGACTAGAGGGTTTTGGTTTCAGTTAGGTTTTGTCCAACTAGGTGAGGTTTTCCCTTTACAATGTGTTAGCCAATAGCTAAGATAGGGAAAACCTCTCTAAGCCTAGAGTTACAAGCTGAACACTCATATGTGTATATTCGAAGACCCTAATGGTCAGTGTTTAAGATGTGAGTAAACCCTCCTTATAACTCCAATGCACGTATGCTATTACTCACACCCTCACAGCTCGTAGGTGTTTGTTTTCTTACAAATCTTACAACAACATAACACAACACACTCTAACAACAAGCTATGAGCTTGTATTTATAATGGGGATTCAAATGTATCCGTTGGAGAGGAAATACATTTGAATCCAGCATTAAATGGTTTCAACCACTTTTCTTGGAATGCGGCCTTTGTCAGTGTCAGAGTTGCTGCCTCGTGCTGATTGGTCCACGTGGCCTAGATTTACGGATCTTTGACTCAGTGGGTTTGACTAAGACCCACTGACTTAAGGTAGTTTTCTCCTTTACTGACAAGATGATCTTCAGTTGGACTGACTCGTCCTCAGTGTAGTTGTCCTTCAAGGACTGTTTGAAGGTCACTCCAAGAAGTTTGTCATAAGGCTGGATGACAAACTTCCCTGACCACAGTAGCCTGACTCCTTCAGGCCTACTTGGTGCAGCACTGATCCTCCTGATCAGGCTCTTCACTGAGTGGTCCACCAGACTTGGCTTAGATCAGCCTGACTTGCACTCAGTGGGACATCCTTCAGGCTTCTCCATTGGTTCAGGTTGATGGCAGGTCTTCAGTCAGCTCTTCTGGTTGTCATCTTGATATCTTCAGGCTGTGTTGAGAAGTTCCCCCTCGCTGAGTTCCCCCTCAACTGAGCAACCTATTCTACTGAGAGTTAACCTAGCCTGACCTGATCTAAAGGATACTATCCTGACTGCTTTCAAACCTATTACATGTTGTTTTGGAAAATCATCAAAACTAAAACATATCCCAACAATTTCACCCTTTTTGATGATTCCAAAACTTCTAACCAAATGATTTTCTATTACAAGAATAATGTCAGAATACAGGTAATAGTTTGAAATATGCAGGAATTCCCATAGTTTAAAACATTTAAGATCTGTTCGGTAGACCATTTTTCTTAACAAAACTGGATCAGTGGTCATGTGAACAACCCGCTCTGATACCCATTGGTGGTCCCGTTTTCAAAGGGCAAAATGGGAATTCAGGAGCAAAAAAAAAAATTTTAAACCTTTTTCCTCAGGGAGTTCAGCATGAGAGAGAAGTACTCAAGTCACTGCTCTGCTCAGAGGCTGAGTTACCAAGTCAGAGAGAAGGCTTGGAGACTCATGCTCTGAGCAAGGACAGTGGCTTGAGATGCTGAACTCTCGAGTGCGTTATCAAATCACAGCTTGCACCCTGACCGAGTTCAGTGACGGAATACTCAAGTCACTGCGTTGCTGAGAGTCAGAGCTATCAAGTCAGTGATGAAACTTAAAAGTTCAGGCTCTCAACAAGGCAGTGACTCGAGAGACTGAACTCTCGAGTGCTAGCCTGATTCAGTCAGTGAGATGAATCTCCCTGACTGAAATGCTTAACTAAAGTTCCTTTTTAAACAGTGCTCTCAGTGAGCAGATTTTCGCAATACTTTAGAAGAAAAGACATTTCAAATAATAACACTTGGTTTAACGTGGTTCAGAGACTCAAGCTCTTACATCCACGGCCTGATTCAACAGGAAATCCACTCCTTGGATTCTTGTTTTTAACGTGCCAAGGTGCACTTACAACTGGACTCACGCCACTCCCTGGGCTGCCCTTCTCCTCACTTACTACCAACAAACCTGACTAGAGGGTTTTGGTTTCAGTTAGGTTTTGTCCAACTAGGTGAGGTTTTCCCTTTACAATGTGTTAGCCAATAGCTAAGATAGGGAAAACCTCTCTAAGCCTAGAGTTACAAGCCGAACACTCATATGTGTATATTCGAAGACCCTAATGGTCAGTGTTTAAGATGTGAGTAAACCCTCCTTATAACTCCCATGCACGTATGCTATTACTCACACCCTCACAGCTCGTAGGTGTTTGTTTTCTTACAAATCTTACAACAACATAACACAACACACTCTAACAACAAGTTATGAACTTGTATTTATAATGGGGATTCAAATGTATCCGTTGGAGAGGAAATACATTTGAATCCAGCATTAAATGGTTTCAACCACTTTTCTTGGAATGCGGCCTTTGTCAGTGTCAGAGTTGCTGCCTCGTGCTGATTGGTCCACGTGGCCTGGATTCACGGATCTTTGACTCAGTGGGTTTGACTAAGACCCACTGACTTAAGGTAGTTTTCTCCTTTACTGACAAGATGATCTTCAGTTGGACTGACTCGTCCTCAGTGTAGTTGTCCTTCAAGGACTGTTTGAATGTCACTCCAAGAAGTTTGTCATAAGGCTGGATGACAAACTTCCCTGACCACAGTAGCCTGACTCCTTCAGGCCTACTTGGTGCAGCACTGATCCTCCTGATCAGGCTCTTCACTGAGTGGTCCACCAGACTTGGCTTAGATCAGCCTGACTTGCACTCAGCGGGACATCCTTCAGGCTTCTCCATTGGTTCAGGTTGATGGCAGGTCTTCAGTCAGCTCTTCTGGTTGTCATCTTGATATCTTCAGGCTGTGTTGAGAAGTTCCCCCTCGCTGAGTTCCCCCTCAACTGAGCAACCTATTCTACTGAGAGCTAACCTAGCCTGACCTGATCTAAAGGATACTATCCTGACTGCTTTCAAACCTATTACATGTTGTTTTGGAAAATCATCAAAACTAAAACATATCCCAACAATTTCCCCCTTTTTGATGATTCCAAAACTTCTAACCAAATGATTTTCTATTACAAGAATAATGTCAGAATACAGGTAATAGTTTTAAATATGCAGGAATTCCCATAGTTTAAAACATTTAAGATCTGTTCGGTAGACCATTTTTCTTAACAAAACTGGATCAGTGGTCATGTGAACAACCCGCTCTGATACCAATTGGTGGTCCCGTTTTCAAAGGGCAAAATGGGAATTCAGGAGCAAAAAAAAAAATTTAAACCTTTTTCCTCAGGGAGTTCAGCATGAGAGAGAAATACTCAAGTCACTGCTCTGCTCAGAGGCTGAGTTACCAAGTCAGAGAGAAGGCTTGGAGACTCATGCTCTGAGCAAGGACAGTGGCTTGAGATGCTGAACTCTCGAGTGCGTTATCAAATCACAGCTTGCACCCTGACCGAGTTCAGTGACGGAATACTCAAGTCACTGCGTTGCTGAGAGTCAGAGCTATCAAGTCACTGATGAAACTTGAAAGCTCAGGCTCTCAACAAGGCAGTGACTCGAGAGACTGAACTCTCGAGTGCTAGCCTGATTCAGTCAGTGAGATGAATCTCCCTGACTGAAATGCTTAACTAAAGTTTCTTTTTAAACAGTGCTCTCAGTGAGCAGATTTTCGCAATACTTTAGAAGAAAAGACATTTCAAATAATAACACTTGGTTTAACGTGGTTCAGAGACTCAAGCTCTTACATCCACGGCCTGATTCAACAGGAAATCCACTCCTTGGATTCTTGTTTTTAACGTGCCAAGGTGCACTTACAACTGGACTCACGCCACTCTCTGGGCTGCCCTTCTCCTCACTTACTACCAACAAACCTGACTAGAGGGTTTTGGTTTCAGTTAGGTTTTGTCCAACTAGGTGAGGTTTTCCCTTTACAATGTGTTAGCCAATAGCTAAGATAGGGAAAACCTCTCTAAGCCTAGAGTTACAAGCTGAACACTCATATGTGTATATTCGAAGACCCTAATGGTCAGTGTTTAAGATGTGAGTAAACCCTCCTTATAACTCCCATGCACGTATGCTATTACTCACACCCTCACAGCTCGTAGGTGTTTGTTTTCTTACAAATCTTACAACAACATAACACAACACACTCTAACAACAAGCTATGAGCTTGTATTTATAATGGGGATTCAAATGTATCCGTTGGAGAGGAAATACATTTGAATCCAGCATTAAATGGTTTCAACCACTTTTCTTGGAATGCGGCCTTTGTCAGTGTCAGAGTTGCTGCCTCGTGCTGATTGGTCCACGTGGCCTGGATTCACGGATCTTTGACTCAGTGGGTTTGACTAAGACCCACTGACTTAAGGTAGTTTTCTCCTTTACTGACAAGATGATCTTCAGTTGGACTGACTCGTCCTCAGTGTAGTTGTCCTTCAAGGACTGTTTGAAGGTCACTCCAAGAAGTTTGTCATAAGGCTGGATGACAAACTTCCCTGACCACAGTAGCCTGACTCCTTCAGGCCTACTTGGTGCAGCACTGATCCTCCTGATCAGGCTCTTCACTGAGTGGTCCACCAGACTTGGCTTAGATCAGCCTGACTTGCACTCAGTGGGACATCCTTCAGGCTTCTCCATTGGTTCAGGTTGATGGCAGGTCTTCAGTCAGCTCTTCTGGTTGTCATCTTGATATCTTCAGGCTGTGTTGAGAAGTTCCCCCTCGCTGAGTTCCCCCTCAACTAAGCAACCTATTCTACTGAGAGCTAACCTAGCCTGACCTGATCTAAAGGATACTATCCTGACTGCTTTCAAACCTATTACATGTTGTTTTGGAAAATCATCAAAACTAAAACATATCCCAACAGACTAATAAGGTAGTAAAGAAAATTAAAGAAAAGATGCAAGCAGCTCAAGATCAACAGAAAATGTATGCGGATAGGCGAAGGAAAGAATTAAATTTTAAGATTGGAGACAAGGTATTCTTGAAAGTATCACCAATGAAAGGGATTTTCCGTTTCGGGAAAAGGGAAAAGTTAAAACCCAGGTATATTGGACCTTATGAGATATTGGAAATAGTTGGAGATTTGGCTTATAAGCTAGCGTTACCATTATCCTTGGCAGGAGTACACAATGTATTTCATATCTCGATGCTTCAAAAGTATGTACCTGGCCCTACCCACATAGTTAACCAACCTGAATTAGAAATTGATGCCAACGTAACCTATGAGGAAGTCCCTATAGCCATACTTGATAGAAAGCTTCATAGGTTAAGGAATAGAGATATTTCTATGGTTAAGGTCCAGTGGAATAGACATGGAATGGAAGAAGCTACGTGGGAACAAGAGGATAAAATCTTAGCAAAGTACCCTTACCTCAATATCCATGGTAACACTTGAAATTTCGAGGATGAAATTTATTTAAGGGGGTTAGACTGTAATACCCTAGGTTTTCATGACCTTATCTGCTGTACTAAATACTTTATAATTCTTCATGAATCTATGTGATGCATTTACATCAAAATTTATGCAAATGCACGTTTATGTGTTTTAATTACTCGATATTTATAATTAACGTATTATTTGCTCAATATGTTCTTTATTTTATTTCTTAAAGTGTTTAATTTAGGAATTAATTTAGTCCTTAAGTATAGTAAATTATTTCATAAGATATAAGTTGTAAAATGAATGTTTCTTTAAGAAACGAATTACGTATCGATTACTCGATATTTTCTATAATTAGTATATAGACTTTGTAATTTATTTAGAGTCCTAGAAGAGTTTTAATTTTATTACATAAAATAGTATAGGTAAATTTTATACATAATGTACTTTAGAATTATTAAATAATTTAGAAAAAAAATCATAATTTTTACTTATTAATTTCAAAGCATACATGTGTCATCACCACAAGATACAAGATTTCTCTTGAAATCTCTATGAATGTCGGCCATTTAGGGAGAGATTAGTAAAATTGATGAAGCTTCAAGAGTTAAAGTCAAATTAAGAGAAGAAAAGTTAAACTTAGTTACTAATCTCAAGTTGACATGTATAAATTAAACCAACCTACAAGATTACTCCATAATCTTCTTCAAAGTCGGCTAAATGGGATGGAGTAGCCTCCAAGGTTGGCTCCTACTATAAATATATGACCATTCATGCAAAAATATTTATAAGCAAAAGTTAAAAAAAAATAGCACAAATATTACTATTCTTACACTTAGAATTTGAACGGAAGGAGAAGGAATTTCTTTTAGCTACCAATCTCTAAGTAAGTTCCTCTTCTTGAATAAGTGATTATTTAAGTTTTAGTATAAAGTTTATACATGAAATATGAATTAAATGATAGGAAAATAAGTTATGATAAGTGATTTGCATTTTATATATGTTTTACTTTATATTTTTAATGTTTGATTCAATTTCTTCATATGTTATGAACAAAATCATGTTTATTACTTGAATATCTATGCTTTAGAAGTAGAAATTATGAAATTATATGGTTTAAAGTGAATTTAAGATGATATGTTCTTCATGTATGCATGAAACCGAATTTTTGGACCAACTTTTGTATAAACTTCGTTTTGACCAATTCCTTTGGTGGAAAATTCTGAAAAATTTATATGTGAAAATAGACTGGTGATGGAACTTAGGTTTTATATTTCATAGCTATTGGAATAGTATTCGATGTATGGTGATTTTTTTAAAGTTGAACTAGGGTTTTGGACTCTGTAACAGGAACCGTAGAAGTTTGCTATGATCTGAGGATAATCGGTTAGGTTTTTATAGAAAACCAAAGTATGTGGATAAATTACATGAAGTTGGGAGTTCATGGTTAAAATTTCAGAAATATTGGACTTATGGTTGGTTTATGGTGAATTCTTAAGGTTAAGTGATCAAGAATCAATAGCAGTGTGTTCATCACGAAATATGTGATGATTGGTAAGAAGTTTCAAAAATATAAAAATATGGAGATAAACTTTATTGACTTGGGAATCTACTGTTAAAATTTTATAATTTTTGGACGTATAGATGATTTAATATGAATTTTCAAAGTTAGGCGTATAAACTGCCAAAAACCGAAATTTGGTATAAGAAAGGTTCGAAATGGTCTGTTTACATTTTTATGGTCGATATCTATTTATAACTTCTTATTTGATGATTTTACACACTTAATTGATATTTATTTTTTAGTATACAATATTTGAGTATGTATTGAGATTTGAATTCAAGTCATTATAATCGTACGAGTGTAATATGTGAATTTTACGATTTATTTAAAAAATGAAGGAATAAGTAACAATGTTTCTATTGTAAAAATTTTGCTTGTAGGTACAAACCTGCAAGGTGGGGAATCACTTCACTCTTCACCGAGTGTTTTATTATTATTTTAATTGCACTTATTAAATGTTGAATGTTAAATATTTTGAGTCTGGCCCGCTATCGACTGGCCCCTGAGATAGTCCAACTATATGTTGGAAAATGAGATAGTCCGGTCGCTCCAGCACCACGGATTGGTTGCGCCACCTAAGGAGATACCCGGTGAAATTCCGGGGGCTCACATGTTATAAACAATTGATGTTTAGTTTGTGCAATTAACAAGAGATTTCCCACTAAGTGTTTACAAACACTTATCCCTTTCACTTTTAAATTTTTACAGACGCTGTGGATTCTTACGTGGACGATTGAACTCGGCGGGCTGTGGAGTCTTCTTAAAAACTTTATGTTTTAAGAACAATATTTTAAATTTTGGATTTTAACTTAAGCTACGCTCATACTTATTTACTACTTCCGTTGTGTAGATGTGTGGCTTGTGTATATTTTAATACAAAGTACTATTTTACTAACGTTCCTCCTTGTGCCACATCATAATTTTCGTACTATTTTAAGTGGGGACGTTACTGGTGGTATCAGAGCTAGGTTCACCTGCTAAAGAATTTTCAAAAAGAGTGTGTGTTTTAAAATTTAAAAGAAACAGTCGTACCGAGATCATTCTCCACGACGGGATCATGTAAATATTTCATAAATGCTTAAATTATGTTATTTATTTAAAATTGTGATCGATTATTTGAAAGTTTGTAGTTATTTAAATTGTATTATATTGTTGATTGAACTAACCAATAAAATGTGTTGAGTAATCAAAAATGGATGATGACATTAGAAGACAGAACATTAAAAGATTGGAACGAGTATGTGAAACCGGTAGAACCGAGGTTGAGGATTTAGGAGCTCATGTTGGAGAAATAACATCACAATACAGACACGCATTAATGAATGGACACCATATGAATGATGATTATTACTGTCACTTGCTTCTTGATACCATGCCATCTACCTGTTTATGTGTATCCTTGGACATGATTGATTATGTGTTTGATAAATATGGTCATCTGTGCTTTCCATGATTTACTTCGATGTTATACTGTGAGTGGGCTCAGTCAGAGACAGTTCATTTTACCCCACTTCGTCCAAGTTTTGGGATGAGGGAAAATAAGGAGTGGCATCTCGAGCGGGAATCGGTGCAAGAAAGCTGTGGAAGGCAGAAGGATAGTAGCCCGGAAAGTTCTGAGATGGAGGAGGATAGCAGCAGTAGTTCAATCGAGATATGGGAGGAAAAGAAGAGGAACCAGATATAATCATCATTGACGATGATTAAAACTATATGTTTTATGTACTTTGTCTGATATACATGCTATGTGACTATATGAAACTTATATGATATTAGTAGATATATGTACTTAATATGTACTAAATGCTCTTGTTGTACTATATGCTTTTGAATGTAATATATGTGTATTATGTTTTTTAATGTAATGTTTATGCATGTAATATATGATGTATTTTGAATATATGAAATATATGTCATAATTATTATGTAATTGAATTTTTACCAATGAATTTGATATTGAATAGAATTATGAGTCGTAGGGGAAACCGAAACAACTCAGACATGAGCGAGGATCTAGCTTCCGTATTGAGAGGGTTAGCTCAGCAACTAGGTCGGCAAAGCCAATCATCCCAAACACCTGTATCTTCAGCCCAAAACCATGATATTGTTAGCCAATTTAAGAAATTTAGACCCTCAACCCTGACCGGGAAAGAAAACCCTATGGAAGTAGAAAACTGGATTCAGAGTTTGGAGAAAATATTCAGTTATCTTAAGTGCACCGATGAGCAGAAAGTTTCTTGTGTTATCTTTCAGCTGACTGAGGATGCAGATTATTGGTGGGAAGCTCATTGTAGAACAATGACGGAAGAAGCACGAATGTCAGTTACTTGGGAGAAATTCGTAGAAGCAGTGGTTAAGAATTATATACCACAATCATTCTTGGAAAAAAAAGAAACCAAATTTCTACAGTTGAAGCAGGGTAATCTGGCAGTGCAAGAATATGAAAGGAAGTTTAATCAATTTGGAATGTATGCATCTTATTTTATTAATACTGATGACAGGAAGGCAAAGAGATTTGTTCAAAACCTACTTCCAGAGATTATTACCATCTTAGCAGCAAAAGATATTAAGTCATATGCCCAGATGTTCGAGAAAGCTCAAACGATAGCAGCGTATATGAAACCAGAAGAAGTAAGAATTTCAGAATCACAGCCAAATAAAAGAAAGTGGGTTGGTGCGAAACAAGAAGGAAATTTTAAGCAAGTCAAAAAGACGGGGATGGTACCACAACAACAACAGAGGCCATCTAAATGTAGAAATTGTGGAAAAGAACATTTTGGACAATGCCTGGAAGGAACAGGGGTATGTTATAAGTGTAAAGAACCTGGACATCTTATAACTGATTGTCCAAAGCTGAGGGGACAACACAAGGTGGCACCTGCTCGAGTGTTTGCCATGAGTCAGCAGGAGGCGACAGCAAATCCGGAAGTGATGGCAGGTATGTTCAAAATATTCCAAATACCTGTTTTCACGTTATTCGATACTGGTGCTATGCATTGATTCATCTCTACGAAGATGTTTGAACAATTTGAGACCGCCCATATTATGGTAGAAGAAGATTTCCTAGAAGTAAACATTCCCTCTATGAGTACGATACAATCCTTAGGACTGTGTAGGAATGTGAAGATTGATTTTGAGCATGCAATACTCCCGAAAAATCTACATATAATAGAAATGAAGGACTTTGATATTATCTTGGGAATGGATTGCCTTATAGTTAATCATGCTCTCATCAAGTGTCAAGAAAAAGAAATATCAGTACGGATATCAAAGGATGTGAACTTTACACTATATGGTGCTAGAATGGGAACTATACCTCAAGTAATTTCAGCAATGAAAGCCCGGAAATTATTAAGGAAAGGAAAGAATACGGCATTTTAGTAAATATTGTAGCAACGGAATCCAATGGTCCAACATTGGATGACGTGACAGTAGTATGTGAATACAAGGATGTATTCCCAGATGATTTGCCAGGATTACCCCCAGATCGTCAGTTGGAGTTCACTATTGATTTGATACATGGAGTCGCGCCTGTTTCTAAAGCACCTTACAGAATGGCACCAAAAGAGTTACAGGAGCTGAAGGTGCAATTACAAGAATTACTGGACAGGGGCATTATTCGACCAAGTGTGTCACCATGGGGTGCACCAGTATTATTTGTGAAAAAGAAATATGGATAGTTGAGGACGTGCATCGATTATCGAGAACTGAATAAGCTCACTATCAAGAATAAATATCCACTTCCCAGAATTGAAGATCTGTTTGATCAGTTAAGAGGAGCTTGTGTATTTTCAAAAATTGATTTGAGATCGGGATATCATCAGATAAAAATTAAAGAAATCGATATTCCGAAGACGGTATTCAGAACCCGATATGGTCATTATGAGTTCGTAGTGTTACCATTTGGACTCAGTAATGCGCTAGCTATATTCATGGATTTGATGAATCGGGTATTTCATCAATATTTAGATCAATTTGTGATCGTCTTTATTGATGATATTCTAGTATATTCAAGAATTCAGGAATAACATGCAGAACATCTTCGAATTATATTGGAAACTCTGAAAAAAGAGAAATTGTATGCTAAATTCAAGAAGTGCAAATTCTGGTTGGATAAAGTTGTATTTCTTGGACATACGGTTTCAGCTTTGGGAATAGAAGTTGACCCAACAAAGGTAGAAGTTGTAAACCAATGGAAGACACAAACTAATGTGAACGAAGTCAGGAGTTTTCTTGGTTTAGCCGGGTATTATCGAAGATTCATTGAAGGGTTTGCTCGGATTGCAAAACCCTTGACTCAGGTAACTCGGAAAGAAACAAAGTTTGAAAGGACATAAAAATGTGAAAGGAGTTTTCAAGAATTAAAGCAAAGACTAACAACGGCCCCAGTTTTTACAATTCCTGAAGGTACAGAAGGATTTATTGTGTACAGTCATGCTTCTAAACAAGACTTGGGATGTTTACTAATGCAGAATGGGAAAGTAGTAGCGTACGCATCAAGACACTTAAAACCACATGAGCAGAACTATCCTACGCATGATTTAGAGCTAGCAGCAGTTGTGTATGCGCTCAAGTTTTGGAGGCATTACTTGTATGGAAGTAAATGTCAGATCTACACAGATCATAAGAGTTTGAAGTATATCTTCGAACAGAAGGAATTGAACATGAGGCAAAGAAGATGGTTAGAGTTGGTAAAAGATTATGATTGTGAAATATTGTACCATCTAGGAAGGGCAAATGTAGTAGCAGATGCCTTAAGTCGCAAGGGAAAGATCAATGCTTTGATTGTGAAACCAACCTTGAAGGAAATAATAGCAAAAACTCAATATGACGATGTATTCTTAGAGAAGATAAAGCAAAAGATTAAGGAAGGTAAAGCAAAGGAGTTTTCAGTATGTGAGGATGGTACATTGGTATGTCGAGGAAGAATATGTGTCCCAGAAAAAGAAGAACTCAAGAAGGAAATATTGGAAGAAGCACATTCTTCACCATATACAGTTCATCTTGGAGGAACGAAAGTGTACCAAGAATTAAAGAAGTTGTTCTGGTGGAAAAATATGAAGAGGGATATTGGAATTTTAATACAGAAATGTTTAACATGTCAGCAGGTGAAAGCTGAGCATCAAAGACCATCAGGATTATTAAAGCCGGTTGAGATTCCTGAATGGAAGTGGGAACATATTACAATGGATTTTGTGGTAGGATTGTCCAATTCAATGCAAGGAAATGAAGCTATTTGGGTAATTGTCGAAAGATTGACCAAGACGACACATTTCCTACCAATAAAGATGACGTTCACAATGGATAAATTGGCCCTAATTTATATTAAGGAAATTGTCCGATTACATGGAGTTCCAATTTCTATTGTGTCAGATAGAGATCCACGATTTACATCAAAATTCTGGTACAGCCTTCAAGAAGCTATGGGCACAAAGTTGGAATTCAGTACAGCTTTTCATCCTCAAACAGATGGTCAATCGGAACGAACAATTCAAACTCTGGAAGATATGTTGAGAGCTTGTATCATTGATTTTGGAGGAAGTTGGGAAAGGTACATACCTTTAGTGGAATTCGCCTACAACAATAGTTATCAGGCTACAATTGAAATGGCACCGTACGAAGCATTGTACGGAAGGAAGTGCAGATCTCCACTATGTTGGGATGAAATTGGAGAAAAAAAATTGTTAAGACCGGAATTGGTGGAAGAGACTAATAAGGTAGTAAAGAAAATTAAAGAAAAGATGCAAGCAGCTCAAGATCGACAGAAAACGTATGCGGATAGGCGAAGGAAAGAATTAAGTTTTGAGATTGGAGACAAGGTATTCTTGAAAGTATCGCCAATGAAAGGGATTTTCTGTTTCGGGAAAAGGGGAAAGTTAAGACCCAGGTATATTGGACCTTATGAGATATTGGAAAGAGTTGGAGATTTGGCTTGTAGGCTAGCGTTACCACCATCCTTGGCAGGAGTACACAATGTATTCCATATCTCGATGCTCCGAAACTATGTACCTGGCCCTACCCACATAGTAAACCAACCTGAATTAAAAATTGATGTCAACTTAACCTATGAGGAAGTTCCTATAGCCATACTTGATAGAAAGCTTCATAGGTTAAGGAATAGAGATATTCCTATGGTTAAGGTCCAGTGGAATAAACATGGAATGGAAGAAGCTACGTGGGAATAAGTGATTATTTAAGTTTTAGTATAAAGTTTATGCATGAAATATGAATTAAATGATAGGAAAATAAGTTATGATAAGTGATTTGCATTTTATATATGTTTTACTTTATATTTTTAATGTTTGATTCAATTTCTTCATATGTTATGAAAAAAATCATGTTTATTACTTGATTATCTATGCTTTAGAAGTAGAAATCATGAAATTATATGGTTTTAAGTGAATTTAAGATGATATGTTCTTCATGTATGCATGAAACCGAATTTCTGGACCAACTTTTGTATAAACTTCGTTTTGACCAATTCCTTTGGTGGAAAATTCTGAAAAATTTATATGTGAAAGTAGACTGGTGATGGAACTTATTTTTTAAATTTCATAGTTATTGGAATAGTATTCGATGTATGGTAAATTTTTTCAAAGTTGAACTAGGGTTTTGGACTCTGTAACATGAACAGTAGAAGTTTGCTATGATATAAGGATAATCGGTTAGGTTTTTATAAGAAACCAAAGTATTTTGATAAATTACATGAAGTTGGGAGTTCATGGTTAAAATTTCGAAAGTATTGGACTTATGTTTGGTTTATGGTGAATTCTTAAATTTAAGTGATCAAGAATTAATAGCAGTGTATTCATCACGAAATACGTGATGATTGGTAAGGAGTTTGAGAAATCTAAAAATATGGAGGTAAACTTTATTGACTTGGTAATCTACTGTTAAAATTTCATAATTTTTGGACGTATAGATGATTTAATATGAATTTTCAAAATTAGGTGTATAAACTGCAAAAAACTGAATTTTGTATAAGAAAGGTTCGAAATGGTCCGTTTATATTTTTATGGTCGATATCTATTTATAACTTGTTATTTGATGATTTTACACACTTAATTGATATTTGTGTTTTAGTATACAATATTTGAGTATGTATTGAGATTTGCATTCAAGTCATTATAATCATACGAGTATAATATGTGAATGTTACGATTTATTTAAAAAATGAAGGGATAAGTAACAATGTTTCTATTGTAAAAATTTTACTTGTAGGTACAAACCTGGAAGGTGGGGAATCACTTCCCTCTTCACCGAATATTTTATTATTATTTTAATTACACTTATTAAATGTTGAATGTTAAATATTTCGAGTCTGGCCCGCTATCGACTGGCCCCTGAGATAGTCCAACTATATGTTGGCAAATGAGATAGTCCGGTCGCTCCGGCACCACGGGCTGGTTGCGCCACCCAAGGAGATACCCGGTGAAATTCCGGGGGGCTCACATGTTATAAACAATTGATGTTTAGTTTGTGCAATTAACAAGAGATTTCCCACTAAGTGTTTACAAACACTTATCCCTTCCACTTTTAAATTTTTACAGACGCTGTGGATTCTTACGTGGACGAATGAACTCAGCGGGCTGTGGAGTCTTCTTAAAAACTTTATGTTTTAAGAACAATATTTTAAATTTTGGATTGTAACTTAAGCTACGGTCATACTTATTTACTACTACCGCTGTGTAGATGTGTGGCGTGTGTATATTTTAATACAAAATACTATTTTAGTAACGTTCCTACTTGTGCCACATCATATTTTCCATACTATTTTAAGTGGGGACGTTACATTGGTGCGCGATCGGCGCACTATTAACTTGCCCTTAGAACATGCATCACATATAAATTCATCAACAGGAGGGATTCTATTATTCGAAATATTATGACCAATGGAATTAGATAGAATCCTACGTATCATAGTTTGTCCTGGATGACCTAACCGCTAATGCCATAATTTAAAGGAGTTCGGATCGTGAAATTTCATACTCATAGCTAGATGGAGATTGGACGGCCGGATGTAGGAATAGTACAATCCAGAAGAGAATGAAGGAAGCTTTTCTATAACTTATTTACGGCTACCTCGAGTAATAGTCATCAAAAGGTATTCGTTATTATTCTGAGTTTCGGTTTCAATGTGATAACCATTAGATCTTATATCCTTAAAACTGAGCGGGGTACGCTTAGATTGTGAAAATAATTAAGCATTATCGATTATGAGTTCGGTACCCATGGGGAGGACAATGGAAGCTCTTCCGGAGCCCACTATCATAATATTATCATTAGCTATCTTAGTTACACTCCCCTTACGTTCTACCAAGTTATGAAAATACTTCCAATCTCTTAAGATTGTGTGTGTGGTGACGCTATCTACCAAACATAAATCATAATTTGAATCCATCATGCCAGAGAAAAATCCCAAACCTAATAGCTGATATGTTTACAAGCCATGAATAAGAATAGCAATATCCAAATAAATTTGACGAATAGCATATATTAAGGTAAACACATCAAAGCTAAATCATAAATATCATATCATCTATAAAATAAAATATCCGAAAGACAGGATCCAAAATATAAATTGTTTTAACCAAAAAAACAAAGTACTAAAATAATCAAATACTCAAATCACTCAGCATCTCCATAGTCTTTGAGCTCTATGCCCAAGAGATCGTCGTTGTCATGGTCAAAGTCTACTTCAGGCAGGCTGGCATGGTGAGATTCGACTTTAGGAGCCTTCCCCTTGTCGTCCTTCTGCTGCTTTTGATAAGCCTCAACCAAGTGCTTGGGAGTTCGACACGTGCAAGACCAGTGGTCTTTGCATCCGCATCTATAGCAGGACTGCTCAACCTTATCTTGAGTGCCAGATTGTTGAGGAGCGGGATTCGTGTTAGATGCAGTCTTTCCACGAGCCTGAGCTTGATTGTCTTTCGAGGTATCTGGACCACCGAATTTACTACGGCCTCGGCCTTTGCCACGAGTTTGTTTACTTCCTCTCCCCCTTCTATGCTTACGACCACTTGTACTGCCATGAGCTATAGCATGTGCTTCGGGCACTGCTTGTGAGCCAACCGGTCTCGAGTTATGATTTTGCATAAGGAGTTGGTTGTGCTTTTCTGCCACTAGAAGTGCAGAAATTAACTCATAGTGTACAATGTAGTTCTTAGCCCTATACTGTTGCTGGAGTACAAGGTTGCTAGCGTGGAAAGTTGATAGAGTCTTTTGGATCAACTCGGCCTCAGTTATAGCTTGTTTAGATAGCTTTAACTAAGATACAATACGATGTAGGGCTGAGTTGTACTCCGTCACAGACTTAAAGTCCTTAAAACGGAGGTTCAACCAATCGTATTGAGCCTGAGGGAGGAGTATATCGTTTTTTGTTAGAATCGGTCCTTCAAGGACTTCAACAACGTTCCGGGGTCTCGCTTAGTGAGATATTCATTTTTCAGGTCCTAATTAAGATGATGTCTGAGAAAAATCAAAGCTTTCGCCTTCTAGGCGTCAGTTAATTTTGAATCATCGACAATAGCACCGCTTAAATTAGTTGAGGCTAGATGGATCTCGACATTAAGCGCCCATGTCAGGTAGTTACTACCATCAAGAGCAAGCTCAGCGAATTCTCTTTTGGTAATATCAGACATTATACACTACAATTTTTAAAGTGACATGGTAAAAGATGTGACCAAATTTACTGACAACGGAGAAATAAGGATTTATTTTATTATTCTAGAGCACATAGAAGCAAGAATTGAGCATCGTCTACCCAAAACATGATTTACGGTCCAACAAGTATCGGGCGCCGCCTACCCGGGCAATATATGCGGACTATAATAAGTAGACTATGTGCAAAAGTAATATAACATGCAAGATAATTAAATTATAAAAGCATGCACATATATCAATTAAGCATATAAAATAATAAATATATCGAGAACTAATATTAAAATTAATTCCAAAAAAAAATTCGGGATTAATATGCAAAAATTATTACTTTTTAATTTTTCAAGTATTATTCGAAAACTTGATAAATTAATTTGAGGGCACAAAAGTATTATTAAAATTATATGAGGCACAAATAAAATAAAAAAATATGGTCCAAGGTGCATTAGGCTTAATTCGGCCCAAAAAGTGGCTAGAGTTGCACGGCACCCGGGGGCGCGCGGACATGCGCGGCGACGGGTGCGACAACAGGCGTGTGGGGGCACGCAGGCATGGGCAGCGTTGGACGCACGGGTGCGCGCAACGGGCGGCAGCATGGGCGCTGCGCACGACTGGCGGTAGCTCGAGCGACGCTAGGGTTTATAATGAAGGTTCGTCGAAAGCTGAAAGGCAGCATTCGGTTTCAAAAAAAGGTATGATATAAAACTAAGATTCATGGTGGTGGCAATTAAAAGACGATGAGAATGAGAAAATATGTATAAAATATTATTGTTATCTTCCTTAATATAAAATATTTGGGCATAATTCTTAATTAAGTTTCGTGAGTTGACTAATGTATTGATTCTCGGTGCATTTATACTCTATGAATAATATTAACAATAATTATCAATTAAACAATTGTCATCTTATGAAGTCAGGAAACACAATTAATTTATTTTTTTCAATTCAATTTGATCCAATTAATTTCCAACACAAATAATAATTGATGCAATAATTCAAGTGCATATAAAACATAATATGCATGGATCAAATAATTCGATACGACAATTAATAATCATGCAATAGGAAAAATAATTTAGATCATACCGATTAACCTCGGGCAGAGTCTCGTGCTGATAACGTGTTGTAAATCGAGAGCGTAAAATAGAGACGCAAATTTGTTCACCCAGTTCGTCGATAATGACTACGTCTGGGGGCGTACCACTAATATGTGTGTGTATGCGTGTATACAATTCTGAGTACAATGATCTATTTATAATAGAAAAGACCTAGTCTAAACCTAAAGCCCATTTAGGTTATAAGTCCATTAGTAATGTCCACATCAAATCTTCTAGATTTGGTACAATAAATCTGCTAAATTTATAACAATTATTAAACCCCCTCATAAAATGTGAATTGATCGCCACTTATCCCCTTATTACTTTTAGAGTTGTAATTCTTCTTATTTTAAGGAATTTGAATTAAATATCAAGTAGGACATTTCTAACTTCTTCTCTAGCAGAAAAAAAAACACGGCATTTCTCCCCCCAAATGATCTACTTTGTTCACCTCTTGTTGTTTGTAGCGCATCCACCACCGCATTCTGCTTCTCTCTTGCGCATCGCTGACTTGAAGCGAATATACTAACTTCTACTAGTAGCTTCCCCGCAAGAGTACGGGTTCACTGTAGTATAGGCAAGTATAGGGACCAAGTATTATCGAACCCAAGGGAAAGTGTGTATGCAAATATTGTTGGAGTTATATGTGAAAGTATGCTTTTACTTTGTATAACTCGTGTATCAAACACTTGTTTATGAGAATAATTCTTTTATCGCATTTGCTTTAGTTATGATTGAATGTTGAATTTCTATTGCAAACCGTTCAATATAAGGTACTAGTTACATTGTAGTTAATGTGGTGATACCCGATCACGGAAGACAACATTAACAGTTTCCTTGTAACTAAAACGTACATTTTCACGACCTAGGTGGAATTGAACAATCCGCCGTGAAAGGTCGATGTGTAAGTCTCAGATTGGTCTGTCTTGACTAAGAGATTGCACTAGCACATTTAGTATGTGTTGAAGAGGACCTACAGCGAGGATAAATTCTTCTGTTCTGAAATGTGAAGAATTAGACCTCAGTGGTTGTTGATTTCTTAATCTCCGTCACTTAAATAGGACCGTGTGTGCTTAATGGTTACTGCTTTGATTCATGTTGGGTGAGAATCATTGTGACTTCGAACTTTGTGTCTTGGGCAGTAATATTAATCATACGACGGTTGCTAAGATTTAATACGGAGAAACGCGTGCGAGTACGGCTCGTGTGATTAGTCCCCTTGGTGGGCTCAGAAGTTTTATCTTACCAAATCTTGCAAGTGAAGAATCAGTTTCTTCGGTACGGATAATAATGTTGAGCTGTCTTTTCTCCAAGGTGAAATATATTAATTAATTTAGAGCTATTCAGAAGCTTAATTAATTAATGGACTTGATAATCTTAAACGCGTGAAATAATAACCGGGAGCCCATATTATCGTAATATGGATTAAGATGGATAGTGCAATATTAATTTATTAGTGGTAATAATTAATATTAATGAATTGAATTATATTGGGGCTCAATATTGAAATTCAGAAGTCCATTAGGAGGTCCAATCTTAATTCTCCTTAAAGGCCCCTCAAGTAGCCCAATAATGATAAGATGATTAAAATAAAAAGAAAATAACATGCTGATTTTTCTTTAATTTTTTCGAAAATATGAAGTCAAGAAGAGATAAGATTTTGTTGATTTTCTTGGAAAGATATTATGGAAGATATGTATTCTTGGAATACAAGTATATCTCATATATTCAAGAAGATCCAAATCTTAGGATTTCTAATTGAAATTTTCGAAATTTACAAGTTAATATGGAGGGTGAGATTTTTGTGGAATATTTTATTTTGGAGAAAATAATATATGAGATATATTCAAAATTTCTTAGAGTCTAAGAAAAGATTTTTTCCAAGCCCAAATATGCTCTAATTTTAGGCCCCCTCATATTATAAATAGGGGATGATTATTTCATCCCCAAGTACATAATTCCATGTGTTGTAAAATCAAGAGCATAGATATTTTTCTTTTTCCTTAGTTATTTAAACTATTCGAAAGCATCTCCCACCAATGATCGAATAAGGTGAAAGGGAATACTTGAGAAGGCTTATGGGTTGATAAAGCGCGTACGTGTTAGTCCCGTTTTATTCAAATGCCAAGTTCTACGAGAGGTACGTTAATCACATATTATCTTGTTTATTCCGCCATAGATTATATGTGAATTAATTCAACATGCATGATGTTAAATTGGTTGTTGAAATTATTATTTGAATTAATTAGGATTAATTCATGCTAGTAATAATTGTATTTAAATTCGTATTTAAATTTCATCCCGAATAGATTCCGGGCACCCCTTATTTTTCCCAACAAATATATCCCTGAAGATCTACGCGTCGTAGTTAATATGAGTGAAATGTTTTTGGATTTTTTGGAAAGATTAATTGAAACTAAAATAAACTAATTAAACTAAAATACTAAAGAACACGAATTAACTAAGGATTGTGTTCAAGTAAGAGATGGTGATGCTCAGGATAGGAATCCCTACGTATACTAACGGAGTAGGTACATAATATAAATAATCCCGACGCGCAAGAAATAACCTAAGTAAAAGAATGCAAGGTGAAAGCTCATGATTCTAAACCCTAATACTTTATCCTAACACTCGACTTCACTAATCCACTAACGAGTTAATAGATTGTGCTTAATTAATGAGACCCTAATTTAACTAAGGTGATGCGGTCATCCTCCTTCGCTAAACTGGTAGATGAATTAAACCTTTCTAAACCTTCTCGTTAAGACTACTAGTTGTCAAAGAGTGATACGGTCGTCCTCTCCCTAACACTTTCGTACGAAATTCAAAGGTAAAGTTAAGATTGATTTTAAGAATTCATTAATTAAGAGAATTAAAACTAAACGTCACGAATTATCCTAATTACGTACCCACAACCTACTTCTACGAGTTCATCTTATCCCAAGCATGCAGGGGTTTTAGCTAGACATAGGTTTTACGTAATAATAGCAATTGAATAAGTAACGAACATGAACATGTTAATTAGGACGAAGAAGAGATCAAACATAAACTAGGGTCTAAAGAAATATGTGCTAAGAATCTGAAATTTAATTAATAAAAACGAAGTATGAAGTGTTAACGTAGTCGAATTACTGAAAAGAAACTAAGAAACGAAAAGAAACTAAGAATTCGTACGAAAACCTCAACAAAACTTAAACGTAAAGCTTGCTTCTCTCCTTCCTCTCCCAAAACGTACTATAAAGTCAAAATCCATCAAGTGATATGTGGTCTCCCAAAAACGAGCTTGAGACGAGTATATATAAGCAACGTGCCGAATCGTGAACTCATGGGCCAAAAAACACCTTTTAAAACGCCAAACATGAAGGTGCTCGAGCAGACCCGCTCGAGCGGTCGCGCTCTAGCATGGAGCTCGAATGACACAGGCGCTCGAGCGGCGAAAATCTTCTGTACACTTTGGGGCGCTCGAGCAACACGCTCGAGCGGTGGCGCTCGAGCTGCTCGAATGCTCGAAATTTTCTGTATGTTTTGGGTACTCGAGCAACGTGCTCGAGTGGTTCACTCGAATGACTCCCAAAATTGCTCCAATTAGTACTTTCTTCTTCAACACTAACACCGATCGTATTCCTTCGATATCTTCTCATCCGGGCATCCGTTTGAGTCGATTCAAAGTCCTACGAACTCCGTTCTTCGCCCTCGATTCACCTCAACATTAAAGAGACAAATTAATCAATGTATAGAAATAATGCTCAATTGACTCCAAATACTCGACAAAATCGGCCAGAATTAGGGCATTTCGAGTGACGAATCGTGATAATTTCACGCCTAATCAACCCCCCCAAACTTACCATGTTGTTTGTCCTCAAGCAATGAAATAATAAGTCAAGTGAAATTGTTAGGAATGAGTCAAAAAATCAAATCATGTAAGCAAATGAACTCGAGCTTCAACGATCAATCACACATATACTCACTCACTTTCCTTCATCATACTCATGCAACAATAACAAGAAACACCAAGATCAAACATGGATGTGCACTCAACTATGTGTTTCACTCCCTCACAAGTGTATATCAATGATCAAGGGATTCACTCAAACAATCAATCACTCATATCGGCATCCATAGGCTTGTAAGCACTCTCAACTCCGACCATACTCTAGAAATCAATGTTGAATCAAAAAGAACTTTTCTCAAGATTGTAACGTAGGCTCTTTGGACAGGTGGGATAACAATATAGGGTAAGTGACTCAAGTGAATGGAGAATAGAAACTCAAACTTTGGTACTTCGATACAAGGAACATACTTCTTCAACATCTTCACATAATGCACATCAATTCCTTTACTCTCAACACCTCAATTTTTTTTTTCAACTCTTTTCACTTTTTCAATCACTCAACTCTTTTTTTTTTCACAACACACATGAGCTCATATTTTCTTTTGCTCATTCTCAAATTTTTGGTCTTTCCCACAACTCAAAACTTCATCACACCCTTCTTTTATCACATCTCAACTATCATAATTCCTTTTCTCACCTCAACCCAATCCCTTCAACATTCACACTTTTCCTATTCTCCACTCAAATTGGGACAAAAAGGCTTAGGAACTTGGAATAGTGTTTAAATGTGCTAGCCAACGAAATAGGCTTACGGCTCAAAGGGGCTAACAAGGGACAAATATCCTTGGTAAGGAAAATTTAGGCTAAGTTACTCAATAAAATCAAAGATGGCCTAAGATCACATGTGGCATATCAAACTAGACACAATCAAGAAGCAAGAGCACACACAAGTTCTAGCATCCTCTAAGGTGATGATCCACTCACAAACGAAGAGATCAAGTAATGCATCAAAATCTCATAAGACTCAAATCTCACAGCTTTCACATCCATGCTAGTCCTAGTGAATTCTCACTCTCATCACACAAGTATTCAAAAAGAAAACTTGTAAGAATACTATTTCTCTCTCAAATCAACTTTCATTCCCATACTCACACAAAAGAATTCCTAACTCAACCTCACAACTTAACTCTTCTCATCAAATCATACTCAAAGATAGCAATAAGTAAGCATAAGCTGATTGATAGGCATGAAATAAGCAACAGCGAATCAGATCAAAATCACCTCAAGGAGCATCTCAAGGCACCAAATAACTAAACATACTAAAAGATAAGGGGTGCTCCGGTGCAATGTAACAAGAAACATAAAAAAAACTCCACCCCCCAAACTTCGACCTTGCGAAGAGGTCTAAGTTTGGGGTTGTGGGTTACCTCATCCAACTAATTCAGTTTCTCTCAACAACGTTGCACACTCCCTTGCTCAAGTTCCTCCCTTTTGAGTACTCCATCGAGACAAGCCTACAAAATTAACTCTCAAGTACGAGGTTAAAATTTACGATTCAAAAATACCCTAATATCATAAAACTCAAATAACTAAAAACACTCAAAAGCAAGTAAAAATGGGTTGCCTCCCATTCAGCGCTATTTTTAAGGTCCTCATGCCGGACCGAGCTCAAAGGAGCTTATGGGACATCATACTCAAATTTACCTCTCTTACTCTCATAAGAGTGGTGGTTGCATTCCTTTCCTTGATGCCCCTCCATCATGAGTTCTTTTGATTCCTTCTCATCCCCAAGTGTTATGGGTCTCAACTCCTTCTCGCCTTTATCTGGAGGGGTCTTACCAAACAGTTTCTTGAATTTGGACATTTTCTTCTTAACTCCTCCTTTTCCCTCCAACTGGACCACGTCCACACTTTTCACCTCTTCATCCTTCAACTTCTGCACTTTATCCCTATCAAAATAATCACGATCATAATGCACATTGGTTAAATCATCAAATGAAGGATTATAAAATTCATGAATATGAGAAAGATTAGAGATATGAGGTGTGTCTTCAACACGAGGATCAATGGCCTCCATGCAATACAAACTCTCATCCTCCTTCGGGTGCTTCATGGCCTCATATAGGGAAATCTTAACTTCTTGATCATCAACTTTCAACGTAATCTTCCCATTTGCCACGTCTAGCACCATCCCAGCCGTAGCTAAGAACGGTCTTCCCAAGATCAGGGGCACGTGCTCATCTTCCTCCATCTCTAGGACTACAAAATCGGCTGGAAATATGTGATCCCCAACCTTCACGAGGACGTCTTCAACTACACCTTGAGGTCAAATAATAGACCGGTCGGCAAGTTGAAGTGTCATCATTGTCGGCTGAAGTTCTCCACCTTCCAACTTCTTGAATAGCGACAACGGCATCAAATTAATGCTCGCTCCGAGGTCGCACAACGCTCCCTTCTTGATCCCGTTCCCAATATCACAAAGAATGGTGAAGCTCCCGGGATCCTTCAGCTTCAGAGAAAGTGCCTTATGCACTAATGTACTCACCTCATGTTTCAACTGTACCAACTTCGGCTCATCCACTCGCCGTCTTTTCGCGATCAAGTCCTTCAGAAACTTTGCATAGTTGGGAATCTGTTCTAAAGCATCATAAAAAGGAATGTTAATATGTAACTTTTTAAAAACATCAAGGAATTTAGCGAATTTCTCATCAAGCTTCTTTTTCATGAAGCGCTGTGGATATGGGACGGGTATCACAGATTTGGGTACCCCCCATTCATCACGCTCGGTCTCTTTCACTTTCTCCCTTGCTTCCTTTGCCTTCTTCCACTTAGGAACTCTCTCAATCTTCTCAATGCCTTCCTCTTCAGGCTCTTTGCTCTCATTGGACTCATCCATATCTTTACTCATCTGAATGCCTTCACCCTCAACCCCTTTCTCAACTCTCATCTCTTCAATCTCATCTCTATCTTGGGGCGTCTCAGAATCAGCAGGCATCTGAGGACCCTCATAGTTGGTCCCACTTCTAAGCTGGATCACCTTGCAATGCTCTTTCGGGTTCCCCTCCGGCATGAAAGGATACTTACCCGGCTCCCTATTCAATAATTTTGCAATTTGGCTTATCTGGAACTCTATTGAGGTAAACCGTCTATTGTTCTCTTGCTGAATTCTATTCAGCTCCACATCTCTCTTTTGGAGTTCTTGATCACGCTGATCGCCTTTCTTATGAAACTCTTTAACATCATACTCCAAAGAGGACAATCTTTTGCTTCCTTCCTCCACCTTCTGAAGGATAGCTCTCAACATCTCCTCAGTTGAGGTACCGCCTTCTCCACCAGGAGGTTTAGAACCTGGATCAACACCTGGAAGAACTGTAATACCCGTCTTCGGGTTAGCATATGAAAAGTTCTCGTTCTTCCTCCATTGGTTCTGAGGAAGCTGCTGGCCTCCTTGGTACCCTTGTGTGTTCCTCCATTGATTTTGAGGTGGTTGTGGACCTGGAGGTACAAATGGTTGGCCATAAGAAGGCCTTCCTTGAAAATTTCCACCTTGTGGATACCCATTCTGATTGTAATAAGGACCTCCCATATAGTTGGCTACTTCTTGCTGAATTGTGGGCTTGTCCTCTTGCTCATTCTCTGCTGCATTCCCTCCAACCATATTCTTCCCCAACCCAAGATTATTAATCTTTTCCATCATCGCCATCAACAGCCTTCTCGTTCCTTCACCTTCCTCAACCTGATGAACTCTTTGGTAATCTGCGTCCACATTCCAAGCCCCGGCATTCGTGACAATGTTGTCCACGATCTCTCTACACCTCATTATTCCTTGATTCAAGAATGATCCACTAGCACAGGCGTCTAGATGGTCTTGCCCAGCCTTGTTGGCACCACTATAGAAAAATGACATAATATCTCCCTCATTGTACCCGTGCTGCGGGCACTCAATCAACATATTTGAGTATCTCTCGCACGCTTGGCGTAAATCCTCTCCTGACTTCTGGCGAAAGGAAGATATCTCAATTCTTGCTTTGATCGTTCTGGATGGAGGGTAGAATCGCTCGAGGAACAGACGCTCGAGCTCGGCCCAAGTGGTAATACCTCCCCGTGGAAGCGTATTATCGTACCACTCTTTAGCTATTCCCGTCAATGAGAATGGGAACAACCTAAGCCTCTTGGCATCTTCAGACATGCCATTGTAATTGAAAGTGGAGGCTATCATTAGAAAACTCCTCAGATGAGTGTGAGGATTCTCCTTCCCAATCACCCCCTTGAACTGGTTCTCGGTAAGCAGCTTTAGAATTCTCGGGGAAATCGAGAAGTTATTTACCTCAATAGGAGGCAATGCCACTCCATTATAGTACCGTTGTAGCTGTGCCGCAAACCTTCCTCTAATGGCCATATTCTGATCTGCGTTCTGAGGAATGTGCTGAGGATTAGCAGCTGGTACGGGTACTTATTGGGGTGGTGGTTGATTGTAAACTAGAGGTGGAGGGTACGGATATGGCGGATATGGATAAGGTGGGTATGGGTAAGGTGGGTAAGGCAAGTTGTTTTGTGGTAAGTTAGGATGTGGGTAAGCAGGGTTCTTCTGAGGATGTAGGACAATGTTATGAGCTGGATTGCCTATGTTTTGTGTATCCGGGTTTAGTCTCTGGCTATCCCCTAACGGAACTTGATTCTGGCTACCACTAACTCTAGTGTCTTCAACTCGGCCCAATTCCTGATTGAACTCATTCGCAGCATCATCCAACTCATCAGAGATGTCCATGGGTTCTTTCCCTCCTCCGGCAGTATTCATTCTCCTCAAGAAAGCTCGGTTCCTTCTAGCTATCATCTCAAGGTCCAATGTTATTCTCTCTTCGCTCGTATTGCCTTGTGAGCGTGTTTTCATATACCTGACACACTAGCAGAAGGATCAAAACGCAACTGCCGAATGAACAAAAAATAAAAATAAAAACAGAAAATAAAGCACTCACTAATAACTACTAAGTTATCGACAAGTCCTATTCAAAAAGCATACAACGCCATCCCCGGCAATGGCGCCATTGACTTGAAGCGAATATACTAACTTCTACTAGTAGCTTCACCGCAAGAGTACGGGTTCACAGTAGTATGGGCAAGTATAGGGACCAAGTATTATCGAACCCAAGGGAAAGTGTGTATGCAAATAGATCCCTGAAGATCTACGCGTCGTAGTTAATATGAGTGAAATGTTTTTGGATTTTTTGGAAAGATTAATTGAAACTAAAATAAACTAATTAAACTAAAATACTAAAGAACACGAATTAACTAAGGATTGTGTTCAAGTAAGAGATGGTGATGCTCAGGATAGGAATCCCTACGTATACTAACGGAGTAGGTAAATAATCAAAATAATCCTGACGCGCAAGAAATAACCTAAGTAAAAGAATGCAAGGTGAAAGTTCAAGATTCTAAACCCTAATACTTTACCCTAACACTCGACTTCACTAATCCACTAACGAGTTAATAGATTGTGCTTAATTAATGAGACCCTAATTTAACTAAGGTGATGCGGTCATCCTCCTTCGCTAAACTGGTAGATGAATTAACCCTTTCTAAACCTTCTCGTTAAGACTACTAGTTGTCAAAGAGTGATACGGTCGTCCTCTCCCTAACACTTTCGTACGAAATTCAAAGGTAAAGTTAAGATTGATTTTAAGAATTCATTAATTAAGAGAATTAAAACTAAACGTCACGAATTATCCTAATTACGTACCCACAACCTACTTCTACGAGTTCATCCTATCCCAAGCATGCAAGGGTTTTAGCTAGACATAGGTTTTACGTAAATAATAGCAATTGAATAAGTAACGAACATGAACATGTTAATTAGGACGAAGAAGAGATCAAACATAAAAATATATGCTAAGAATCTGAAATTTAATTAATAAAAATGAAGTATGAAGTGTTAACGTAGTCGAATTACTGAAAAGAAACTAAGAATTCGTACGAAAACCTCAACAAAACGTAAACGTAAAGCTTGCTTCTCTCCTTCCTCTCCAAAAACGAACTCTAAAGTCAAAATCTATCAAGTGATATGTGGTCTCCCAAAAACGAGCTTGAGACGAGTATATATAAGCAACGGGCCGAATCGTGAACTCATGGTCCAAAAAATACCTTTTAAACGCCAAACATGAAGGTGCTCGAGCAGACCCGCTCGAGCGGTCGCGCTCGAGCATGGAGCTCGAATGACACAGGCACTCGAGCGCTCGTGCTCGAGCGGCGAAAATCTTCTGTATACTTTGGGGCGCTCGAGCAACACGCTCGAGCGGTGGCGCTCGAGCTGCTCGAATGCTCAAAATTTTCTGTATATTTTGGGCGCTCGAGCAACGTGCTCGATCGCTAGTGCTCGATTGGTTCACTCGAATGACTCCCAAAATTGCTCCAATTAGTACTTTTCTTCTTCAACACTAACACCAATCGTATTCCTTCGATATCTTCTCATTCGGGCATCCGTTTGAGTCGATTCAAAGTCCTACGAACTCCGTTCTTCGCCCTCGATTCACCTCAACATTAAAGAGACAAATTCATCAATGTATAGAAATAATGCTCAATTGACTCCAAATACTCGACAAAATCGGCCAGAATTAGGGCATTTCGAGTGACGAATCATGACAATTTCACGCCTAATCAATTGCATTGCCTCGCCTGTTCTATCCCTATTGGACGTTGCAATCCCTGTTGTCTTTCCCTCGCGCGTCACCGTCGTATTGAATTTCTAAAACCCAGTAATTGAAGTCTGAGCTTCTTCATCATCCAATTGTCAATTTTATCACCCGAGAATCCACCACGGCAAAGTTTTTTTTTTTCCTGTATTGATTTATTGTATTAATTCTTGAGTTATTTCTCTTCGAGTGTCTTAATTCTTGAATATGGTTTTTCTTGGTCTTAATTCTTGAATATGGCTTTGAGTGTTGTTGGAATTTATAACTTCTTAGTTCTCTGTTTTCTTCAGTAGCATTAATTTATTTATGCACAAAAATGAATTACAACCTTGTTATTCTCTTTCTTTTTCTTACTTCAGGTTTATATATTTTGTTCAAATGGATGATAAGTTTAGTCTGGGAAATTTGAATTCATCAGTATCAGTGAAACAAGTTTAACATATTTTTACATCTCAACGTGACAGTAAAACAACACGGCTTCAAATGTAAAGCTTAAGATAAATTTAATTTTTAATATTTTATTGCTAATGTAATTTGTTTTGCATCTAAATGAATCCTAATTGTTTTCTAGTAAATCTTGACTTGAACTCTTGTTGCTTACTTATGTAACTTTGTTGATTCTTTATCTAATAGTGGAGCATCAAATCCTCAGCTATATGATATTTCTCTTTTTTTTTTTTTCTAGTTACATGTCTTATTGGTGTCGACATTTGTGATAGTGAATATTTTTATGAGGGGACAGTGTATTTAGTTCAAAGTTTAGAATCTTTAGACTATAATTGCAAATTGCCTGTTACAACTTCACTTATACTGACTAGTCAAACCAGAACCAGTATTTTAGGAAATTATATTAAGATATATGCTAAAAGCTCATTGATGCAGATTATTTCAAGTTCAGTTTGCAAATTTGCAAGGCTTAATAATAATAAGTATAGATAAATCCTTATCACTTGAAACTGAATTTAACTAGTTTTTTTGTTCTTTTGGTGGTGGAGACACGAGGAAAAGTGGACATGTCAATGTTCTTCTTTTCTTCAATTCCTTATGAAAAAGACTATATAATGAGTTTCTCTTAATTTTCTTTAGTACATCATTGGGTGATTCTAATGCTACATATTTTCTACTTATTGATAAACTCTCTTCTACTTAAAAAGAACATGTTTCTTCAAGAGGATAATAGAATATTGTTGATCTACTAGCATATGGCTGAACTCTTTTTTCCTATGAGCCACTAGATGTATTTTCTTGTTATGTTAATCTTGATGCTCATAACTACTGTGATAGTAGACTTATGTTTCCATAATTCGTGACTTTCCTTTGTGGCTTTGAGACATCTCTAGTGCTTTTGGCATTTAGTTATTTTATAAAATCAGTCTATGCTTTTAGTAAATTAAATATTTGATAAAATGTTTTCTTCTCTGCTCTGCCCCTTTCACTCGTGTTTACAGGAGGCTGTTATTGATCTGAAGCTCCCAAGAAGAAGTTTGGTAGTAGCCTCTTTACATTTGATGCTTGTGGTGCACACTAAAAAAGGTAATAAATATATTTACTTTCGAACACGGGTTAGTTTATGTGCTAGAAACTACGGATTTATGCACCGTCATTTGCAATTTTACCATGTTAGCTTGCATTTGTGTTTTATCATGTTCTTTTCATTTTTATTTGATCATACATCCTAGTTGTTTCTTAATGATTAGAAATAGTTTTTTCATGAATTTTGCTTGATAACTGAAAATGCATTTCATGCTTTCAACTTTTTGTTTTGAATTCATTTCCTTATAGCGTTCATCTCTGCTTAAAAGTAATTGATTATTCTAAATGTCTCTAAACTAATATGAATAGATTTTGTGTGCATATAATGAACCAACATTTATGATAATATTGAATTTGGTTTTGCGTATGTCAAATTCTTATGTTGATGACTACTTGTTTATCTATGTAGTAAACTTATATTTAATTTCTTCATCATAAATTCTTACTTATTTATTGAATTTTATTGTTGTGTATTTATTATAGGAACATGGAGTTTCAATTTGATCGTGGGATAAGAAGACAAATCAAGACTTCAAGTTCAACCCAATGCTTTTAATTTTTTTCAATTCATGTTATTATGTACTTTATGATGTTCAAACACATGACTAGTTTTTCTTATAAGTTTGTTGATATTAGTGACTTACATGTATATGGAGAATTATTATTTTCTTGAAATAAAATTATTGCATTATGACCATTTATTTTTAACGTTTCTCATATAGTCATTTGTATTATGGTCTTGTATTATTAAGTTATTTGTAATCATTTTTCTGAAATAAAATGTAATGAAACATTAGTAACAAAAAATATATTTAAATATCAAATATATGACTTTATATAACAATTTATTCGTAACGAAACTAATTTTTGGTAACAAAATTTAGGTTATCACTACTGAAATTTTTGTAACGAAAAAGATTTCGTTACAAATGTATTGGTAACAAAATTGATATTTTTCGTTACAAAAACTTTTTGCGACGGACTTTAAATGACCAACTTTTGTAACGAATGTTTCGTTACAAAAACTTTTTTGTAACCAAAAATTGACTTTTTGTAACCAACTTTTTTGTTACAAATAACACATTTTCTTGTAGTGAAAAGTTTATGCAATGGCCTGGAGACTTATTATTCATGACAGGCTTCCTACGAGATGCAATCTAGCTAGAAGAAGGGTCCTCACTTTTGGCAATGATACGAAATGCCCGATGTGTGGAGAGAAAGACGAATTTGCGGATCATCTTTTCACATAATGCCCGATTTCGATGTGAATTTGGAATCACTGTTTTCTTTGGTTAGAAACTCCCGCCGCTGTCTCAAATAAGGTTATCGACCATTTTCTACTTTTTTCTGGCCTCTTTTGTTGGAAAAAAGGTAAGGAATTTGTGGTGACCATTTGGGAGCGTGTAGCTTGGGTGCTATGGAAATCTCAGAACATAATCATCTTTGAAGGAGTTGAAATGAATAATGAAAGAATGATCAATAAAATAAAAGGACGCTTATGGAGTTGGCTCTTGGCGAAAAAAATAATTTTTGTAGTTCTTTTTTAGTTTCTTGATTTGATAATTCTAGATCAATTATTGAAAGCAGAAAGTAAATTTGTAATTTGTAACTGTTGGCCTCGGGTATATCCTATGCCTTAAGGTCTTTGGGAATAAAAAATCCTTTTTCCTGATAAAAAAAAAATTAACAATAATAAAATAATACATCATCATCGTTTAAAAATATTAATTTTATATTAAGTTACATCCACCCCTACCACATCCAACACAAACCAAACACAAATTTAGTATTTGGGTGTTTTGTGGCCGCCTAGCGCCTAGAGATTATTTTTTTGTAATTTTTATTTTATTTTTTGTATTATATGCCTAAATCCGCCTAAATATGCCAACAACCGAACCGCCTAGGTCCGAAAATGCCTAGCTCGTTTTCTATATCACTGGCTTCATCCATTTTCAGCCGAAATCAAACACTACCTAAATAATCAAACACTGGCTTCATGACATGATTAAAATTTATAAAACAATGATACTCCATCCGCCCAAAGTTAATTTCTATTTTACTATTTGTCACCCAAAACTAAATTAAATTTAATTAATCAATGTGAATTAGTATGTGTAAATTACTAACATGAGATGTAAGTATACTATGTTGGAAAAATAAATTGTAAAAAATAATATTGTTATATTGTCATTTATAAAAATATCGATTGAATAAGGAAAGGGTAATTTCAGTAAATAACAATTAAGTTTGGGATGAAGAAAGTGGAGTAATATATATGGCTAAGACATTTTCCCGGATATTCAACGTATATACTGAAGCTAATTAATTATTGTTTAGACTTTTATTTTAGTTATAATAAAGTTTAAGTACTCTCGCCATACAGAATAAAATACTTTTTCAATATCAATTTTATTTTTAAAAAAAAAAACTTTTGATAAAAAATCAATAAACTAATTTTTTTTCTTTCTCTTATTAAATAAAAAGTCCGCACTTTCTCATATAAAAAGGGGAGTAACTACTTGTCTTAATGAATATATTGAGGCTTATTGTTTATCATGGGCGGTAAAAATTTAAAGAAGACATGAGTCTGTGATTTTTCCCGAAAGCAAGACATGTGACGAAGTTAGGTTATATACTAAATTATTTATCCATCCAAGCTAACTACTAGCTAATCACATGCAGTAAACAAGTTTGAAAAGGATAAATAATTAATTAATCATATCTTGTTCTCAAAATGAGTTGTTACATAATTGATATAAACTAATTCTTTACCTTTTTCTTAGCAGTCAGTCGTTTCGTATGTGCAGGCTAGATTTGAGCAAAATATGCAAATTAATATGACTTTAATGTACATGCTAATATAATTAAAGAGTGTGTATATGAAATTGGTTCATATATAAATTATTGAAGGGTATTAATTGTTTTCATTGAAGGGTATTAGTTGTTTTCACTAAAGAGTATTTGTTGTTTACACCGAAAAGTTTTAGTTTGTTTTCAGTAAATAACTTATACTCTTCAATGTACACAACTTATACACTTCAGTTAAAACAACTAATATTCATTAGACAAAACAACTAATATCTTTCAATAATTCATGTATGAATCATTTACACCCTATATTTTGTCTTAATTAAAATGTGATGAGTGCATGGATCTAAAATTCACTAAGTGCATATATGAGACTTTGATGATTTCTAATAAAAAATTAATTTTTTTGAAACGCTTGGGAAGCATTATTAATGCCTAGCTGTGTAAAAACATGTGAATTTGAATGGACCTATATTGTAGTGGAAATTTGGAGACATGGCGTGCTAATTGCTACCCATGCAAGTGGGTCGGGTCAATGCTTGTGCCCGAATATTTTTGTTTTTTATTTATTTATTAAAGATTGGGGGAATAGATTAAAAGTAAAGAAGTAGGTCGTAGCACGAAAGACGACAAAAATAAAAGAACCATAAAATAGTGGTGTATTGTCACTATTCATGTGGTGAAGAAATGAGGTGAAGTCATGGATGAAGTGAGTGGAAATTGGAAAGGCATGCTTTTGTGCCTTAATTGAAAATACCCAATCGAAGGTGCATACATACATAGGATTCGCACTCCAATTATATACTAAACAAAAAGTGTTAAACTTCATCAATACCCAACTTTATCTAAATTTGCGTCTTTAATTTTATAAGAGGCGATATTTGCTTAGGGGTCAAGTTTCACGAATTTTTTCCACGAGATCAAGCTTCATCTAATCAAAATACTTATAAAGAAATTCGTTTGATTGGTTTGGCTCTTATTCGTGTCAAATATAGATCCGTTCCACAAAATAAGATGTGTTAGAAGATCTCACACAAAATCACCATATTTTAGGCAAATTTTTTTGTGGATCAACTCATTGTACGTAGGATGGGTGTCACTATTTCAATAGAATTAAATGTTATTACTATTTAAGATATAGCGTATCACTTTTCAACTTTTTTTGTTAAAATGATACTTTACATTTTTTATTTATTTTATAATATACACCTATGCACACTAGAATTTGTGAATTTCAAATAGGGTAGTCTCGTTAATTTTTATAGGTCAATTTAAATGCTTATCTTATTGAACTAGGTTGTCATAAAAACAAGCACTGACATGATAAGGTCGAGTCTACTCTAAAATCCTTTATAAAAAAACAAAAAAACAAAAAAACCTTGATACTTAAAGACAATCATGTTTAAATCAGTTGGTAACGGCTACCTATAGGTATACAAAAATATTGTATTAACAATTGTAAGATAAGTATCCTAGCTCTTTACTCGTTCTTAGTGCTTTGTTGATGTGAACTTATTTAAACTTGTTTTGAAGGTTAATGTCACATCGAGCATCAAGAAGCATTCCACGTGTTGTGTTGAGTGGTCATTCAAATTAAATTCTCTACTCTCATGGACCCAACTTTAGTTCACACTATATATTTAACATCTAGACTCTCTCTCTCTCTCATAGTTTCTTTCTGTTCTTTGTTAGTTTCTTTCGGATGAGGTTAGGTTAGACTTAGGTTCATACTCGGATGAGGTTAGGTTAGACTTAGGTTCATATTAATGGTTGTTTGCAATCTTTTTAATTAAAGAGTTAGAAAACTTTTTTATTTTGTACAAAAGTGATTAAATGTTACTTTTTTCATCAACTATTTTTAAAATTGAATTATAGAAGCAGTCACATATCAACTTTAACATTGTTCAATTATAATTAATTTACACCTCGACTATCCCAAACTTAATTACTACTTACCAAAAATGCTCTCTCCTTATTCAATCTATATTTTTATATGTAACAACATATTATATTTTGTAATTATATCTTCCCTACACGAGTATACTATACTTAAAACTTATGATGTTATTTTACACATACTAATTCATATTTATTAATTAAACTCAATTTAATTTAGAATGACAAACAATAAAGTAGAATTAACTTTGAGATAGAGTAAATAGTTAAAGTTTCATTTCTTTCTTGTACTCCCTCCGTCCATGAGTAAACTTCCCACTTTCCTTTTCGGGCCGTCCACGAGTAAGTTTCTCATTCCATAAATGGAAATAACAACACTCTATTATATATAAACTTTAACCTTCAAACTCACACAATATTACAAAAATGTCATTCATTCACTTTACCTTTCAACACTATTCATTACTTTATCTCAAAAGTCAACATGTGGCTCACCATATATTAGTAAACAAATACACTTTCTTAAACCATTCAACAAAAAGAAGTGGGAAACTTACTCGTGGACGGAGGGAGTATTTGTTTTGTTTTAACAACCAAATTTTTACGCTATACATGATATATTCAAATGTACAACATTTTTAACCTTCGTTTATGACATATTAACTATAAAGTGAGTGTATTTAACAAATATATGGATGTTATATAAATAAATTTGTCAATAAAAAGGGCGCGTCTATTAACACTCAAATTTTCCTCAGTATACAAAATGACAAATTATTAAACACCATGTACAATCGCATACATCTATAAATTTAGATACAAATTGGTGTATACATCTAAGTGCATATCATACTCTTTGATTTAGAGTTCAATTTCAAATCAATTTTGATTTCTCAAAACCCTGTATATAAATTAGGTTTTGAAAAATCAAAATTAATTTGAAATTGGATTACATAGCCAAGTACATTGTTATACGCATTGAATGCACATGAAAATTACTCATATTTTGATGTTGATATAGTTTTGCCCATAAAAGGTGAGAAATTTAGAAAAATGTCATACTCAAATTTTCATTTTTAAAAATATTACCCAAAATCAAGTACACGTTATGCACCGAGTAACATCATAAAATTAATTTGCTCAATATATTTAGATGTAAACCATTTTTAAGCACCATATACAATACAACTTTTTTTTAGAAGTTTACATACAACTTTTAACTCTAGTTCGAACATGTGAGTGTTAATATATAGTTTTATCACTATTTTGTGTAATTATATTTCGTGAAACTAATCAGAACTTATTCCATTGATCTTAAAAAGTACCGATTGAGTTAGGAAAACAAAATGAACACATTAACTTAAATTTTATCTCAAGCCCAACGGAATACATCTTCAAATAACTTTTGCTCTACTTTAAATTATTGGCTACCGAAAGTTGCTAAATTCCAAGTTCTCAATAGGGGCGTTTCCTTGGAACAATCAAAGGTGGACAGCGTGACGATAACTACGTTATGGCTTTTTTTTCTTTTTTTAAACATGCTTATTATTATTGGTGGTCATCTTGTTCGTTAGTTGACTTAGCGTGTTTCAACATTCAAAACACTTTTAATTATATTCTTTATTAAAATAATGGTTGACTTCCTTTATAGCACATATATTTTGACATTTCCAATTCCCATTCCGATGCTTCAAGTCTTGCGCGTTCACACCCATTTTCTTATTGTATTGTATGAAAAGAAAGCGCAAGAGTTGACCTTCTACAGTTTTCACAAAAAAAAAAAAAAAAAAAAAAATTGGAGAATTTTATAATCGTTCATACCATAGACGTAGAGTCAACTCAGTCCCGATCTAGTCCCTTCACCGCCCAAAATTATACTCTCTCCGTCCCAATTTTGTTTTCTCGTTTGACTGTGCATGGAGTTTAATGCGAGGGGTGAATTTTAGTATTTAAATGAATAAAGTAGTATTGAGAATGATGAATGGTAAATAAAGTAGTATTTAAATAAATAAAATAGTATTGAGAATGGTGAATGGTGAATAAAATATTATTTAAATGAATAAAGTAGTTTTCATTTTAGGGATGAGAAAATAAAATTGAGACGGATCTTTTTGGCAAATGCGAAAACAAAATTGGGAATGAGGGAATATAATATAGCATCATCTGCATTAAATTTAATTTTGTTTCATATAAAATACAACATTAAAATTACAATGCTTATTTTCCATAAAACGACGAGAATTAAGAATTTTATACATAAAAGATGTCTTCTCATCTTAAAGTATAAATTTTTAGACAAATATTAAATTAATTCATTTATAAAGATTTGTTTTTTAGTGTGTATATATATATATATATATATATATATATATATATATATATATATATACTCTTGTTCACTGTATAATACTCATATTTAATAATAATACCATAATATTTATTCAATAATATTATTTACACTTATAACTAATATATATAACACATAATTTGAGGTGTTTGTGTGTAAACTATTTAATAGTATTAGTTTATAAAAGTAATATATTAATGAATAAATGTAAAAGTATTAGTATTGATAAAATTTCATACGGTGAATAAGTTTCATATTAGAGTTTGTCTCTGTATAGAACTGGATTCATTCAGTATTACCATTACATTAATTCAATAGTATCATAACATTTAATCAATTATGGTATTACTCTGTATGTCATTGTGGTATTGTTTGTACTGTTTTTTCATTAAAATTTTATTTTTAACAATAGAAAAATAATAGTTTACATGTTTTAATGATATTATTGAATGAATATTATGATATTAGTAGAAGAATGTATCAGTATTAATTTCATAATGATTCTATTTACAAATTCCATTCTTAATAAAAAGGAAAATATACACTTGAAGTAATTAGTATGATTTTCCTATATATTAAAGTCGTACGTCATTTATACTTTTTGTTCTAATTGCAGAATAAATGTATATTAATGACATGCGACTAATTCACACTTGACGGAGAATTTATGCCGCGTAAATGCAATTCCATAAATAATTATTTCATCCTCATTTCAAATAATAGTCCACTTACATTTCTCACATTTATTGAAATGGAGAAAAAGAATAGGTACAATGTTCTTAATTATTTATAACAGACTTTATACAATGTTCTTATTAAATGAGTATTGTGTTTAACAATAATGAGAGGTAAACAAAAATTAATCTGTGAATTAATGTACGGATAAAATTCGACTATACACTACTTATCAAATTATCTTTAAAAAGAAAATTACTATATTGAGATTGGAGTATTTTCAGTCAACTTTAGTAGAAAACGTTGTACTTTATAATATTCACATTAATTGTTTAGAGATTTAACAGAATGACATTTATAATATGAAATTAATTACATATTACAAATTTTAATTTTCAACACTGTTGACATGATGTGTTAATTTGGTCATCATAACTTATTAACACCTCCTTTGACAATATGAGAAAACGGGAGTAAAACTGAACAACTATAAAATAACATTAAAAAAATATTAATCACTTTGTCCACTAATCTTTTTTTTTTTTCTTTTTTTGGGTACGTTGTCCATCAATTTTTACTTATTAATTTTTAGGAAAATAAGCATCACTCGTACACAAATAGTAAAATTCCACAATACCTTATACAATACCCTTATTTTAATTATTTTATCTATTTTTCAATAAAATATTATACTCTCCTATTCAAAATGAATAATGTTTTAGAATAAAAGTTTTGTTTCAAAATATTTGATGTTTTACATATTTTGCACCTTATTCTTCATTATACCCCTATCTCAATCGCAACACTCACATTTCATCTTACATTTTATTAATTATTATTTTCATTAATTTGATAATCTATAAAAGGAAAGAGATATTTGAAAAATAGATAAAAGAGTAATAGGAATTACAACTAAGGATATGATAAAAAAAAACCTCAATAATCCAATAGGTATATTAGTCAAAATATATCAATTCTTAATCTCTCTCAATAGCAAATTCTAAAACATCATTAATTTTGAATCAAATGATATTAGTTCAATTTTACCTTGCAATACAAAATTATATTAGTTATTTTAATAAAATAATTAATAATGTTTTCAAATATACCTAAAATGTATATAAGTTGACGCTGAAATTAGTTAGCACTAGCAGTATACTTAGCCGACCAAATTAGTGTTGAAGTTGTGAGATTGGTTAAAATTTGAATTTTTTCTTTCTGAATAATTATGACTTGTAAAAGAATAGAAGCAAAATTTAGAAAAGGTGTAGGAAAGTTGGATGTTGATGAAGAAATAATTGGATTAAAATAATTATCAAAATTAACAATTCTGAATTCAAATGAATCATTTACACTCTCAGAATGTGGAGCTGGAAATGAAGAACTATCTCCATTCCAACAATCCAACAAAGAATCTTCCATTAAAATTGAGCTCTCAATTCCTTCTGCATCAATCAAATCTCCAGTTTCTTCTGAACGTTCTTCAATTTTTTCTGAACATTCTTCAATTTCATTATCTCTGACAGTCAACCAATCTTCCTCCTCCCCAAAATCACACCTCGCCGGAGAAGCATCTCCGACCAAAGCCCTGATTCTACTCGCCGGAGATTCCGAAGGCGAAGCGATCTCAGTCGTCGGATTAATCTCATCCGACGCCTCGAAAGCATCCCAAAACCCCTGATCCGTCACACTCGTCGGAGATCTTTCAAATCCCCTGTTTTCCACACAGTTTTCCGTCACCGAGCTGAAAAACGGATGCTGAAGAAGCTCCGCCGCCGTCCACCTTTCTTTGGGGTCTCTCATCAAACACCTGGCGACAAAATCCCTCCCCTCATCGGAAAACCACCTCGGACACTCCGGCAAGTCGCCGGAAAACGCAATTCTGTACAACGCCGATGCAGGGTCCTTCATCTCCGGCCACGGATGACTTCCGGTGGCCATTTCGATGATCGTACAACCCAACGCCCAAATATCCGCCGGAAAACCTTGATCCTCGCCGCGGGCAACCTCCGGCGCCATGTACGCCGGTGTACCGGAAAGCGCACCCTCGCCGGATTCCACCCACTTCGCACACCCAAAATCGGCGATCTTTAACCCGCCGTCGCCGATCAGAATGTTTTGCCCTTTGATATCGCAGTGCGCCATTCCTTCGCCGTGAAGGTAATTCAAACCCATCAGAACTTCAAAAGCGTGTCTCCGGATAACGCTTTCTTCCAAATTCCCCTGTTTCTTAATCTGATCGGAAAGCGTGCCGCCGGAGACGTACTCCATGAAAAGATTGTATTCGCCGTCGGAAGTGACGTCAGAGCCCAAACACTTGACAACATAAGGAGAGCAAAGCTGAGAAATAAAGCTTTCTTCCCTTCGCAGCAGAGCAGAAGAAGAGAGATCGATGGATTTCACGGCGAAGAAGTCGCCGGAGGAAGAGGTGGCGAGGGAGACCGCGGCGGTGGAGCCGCGGCCAATCGTCGGACCCTTTGTCCACGCCATTTAGAAAGAGAGAGATGAAAGTGTTTTTTGTGCGTTGGAATTTTTTAGTGGAAAATGAAAATGTTGAAATTTGGGTTTGTTGGGAGGTTATTTATAGGGGGAAAGGTACAGTTATTGAATGTAGGACTAGGAGTATTTATTTGGAGTGTGTTTTATTATTTTGGGGCATTCGTATTGGTGGGAGGTTTATTGTCATTATGCAGAGAATCTTTCTTGGGTATTCCCTCTTTCAATGTATATACAGCTGACGCCCCTTTCCTTTCCATTTATATATAAACAAATGTTATATACTTATGTTTCACACTTGAACAGTTATGCTTTGAGTAGAATATCATTAATTGTACATGATTTTACCCATAAAAATTCTAATATGCATTGAATCTTATAACAAAAAAGAAAAGTCTTATGCAAGTCAATTTCACTGTACACTCAAAATTATATTAGTTTGTTTTTATTATATATTATTATTACTATTACTAAAGAATAAAAAAAAGACAAATAAATTTCGCATTGTAATTTATTCAAAATATATTTCGCATTGCATATTAAATAATAGTACATGAATCAATTTACACATTTTTAATATAGAATTATAAAACAAGACAAATAAAAAAAAAGTTGAACTATATCTAGAGAGCAGAGGAAGAATTTTTTTATACTTTTCAATGAGAAAATTTATGTCTTGAATTTTTTTTACAGATAAATGATCAATTGGATGAAGAATTACAAAGAGTGGAAGATGGATGCTAGTTTTGTAGCATGAAATTCAAATCCTTTCTCTGTCTGTTAATGAGTTCTGTAATTTTGACACTAAGGCTTGGAGAGTTTGTATAATTGGAGGTGTCCCTGACGCCTCTGTTGTAATTGACTTGTGGTGATTGTTAATAAAAGTTCTTTTTTCCGGATAAAAAAAAAAGATCAAGTGGCCACTTGACGAACTAAGGGGAGGATATGGATTTAAGTTCGTCTACCCCGAACACCAATGAAATCTCATTTAATATACTATGATTCGCGAATTTGTGAGAACTAAAACACAACCATATTTTAAAGGCAAGTGTACCCGGATGTTGAATTGGATCTCCCTCATAAAGTAAGGGGAATGAACTAAGTCCGACTTCTCGTTGGTAAGTTTTGGTCGTTAAACTTAAACATGAAATATTATATGTAATAGATTTTTTCATAAGTTCAAGCTTAACCTTTTAACTAAATGAGCCGGGAATGAATGTCTGTTTAAAATCTTTTTAAGCCGATTAATTGTAGTTACTATTAATGTTTGACTTTTTAATTTGTTCCCATATTTGTAACAAGATTCTGGCTTATTGACAATTAAGTTTATTTATTGAGTAATTCATTTATATATGTATTATTTAATATTATTAATTATAATATTTTTCATTAATACAAAAAATAAGGAATGGATATATAATATTTTAGACAAAGTATAGAGGAAAATGTTTTATACATGAATCATTGAAGAGTGTTAGTTGTTTTTACTGAAAGATATTATTTATTTTCACTAAAGAGTATTAGTTGTTTTCACTAAAGAGTATTAGTTGTTTACTGAAAATAAACTAAGACTTTTCAGTGGAAACAACTAATACTCTTAAGTGAAAACGATTTTTTACTCTTTAATAAAAATAACTAATACACTTCAGTGATTTATATATGAATCAAGTTCACTCTATACATACTCAATATTTTAAATTAATTAATATGAATATATAATAAATACAAGTTGTCTAATATGTATGGAAAATTATATTAAGAATGTTATAAAAAAAAAAAGTTACTTATTTTTGGTTATATAGCAACAAATAATTAATTCATGCAGAAACCAATTAATTTAAATAAATTAAGAATTAATTGCAAATAAATTATTTTTCATAAATATTGTTGTAAATTAGTTCTTTGAACCATCCATGTGTTCAGTTCTAACGTTACTTGTCGACGTGGCACACATCTTAATAAAATGACATAGATTTTTAAAATCTAATTCAATAAACAAATTATAAAAAAAAAAAAAGCATGTGATATTAGAGCACAAAAGATTATCCGGAAGAACAATATTTAAAAAACGATAATTGATTAGCAGTCTATCCAAAATTTTAGATGAAATCAAAATTAACTAAAAAGTGAAAATATAATTTGCAATTAGTCAATAAGATGAATATTTAAAAAATGATAATTAATTAGCAGTTATCCAAAATTTTAGGTTAAATAAAAAGAGAAAATATAATTTGGTATTAAGCAAAAATGTAATATTGAATGTATCGAATATATAAATAGGTGGTGTGTTTTAAATAAAAAATAAAGTATAAAAAGATAAGAGAGAAAAGCTGGGAAGGGGGCAGGTGGCGAGAGGAGAGAGGTGGAGGAGGTCTGAGCCGACTCTGGGCGGCGGGTTGCTTAGGTATGAATAAAGCCGTCCACATGAGGACACGTGAGCACGTGCCTGTGACGGCCGCAATGAAATGGATCAGCTTCATCGCTAATCACGCAATCACCAACCAGCCCAGCCACCACTACCATTACCTCTCAATTAACATAATGCGATCGATGCCTTTTAGTTTTTAACACATTGCGGCGCGTTTCATTGTGGGCCAGCTCATTATAATTTATTCCCACTCTCTTTTCAGTTCGTTTCAATTTTTAATTCTTGGCCAAAAATATAGTATTCCCTCCGAATTTGTATATTGTGTTATTTTTTCATATAAAATATACCTCTTGTAATATTAAATATTAACATCTCAAATAATATATTTTGTGTAATAAATTGATAAACACAATGTATAAAAACAATTCTATTTGCGAGGGTCTATCCTCGGGACGGATGGAGTACTATAATTTGAGGGTGCACTCAGGGATGGATTTAGGGGACGGTCGCTCCCTTTGGATTTAAATTTTTTGTATTATATACGTAGAATTTTATTTTATACATGTCTTGAATTTATGAAATTTTGTCATTACACCCTTTTAGAACAATTTTTTTTATCCCTTATACATTTCGTCTCCTTTGAAACGAATTTCTAGATCCGTCCCTAGATGCACTTAGGATGATTATTCGAATCGAGGAGCTGAAGAGCTCAGATCGATTTATTAAGATTCGAACTAGACCCATTTATTTTTAGAAATGTGTTGGGTTCAAATTCGTACAACACTCAACTTACTAACGAGCCGCCTTGAACTTCGCTCAAACTTGACTTGTTAGAATATATATAGGAGGAATTTTTAAAATTTCAATGTAATAAATGGGAACTCGATTATCACTACATGAAAACATGAATTTGCCTATTGAAATTGACAATATGACTAGGAAATTTCTAACAAAAAATTCGTTGTAGTGACTTCCTACGAAATTGCCTACAAAAGTTTCTAATTATATAAGCATTTTCATTCTTTGTCTACGGAATATTCGTAGGCAAATTGTTTGAGGATAATTTTTTGAGGCAAATTGCTTGTAGGTAATTAATGCGTAGGAATTTCATTTTGTAGACAAATTGATTTCGTAGGCAATATACTTGTAAGTTGAGGAATGAAGGTACTTAAATGATAAGAAATTTTTGTAGGCAATTCCACTATGGAATTTAAAAAAAAAAAAAAGTCCATAGACAATTCTAAATTCGTGAGTAATTTTATATTTTCTTGTACAAGCTCAAACTCGATCATCAAGCTCGACCTCGACTTGTTCGTCTAGTATGAAAACTATATAAGTGAATTGTATAACACATTTTGTGGAAGATTGAACTTTTAGATGAATTTAAATTCTTCCATGATATCAGAGCATATGACTCACGTCCACGTCCTGGGTAAATGACACAATATCACTAATATTAAATTATATACTTGTTGAGTCTTTCTAGTTAATCCTATGCATGATGGAGTTGACAAGCCCACATGACAACCTAGTTTAAAAGTGGGGGGAAATATTAGAGAACTATATACATATATTAATTTTACACATTTTTACATTATGTTCAAATTCTTAGATGAGATGTAATTATTTCAGTTTACAAGCTAAGTCACTACAAAAAATCGACATTTAGTGACACAATCATGTTATTATAGTTTAACTAGCTAAAATCCCTAATCACATAAAATAATATTTAATATCAGGATATTGTTATTAAAAGACTATTTATTATCATTAGGGACTTTTATTTAGAGAAACTATAATGAAAGGAGGTGACATACTTGTTGTCACTAGTGTTAATGTAATCAAGAGAGCTTGGGTTCAGTCTGGCAAAGGCTTGAGTTGAGTTTAAATTCTAAGTACTCGATTTGACTCGACTCGAATAACGTTATTTCCACTCATAAAAATAATTTTACTCCCTCCGTCTCAAAGAACATCTCACACTTTGAAATACATGGTTTTTAAGAAAAGAATAAGTATGCGAGTGTAAGGTTGAATAAACTATTGATACTTTAATACTATATTGATTTTTGTGAGAGATAATTATTTCTATTTTAGAGTGTGAATGATATTGTGGGACGGGTAAAAAAAAAGCGTGAAGGGTTCTTTGGGGAGGAAGGAATCATTTTTATGAGAAATAATTGAATTGAAGTATTTCTTTTAAAATGACATATGACACATGATAAAAGATAGACTCGTGTGCAAATACACAACCTAGTTACAAATTTTGGAAAATCGGCAAAAATGCCTTGTATATTGACATTAATAATAAAAAATGTCGTATAAATTTTTTATTCTGTGAAAATGCCTATTACTTTTCCAAAATTAGCTAGATGAAAATGTTTTTGTAATTCGCTACAACCAATTTTTAACATGTATATTCTGAAGTGAATAACTCTCAATAATTCAAATTTAATTTGATTGGCAATGTCAGTTATATTACTTGTAAAAACGGAGTTTGAGCCCGACTCAAATTCATCCATACTTCATAATTGGTTGGACAAAACTTAAATATTGGATTAAAAAACAAATAAAGGAGAACATTCTCAACGGATAAACCAACGGATAAACCAAGCAAAGTGCATGAAGTTAGCAAAGAATAAAATTAAAGTTTTTGGGGCTATAATTATAGAAAGAATTTAGTTATTTTGGAGGGTTGTGGAAAGAGTATAGCGTATTTAGTTTGTTTGCAACATAAGGACAAAAGCATATATATATGGGAATGGGACTCACGCTTGTTTTTGTTGTTTGTGAAAATGTAATTGGTTTGTTAAATTGCGCTGGCAACAATACCAGAATTGCTGTGCTGGAGGAGAAACTAACAAGATTAATTATTAGACAACTCCAATGTATCTCGTTCTATGCCACCAGCAATATCATCTTCGGTGTAAATTACAATTAGATGCACAATTTTTTTTAAGTATACTTTTGTAATTTACTAAAATTAGAGCCCTAATAAATTCTATTTCATATTGGGCCCAATTTTTTGGTTGAGCCAAAATATAGGTAATATACACCTCAAAACCAAGATTAAGAGTGAAGGTTTGCATTCTCTATATCTAAGTCTAGTACTATGCATCATGAATCAAATGTGGGATGCTTCTTAAGGCTTACCAGCCACAAAAAAGTCCTCCTACCTTGGTCACATGAGTAGCCGTCCTTGATATTAGTACACCCTGACTTTGATACCAATTTGATGCATGCTAGTCAACTCTAACTCCACCTCAAAATTGTGGTTTTAGTAAATACTTACTTTGACCCCTATATCCAGGTCTAGCCTGCATCATAACCTGACGTGGGACGCCTTTTAAAGCTTATCACCATCAAAGAGTCCTCTTTGATGGTCCAGGGGCTAGATTATACATCAATAGCTCACTATTTTACAAATATCTCATTTCAGGGCTCGATTTTTTTATTTCTCAATCTAAATTATTTTTCCAAATTAAAGTCTTTGCAAAATGATAAAAATGAAAAGTATTGGTATACATCATTTTTTTTAAGTGTAGTCTTATATGAGTTGAGCTGGAAAAAATTGGTCGGCCTTGAATTGATACATAAACTAATATGTGTTGAAGGGATGAGTGTGGGTTGGAATATGTTCATTAATCGATTCAAACCGAAGAACATATTAAAATGGAAAATGAGTTGAGTTTGAAGAAAAAAGAAGACATTATCCCTACTTTTAATAGATGAATATATTTTGCATATATAGTCATCTTTTACCAATTTTAAAAAAGTTCTTTCAGCGAACGCAAATGTTGTTTATACTTGCGATAAACAATATTGTTTAAGCAATACATGCATTTGACAAAAAAAAAAATAACATGGGTTAGTGTCAAATTAATTACGACGCTAGGAATTAAGATTCTGATTAAGACAGTAAAGTACGAAAATGGGGAGAGTTTTGATGATGATGACAATTAATTAATTGTTGAAGACTGAAGAAATGCTCTAATTGTGAAACCGCGTAAATTCCCAATTACATATCAGTTAAAGGTGCAAGGAAAATTAATCTAACCAACATTTCTATTCATATCCGTAAGAAAGATCTCTATCGCACTACAAAAAAGATGGAGTTTAGCGACGGAAATTTTGCGACGGCAAGAATATCCGTCGCAAATTACTATCATTTGCGACAGATTTTTGTAAGTCGTCGCAAAAAATGAAAATTTGCGACGACTTAGGAAGTCCGTCGCAAATGATAGTAATTTGCGACGGATAAGCCGTCGCAAAATCTAGGGCCCACCGACTTGGTCTTGAACCGGCTACATTTGCGACGGAAAGGTCGTCGCAAATTTCAATTTTGAGTTTGCGACGGTCAATTCCGTCGCAAAACATACCCGTTTAAAGGTGACCGTTCGGGAAGCGACCCGTTTGACTGATTTGCGACGGAAGAAGCCGTCGCAATTTTAAACTTTGTAATTGCGACGGACGAAAGCCGTCGCAATGCTTACATTTATATTCGCGACCTCTCGGGAAACGGCTCATTGACTGATTTGCGACGGAATGTCCGTCGCAAATTCGAGCCGTTTTACGCGTCTTATCGGGAAACGGTGCGTTGACTGATTTGCGACGGCTTTTCCGTCGCAAATCAGTAAGAAACGACGTCGTTTTGCGTTTGACGGGCAAAATTTGCGACGGACAGGCGTCCGTCGCAAATTTTTTTCCACTTATTTATACAGGCCCGCCGCGTTGCAGACGGAGAAAGAGAGAAAAGAAGAAGAAGAAGAAGAAGAAGAAGAAGAAGAAGAAGAAGAAGAAGAAGAAGAAGAAGAGGAAGAAGAAGAGGAAGAAGAAGAGGAAGAAGAAGAGGAAGAAGAAGAGGAAGAAGAAGAAGAGGAAAAAGAGAGGAAAAGGAAGGAGAAGTCGGGTGCCGTCGCTGTAGAGCCAATCCGTCCCCACCGAGTTCTCGTTTCGTCATCTTCTACAAATAAACCGTAAGTTTTCTTCATTTTTACTGTTTAAAATTTAATTTTAAAGCATGTTTAGAGAATTGATTTTAGTTGAATTATTTGAATTATATTAGTAATGAATTGATTTTAGTTGATCGAATTTTAATTTAAAGCATGTTTAATTTTTTTTAAGTTTATAATTGAATTAGTTGAATTGTTTGAATTATATTAAAAATAAATTGATTTTAGTTGAATTAGTTGAATTATAATTTAATTAGTTGATCGAATTTTAATTTAAAGTATGTTTAATTTTTGTTAAGTTTAGAATTGAATTAGTTGAATTGTTTGAATTATATTAGAAATGAATTGATTTTAGTTGAATTAGTTGAATTATAATTTAATTAGTTGATCGAATTTTAATTTAATTTTAAAGCATGTTTAGAAATAGTTGAATTTGTTAAGTTTAGAATTGATTTTAGCTGAGTTGTTTGATTTTAGTTGAATTATTTTAGTAATTTGTTAATTTTTAATTGTTAAGCATGTTTAAATAATATTACAAAATAATTTTAGTTGCTTGATTTAAGTTTAATAATTTTACAAAATAATATTAGTTGATGATTGATTTTAATTTAGTTGAATGAATTTAGTTGAGTAGGTTGTTAATTGATTTTAAATAATATTAGTTGTTTGATTTTAAATAATATTAGTTGTTTGATTTTAGTTTAATATATAATTTATAAAATAATATTATTAGTTGATTGTTTTTAATTTAGTTGAATGAATAATTCGTGAAATTTGTTATAGATGAGCGGACAAGGCAGTGTCAACGACAGTCAGCAGCCTCCGAGGGATGAGGAGGCGAGTCGAGGAGGACGAGGAGGGAGGAGACGACGGCCCTCACTAAGACCCGTGGTTCCACCTATTTTCAGGCCGAGGTCTCTATCAGAGACCTCTTCACAGCCTGGTGCGGGCTCCTCCTCCTCCTCCTCACAGCAGACTGCTGAGGGCTCATCCTCCTCCCGCCAGCATCCGGTTGTTGAAGGACGGATGCTTGTTAAGCCATGTGGTCATATGTAATTTTTAATATTTTATACTCAATTTTTTTATTAATTAAAACCTAATTATTTTACTAACTTTGAAATTTTAATTTTACAGTTGGATTTCGGGTCATGAGGCTGCTAATCAGGTTTCCGACTCCATCTTTCGCGGTGGATTCGAGCCCACCGCTTACAGTTGGAGGTTAGTGTCCGATGCAAGAAAAAAGACATACTTCGAGGAGTTTAAGGTATTAATTTAATTTATTAATTCACCGTTTATTAATATCAAATATATAAACATATATTTACATTTAAATTGTAATTGCAGAAAGAATGTGTCTGGGCACCGGAGCACGATGACCAGATGTGGAGGAATTTCGATAAATATGGAAAGGAAAGGTACAGAGACCTCCTTTACAGAATGAGGGAGAAGTGGTACAAGAAGGGAGAGGCCACCGACTTGGGGCTTGACAGTGAAAGACGGTCGATTTGGGATCAATTCCTCCGCTACTGGGATTCCCCTGCATTCCAAGAGAAGTCGGCGAAAAACAAGGCGAATCGGCGTAGTGACCCTGATGGAGAAGGGATGGCAAGACATCGGGCCGGTTCTCGGTCCATTTATGAGCACGGGTTGAGATTTGTAAGTTTCGTCTTCAATTTTATAGTTTTTGAATTTATATTATTTTTTTCCTAATTTTTATGAGTGTTGTTAATTTTTACTATCTTTTTTTCTAATTAGGCGGCGGAGCAAGGACGCGAGCCCTCTCATTTTGAGAGATTGCAGCTCGCCCACCCATTCGTCGAGGAGACTGGGAAGTCTACCTACGGCCGTACCACCGAGATCCACGTAAGTATTATTTCAATATTAATAGTATTATTTAAATTGTTAATATTAAAAGTATTTTTTATATTTTGTGTTCAATTTATTTAATTTTTTGTATAATTAATTTGCAGAGAAAGATGCTCGAGGATCTTGCCTCTCAGCCTCAGCCTGAGGAAACGGAAGAGGGGTCGGGGTCGGGGTCGATGCCCCCCACACAGCCTTCTGTTGACGTTCAAAATGAATTGTACTTCAAGAACGTCAAGGCTAAAAGGGGCGGTTCGCTGGATTGGGCAGCTTCAGAAAGAACTTTTTCCGACCTCGTGGCTCAGGCTCATCCTCCTCTCAGTCTTCCATCGACTCTCATCCCAGTGAGGTCGAGAGGCAGCTTGCCACTGTGGTGGAGCAGATGAAGAACATGCAGAGGCAGCAGCGAGAGAAGGAAGAGTATGAGAGGAAGCAGCGAGAGGCGCACGACCGGTATACAGCTGAGGTGGAGCGGTATCGGGCCGAGCTGCAGGAGTATACAGCCGACATGCAGGCGTGGTGGCAGATATTCGCCTCTGATTCAATGCCACGAGCGCAAATGCCTGCGCCACCGATGCCGCCGATCCCGCCGACCCAGCCATCAATGCCGCCGACCCAGCCATCGATGTCGCCGATTGTTAACCTGGGCGAGGATGAAGAGGAAGACGGATTTAATTCCGATTGTTAAAAAAATTTGATTTTTAATAACTATGAAGTACAATTTTTTTTTTTAGTTTGAATTGTTACTTTAATTTAATTTTTGAATTGTTACTTTAATTTATAATTTTGTGAATTTATTAGTTTGAATTTAATTTTATTTAATGGACACAACATTTATAAAAACAAGTGAAAAACGAAAATGAATTAATTTGGTGAATTATGAAAAAAAAATTAAGCAAATGAACGAATTATAAATTTAAGCGGGAGTCGAAATAAATAATTTTACAGAAATAATAAAAATTAAATGGCCCCAATATTTATAAAAACAAGTTAGAAACGAAAATGAATTAATTTGGTGAATTGTAGAAAAAAAAATGAGTCAATTTGGATACATATACAATTAATTGCGTACAAATGAACGAATTATAAATTTAAGCGGGAGTCGAAATAAATAATTTTACAGAAATAATAAAAATTAAATGGCCCCAATATTTATAAAAACAAGTTAGAAACGAAAATGAATTAATTTGGTGAATTGTAGAAAAAAAAGAGTCAATTTGGATACATATACAATTAATTGCGTACAAATGAACGAATTATAAATTTAAGCGGGAGTCGAAATAAATAGTTTTACAGAAATAATAAAAATTAAATGGCCCCAATATTTATAAAAACAAGTTAGAAACGAAAATGAATTAATTTGGTGAATTGTAGAAAAAAAATGAGTCAATTTGGATACATATACAATTAATTGCGTACAAATGAACGAATTATAAATTTAAGCGGAAGTCGAAATAAATAGTTTTACAGAAATAATAAAAATTAAATGGTCCCAATATTTATAAAAACAAGTTAGAAACGAAAATGAATTAATTTGGTGAATTGTAGAAAAAAAATGAGTCAATTTGGATACATATACAATTAATTGCGTACAAATGAACGAATTATAAATTTAAGCGGGAGTCGAAATAAATAGTTTTACAGAAATAATAAAAATTAAATGGCCCCAATATTTATAAAAACAAGTTAGAAACAAAAATGAATTAATTTGGTGAATTGTAGAAAAAAAAATGAGTCAATTTGGATACATATACAATTAATTGCGTACAAATGAACGAATTATAAATTTAAGCGGGAGTCGAAATAAATAGTTTTACAGAAATAATAAAAATTAAATGGCCCCAATATTTATAAAAACAAGTTAGAAACGAAAATGAATTAATTTGGTGAATTGTAGAAAAAAAATGAGTCAATTTGGATACATATACAATTAATTGCGTACAAATGAACGAATTATAAATTTAAGCGGGAGTCGAAATAAATAGTTTTACAGAAATAATAAAAATTAAATGGCCCCAATATTTATAAAAACAAGTTAGAAATGAAAATGAATTAATTTGGTGAATTGTAGAAAAAAAAAATGAGTCAATTTGGATACATATACAATTAATTGCGTACAAATGAACGAATTATAAATTTAAGCGGGAGTCGAAATAAATAATTTTACAAAATAAAAAAAATAGTTGGGCAAAATATTTTAATAAACAACTTAGATACGAAAAGAAATTAATTTGGTGAATTATAAAAAAAATGACTTAATTTGAATACATATACAATTAATTGCAAAAAAATAAACGAAAGTAGCTTGTGCCCTAATGGCGCGCGCCCTCTCCTCTTGCACAAAAGGTCTCGTGTTCGATTCCCCTTGGACGCAAAAAATGGATTAATTGTTCCAGGCCTAATAAGACTAATATAGAAGGTGGGCTGCATATAACAAGGAATGGGCCGGTTGGCCCAGTGGTCCGCGCCCGCCCCGGCCGCCTCTGGTGCCCGGGCTCGAACCACGCGAGCCACTTTTTTTTTGTATAGGCTCGGTAATTTGCGACGGCCATATTCCGTAGCAAATATTTAATTTTGCGACGGAAAACAGCCCGTCGCAAATTATAACACAAAAAAGTATAAAAAATATATAAAAACATTTGCGACGGAATTTAGCCGTCGCAAATGTTGTTCGGGTCTGACCCGAAAAGTTTGCGACGGACTACTGTCCGTCTCAAATTCTGTGTGACCCGGCCTGATCTGACCCGCCGATTTTGCGACGGATTTGTCCGTCGTTAATTTGCGACGGATGGCTGAATCCGTCGCAAAAATTTGCTACGGCTGTTTTAGGTACGGATACGTGTCCGTCGCAGATCCCGTCGCAAAACACTGTTTGCGACGGATTTTCCGTCGCTAATTCCATCGCAAAACAGTGTTTTTTTTGTAGTGTCGTACTCCATTTTATCCCTAATAATTAAAAAATAAAAATAACTCAAGAGAACTAATATATCGAATAATATCAATTTAGCATCCAAAAGTTAAGTAATAAAATTATCAATTTAACATCTAAAAGTTTTTTCATGTTGAATTAGAACCTGAAAAATAAGAAAATTATCAATTTGAAGCTTGAAAATAAAAACTCTAAATGTAGAACTCATAAATATTACTACTATATTTGACATCTTATAATGTATATCCGTATTTACTATACACTATAAGAAAATAATAATTTGTCTACGGAATTAAATTGTCTACAAAAATTTACCAACAAAAAAGTTTGTAGTGAAAATTGCCTACGATTTGCCCACAAAATTTTATAATTATGAAAGCATCTACATTTCTCAACCTAAAACAATTTGCCTACATAATTGATTTGCCTACGGAATAAAATTCATAGGTATAATTACCTACAAGTCATTTGCCTACAAAAATTTACCTACAACACAATTTGCCTACGGAATTTCCGTAGGCAAATTATTGTGTAGGTGGGGAAGGAAAATGCCTATACAATTAGAGTTTTTTGTAGGCAATTCGTAGGCAATCTCCCCTACGAATTTTTTTGTTGGTAATTCCATAGCTATATTGACAATTTTGGTAGGCAATATTAATTTTTCTTGTAGTGATATAACATTATTATATTTTCATTCCTACTTCACTTTCCTATTATAGCCACTTGCGTGAAATTAATATACTTCATCTTTTTTTTTTTTTTTTTGGAATTATGATTTATAAAAATATTATTAGATAACTTGTAGCAAATTATAAGATGTTAAATACAGTTTCAAAATATGAGCATCATATATTGATAACTTTTGTCTTTCAGATCTTAAAATTAATAGATTGAATACTTTTCAGCTTTTGAAGCGATAGAAAAAAAACACTACATTGATAATTTTATTAATTTTCAGATTTTGAATGGATAAAACTCCAAAATAAATTACATTTTAAATTTGAAGTATAAAAACATGGGGAAATCAGTAAAATATTATTTTCTTTATAAGATTGAAATGATAAGTTCATAAGCAAAAGGATTAAAAAACATATTGGCCCGAGAATAGAAAAGTAAAGAGTCATTAGAAAGATAATAAAGACTATGTTGTCGCATTAGCGTACTCTAACGACTCATCTAATCATACCACCAAGAAAAGTGTGTCCGGAACAAATCACACATTTCACTATTTTCATGTTTCACACTTATATTCCACTATTTGATGATATTGTATTTTTAAATTAATAGAACTGCTAAATATTATTATAAACAAATATCAAATAGTGAAATAAAATTTTGAGGAATATCATAATTTATTTATAAGAATAAATTTCGCTTGCATTTTCACCTTAATATAAAATACTTTTTGTATTTTTAACCGTAAACATATCAGTAGTATTTCAATTATAGTATTTTAAATTTATTCAATCACGGATAAAGAACATCATATTTGATAGTATTTGAATACTTAATATACATAACTTAATAAAAAATATTAATATACTTTTATTTTATAATATGTACACATATAAACCATTTGGCTAATCAATTATCGTTTGTTAGTTGATTAATGCTAGTTTATTATTATCATATATATGTACATGCATGTATCAATGTAAGCGTTGACTATATACATAACAGTTTTATATAATTATTTAAAATTTACGTAAACAATTTTTGTTAAAGAAATAACAAAACGATTGATTTTGGGTAAACCTATTCAAACGACTTTCAGCATAATTTTTCGCATACGAATACAAATATCACCTTCCATTATGACACAACTCCGATTTGAAATTCAAATAATTTTTTTAATCAGAAAAAGTATATTATTCAAAAAAACTAGCTGTTCGAGCATAAGGCATATCCATAGCAGCAACGTCAATTACTAATTAATAAGTTTCTAACAATTTAACACTTTTCTAGGACCCACAATTAGAAATTCAAATGATAATAAATATGAATATGAATAAACATTAAAATTAGTCAAATTCTCATAACATTCAACTGATTAAATTTGTTTACAACATGTAATCAACCTTATAGATTTAAAATGTATTACGCACTCATTAAATCCAAGTAAAAATACTAAAAGTGAAAACAAAAATAATGAAGAATTTTAGTGTAAGACCGACACATGGAGGCCGAACAATTAAGCAAAGCTCATTCGAGTATTATTTATATGGCGGCAAAGATAATATTAGTGGACCACACTTTTTATTGCATCAAATTTGAACTTAACGAATCGCCTTAAATTTAAATAATCACTCTTACTTTCTACTTATTCTTTTCATCGCCTACATTATACTTGGAGTTAGTCTTCTGGTATAAATTGATACAGTAAAAATCACATTTAAATACATAATAAATAAATAAAAAAAACCCATTGGGGTAACCATTATCAAATATCAATCAAATACAAAGAAATTGAGTTTGATTGTTTGTAGACTTTGCACAAAGTGTTTTTCGGGTATTGATAGCGAATACTTTTATGAACTAATTGCACCATGTAACTAAGTGTGTGCATTTTTAAATGATACTAGTAATTGAATTCGTGCGATGTAAGTACGCCCATAGTTGTACAATTAATTTATGGATTATCAATTTATATTGAAGTTTGTTTGTTAATATTTGTGAATGTTAATTAGTTATTCGAAGGTTTACTTTTTTAAAGAGAAAATAATGCAGATGTCCGTAAACTTTTGTGAAAATAAAGTGTACTCTCTCCGTCCACAATATATAGGCTTGGTTGCCTTATTGGGCCGTCCACGAAAAATAATCATGTTGCCTAAAATGGAAATAATAAACTTTATCTACATTTTTCAACATACACACATAACATTTTTAAAATAATTTATTTTGTACTTGATGTGATACAATATTCTTACTTTTTACATATTATATCAACTTTTTTAATAACCGTGCAAAAAACAACAAACTTATTTTTCATGGACAGAGGGAGTAATAAATATTACGTTTAATTTATAAGGGTATGATTGGTATGATGGAATAGATAGGGAATGAAATGTTCATTCCTTAATTTATTCCAAATATCATGATTGATATGCTTTTAAAAATGGAGTAGTGATTCCTTCCACAACACAAGGGTTTATGTATTCCACATATTGAGGAATGATTATTTTCCAAAAATATCATCGCTTATTTTCATTTATATAATATTATTTTTTAATCTCAACATATCTACACTAATAATATTATTATTAATACTCAATCATAAAAATATCATTAAAATAATTCTACTTAGTAAAATTATAATTAGTAATAAAAATAATAACAATCAATTTCAATAATAATTATATACTTCCTCCGTCCCAGCATTATTTGCACACTAACTTTATTTTCGTGTTTTAGCGAGTGAGTTGTTTATTAGTATTTGAAATGATAAAGTAACTTTTAAGGTAGGGTTTGATAGTTCTATCTCTCCTCTATTATAAAATGACTTAAAAATTACTTTATCATTTTAAATACTAATAAAAAAATTCGCTCGCTAAAACACGAGAAAACAGTAAAAGTGCGAATAATGCTGGGACGGAGGGAGTAATAATTTTCAATGATAATATTTATATTTCTACAATATATATAATAATTGAGTATGTATATAGTGAAATTGGTTTATATATGTATCACTGAAGGGTATTAGTTGTTTACACTGAAAAATATTAGTTGTTTTTACTTAAGAGTATTACTGGTTTACACTGAAGAGTCTTAGTTTATTTTTACTAAACAACTAAGTCTCTATAGTGTAAATCAGTAATACTCTTCAGTAAATACAACTAATACTCTTTAGTGAAAATAACTAATATCCTTCAATAATTCATGTATATACCAGTTTCACTCTATACTTTGTCATAATAATTATATAATTACTACTTATATATTAATATAAATATAAATAATAATATTAGATTATAAAAATTATTTTAAATAACAATAAAATAAATAATACTAATTATATTACTAAAATAATAGAACACAATTAAAAAATATGTCATAATTACAAAAATAAATAATTAAATAATAATTCCAACAATAATAAAATTATTAAATAATAGTAGTATAATGTTATTTTGTTTATAATTATAAGAATTATTCAAAATATAATTTATTAATAATAAATTTTTTAATAAATAATATTGCTATTACGAATATGAATATATATATATATATATATATATAAGTTCAAACAGTCATTATTAATATCATTATTAAATAATTACTCCAACAATCAATAACATTATTAATTTTATATAGTTACACATAATAATTACATTTCATTCCTAATCTATATCAATCAAAGGAATGATCATTCTTACAACATTCCATTCAGGCCTACATTTCATTCATGAGTTCATTCCATTCAACTATTATTCCATTCAGACATACCAATCATACCATAAGAGACAATAACGTTCATCGTCAATCACCACACGTCAAATTTTTTATTGTGATTGGTTACTCTCAAAATATTCACGTACGACTAATTGTGACTTAAAATCAGATTCTTCAAGAATAAGTCAATATTAGCGAGCGATTGTTATTGACTATTTTTTTTTTTGGGTACTCGGTATCCGACTCATTGACCGACTAATTCGGGGGACCCATAACCCACCGTCCACTAGCGGGGAGGGGGCCCATTTCAAGCCAGAGCGTAGCTCTGTATGGACTGGCCCATCTCAAGAATTGTTTGCACCAAGTGGGTTTCGAACCTGAGACCTATGAAGCATCACACTCCTAAATCTCAAGCCCTCACCACTAGGCCAACCCTGGGGGTTTGTTATTGACTCTTATATATACTAGTCGATTAACACGTGCGTTGCACGTTATTCATGGATTAGTTAAGATTAAAGGCTATAAATCTAAAAGTTGTTTTCATTGATAAATTTAAATAGTATTTTTTGAAGAGATGACATTTATTTTATATTTCACTTTTTGACTTTCGGTAGTATAAATTTTCCCCTTTGCATTATAATCTTCTTATATAAAATCGAGTGAAGTGATATAGCACGAAGAGCATGTTCTTGAGTACAATATTTATATCATTTCAACAATTCAATATGCGAATAACTTTTGCTAAAACCAACAAAAAAATATAATGGCATAGCAAAACCACAAGAGTACGGGTATCATGAGTGCATCATGTCAAATTAGGAAAAAAAATGACCAATAAACGATTAAAACAAAGACATAATTCTGAGAGCGTGTTGCTTTTCATGAACCAAACTCATTACTAAATACAAAATATCATTACTAAATACAAAATACTTTAGAACAACAGACACGGTGATAATGATCAAAACAAAAACTTTAAGCATAAACCATAGGTTGACATAAAACATGATGTTAAGGTAAAATATATTATTATTGATGGTCAATCCTCATATTTGTAAGTTCAATATATGGCTGTAGCGATGAAGATTTTCTTCATCCCCTTGGGCACAAAAACAATTCTTTCTGGAATCTCCGAGAAGTAAATGGAAAATTATGGCCCATTGGTTGCACTGAACTCAGAAACCAAGGGTAGAAACAGGCACTTCCTTAGCAGCTTGGGGCAGGGACTCTTTAGCATCATGTACTTAAGCTGAGTTTTCCTGATCTTTTCCAACGTAAAGTAGATAACGACTGCAAATGATACATACACACAGGATCAATAATTAGATTGTAGAGGCATAACCATCAATACACCATCAAAATTATAAGTTATGATAGTACAGAAACATCAGCATACTCATGCCACCATAACAAAACATGATTAAATCAAATGTGCCAGAAAAAGTATCTTAAAATAACTAACATCAACATACGCATGCCACCAAGTACACATTGGTTTACTTGTACTAAACAAACATCCATCTCAAAGACATACACTTCTATTTAAAAGTCAAAATCTTCACAATACAAGGAAAAAAAAAATCATTAACATATGATAGTGGGACAAAACCATGTTGTCGAGCCAGAGACCTGGTTCAGACACCAGTACCATGGAACACACTAATGCGAAAGATAAGTTAAATAGCAAAACAACAAGTTTACTTATTTTTTAATGTCAAAAAAAGAACTTTGGTCTCCCCTTAGTATTGGTTGAAATAAGGACCATTTAATATAAACACAGTATCTATGTAACTCGTACATCTACAAAAGATATATCCAGTTTATATGATAATATTTTTTGAAAAAACGTGTCACTAACCTGGACAATGCCTCCATACCGACCTGCAATAATCAAGATTGTCTTCACACTTGTAAGATTTTAACCAATGTGCTACTACCATCTACATCAAAGTGCATTTCACCTTAATCTGAAAATACTAATCTATTAAGAATATGAACAATTAATAATAACTTCGAAAGGGGTTGGATCAATTAGTTTTTCAAGATTTTAATATCCACACAGATAATTAGACTTCATAAAAAGCAGAACATAAGGACCTACTAAGAAATAATATTTAAAGTATCAATTTTTAATCAAATGAAACATAGCTCAGACGCAAAAAAAAAAAAAAAAAAAGATAAGATAATAAGATACATATCATGTTAGGTTATTAACTCACCATTTTTTAACCATAAATGAACAGAGTGCCCGTATCTAGAATGAAAATTCCCAGTAAGAAGTCATACACCTTTAATCCAAAGCATGAAAATTATCATTTCTGCCAGAAGAAAGTGTAAATAATTGGAAATATATTTGTGTGAAATAAAAAAAAAAAAAGATATGTGTGATAACCGATTAAAAGAGACTATAGAATCAACAACCAATACTCACCTGGATGTTCATTTGATATTCCACCCTACCCAAAAAATGCACATTATTATAAAAAAAAATTTTGACAGAACACATTATTATAATTTTAGTATAACCTAATAGGCGATAACACAAATAGACAACACTTGCCTAGAATCTAATTCATCGTGTTCCGAATAATAATTAGCTTAGTTTAACAAATGTATTAGTAAGAAATACACATCAAACAACAAATTTATATTGACAAGCAATAATTTAATATAAATAAAAATGATTTTATACCAATTACTGATTATAACATTTGGCTCTCATCTGTCCAAACGACTCGAATAGGACGCCACGACTATGAAACTGAACAACGACTAACCAATTTAGGGCGCTTAATTATTAATAGTTCCGTTAATTGAAAATGAACTAAACTAAAAATGATAGGGCTAAGATCGCATCAATGATAGATGTGGTTTACTTGACTTTCCAAGATGATTCACTTTCAATTTCTTTCATATTACTCGATGTAGTTTCAATTCATAATAGTTAATACATGTGGATGTAAAAGTCTAACAATGACACAACTACAATCAATCAACCTTTTTTAAGCATCTTTTACACTCATCCATCATCCAAATATAAAGTTCTTTACATTTAATAATTCCCCGTTCTTTAGACCCCATGCACAGGGATGTAATAGATAAATTAGAATATATTGAAATATATAGGGTTGTGAGTGGGATAGAAAACAAACCAGAAACGACTTATCAGTGCCAGGAGAAATTCTTAGAAATCGCTCTGGTGTCCGCTAGCTCTTTCAAAGAATTCATTTTCTCAAGCATGCGATACTTGGTGATCTTAGAAGGAAAAAGATATTATACTTCCCCAATATAATAAGAGCTCAAATTATAATTTTTTTTTTTGCAGAATTTAGACACAAGCATAAGAAAAATACCCATTGGCAGAGATGATCGGCAATTTCCATAGTTAAAAGAGTTATGGACAATAATGAGATCTTTGTTTTCTTGCACGATGAGTGTAAATGCTCATAATAAAATAAAAGTACTGCAAGTTTCTGATCCAAATACCATTTGAACATAAGGGAATAAGAGCAATATCCAACTGTGGAAGCTAAATAAGAACATCCCAAGCCACTTTCTTTCAAAGAGACACTATATTCTTCTAAATTGCATACTCCAAACTTCAAACAATACCATATTGATCTCAAGAGAAATTAATAAGCATAAAATTAAACTTCTTTCGGCATACTAATTCTCATTTCTCAAATAAACTTAAAATCCACATAGGCAATGAATACACAAGTAGCTAGAGAAAAAATTGTACAAGATTTTTGCAAAAACAAATATAATTAACTCTTGCTTGTTCAACAATATTCGAGTAGGGGTTTTATGCTTAGTCATTTAGTTGAGTTATAATTACACTAAATCTCAATTCACCTTTATATAATCATAAACAAACAAAGTTTTTCAAACTGGAAAGTTCATTATAATCTCTAGTAATTTTCCGTCCATGTACTCCAATGCCACCATCATACACACTATACTAAGTAACCAAGCTTTGTTAAATTTTATCAATATATTATTTCCAAAACTTGAAGACTATATCTACATTTAACTTTAATCTGGCCCACAAATACATTACATTATTACAGAATGCTGAAAATTTAAATTTTCACAGGCCAAATTCATCTCAAGAAAATTCACAAGAACAAAAAAATTAACAAACTTACATATCACTTATTAGTGCAAGTCTAGTTAACAGACTTACATATCACTTATTAGTGCAACTCTAGTTATCACCAACCACATTATCAAAATGGATGACATAGATTGAGGGTGCTTACCACACTCACTAAGAGTCATAGCTCGTTGCAATAAATGGATCACCAGTTGTCCTTCTGAAGTTTGTTCCTCCATAATACTGCCCAAATCAAAACCAGAAAAATTATTTAGCCAATTTCATGATAAGTTACATTAAAGTAGCAAATTCTTTGGATGATCAATAATTTACCATTTAATAGTTAATGGATGAGCCATCCTTTTAGACAAATTTTGCAACGGAGAGAATCACATCCCAAATGCAAAATACACGGCCACCCACCTTATCTCCCTTCTCATTCTTCATGATGATTTCTTTTGATGAATCAGTATCCGCCATCAAAACACAGCACAAAAAACCACCCAAAATAAAGCCAAAAGCTGAAAAAAAAAAGGCATCGAACTGAAAAATAAGAAAAAACAAAGCCAGATAAAAATAATAATAATCCAATCAGAGATGAAATTCCATGACTTTGCTCCTTCATGTCCATGACTTCATTTATTGGAAATTCAAATTGTGTAACCCAAAATCTCGGCTCAACCCCAAACGGAAAACATCAAGAATCAAAGCCCTAAATCCCAAATAACAAAATCCAACTGACCCACATAATAAAAATTAAAGAAAAATTACGTGAAATATACAATCGGAAGAAAACTAAACACCAAAAAAGAAAAGACAACGGAAGAGTCAACATACAGAAGAGACGACAGAAGGATGATGGCGTCAGCATACGGAAGAGAAGGGAAAAGAACGTTGTCGCCTGCTGAACGGGAGAGAACGATGCACGGAGAAGAAGTGAGAAGAACGATGGTGGCTACTGAAGTTGAATCGCCAAGACTTGCGTTTGGGGAATAAGGATTTCGAATAGTAATTATTAAGTTAAAATTATTATAAATGAAATGTAAATAAAAGTAAGGATGAAACCGTAACAAATAAAAGAAGTGATGGGCAAAAAGGTCAAAAAATGATTTATAAGTCTTAGGCACTTTTATATATATTATAGATATATATATATATATATATATATATATATATATATATATATATTGACATTTCATATGTTAATTAATTAACCCACATATATCTCTCAAACTTACTCAATATGATAGATATACTCATACGTATTTGGTGGTTCGACCAATAGAATATGTTGATTTATGAATTGTTATATGTTGTCCACCATATCTTTTTTTAAATAGTTAATTTAGATATCATTTTTCTTCTAATTTTTTTTAAGAGTATGTATAAAGTGAAAATGGTCCATACATAAACCACTTTATAATACATTTTAGTGTAATTAATTAATATTCTTTAGTTAAACAATTAATACTTTTCGTATCCTTCAAGTAAAACCCTTCAGCGAAAATAACGAATACCCTCTAGAATTAATGCTCTTCAATGAAAATAACAAATACCCTTTAGAACTAATAATCTTCAGTTGAAAACAACTAATACCCTCAAGAACTAATATTTTTCAGTGAAAATAATATCCTTTAGTGAAAACAATTAATACGCTTCACATGGTTCATGTATAGATCATTTTCACTATATATTTTGCTAAAAATTAAAAGAGTGATGTTATTCCCCCCCTTTTTTTTTTCAAATTAATAACTATTTATTTTAATAACTTCCAAAAAAAATAAACTTCTACAAACTATATATCAAATTATTTATATACAGTGATCATTCAAAAATTATTTAATAACTATCATTTTAAAATAATTTAAATATCTTTTATACCACAAAATAGAGGAATTCATCATAATACATATCTCAAAGATATATTCAATATATATTGATATTATTTTTTAATATTTATAAATTATATTTCAAAAATATATCCGATATATTTCGTAATCAATTATTTGTCAATATTTATAATAAAATATATTTCAAAGATATATATTAAATACTTAAAAAGATTTAGAATGAATATTACTTAATTTAGCAATAATTTGGGGGGGGGGGGGGGGATTCAATGGTTTCCAAATGTAGGCCGGTTAGCATTATTATTATATATATAGATAATTCGTTTTATTATTAATTTGCCAGTATAATTTTTTTTTTTCACGAACAACATTAGTTGTTTTCACTGTGTTATGCATCAATTACACGATGCAACTGGTGCACCCACGTGTTACTCATTGATACTACCCTTTGTTTCATATAAGTTTTCATAGGAGGGAAGACATACAAGTTAAAGATAACGGAATAATGAGTAGGAATTTGAGAGGTAATTTTGTAACTTTATCCATAAATTAGTTGAATTGTATGTATATATGACCCAAAATATTTTGTGTAAAATAAAAGATATTATGAGGGTGTAATTTATGGATGGAAAAAAAAAACAAGTTAGATTACCCCATCAGTGCCAAATAAAGTTTCCCATAGTTTTTTTTAGCACATAGATTGTATGAAATAATAATAAATATAGTACAAGTAATGTAATTGAAAAAAAAAAAGAAAAATAAGCTGCATTTAATATTTTTTTTTATAATAATTGTATGCATCTGATATAAATAAAAATGAGGATAGAAATATTTACCGAAAATAGAATATCAATGAGAGTGGCACCACTTGTAATTGGGTTTCCTTTTCCTTGTAATTAAAAGAATGAATACTAAATGATAGAGAATATCGGCAGAAAAGAAATAGGGTTAAGAAACAAGTGGAATAACGTAGCGCATCTATTCATAAAAAGCAGATTCGGAGTTGCAAAAGCTCAGAAAAAATGCAACCGCCCTACTATTATTAGCTCTCTCTCTCTCTCTCACAAGAATGAAGAATATAGTATCAACCAACAGTGAAATCATGGGCCTTGTGCTTAAAGTAATGGTATGCCTATAATTATAAAGATTCATCAGATTTTGAATGCATTCTCAAGCAAAACCCAATCATCAAAAGTGCACTCTTCCCTCCATTCATTCGATACCATCCCTCCCTCCCTCCTTTTATGGCTATACAACAGTTGATCCAAAAGGTCATCTTCCTGTATTAAATTAGAGATCGAGAATTAAAACACTATTTTAGTCTAGTAAGTTTTGCACATTATATATGCTTTCATGACGCTACATTTTTCGAATTAAATTTTGTCCTTTTAATTTTTTGACAGGGTACAATGCGTTAGTAAATAAAAATTTATATATAAGAAATTGGAAAAAAAAAATGTCACAACGGTTCATAATCGGTTACTAATTACCTGCAATAGCTGGTCAACGGCTCAATAGTTAAATTTTGAACAATAATTTCAATTCCGGAAAATGGAAGATAAAGGAAAATGTGCAAACTTATTAAATAAACAAACCGAGACTTTAATCCCAAATAGTTTGGGCAGGCTACACGAGTCAAATGGAATTATGTTGGGTCACGCGCAAAAATTAATCTTCTCTACGAGCATCTCTATTTATATAGATTCTTATTAATTCTCTTAGCTTATTTGTTTTAATGAACATGATAGATAGATAAGTAATTATCCATCTTTTAGGACAACTAATCCTGACCCCTCTTCATATGTCTACTTATCTCTCATTCAGATTCAGGGGAGAAGCAATGTTTTTCTTTACCAGCAGAAAATTCATTATTGATCGGTGTCACATGAACCAAATGCAGAATAAATATGACAAAAGTATTCATCCCTCTAAATCCAACAAAACAAACATGCCTTAATCCATAGACTCTAAATCTTTACATATATATGACTAATCACATCTTCTTTGTCGCCCCTGGGCAAACTTATTAGAGTAAAACTGAAAGAATTCTGCCTCATTTAAAAGTCAAAATTTATAGAAGTGTGTAAAATTATTTCATTTGTACTATAGTTCCCAATAAAAACAAAACATTGCCCTAAATTAGAAGTAATCCTAATAATGAAATATAAGAATAAACGACGGTACATACACAATAGGTCCTAGTGGACGTAGAAAGTGCTAAAAAAGGGCATACAATGCACAAATGTGGGAATCAAGAAATAAAATCTTTATATCCTGGATGCAAAAGCAAAGCAGCAGGCCAATCTTTTTAGCTAGCTTATTAATCTCCTCCTCATAACTCTGGATTCTTTACCCCAATTATTTCCCTTTCGGTTTTTGTACACACATGACCTGTAACACTTAAGCAAGAGGGAAAACATGTTCCTTCTCATAACTCATGCCTTTCCAATCCAGCTTCCTTCTTTTCTCCTCTTTAATCAATTCTTTCCCAAAGTAACTACTTCCTTTTTCATGTTTCTAATCAACAATCACGGAAAGAAACAATAACCAATAAAATGCAGTCTAAGAATCTACAAATAATTGAATATTGGTGCATGAATTTCGTGTAAATCTAATTTTTACAAGTGGTAAAATTTGAAATCAAAACTTATTTTTTTCACTAATTGAGGTGCCAAACTTTCAAATATTGTTACCAAAAAAGACATTCGGGAAAATTCGCATACAAAACAAGAGGTATTACTGTCCTTTTTTTAAGTCCTGTTTTTGCATGCGAATGTGTCCAAGATTCTTCTTTTGTACTCCCTCCGTCCCGAGAATTTATTCACACTTACCTTATATGGATGTCCCGAGAATTTGTTCACACCCCAAAAAAGAAAATAACTCTCTCTCATAAAAGTCAATAAAGCATAAAGTTATCATTATTTTATTCAACTTCATACTCCCGTACTCTCATTTTTCTTAAAAAAATGTGTCAAACCCTAGTGTGAACAAATTCCCGTGACGGAGGGAGTAACAATTTCAAAGTTTGGTAATTTTTCTGCAAAGTCGAAAGTTCGATTCTTGAAGTGTCATTAAAATTGCCTAGTCTTGTTTTAGCCATGGTTGTTTGTATTAAGATATAAGTGAAAACAATTAATTAATGTTGGTTTAGATCACACATTTAAAAATATTAAGGTGAAAATATTCCTTATGCTCAATAAAGAACCAAAAACTTGTTATTGGATACGGTTTTGCTTGCATAACTAATCACTAATCTAACAAAATTATATTAGAGAAGTTGAAGTGTCCTACATCTATACCATGTAAAAAAAAAAACCATGCAATCTTCTCAGCCGGCTACGTGAAACACAATCATTACCAATTTATGATTGTGCTACCTTCACGTATCATGCCCCGCGCTCAGCAATATCAATTAATTAATGATTAGAAATGCACATTTTGTCTCATAATTTAAACCCCAGTATGAGATATGTGTATCTTACTTCCAACGTTTTTTTTATTTTTTATTATTTCAGCTTCCACAATATGCAATCGTTGTAAGAATTAATCTGGTTCCATTGCACCACCTTAACTTCTGATCAATATTTTTAAAAAGTATAATATGTTAGGAAATTATTATTTCTTATGTATGGGCTACATATTTTATGCAATCATATTAATCATACATAATTGTAATTAGGCTTAAATTGAGTGATCTAATTATAGGTGAAGTCAATGATTAGTGAAAATGATATGGAATTATGAGTAGATACCATGTAGGACTCAATTATGAGGATTATGGAAACTCTAATTGAGTACTATATAAAGAACATTATGGTTATAACCCCCAATATACTAAATCGCATACAGTTTTCTACTCTCCCCATCACACTACAAAAAAAACATTGTTTTGCGACGGGAAACTTGCGAAGGACAATTATCCGTCGCAAATTTTATGAATTTGCGACGGATATTGGATGCTTGTCGGAAAAAAAAAAATTTGCGACGGAAATAAAAAACTGTCGCAAACTGCACTGTTTTGCGACGGTTACTCCGTCGCAAAGTGTAGGGTCCATTAACTTCGTTGCATACCGACAAATTTTGCGACGGATTAGTTGTCGCAAATTTCAATTTCAATTTTGTGACGGACGTGTCCGTCGCAAACCGACCCGTTAAAAAATACCCATTGGGGAAACGGACCACTTGACTAATTTTGCGACGGATATTGCCGTCGCAAATTTCAACTTCGAATTTATGACGGCATATTCCGTCACAAATATTGACCCGGTTTTGCGTGACCTTTCGGGAAACGTCGCGTTGACTGATTTGCGACGGAGTGTCCGTCGTAAAATTTTAAATTTCACATTTGCGACGGCTTTGCCGTCGCAAATACTAAAAAAACGACGCCGTTCAGGGTTTTGGCGGTCGCAATTTGCGAAGGACAGGCGTCCGTCGCAAATTTTTTCCCCTTATATATAGAGCAGCGCAGACGGCGGAGAAATAGAGAAGAATAAGAGGAAGAAGAGGAAAAAGAGAGGAAAATGAGGGAGAAGTCGGGTGCAGTCGCTGTAGAGTCAATCCGTCCCAACCGAGTGCTCGTTTCTTCATTAAATCGTAAGTTTTCTTCATTTTTACCGTTTAAAATTTAATTTCCAAGCATGTTTAGAATTTGTTAAGTTTAGAATTGAATTTAGTTGAATTGTTAAGTTTATATTATATTTTTAATTTTAGTAATTTTAGTTGTTTGATTTTAGTTGAATTATTTTAGTAATTTGTTAATTTTTAATTGTTAAGCATGTTTAAATAATATTACAAAATAATTTTAGTTGATTGATTTTAGTTGAATTATTTAATAATTTTACAAAGTAATATTAGTAAATTGATTTAAGTTTAATATATAATTTTACAAAATAATATTTATAAGTTGTTTGATTTTAGTTGAGTAGGTAGGTTAATGATTTTAAATAATATTAGTTGTTTGATTTAAGTTTAATATATAATTTTACACAATAATATTAGTTTATTGAATTTAGTTGAGTAGGTAGTTAATTGATTTTAAATAATATTAGTTGTTTGATTTTAAATAATATTAGTTGTTTGATTTAAGTTTAATATATAATTTTACAAAATAATATTAGTTGATTGAATTTAGTTGAGTAGGTAGTTTGAATTATATTAGTTATTTGATTTTAGTTTAATGATTTTAAATAATATTAGTTGCTTGATTTAAGTTTAATAATTATACAAAATAATATTAGTTGATTGATTTTAATTTAGTTGAATGAATTTAGTTGAGTAGGTAGTTTGAATAATATTAATTGCTTGATTTAAGTTTAATAATTTTACAAAATAATATTATTAGTTGATTGATTTTAATTTAGTTGAATGAATTTAGTTGAGTATAGGTAGTTTGAATAATATTAGTTGCTTGATTTAAGTTTAATAATTTTACAAAATAATATTATTAGTTGATTGATTTTAATTTAGTTGAATGAATTTAGTTGAGTAGGTAGTTTGAATAATATTAGTTGCTTGATTTAAGTTTAATAATTTTACAAATTAATATTATTAGTTGATTGATTTTAATTTAGTTGAATGAATTTAGTTGAGTTTGTAGTTTGAATAATATTAGTTGCTTGATTTAAGTTTAATATATAATTTTACACAATAATATTAGTTGATTGAATTTAGTTGAGTAGGTAGTTTAATGATTTTAAATAATATTAGTTGTTTGATTTTAAAAAATATTAGTTGTTTGATTTGATTTAAGTTTAATAATTTTACATAATAATATTATAAGTTGTTTGATTTTAGTTTAGTTGATTGAATAATTCGTGAAATTTGTTATAGATGAGCGGACAAGGCAGTGGCAACGACAGTCAGCAGCCTCCGAGGGATGAGGAGGCGAGTCGAGGAGGACGAGGAGGGAGGAGACGACGGGCCTCACTAAGACTCGTGGTTCCACCTATTTTCAGGCCGAGGTCTCTATCAGAGACCTCTTCACAGCCTGGTGCGGGCTCCTCCTCCTCCTCACAACAGACTGCTGAGGGCTCATCCTCCTCCCGCCAGCATCCGGTTGTTCAAGCACGGATGCCTGTTCAGCCATGTGGTCATACGTAAGTTTTAATATTTTATACTCAATTTTTTTATTAATTAAAACCTAATTATTTTACTAACTTTGAAGTTTTAATTTTACAGTTGGATTCCGGGTTATGAGGCTGCTAATCAGGTTTCCAAGTCCATTTTCGCGGTGGATTCGAGCCCACCGCTTACAGTTGGGGGTTAGTGTCCGATGCAAGAAAAAAGACATACTTCGAGGAGTTTAAGGTATTAATTTAATTTATTAATTCACCGTTTATTAATATCAAATATATAAACAAATATTTATATTTAAATTGTAATTGCAGAAAGAATGTGTCTGGGCACCGGAGCACGATGACCAAATGTTGAGGAATTTTGAAAAATATGCGACAGAAAGATACAGGGACCTCCTTTACAGAATGAGGGAGAGATGGTACAAGGATGGAGTGGCCACCGACATGGGGACTGACAGTGAAAGGCGGCCGATTTGGGACCAATTCCTCCGGTACTGGGATTCTCCTGCATTCAAAGAGAAGTCGGCAAAAAACAAGGCGAATCGGCGTAGTGACCCTGATGGAGAAGGGATGGCGAGACATCGGGCCGGTTCTCGGTCCATTTATGAGCACGGATTGAAATTTGTAAGTTTCGTCTTTAATTTTGTAGTTTTTGAATTTTTATTATTTTTTTCCTAATTTTTATGAGTAGTATTAATTTTTACTATCTTTTTTTCTAATTAGGCGGCGGAGCAAGGACGCGAGCCCTCTCATTTTGAGAGATTGCAGCTCGCCCACCCATTCGTCGAGGAGACTGGGAAGTCTACCTACGGTCGTACCACCGAGATCCACGTAAGTATTATTTCAATATTAATAGTATTATTTAAATTTTTAATATTAAAAGTATTTTTTATATTTTGTGTTCAATTTATTTAATTTTTTGTATAATTAATTTGCAGAGAAAGATGCTCGAGAACCTTGCCTCTCAGCCTCAGCCTGAGGAAACGGCAGAGGGGTCGGGGTCGATGCCCCCCACACAGCCTTCTGTTGACGTTCAAAATGAATTGTACTTCAAGAACGTCAAGGCTAAAAAGGGGCGGTTCGCTGGATTGGGCAGCTTCGGAAATAACTTTTTCCGACCTCGTGGCTCAGGCTCATCCTCCTCTCAGTCTTCCATCGACTCTCATCCCAGTGAGGTCGAGAGGCAGCTTGCCACGGTGGTGGAGCAGATGAAGAACATGCAGAGGCAGCAGCGAGAGAAGGAAGAGTATGAGAGGCAGCAGCGAGAGGCGCACGACCGGTACACAACCGAGATGGAGCGGTATCGGGTCGAGGTGCAGGAGTATACAGCCACCATGCAGGCGTGGTGGCAGATATTCGCCTCTGATTTAATGCTACGAGCGCAAATGCCTGCGCCACTGATGCCGCCGATCCCGCCGACCCAGCCATCGATGCCGCCGATCCAGCCATCGATGCCGCCGATTGTTAACCTGGGCGAGGGTGAGGAGGAAGAGGAAGACGGATTTAATTCCGATGGTAAAAAAAATTTGTTTTTAATAACTATGAAGTACAATTTTTTTTTAGTTTGAATTGTTACTTTAAGTTAATTTTTGATTTGTTACTTTAATTTATAATTTTGTGAATTTATTTTAGTTTTAATTTAATTTTATTAAATGGACACAACATTTATAAAAATAAATGAGAAACAAAAATGAATTAATTTGGTGAATTATGGAAAAAAAACGAGTCAATTTTGATACATCTACAATTAATTGCATACAAATGAACGAATTATAATTTTAAGCGGGAGTCGAAATAAATAATTTTACAGAAATAATAAAAATTAAATGGTCCCAACATTTATAAAAACAAGTTAGAAACGAAAATGAATTGATTTGGTGAATTATGGAAAAAAACGAGTCAATTGGATACATATACAATTAATTGCATACAAATGAACGAATTATAATTTTAAGTGGGAGTCGAAATAAATAATTTTACCAAACTAATAAAAATTAAATGGCCAAAACATTTATAAAAACAAGTGAGAAACAAAAATGAATTAATTTGGTGAATTATAGAAAAAAAAAAGAGTCAATTTGGATACATATACAATTAATTGCGTACAAATGAACGAATTATAATTTTAAGCGGGAGTCGAAATAAATAATTTTACCAAACTAATAAAAATTAAATGGCCACAACATTTATAAAAACAAGTGAGAAACAAAAATGAATTAATTTGGTGAATTATAGAAAAAAAAAGAGTCAATTTGGATACATATACAATTAATTACGTACAAATGAACGAATTATAATTTTAAGCGGGAGTCGAAATAAATAATTTTACCAAACTAATAAAAATTAAATGGCCACAACATTTATAAAAACTAGTGAGAAACAAAAATGAATTAATTTGGTGAATTATAGAAAAAAAATGAGTCAATTTGGATACATATACAATTAATTGCGTACAAATGAACGAATTATAATTTTAAGCGGGAGTCGAAATAAATAATTTTACCAAACTAATAAAAATTAAATGGCCACAACACTTATAAAAACAAGTGAGAAACAAAAATGAATTAATTTGGTGAATTATAGAAAAAAAATGAGTCAATTTGGATACATATAAAATTAATTGCGTACAAATGAACGAATTATAAAATTATGCATTGTCGAAATAAATAATTTTACAAAATAAAAAAAATAGTTGGGCAAGATATTTTAATAAACAACTTAGATACGAAAAAAAAATTAATTTGGTGAATTATAAAAAAAAATAACTTAATTTGAATACATATACAATTAATTGCATAAAAATGAACGAAAGTAGCTTGTGCCCTAGTGGCGTGCAAGGATGAAAATATCGCGATATATCGTGGATATATCGCAAAATTTGAGAATGTGATACGGATATTGGGGTGCAATGTATTGTTTACAGCGTATCGCGGATATATCGCGATATATCGCAAGTTATCGATATCGATATCGATATCGGTTCACCTGTAGTACAAAAATGAATGTGAATCGGGAAATATCACAGATATATCGCAAAATATCGCAGATATATAAAAATATCGCAATTTTTTTATGTTTATTATTTTTGCGTGTATTTTTTTATGTGTTTATTAGCTTACATGTTTATTGTTTTTCTAGGTTGGCCTAACATTAAAGTGAGTATGTATAGTGTGAAATTGATTCATACATGAATCATTTTGCAATATGTTTTTAGTGTAATCAATTAATACTCTTTAGTGTAACCAACTGATACCCTTTAGTTAAATAATTAATGTTCTTCGTACCCTTCAGTGTAAACAACTAATAGCCTCCAAAACTAACACTCTTTAGTAAAAACAACTAATAGTTCATCAACTAATACCCCTTTATCCAGGATTACTCCAATGTGATGAGTTAGTATCAATATTGTTTGGACAAAGATGACATTTCATCCTCTGTATTTGAACCTCATATATAGGTCGTCATTTTGGTACTCACTGTATTGTATTATATAATATTCGCCATCTTGTATTGTATTATGCATTATATTTTGTATTATATTATGTATTATATCTTGTATTGTATTGTCAATTGTTTTACGTTAGACAATGTTTATATAGTCTATTATCTATAAGCTTGCTTTAAACATGTAGTTTTATAGTGATTTTAAATGAAACATATGCATAATATCATATTATAATACTCCCTACAATTTCATGTTAAATTTCCAAAATTTTAATAAAGTTTCCGTCTTTTTTTCAAAAAAATTGTGATATCGATATGCGATATCGATATATCCGTCGATATATCCGTAAATTTAAGGTTGCGATATTACTTGCTATAGTGATATTTTCATCCTTGGTGGCGCGCGCCCCCTCCTCTTGCACAAGAGGTCCCGTGTTCGATTCCTCTTGGACGCAAAAATGGATTAATTGTTCAAGGCCTAATAAGACTAATATAGAAGGTGGGCCGCATATAACAAGGAATGGGCCGGGTGGCCCAGTGGTCCGCGCCAACCCCGCTCGCCCCGGGTGCCCGGGCTCGAACCACGCGAGCCACTTTTTTTTATAGGCTCGGTAATTTGCGACGGACATATTCCATCGCAAATATTGAATTTTGCAACGGAAAACAGCCCGTCGCAAATTATAACAAAAAAAAATAAAAATAAAAATATATAAATATTTGCGACGGAAAATGGCCGTCACAAATGTTTTTGACCCGACCAAGGATGAAAATATCGTTATCGCAAGTAATATCGCAACTTTAAATTTACGGATATATCGATATAGCAATTTTTTTAAAATTTTGGAAATTTAACATGAAATTTTAGGGAGTATTATAATATGATATTATGCCTATGTTTCATTTAAAATCACTATAAAACTACATGTTTAAAGCTAGCTTATAGATAATAGACTATATAAACACTGTCTAACGTAAAACAATTGACAATACAATACAAGATATAATACATAATATAATACAAAATATAATGCATAATACAATACAAGATGGTGAATATTATATAATACAATACAGTGAGTACCAAAATGACGACCTATATATGAGGTTCAAATACAGAGGATGAAATGTCATCTTTGTCCAAACAATATTGATACTAACTCATCACATTGGAGTAATCCTGGATAAAGGGGTATTAGTTAATGAACTATTAGTTGTTTTTACTAAAGCGTGTTAGTTTTGGAGGCTATTAGTTGTTTACACTGAAGGGTACGAAGAACATTAATTATTTAACTAAAGGGTATCAGTTGGTTACACTAAAGAGTATTAATTGATTACACTAAAAACATATTGCAAAATGATTCATGTATGAATCAATTTCACACTATACATACTCACTTTAATGTTAGGCCAACCTAGAAAAACAATAAACATATAAGCTAATAAACACATAAAAAAATAAACGCAAAAATAATAAACATAAAAAAATCGCGATATTTTTATATATCTGCGATATTTTGCGATATATCTGCGATATTTCCCGATTCACATTCATTTTTGTACTACAGGTGAACCGATATCGATATCGATAACTTGCGATATATCGTGATATATCCGCGATACGCTGTAAAAAACACATTGCACCCCAATATTCGTATCCCATTCTCAAATTTTGCGATATATCCGCGATATATCGCGATATTTTCATCCTTGGACCCGGCCGGGTCTAACCCGAAAGATTTGCGACGGACTACTGTCCGTCGCAAATTCTGTGCGACCCGGCCGGGTCTGACCCGCCAATTTTGCGACGGATTTGTCCGTCGTTAATTTGCGACGGAGGGCAAAATCCGTCGCAAAAATTAGCTACGGCTGTTTTAGGGACGGATACGTGTCCGTCGCAGAATCCATCGCAAAACACTGTTTGCGACGGATTTTCCGTCGCAAAACAGTGTTTTTTTGTAGTGTCAAGAGGGGAAACGAACAGGGGCGGATTTACACAGAGGCAAGGCATGGCAAATGCCCTGCCTCAATTTTCGCTATGAACTATTTATCCTTAATTATTATACCTATACATAAATATTTTAAATATTAAACAAGTTGTACACTAGGGGTGAAAACGGATCGGATATTTCCCGACCGATCCGGAGCGTATCCGGTCGGTATCGAATTCGGTATAAAAAATTAGTATCCTGGGCGGATACAGAATCGAATTCGGATAGTTGACTTCGGATTCGGAATCGGATTCCGAAAACATATGATCCGACCGTATTCAACTTTTACCATATTTTATCGGATATTATCCGGATATCAAATCAGGATATTCGGATATCTGGATTTTTTTAATATATTTTATTTTATATTAATATATATATATTATATATGTAATAATATAATATCAGTCTCCTTCTAAATTCTAATATTATTAGTTTCATGTTATTAGCAGTAGGTATAATTTTTATAATTTGCATTAGAACTTCTATGAAATATTGCATAGGTGGTTTTTTTTATGTGTTTCAATCACATTTTGATGATTTTCATATGAAATATTTTATCCGATTATAGTTATTCGAATCCGGTTCGGATTCGTCCGATATCCGTCCCGTATCCGTATACCGAATATTCCGAATTCGTATCTGAATCCGGCTTTTCCGTATCCGACTCCAAATTCGAGAAAAAAATATGGTTTAGGATAAAGTATAAGCACTATTCGTCCGTATCCGATCCGTTTTCACCCCTATTGTACACTACTTCTCATCATATTTTTTTATATATGTACATTTCTTTTGTTTAGTCTTCTAAAATTAGGACTTAATCAACTTCAAAAGGTAGTTTCTAGTTTGTGAATTGTGATTGTTATCTTAATTACAAGCAACTAGTAATAGTCTTACCCGTGCTTCGCACGGAAGTCAATTTTTTTTTAATTTATATATATATATATATATATATATATATATATATATATATATATTCAATAAATTTGAAATGGACCTTTTTTTAACAAAAATAACTAAAACAAATAGATACAGAAAAACTATTTATATTCACAAAAATAAATGAAATGTTATCATTCAATTTTATTATTATTATAAATAAAATTACTAATACATTTACATGTTTGCTTTAATTTTTTAACACAATAAGATTTTAAAAAAATGGAATTTGTTAATATTTCATTTAAAAAGCAGATATTTTGATAAGATTTAAATTATATATGTCAAATAAGGTAAATATAATGCACAAATTATTATTTACTGTTAAAAAGTGAAATTTTGAGGATTTATTAGATCATATTTTTTATTAAATAAATTAAGTTTAATTGATAAAGAGTTCATTGAAAAATACCGTGTAATAAAACATAAATAAATGGTGTTTGAAAGATATTGTTTTCTCCGTCTCGTGATTACTTTGATATTTGACAAATCAAGACATTTTACAAATATTTTCATGTCACATAAAAAGAAATAATTGTGCATTACAAAAAATAAATAAAGTATAAAATTATTATTATTTTAATCAACTCCACACTCACATAACACACTTTTGCTTAAACAACGTAACACGTGAAAGAAACAATGAGACGAAGGGAGTATTTTTCAAATAAAAATTACAGTGCTCATTTTTTCGTCCTATTTAGATTTATTATGGTCGATTGTGTCTAAATTCGCAACTCTTAAAAATTATAGTCCTTAAATATTTTGTACAAAAATTAACGGTCCTCATTTTGTCCGCCCAAAAAATTATGATCCTCTTTTTTTCACCCCTAAAGTTATGATCCTTAAAAGTATTTTTTTAAATTATTTTATATTAATAAGAACAAACACACAAACATATTAACCAAGATGATGGTCGACTCAAATCAAGGGCGGCAAGTGATTCATTAGTTGATCATTTTTTACTCCCATCAGACATCTGAAATTAAGATCTTTTAAAAAAAAAAGATATTTTCTTCTTTTTGAAATAAAAGTTATTTTCTTCTTTTTGAAATAAAAGTTCTTATTCAAATGCAATCCCATTTGTGGAATTGACCATGATGATTTGCATTTTTAGAGGTCGAATACTAAAGGGAATTTTTCTATAAAATTCGGATATATTATTTTCTGGAGGAAGAAAGTCAGCCAACACAAGGAAGAAAATACTTTTAACAAAGAGTTTGAAATAATATGGTGGCAAAATGTTTGGTCTCTCAATATTCCCCCTAAAGTCTATAATTTTTTTTAATGGAAAATGACAAATGATTTAATTATGTTAAAAGCTACTTTGTCTAATCACCATGTTCCTATAACTCCTAATTGCCACACCATTCAAGCTCTTTTCTTCTATTTGTCGATTGCACATATTTGGAAAATGCTAAATTTGTGGCTAGAAATTAAGGATGTTATAGGTCTAACAACTATGAAATTCCTCACCAAAAGATATGATAATAGAAAGAGCACAAGCCTTTGGGAAATTGTGAGGCAGTCTGGGGAATCTGGAAGAAACGGTGTGATATGAAACATGGGGAAAAGATAGATTGGCGGGGTCAGCATATCTTGGTAATTTCAAAGTTGAATGGACTTTTAACTATCTACAAAGTTTCCATCGAGCTCAAATTTCATTTTTTGGGTGCACATCTTCCCCAAAGAACTCCCAAGAATTAAAGTCTACTAATGAGTTTTTTGAAGGTCTTACTTTGTGCACGGAGTTAGGTTCAATGAGAATAAGATGGACTTCTCTATATGTTTAGCTTTTATTAGTGCGAGAGAGGAGTAATAGTTGTAGGATACAAAATAATTAATCATTCAGGATAAATTTTATGGGTTGATTTTTTTATTTTATTAATATTAGGTATTTATTTATCTCAATTAAAAAAGGGATCATATATGCGCAAAAAAAAGTTGAAGGGTCAATTTGATCCTCACCGATAAGATGATAAAATTATTTTGTTTGACCACATTTTAATAACAAATGATTTAAGGAAAAATATATCAAAATTAAGTAACTCAGGTCATAATAAAAACTACCAAGCTTAAACTTTTGCAACCGAATAGTGAACTGTTTATAAACATTAACATCCAGATAAAATAACAATTAATAAAATATTATTTGGTCATTCTAATTGAAAAATACAGATAAAAGATTCAATATCAAGTACGGGAATAAGTTTTTTATGCACTGTAACTTGACGGGGCAAAATAAAGACTGCAACTCTTTGGGCTGGCAAAATGAGGATGTAATTCTCAGAGCTGACAATTTAAGGACAATAATTTTAGAGAGTAGCAAATCTAAACCATATCAGCTCAAATCAACTCAAATTTGATCCAAATTGAATGCAAATTAATTCAGGTTAAATCATGCCAATAAGTCCAAATTTTAGGTTTGGGTCAATTAGCCTGGTTTGGTTAGATTTAGGTTGATTGGCCCCAATTCGTAACTTTTAAAAGTTACTGTCCTTAAATTATCCGTTTGAAAAATCAAAGTCTTAATTTTCCTATTACCCTAAGTTACAGTTCTTAAAAAAATATTCTTTATCAAGTACCCTATCCTGTACACAAAATTAAAAAAAATATATATATTCTTGCTCTGACATGGATACTATTACACTTCTTAAATTTTTAATTATTTTTATGCAGTTCAACACTTACTACAAATTTAAACCAAATTTTAGTGAGAAGAATCATGCAATTATCTGTGTCACCAATAAACTTGTATTCATAATAAACCAAAAATATTCTTTAGTCTAAAATACTTCAATACAACAAAAAGATGATTATAATACATTTGAACAAATTACCTTGCATTGTTGGTTTTTATCACACCCAATTTTAAGGCCCTCTGCTAAAAGACGCTCTTGTGGAAAGATGATTATCATATTTTTCACTGCTGGACTAAGAGGTGGGGAAGTGGATATGTTTGGTGGTTGTATTATAATTAAATGAGATTAATAGGTGAATGTTAGTAAAATAGTGGGCGTAGATAGTTGTCCCTTATAATAAACTTATCAATAATTTTTTTGTATTAATTTAATTAAGAATTAATAATCTCCATATTTAATTTTTAATAAAAAACAAACTTGTTTATTTTTTAAATAATTACACAATAATAAAGTAATTTAAAACTTTTTAGAAAAACAATTTTATATCAATAAAATTATTCAGCCTTGGTGCAAAAACAACAAAAGTCATATTCTTGCTCCAAATACAACCAGAATAATTGTATTCTTTCTACGCAATCCAACACTTCTAACAAAGTTAAATCAATCTTTAATGAGACCAAACATGCGATAATATGTGTAATCAATAAACTCATATTCATAATAAATCAGGGACAATTCTTTGATTGTGACATACTTTAATATAACAAACGTGATATTTCTCCAAAAAAATTACAACCTACATTGGTATGTGCTAATATATAAAAATGAGATAAGAAACATATAAAATGCACAGTTTCTATAAGAAATTTAAAAAATTGATGTGCATTCAATTATGTATAAATTCCACCAAACAACATTTAAATTCAGAATAATTGAATCTTACATAAAGCTCAATAATTTCAATAGCATTCACTAATTTTAATTTTCCTTCAAAATAAGATTTATTAAAGTTAAGTTATTTATAAAACACATTATATATATCATTCCTTAGTTAATAATTAATGGCTAAATATATTTATCATTACAATATAATTTATTTAATGGTTAACTCTTATGTAAAAAAAAATTAGGGATCAAGGATCTATTAATTGTAGTCCAAATTGAAATATTTCGCAGATCCTAATTGGGTCAGACCGAGTTAAGTGGATCTTTCTAAAAAAACTCACGCAAACACAGAATGTAGAAGTTCGCTCCCAGGTTGTGTTATTATAAGTGCAACCATGTTGTAGACTTGTAGTATAAGGACACATATTTGAACTTATTTTAACACATGTAAGGTATCGAAAAATGTGTTATTATATGAACAAAAGTATGTTATTGTATGAACAAAATCTGTACAAATTCGAAAAAAAAAAAAACCTAGAGTTAAAGAGATAAATAATGGATTAAAAATTCACATATTTGTCCTTATAGAAACACATATTTGTTTTAAAGTTACCATAAGGGCATATATTTATTTTTGTAACGGCTAGGGTTTAGAGTATGCACTTGAATTAAAAAAAAAACCCCAAACAGTAATTAGTAATACACATGAAGTATACAATATATTTGGTAATTTTATTAAAATTAAAGAATAATGGTGAGTGAGTATCTTTAGACACGTACGTGCAAATACTACATGTTGGATAAAAAAAATTAAGTGGTATACTTAGTAAAAAAAAAAAGGAGGGGGAGGGGGGGGGGGGGGAGGGGGGAAGGGGAGGGTAATGAGTTAAGGAGTGTGTGAACTTATTAAAATAGTGTGGGAATATAGCTACGTTCTATAAAAATAAAATTCGTGAAAAATATAGTATTTAATTTAATTTAATTTAATTTAATTAATACTTCCTCAGTCCCAAGACTATCTTCATTTATTGGTTTGGCACAAATATTAAGAAAAATCTACTTTATTGAGTGTTAAACCAATATAAGACGATGGTTTTGCTTTTTTGTGTATAAAGTAGTTAAATATGAATATTTATATTGAGTTTTGTTTCCTTTTTAAGGGTGTGAAGATAGAGTTGTGACAAACCAAAATAGAAAGTGTGAAAATAGTGTTGGGACGAAGGGAGTAATTAATAATTTTCATATTTGATTTCTGATATATATATATATATATATATATATATATATATATATATATATATATATATATATATATAAACAATGTTATTTATTTTAAAATTGTTTACAAATTTAATTGACACAGTTTGGCCTGACTGAGAGTGAATTTGGGCTCAATTTAGATTTATTAGGGTTAATTGTGTCTAAATTCGCAACTCTTATAAATTCCAGTGATTAAATTGTTAGCCCCAAAATTACGGTCCTTATAAAAATATTTTCAGAATATTAACTTTCATCTTGAGGATTGAGTGATAGACATTAACTCTTCAAAGTGATATTTACTTAGTTGGGGGAAGGGGCAAAGTGAGAACAGTAACTCCTCGGGCTGAAAAAAAGAGGATCGTAGCTTTCGGAGTTGATAATTTAAGGACAATAACTTTTAAAAGTAGTTAATCTTTGTCATATCAACCCAGATCACTTAGAATTGGGGAAAAATTCAACCCGAAATCAAGTCTAATCACGCCAATAAGTGCGAATTTCAAGCCAAATCGAACCAATTAATCCAATTTGCTTTGATTCAGGCTGATTTGGCCTCAAATCTCGACTTTTAAAAATTAATTTCCTAAAATTGTCCGCCCAAGGGTTTAAAGTTCTAGTTTTCCTATCATCCCTAAGTTACGGTTCTTACAAAAATCATTCAAGCTCCTACATGAATACCATTATACTTCTTAAAAAAAATTAATCATTTTCATGCAATACAACAATTATAACTAATTTAAACGAAACTTTAGTGAGACGAATTATATGACGATTTGTACCACCAATAAACTTGTATTCATAATAAATAGTGGAAATTATTTTGTTCCGAAATACTTCAAATATAAAATATGATTCTTCTCCAAAAAGTTTACATCCGACTCTATTATGCGCAAAAAAAACCAAAAAGAAAAAAAGAAAACCATATTATTATTTAGGGTGTAAATCATTAGTCGATTTTCATAATAAATACAACCAAATTTAAAAATATAAATTGTTTATACATAGTCGATTAACATTCTAGAGGAAAACTTAAGTAGTTTATACAACCAACTAATACTCTTTAGTGTAATCAATTAATACATAAGTGAAAATAACTAATACCCTCCAAAATTAATGCTCTTTAGTGAAAACAACTAAAACATGTCAAATGGTTCGTGTATGAACCATTTTCGCTCTATACTTTATAGATTTAAAAATAAAATTTATAAATAATAATCAAACACATTAAAATTAAAAAAGTATTACATATTTTTTATTGGAACAACTAATACTCTTTAGTGTAAAGAAACTAATACCCTTTAGTGGATCAACTCATACTTTTTATACCTCTCAACTCATACTTTTTAGTGAAAACAACTTGTCACCTCAGAGCTAATATCATTTACTTAAAACAACTAATACCCTTTAATGAGAAAACTAATATCTTTCAAAGTAGTTCATATATGAATCAATTTCTCTCTATAATTGACACGTATTGATTAGTGTAACACAATACAAAAATATAAAAAATTAAAATTAGAGTATGTATAGGCTGAAATTGGTTCATACATGAATTATTAAAGGGTAGTAGTTGTTTTCACTAAAGAGTATTAATTTTTCTCACTGAAGGGTATGGGTTGTTTATACTGAAGAGTATTAGTTTATTTTTACTAAATAACTAATACCCTTTAGTGAAAACAAAAAATACTCATTCAGTGAAAACAACTATACTATTTAGTAAAAACAACTAATATTCTTCAAAGGTTTATATATGAAACACTGACCCTCCATACTGTCTTTTAATAAAAGGTGCATGAGATTTAGTGATTATATGCATACACATAATATTACCCTAAAATAAAACTTGTTCCGTATAAAATATTTTAAAGTTGTTACTCAGTAACTTTTATTAAATTATAAATGACAATAGAACGTAATAATAAAAAAAAAAATCAATTCACTTCCATTATACCTTGATGAGATTTAGAACGTTTGATTGATGACGTTTTGATAACCGATCGAATAAGTTAAAATGTTAGTAATTTTTTCTTCTAGATAGGATTATTATACTTAATAATAATATAAAAGTAAGCAATAATAATAATAATAATAATAATTATTATTATTATTATTTTATTTAGGCTAAATGGTAGCATATGCGTTCATTAAGAAAAAAAAAACCAACTCATTATTATAAACACTATCCATTGAGTTTGGGAACATTAGAATATAACCAACTTTCAAAACGATTTTTTGTTGAAAAAATAATCATATTACAAACGAAATGAATTAACAAAAAGAAGAAAAAAATCATTAATTAATTACAAACAATTATACAAATTAAGATAATATCAAATTAAATGGTCTATATTGCAAGATTACTACTCCAAGAAATTAGTTACTCGTGTGAATCGGTCACGCACATGCTCCAAGGCCACTTCTGCTTCAAAACAGAATAAGTAGTAAGTTATGTTGCCTCAATCTTTCAATTCCTAACAAACAACGACAAACGCTCCCCATCAACAATACCGTTTTCTATGTACATAGTATTGAGAAATTGGAGTGGATGGTTTTTTCTTCCATATCAAAACATATGGTCATCCAAGTTGTTCTGTTTCATTTAATAAAAAAATTACTACGTAGCGCGGCGGTTCGAACTTCGCACACTATGAGACCTGAAAAATAAATGGAGAATGATACACTTGCCTATCAAACTAAAGATAATATTTTATGAAAAATATCAAGTCATGCATCAAGAGATACTATAAACACAAACAACATAAAAAAAAAAAAAGACAAATCAGGAAGTGGGGAGAAAAAAACTATTTGTAAAGACAAAGCAGAAGGCAATCGACATTGGATAGAGACAATTTGAACAATAGGGGGCTGCTTAAAAAGAAGCTAAATCAAAGAGCGTGAAAATGCAAATGAATGGAGAAGGGAGAAAATTATGCAAATGAACAAAGAATTGGTATACAAAGATTTGCAAGATTTATGAACAAATTTATGGAGAGATTTACGGAGAATTATGCAAGATTTCAGGCTGTTATAAGCATTAGGATTTGATCAGAAACCATGGACGGTTATGATTAATGTGTTAATGCTTGAGAAGGAACATAAAGGTCAAATATACCATAAAATAAAATTTAATAGAGATTACCCTAAATTGGTAAAACAAAAAATGGATGGTCATGATACATTACTGAAAAATCGATCAAAGGCCTAAAATCATTGCCGCCAAAATAAAAAATGGAAAAGTAGGTCCTATTATATATTATTATAGATTCAGAAGCCAACAAAATCAATATAAATTATTAAAGTTTTCATATTATATTAAGTGTTGATTGTTTTTATAATTTTTTATTTTCTAAAATCTGTTATGTATTATTATTTTTATTATTGGATCTCTGACAAAAAAATCTTGTGCCGGTTACTGATGATATGTATTGTCATAATATTTAAAAAAACAAGATTAGCGCATTCTCTCACTATTAAAATAATTTAGCATTCATATGATATGCACGGGGTGAATGTAAAAAATTTCATATTTGTGCCTTGGCTGAACAAAAATCCCACGTCCGCCCCTGGAAACGAAGGACCCATGCGGAGATTTAGTTGAGGAAGTCCATAAAACCATCCCTTCGCTCATGTTGCATTGGTGAGGTTTTTCCTATACAAAATATTGCTATGGATCCAGGTATTTCACTAAATCCACTAATCCTTGATGATAGAGCATGTTGTTGTCCTAAAATTTCCGCATCTAGGATGTTTATTGTATTATATATATATTCTTGTAATTGTATAATATTTCAACAAGTTGTAAAATATTTCAACAAGTGGTATCAGAGCAATCCCCACTCCTTTATTATTGAGATTTATGGATTGCTAATTAATTTATTGGAATTTAACTCCTGATGTTTATTAAAGAATTCAAAGAAATTATGTTGCATATAAGCATGAGCAAACTTACTTGGGACTTTCTTAGGTTAGATATCCTGTCGAGTTGCCTGATATTAGGTATGCTCTATAAACCATCAGATTTAAAATCTAATAAAATCTAATGGTTTATATTTGATAACTTGCTACCTATTGAATTAATGATCTAATTTTCTATCGAGTTGCATCGAGTAGTATCGAGTTTGTCGTCTTATTTAAATATTATATTAAATTTAATAATTTATAAATTTGAAATTATTAATTTACAAATTTATCCTTATTTAATTTATAAAAAATATTCTAATTAATTTTTAGAAGGGTAGAATTGTAAATAAGAAAATACAATTTAAATATAATATTTTAATTCAACAGGTAGTAGGTCAATGCGATGCAGTGCGATGACACGTGGCACAATTATAGACCGTACCTGATATCAGGCAACTCGATAGGGTGTCTGATCTAAGAAAAACCCAACTTACAAGCCTTTTGTTATTATTATTACTTTTAATAAAATTTGGTTAAAGTTTTGTGTTGTTGTGCAAACAACACAAATTAGATTAAGGTCTAATTTGATTTCTAGACTTTAATGGAATTAAATTGGGGACATGGCAATTATGCCATTTGATTGAAAAATAATTAAATTCAGTTAATATTAATTATTTTTAGTCTATTAATTTTTAATTTAATCAATCAAAACAACAAGTAGCCTTCGCAACCTCTGTTGTCGAGAGCGATTTTAGTAAAATTACATAGATGTTGGTGTAAAGTTATTTATGCATGTTGAGATCGGTCCTTCGGTTTGATGCAACTTGGCCGAGTAACAATACACCTGTGATGATAAGCACGTAATATTTTTTTTTCATGTGAACATTAGTCTGTCCTTCGACATATTTTTATTTGATCGAATTTATTATTAGTGCTTGATCGTTACACCAAGATTACCACTTACAATAAAAATTTTGTCCTTTGACAAAGGTTAATGTTGTACTATGTATCTTGCTTGAGTCCCCAATTTTTTTGTTTATCCATTTATGTCTTATTCGTTTTATGACATATAAGTTTATGTGAGTATGCTTATAATTGTTCCCTCTTCAGTTTCTGTTATTACGGCTAACGATATGTCTGCTCAAGCTAATAACATCACAAAGCTGAATGGGACGAATTTCAAAATTTGGAAAGAGAACATAGAGATCGTTCTCGGTTGTATGGATTTCGATCTGGCTCTTCGGTCTGATCAATCCATTGCTACTGAGGATGACCCGAAAGAGGTCAAAATTGAGAAATGGGATCGATCTAACCGAATGAGTTTGATGATCATGAGGCGATCCATTCTGGAAGCATTTCGGGGCTCCAATACTGAGAGTGAAAATGCTAAAAAGTTCCTTGAGTCCATTGAACAGTACTTTCAAAGAAATGAAAAGTCAGAGGCGAGTAGCCATTTGGCGTCACTCGTTTCCATGAAGTATAAGGGCAAAGGGAACATAAGGGAGTACATTATAGAGATGTCTAATCTCGCATTAAAACTAAAAGCACTAAAGTTAGAGTTGTCTGAGGACTTGCTCGTGCATTTGGTTTTGATCTTGCTTCCTACACACTTTGGGAAATTCAAAGTGAGTTATAACACTCAAAAGGATAAGTGATCCCTTAATGAGCTTATATCTCACTGTGTGCAAGAAGTTGAGAGGCAGCAAAGAGATAAGACTGAAAGTGCTCATTTGGCATTTAACTCTCATAAAAAGAAGACAAAGAGAGCAAGGGTACTGCAGAAGGATCTTCTCAACAAAAGAAGTAAAAGATTGATGATCAAAATTGCTTCTTTTGTATGAAGCCGGGGCATATGAAGAAAGAAGGCCCCAAGTATGCTGCATGGCGTGTTAAGAAGGGTACACCTCTAACTTTTGTTTGTTCTGAAGTGAATTTATCTTTTGTACCAAAAGATACTTGGTGGGTAGATTATGGTACTACTACTCACATAAGTATGTTTTTGCAGGATTGCCTGTGGAGCCGACCGCCAAGTGATGCTGAAAGATTCATCTATGTGGGCGACGACAATAAAGTTGCAATAGAGGCTATAGAGACTTTTAGATTGCATTTAAGGACTGGTTTTTATTTGGATTTGTTTGAGACATTCGGTGTACCGTCATTTAGATAGAATTTAATTTCTATTTCCTATTTGGACAAATTGGGTTTTTCTTGTTCTTTTGGAGATAATAAAGTTAGCCTCTTTCAAAATTCAAATCTTATTGGTACTGGTTCCTTGATTGATAATCTATATACACTTGATATTGTTACTTCCCATAACATTATAATGCAAACAAGTTCTAAAGGTACAAAAAGGAAATTCAGTGAGGATTCTGCAATTTTGTGGCACAAGCGTTTAGGGAATATCTCTAAACAGAGAATGCAAAGGCTTGTATTAGATGGAATCCTTGATCCTCTAGATTTAACATATTTTCAAGTCCGTGTTGAGTGCATCAAGGGGAAACTAACAAAAGTGAGGAAATTAGGTGCCAAAAGAACTAAAGATATCTTAGAACTTATTCACACTGATATATGTGGTCCATTCCCTACAACATCTTGGAATGGACAACGATACTTCATTACGTTCATAGACAATTACTCTAGATTCGGCTACCTATATTTGATACATGAGAAATCCCAATCTTTGGACGTTTTCAATTCTTTCAAAGTCGAAGTTGAACTTCGACTTGAAATGAAAATTAAGGCTGTCAGATCGGATCGTGGTGGTGAATACTAAGGACGATATGATGGATCGGGAGAACGTCCCTGGCCCTTCGCACTTTTCCTCAAAGAGTGTGGAATTGTTCTGCAATACACAATGTCGGGGACTTCTAGCATGAATGACGTTGCCGAACAACAAAACTGAACTTTTAAGGATATGGTAAGGAGTATGATTTCTCATTCATCCTTGTCAGAGTCACTTTGGGGAGAAGCTTTGAAACCGCAGTACATATTCTCAATAGGGTACCTAGCAAAGCAGTTACCAAAACCCCCTATGAAGTTTTCATGGGCAAGAAAACTAGTATTAGGCACTTGCACATCTGGGGTTGTCCAGCTGAGGCACAACCTTACAGGCGAAGGAAAATTGGACTCAAGAATGGTTAGTTGTTACTTTGTTGGTTATCCTGAGTATTCTCGGGGGTATAAGTTTTACCATCCCACATCAAGAACCTTCTTTGAAACGGGAAATGCTAGATTTCTTGAGGATGTTGAGTTTAGGAGGGAAGAGATCATAAGGGATGTTGTCTTTGAGGAGGAATCTGTTATTGACAGTGATATGGTTTCTATACCTATTGCTGCTCAAGACACAATTCCAGTGGTAGAGAATGATGTTCCTAATGTCATTCCAAATCAAGACAACAATGAGGTTCTTCCTCCATTAGCTGAAGTACAAACTCATCAACCTCAAGAGGTGCCATTAAGGCGATCCACTAGAGAAAAGAGAAGTGCAATTTCGGATGATTATGTAGTATTTTTCCAAGAACATGAGGATGGCATAGGTTTGACAGAGGATGATCCAATCACTTTTGCACAAGTTAAATGTAGTTTTAACTCTCAAAATTGGATTGATGCCATGAAAGATGAGTGGAGTCTATGAGTGACAATGACGTTTGGGATCTTGTCAAATTGTCTGAAGGTATAAAACCCATTGGTTGTAAATGGATATTTAAAACTAAGAGGGATTCAAAGGGCAATATCGAAAGATATAAGGCTCGTCTAGTCGCCAAAGGCTTTACACAAAAGGAAGGCATTGACTATAAAGAGACCTTCTCTCCAGTATCATCGAAAGACTCTTTTAGATCTATTATGGCACTGGTAGCTCATTTTGATCTTGAGCTACATTAGATAGATGTAAAGACTGCGTTTCTCAATGGTGACATTGAAAAAACAATCTATATGGTGCAGCCGGTAAATTTGTATCGGGAGATCCAAAGTATATGGTTTGCAAATTAAAGAATTCCATTTATGGGCTTAAGCAAGCATCCCGTCAATGGTATCACAAATTTCATCAACTCATTACTTCATATGGTTTTGAGATGAATGTCGTTGACGATTGTGTATATCACATGTTCAGTGGGAGTAAATACATTTTCTTGGTTTTGTATGTCGATGATATTCTACTTGCTAGTAGCAATATAGACTTATTGTGCGAAACTAAGAGATTTATGTCGAAGAAATTCGAGATGAAAGATCTTGGTGAAGCCTCTTTTGTATTAGGAATCCAAATACTTAGAGATCATTCTCAAGGTATTCTTGGATTATCGCAAAAGAGCTACATCGATAAGGTTTTGAGTAGATTTGGCATGAAAGACTGTAAACCTTCAAATACCCTTGTCGTTAAAGGAGACAAGTTTAGTCTCAAACAGTGCCCTGATAATGATTTTGAAAGAAGAGAGATGCAAAAGATTCCCTATGTGGGAAACCTTATGTATGCTCAAGTTTGTACTCGTCCTGATTTGGCATTTATAGTGGGAGTATTAGGCAGATACTTGAGTAATCCGGGAGAGCAACATTGGAAGGCAGCCAAACGCGTGATGCGATACTTAAAGAGAATAATTTATTACATGCTCACTTATCAGAGAACGAACAATTTAGAGATCATAGGGTATTCTGACTACGATTTTGTTGGATGTCAAGATAGCAAGCGCTCCACATCTGGATATGTCTTTACATTGGCCGATGGAGCTATCTCATGGAAGCCTGTTAAGCAGACCCTTATAGCCTCATCCACCATGGCTGCAGAGTTCATTGCATGCTATGAGACATCCAACCATGGGATATGGCTGCGGAATTTTGTCACTGGGCTGCGTGTGGTTGACGGGATTGAACGGCCACTAAGGATTTATTGTGATAATAGCCCAGCCGTCCTTTACTCGAATAACAACAGGAGCTCTGGAAAGTCGAAGTTCATCGAAATCAAGTTTCTTGTTGTTAAGGAAAGAGTTCAGAATAAACAAATTTCCATAGAACATATTAGGACGGATACTATGCTAGTGGATCCCTTAACTAAGGCAGTAACACCAAAACTGTTTCACGAGCATACTGCTCATATGGGTGTTATTCAAAACTTTACCTTAGTTTAGTGGAAGTTAATGTTCTATGTATTTTCTTAGTTTTTGACTTTCTTTGTTTCTGCCGAATAAAATTGATGGTTATGTTATTTCTGAACTCATCATGTGTTTGTATGTGATGTTTTACATTGCATATGTTGATCTCGGTAAAGACTAAAGTTGGGTCAGTTGGAAATAGGCATGATTAAGATCACATTGCATGAAATTTCCATGCTGCTCACCATATTTGATCTATGTCGTTGAGTGTACTAGTATGGTGATTATCATGGTTTAGTCACAATATATGATGTGATGAAAATTGTGATAGTCTCATTTCTAGTATATGAGATGGACGAGGTTGTAAGGCAATAGTCAAAGAATGAATGACGTAAAGTTGTGCAAATAAGGAAATATAATTGCTTAAGGTTAATATATAGCCCAAGTGGGAGGTTGTTAGGAAATTATTATTTCCTGTATATGGGTCCATATTTTATGCAATCATATTAGTCATTCATAATTGTAATTAGGCTTAAATTGAGTGATCTAATTATAGGTGAAGTCAATGATTATTGAAAATAATATGGAATTATGAGTAGATACCATGTATGACTCAATTATGAGGATTATGGGAACTCTAATTGAGTACTATATAAAGAACATTATGGTTATGACCCCCAATATACTAAATCGCATACATTTTTCTACTCTACCCATCAAGAGGGAAAACGAAGGACCCATACGGAGGTTTAGTTGAGGAAGGCCATAAAACCATCCCTTCGCTTATGTTGCATTGGTGAGGCTTTTCCTATACAAAATATTGCTATGGATCTAGGTATTTCACTAAATCCACTAATCCTTGATGATAGAGCATGCTGTTGACTTAGAATTTCCGCATTTAAGATGTTTATTGTATTATATATATTCTTGTAATTGTATAATATTTCAACAAGTTGTAATTGTATAATATTTCAACATTATAAACACACCAATCTTTACTACTAAGGGTGCTTTGGAAGGCCGGAACAACTTAATGGAGTTCAGGAAATTAACATAAAGCAACTCTCTGTTACCACCCGATCTATACTCAATGTGTAAAGACTATCGGAAAACATCCTATTGTGTCACCAGATATAATAGATAAAACTCTCTCATTGAAGCATTTCCACTTCTATATAGGTTGAATCAAGTACGTCTCTATTTTCAAAGTATTAATGTGTGTAAAGTTTCAAAATTTAGAAAGTCGACCTTTGTGGTCTCGATGTCCTAAACTTGATGTGTCGTTAGTTAGTAAATCGTAATATCTAGCCAAAAAATTTCTTTTAAATAAAGTGAAATAATAAAATTTAGTTACGATACGGAAGTTTTTACATGACACTCACTTATTAAAATTAACCACATTCAATTACTTAATAAGATATCATTTCCCATTTTTGATAAATACTCTTGACAAGTCTCGGACATGACTCTCGAGGTATTACAGTAATATAATTTCAACGAAATGTACTAGCTGCTGACATATTTCTTAATGTCCCTCCCTTAGAAATTGCCACGTGGAGAAATTCATGGCTTGAAAAATTGCCACAATGTCATGAAAAAAAGAACCCCAAAACTCCTAGTGAGAAGTCGCGCCTGTTGATAGGCAAACAACAAGGGTGATTGGGTGAACATGTATTACGGCTTAATAGAAGATTAGGGAGGCAAAATCACCCAATTACAAATGGAAAATAAAAACGATCAAAAGATGGTGCATAAACCAATAAGGGTAGTGTATTCTATGACTGACAACAAACATGACGACCAGCATTTTGGCGAACATATACTATACCCTAAACTTAGCCGAAATCATCGCTAAGCCTTAGGTGACGAACAGGTTTCATGCGAGCAGCTTATTATAAAGATAGATTCAAAGGAATGAACTTATGAGAAACTGATGGGCGAGCAGCTCTTAGACCATCAGACCGTCAAGATAACAACTAATAAATAAGGGACAGTATAAAGAACCGCCTTATAATCAAAGTCGAACAACAGTGAAGACGAACCAAGACCAAAATCAAGACTTTGTAACTAAATTTCAGCTTAGATAAGGTCAAGATTAGTCAAATGACACATGTCAAGCATGCAAGCTTGAAAGTCCAAAGGTTTTGCCCACCACCTGCTTGGTGATTTGTATAAATAAGCTGCTCTCCAGTAATAAAATTAAGTTCAAATTCACAAATACTCTCCTACACACCTTCAAACACACATATACGAATTCAATAGATTTTATAACCCGATCTTCCGTATTTACTATAAACGGTAGTAATCAATCACACGATCTTGTTTGGTGATCCAAAACCCGGTTAAAAACAACCACTAATCCACTAGATTAGAACCGATCACCAACAGCGCTACTACCTCTGCAAATAGAAGTTAATTCCTCAATTAATTAATCTCCTAAAATCCTTTGGTGTCTTCACACTCACTAAATAATTAATTGAATCAACAACGTAGAACTGTAAATAGCTGCATACACGCCGGAATTTAAAGAATAGGAAAATGATACAAATGAAAATTAATTAAAGGGATATGATTTAAAGGAATTTGGAAATTAGTTCCTTTCAACATCACCTTAATTTCAACCATTCTTGAATGGATTTACCCTGGATTGGTATGTATAACTTGATATCGTGGTTGTAATTGTTATGCTAATCTGTCCAATCGAATATTTTAATAATTTATCATGTTCCTATCTATACAAAAAAAAAAAAATATATACTACATTTTAATAATTTATCATAATCTATAACGGATTCCCCTCTCATTAGCAGATGCCTATCGACTTCATGTTTTGTGTATATTGTATGATTAATTTTCCATCAATACAACATTTTTGTGGGTAATTTTACTGTGTTCAATTACTTAGAATAATGAAATAATTCTTCTTATATCAACCTCTGTCACCTATTTGCTTTCCATAACTTTTGGACACAAATATTAAGGGTGTGCTTGGTAAAATGCTAAGGAATGGAATGTGTATAGGAATGAAATGAGTATTGAATCATACTCATACCTCACATATTTGAGAGGTATGGTGAATTCCTCACTTTTAAGGAATCAAAGTTATAGTAGTGTAATTCTAAATACACATTATGACTTTGATTTCATTCCACACCTCTCCAAACCTTCCAACCAAGCATCCCCAAAGGTAAGTAGTATAATATAGATATAATAAAAGTAATGTGGTGGAGAGAGAAGAGAATATATGATATTATATTGATAAAATATTATTGATGAGTAAGAAAAGTAAAATGTGAAAATATAATATTATAATTCATTTCCAAAAAAGAAAAGAAATAAGAAGTAAATAGAGGGAGGAACGAAAATGACATAATAGGAAGTAAACAGAGGGACGGAGGGAGTAATATATTTATGAACGGGGAAAAATTGCTACCTAACTTAGAAAAGTATACTATTTTGACATGAGTAATTCTAGTGTGCACTTGAGTGCATAATATGCACTTAAATATTGAAAAAAAAAAATACCTCAAGCAGAAATCAACAATACCCCAAGAAGGAATCAGTAATATCCCAAGAAGACATCAGTAATACCACAAGAAGACATCAGTAATACTCCAACAACAAAAAAGCACACAGTTCAGTATGTTTGTGTGTATTTTGAAAATAATCAAAATTGAAGTCAAAATTGAGCTTAAAATCCAAATACATGCTATGCACTTGGATGCACCCTAAAATTTGTCTTTTGACATAACTAAGGTTGGTTTCTTTCTTCTTTGATTTAATTCTTATATGACTTGTTCTCACACCATGAGCCATACTTAGAAAATCATTGCTTTTAAAATGAGTGAATGATGGTGGTGATCGGGTATTGTTGATTATTATTTGGGGTATTAGTGATTATTTCTTGGGGTATTGCTGATCATTGTTATGAGCATTATTGATAATTGTTTGAAGTATTATTGATTAATGCTTGGAGTAGTCCTGACTATTGTTTGGTGAATTGCTAATATTTGTTTGGGTATTACTTATTATTGTTTAGGATATTGTTGATTATTAATGATTAATTGATTTAGGATATTATTGATTTATTATCTATAATATTATTTAGTCATAATGTTAAAGAAAATTTAAGGAACAAAATGGAAAGACAATTCAGCAAATGTCCATACTGAATTCGAAGCAAATTTAAAGATTAAAAAAAATGAACAATTCCATAAAAAAAAATGAAAAAAAAAAATGTGTAAAAATCTAATAAATGGGTAGCTGCTGAATTCGAAGAGGGCAATTCAACAAAAAGAAAAATGATATAAATAAATAAAATCTAGTGAATGTGGTGGACAAGTTTCCAGCTTAAAGAGAAATGAAATTCTGGGGGTGAATTTGGATGGGGAGTGGAAAGAAGAAGTGCTTGAAGTCAAAAGGGGAGTTGCTGATTTTTTTAAAGCTCATTACAAATCAGTTGCGAGACCGAGAGTCAGCCTGGTAAATGATTTCTGCCCTCACACAATTTCAGAGGAAGACAATATTTTTTTAGTGGCAGAATTTCTACCGGAAGAGGTCAAAGAGGCTATTGATTCATGTGATAGCAATAAGAGCCCGGGCCCGGACGGGTTCAATTTCGGTTTTCTCAAGGAATATTGAGAAGTATACAGAGAGGATTTCATGAAGATGATGAAGGAATTTCACTTGCATGGAAAACTAGTTCGAGGACTAAACCCGTCTTTTGTCGTTCTTATCCCAAAGAAAGAGGACGCCAGGGATCTTGCTGAGTTCAGACCGATCTCATTAATTGGTGGACCATATAAAATCATTGCAAAGATTCTCTCCACACGTCTTAGCAAGATCCTGGGGTCTATAATTTCGGAGCAACAAAGCGCTTTTATTGGGGGTAGACAAATCCTGGACTCGGTGGTAACCTTAAACGAAGTCATTGATGACGTGAAGAGCAGGAAAGTCAAGAGTTTTCTTTTTAAATTCGACTTCGCTAAAGCATATGACTCGGTGGAATGGGATTTCTTGGAAGAGCTGATGAGAAGATTCAATTTTCATGAGAAGTGGATTAAATGGATTATGGAGTGCATCACTACGGCCCGAGCCTCAGTTCTAGTTAATGGAAGTCCAACAGAAGAATTCCAATTGGAAAGGGGACTTAGACAAGGGGATCCCTTATCCCCTTTTTTATTCCTCTTAGCGGCCGAAGGACTTAGCATTATGCTAAAAAAAGCGGTGGAGGGAGGTCTGTTTGAACCAGTTTATGTTGGACCCCAGGAGGTGGAGATTTCTCACCTCCAATTCGCAGATGACACGATCTTTATGGGCAAAGGGTCATTAGAAAATATCTGCTTCCTTAAACATTTCCTGCACAATCTAGAAATGGCTTCGGGGCTGAAAATCAACAAAGAAAAATGCAGTATCTTTGGCCTTAATTTGAATGAAGAGGAAATGGGCAGCTTTGCAAATGTACTCGAATGCAGAATCGGGTACCTCCCTTTCTCTTATTTGGGCATTAAGGTCGGTTGTTCACACAGACGTTTGGCCGACTGGGAGTATGTTATTCAGAAGGTGAAGAATCGGTTGAGGAAATGGGAAAGTTTCAATTTTTCGATCGGAGGTCGTCTCACTTTGGTCAATGCGGTTCTATCTTCTATCCCTGTTTATTACTTGTCCACTTACAAAGCTCCTATCAAAGCATTGAGAGAAATTTCTAAATTACAGAGGAACTTTTTATGGGGAGGGGGAGTGAGTAATAAAAAAATTTCTTGGATCAAATGGGAAACCATTTGTGATTCAAAATCAAGGGGGGGGTCTTGGGGTAAAAGATTTAGAGTGTTTTAATAAAGCTTTATTGGGAAAATGGGCGTGGAGATTTTATAATGAGAGAAATAGTCTTTGGTGTCGAGTGATTGAATCTAGGTGGGGTCTCAGTTGGAGTGAGGGCTTAGGTGGGAGTAGGCGGGGAAGAGTTAGGAAGCCAAAGGGGTGGTGGGGAGAAGTCTTAAGGGCATCAGGTGAGGGAGAGTCAAAGTGGTTCTCGTCGGGTCTAGTAAAAGAGATAGGAGAGGGAAAGGATACTTTCTTTTGGGAGGAGAGTTGGGCAGGGAATTCATCGCTTAAAGCTGTTTTTCCGAGATTGTATAATCTTAGTAGGGAGAAGTATGCGAGAGTGAGCGATTTGGGGGAGTGGAGAGATGGATGTTGGGTGTGGAAGTGGGAGTGGAGACGTCCGCTTTTTGAGAGAGAATTGTCTTGTTTTAATAATCTGTTAGCCTTGATTAACAGGTACCCATTAGCTCGAGGTGAGACAGACAAATGGAGATGGAGATGGACAAGTGACGGCTCCTACTCGACGAAGGAAGCGTATGAAAAGCTGCTGGAACTGAGACGCAGAGGTGATAGGGAAGAGAAGGAAATTTTCAAAACACTGTGGAATAAAGTGACTCCTCTGAAGATAATGGTCCATGCTTGGAGAGTCATTTGGGGGAGGATTCCAACCTGTACGAAGCTAATTAGCAAGAGAATTCTAGTTGACCAAGAAGATCATCTTTGCACTTTTTGTGGGCTGGAACCTGAATCTGTAAGTCATGTTCTATTCACATGTTCTTTTGCATATACGTTCTGGATGGAATGCTTAAGATGGATGGATGTATATTCAGTATTACCGTCTAATCCAACGAGCAGTCTATTAATGTTTAGTAGGCTACTTAATGGAAAGGAGGGTAAAATAATTGGGACTTGCATATGGGAATGTGGGGTTTGGATGTTATGGAAAGCAAGAAATTCGATTCTTTTTCAGAATAAATCAATGCAAGTTACAGAGATTTTGGAAGAGACAAAGGCTAGAGTCTGGTCCTGGTTCTTGGTGAGGAAGCCGAATAAACAAGTTATATCGTTCTCCAATTGGGTGGTTAAGCCATATTTTGTCTAGCTGATTGTGTTATAGACTAGGCTGGAATTCTTTTGCAGTGTTGCTATTTCCAAAAAACTTAATGTAAGGCTTGAGGGGGTATCTCTTATACCCACAAGTAATGAAATTTATTTTACTGACCAAAAAAAAAAAAACCATATTAATGCAACAATAATTACGTTGAGCCATTAAGCTGCAGTGGTCAGCGAGAATTAACTTGACCTATTTCTCCTATGCAGATCCGCAAATTTTTCGTGTTGATCCATTTACCAAATGCGTCACAATATAATCAAAGTTGGTTAAAATTGAATTAAAATTTAAATACATAGTATGTAGTTAATTGTACACAAGAACTATTCGTATGCATAATATTTCTTTTGATTATATTTTTATTTCGTCCAAAATCACATATGCAAAAGAAATTAAATACATTTTCTTTTAATGAAAGAAACATTGGACTTTCTTAGGTCAGACGCCTATTGAATTGTCTGATATCAGACATGGTCTATAAACCTCCAGATCTAAAATCTAATGGTTTAAAATTGATGATCTGCAACTTGTTAAGTTAATCATCTAACTTTCTATCGTTTTGCATCGTATACTATCGAGTTGTATCGTGCAATTCCACTATTATATTAAATTTAATATTTTAAAAAATACAATTATTTATTTACTAAATTAACCTTATTTAATTTACAATTAAATTCTATTTTAATTTTAAAAGATAATTAAAAATTTCTTAATGTATAAAGTATAATAATTGATTTACAAATTAAATTAAAAATAATTCAACCCACATTAATGTTAAGTTGAGATCATCAATAAATCATGTTAAAATATAATACATCAAAACATATCATCTACATCACATCATATCCATCATATTTGCGAAGAACCCTAAAACACCCATAAGACCCCTAAATCCTTCTCCAAAAAAAGCCCCATCCAACTTTTGTTTCTGCAATCTGCCATTTATATATGCAAATTTGCATACTTTCACACACTGAAACACACGCACACATATATGAAATCACATAGTCAAATTTTTTACTTGAATAAATAATAGTTTACCCTTTCTTATTTTCAATAAACAAACTGCACAGAGAGAGAGAGAAAAAGCAATAAATGCAGAGCCACAGATAGCCGTATTGGTTCGTTCTCTATTCCATTATTTATTGTTTCTTAGAATTGCTTGGTTTTTTCTCCATCCATAATTCATCTTTCATTACTACTTATATCTATCTTTTGTGTTTCTTGGTTCTAGCTATTTATCTTTTGATTGTTCCTGGTTCTTCCTACAATAGTCTTCTAATAGTATATATTGAATGTTTCCAGTCTCCACTAATTTGTCTGATTTAAGTCTTGTAAAACTTCATTCATTAGCACTATTTTATAATTTAAATGTTGTTTGTCCGACACATTGTATCTTTTTTTCCACTCAAAAGCCATTTGAATATTGAAATGTCGTATTGGAATATATTGTATGATACTCTCTATATCGATTTCAAGACTAATCAACCCCGAATTGAATTTTTGTGATGTCTGTGTTGCCATTTGAAGTTCAATTGCAGTACCGATTTTAGTAGATTCTTTGTACTATTATTTTCCTTTTTCTTGAAAATTGGGTCAGAAGGACAGAGAAGACAGGTTATCCTTAGAACTTACCTAGGAAATCTTTCAGAGATGGTGTTGGAATGACATGTGGTTATGTTCGTGTTTTGTAATTGTCTTCTTATAGTTGATTATTTTCGGTTACTTTCTTTTTGCAGACTTAAGGAATTTTCAATCAAGTGATATCTAGAAGGCATCTTTCACTTGTAGTGCACTGGGGGCTAGTCCTTTAATTTTGGTGTGCAAAAATACTAAGGAAAGTATATAATGCCCAATGTCCATTCTGTCGAGGAATATCGAACTAAGCTCCCACATTTTTTCTTTTTAATTTGATTTGTGGCCAATGACATGTAATTGCAGTTCGACTATGATGCACAAAATTAATTGCAAATATGCTTTGCTACAAGGGTCACAATATTGTGTATGGGTTGTTAATTGGAAATGATTTCATGTATTATCATGTTTTACATTGTGAAAGCTAACTGATAATTTCTATGAGGAACTTGGCAAATAATTTTTTTAAAGGGAAGTTGTCGCCCTCGGCCCAATCTCCAAGCTCGACCAAAGCCATGGTCGAGCTTTTTTCATTACAACTGAACTCCCTGGAATCGGACATCATTTAGCCCGAACTCCATGCTCAGCCCCAACTTCAACCCATGTATAAAATTATGTTGCAACTTCATCCAAACTCGATACTCGGCCAAAGCTTTGTGCAAAATTCACCAACTTTATTAGTACACATAACAACACACATAACGACACACATTCAATTACTAATAAACTAATACTTTTAATTATTTATTTATAAATGTTTTATATTATAATCGTGGTAATGAGTATGCGAGGTGGGTGTTTGGCAAAGTGTAGTCGTTAATATTCATAGCGACATGCTTTTTGTTGTAACAAAGCAACATCGTTATTTGAATTTCGAGCTAAATGGGGATTTTACTTTTTTCGAGATTATTAATTTTTTTATTTTGGATGTAGTATACAATGCAAAACTAAGATTGACAGTTGCTTTTAAATTTGATTGACAAACATTGTACAATTTCATCAATCATTGTTATTGATAAAGTTAATAATTGTTCAAAAATTTTTTACCGATGAATATGACATCCGAAATGCACTAAGAACATTTGAAATGCATGAAATAGGATGATGGAAAGATTCCTGGTGGCCGTGTAGGGGGTATGAGTTTTTAAGTGCACATAATGACACACGTTCAGTTATAATAACATACAAGTCGTTATACAATTTTCTAATATGCTAATGCTTTTATTTATTTATTTATTTATTTATGCATATTTCATATCGTAATCGTGGTAACGAGCATGCGATGGTAGGAGTTTGACATATATGTATATGTATATATTCGTTAATGTTTGTAATGATATATTTTCCATTGTAACGATGCAAACATCGCTATTTGAATTTCGAGCTAAATCGAGATTCTACTTTTCTAAAGATCGCTAATACTCACTTTTAGAATGTACAATACAATGAAAACTAAGGATAATATTGGAACTAAATTTTATTGGTAAGCATTGTCCAATTTCATCAATCGTTGTGTATGTAAATGCGTAAAAGTTAATGATTATTCAAGTTTTTTTTTATGTTTGATGAATATGACATTTGAAATGAACAAAAAACTTTTGAAAAATCTAAAATAGAGCGATGAGAGGTTATACGGTGGCCGTGTAGGAGTTACGAGTTTATTAGTATACATAACGACACGCGTTCAGTTATAACAACATATAAGTCATTATGTAGTTTCCTAATATGTTAACTCTTTAATTTATTTACAACTTCTCCTAAAAAATTAAGATGTTGCGAATAAAGACTTTGAATAAAGCAGATTTTCGTGAACACTAAAAATATTTAAGATGACAAATCACTTGAAAATAAATTTTAGAATTAAATTAACTTTGAATCGTGTGTAAACATATTTGGTGATTTGAATTTGAATTACAGATCTCTGTATTATATATATACTAGACTGATACCACGTGTGTTGGACGTTAAATGTAAGTAAGCATTAAAAAGTCAATAGTGGAATAATAAAATAGGTTTTTAGAAACTCAATACTTTAATTCTCCATTTTTTCAAGAAAACAATAAGTAGAGACTCTGTTACCGCACATGAAGAAGAACCTTCTAAAGAAGATTGAAAGAATTAAAGAGTACATAGCTCTATTATTTCAAGTTAAAGACAAAGAAGTTAAATGGATGTTTTGAAACACTGAAAACTGCTTCTAGAAGTTTTTTTTTTTTTCAAAAGTTAGTGAGAGATAGCTTTAGAAAAAAAATCTAGTAACAATTTTCAGTGTTTCAAAAAACTCCCTAAGTATAAAGAAACTAGTTAAGCTAAAGACTGAAAATTCATTTCAGGATTTTTCACAGGTCGGTTATCATCTATGGTGTCCATATTGCGACTGTCATATCATAATATCAAAAAAGATAAAATTAATAATCCAAGTGTTTAACATGTTATAACGAAACTTTAACATGCTGCATTTGAAAATGAACTCCAGTAGTAATTTAAGGGCAATTCGGTTGGTCACTTCAAACTTGATGCAATAATGAACATACATATCAGTGTTGTATGCTAGATCAGAACTTCCATTCCCTGCAAACTCTTCCAAATACAAAATATTTTCCCATGTAAATAAAAATTTAACACAAATTAACAATGTTAGAAGTTGTAAAATAAAATTGCGTATAAAGAATAATATGATGTAAAATTTATATCAAGCACCTAAGCAACAAACATACTTTATGTAAAAAAAAATTACTGATAGATAAATAAATACAGACAAAATGGAAGACATGTTACATATACTTAGTACTAAGTAATATGTTTTTTCTTTTTTATTATTATTATTGGGAAATAATTTCAATTGTATGCTGAAATTTGAGGATGAATGCCTCTTGACAGACTTGTTCTTAGGCATCCATCTTCAATATATAAAATCATCATTGCAATTAACATGAAAATATCAATTGCATAAATATAATACTCTCTCTGTTATAATTTAAATTATCTCAAACAACGGAAAAACAGTTTTACTTAGTATAACTAATCACTTCAAAACATTACTTATTTATATTTCATCGCACTATACTTTTCAATATACCATTTACCAATGAACTAAACTCTCTTAAAAAAAAAGGACTAATAAATCCTCAACTCTACACCTTTTAACACCAATTAACAACTTTTTCATTAAAACCTGCATTATTTGGCAGAGATAATCAAAATCGTAGCGGAGGAGTAGTATATACTTCCTCCATTTTAAAATAAATGTCATTTTAGACTTCTTCACACATATTAAGACACTTAATTTTTTTTCATAATTACCCCTATATAAAAATTAATTTTTTGAAAAAATTGATTTCATTGGACTAAAAGAGCCTATAAGTTACTTTATGTGCATTGAAAAGTATTTCAAAACTAAAATGACATTTATTTTGTAAAAGATGTAAACTGCTAAAATGACATTTATTTTAAAATGGAGAGAGTATTAAATATAATACAATATCTAAGAACTCATATTGGATTACATTTTATCAGCCATATAGTTTGCAAAATATAATATATTCAATCCATATTAAGTATCATCAGCGTCTAGAAAAGTAAACATTATTCTCTTAAAAACAACAACCTCTTTTTATCATACCATTGAAAGATAATCTGAAGAAATTCTAAATGCTATATCATCCCAACATCACAAAACTGAAAGGTGAAATGTGAAACACAACAATAAAAACAAGATAAATAATATACATAATCTGTAGATCTATCAACAGTTACCATTTTTGTTTACTCGGGGTATTGTCAACTTTTGTTTTTAATGGAATAGAATCCAAGTAATTGGCTAATTAGGCCAAATGAATAAGAAATAATTTATTGAAAGAAACTACAAGGAAAACTCTAACCTGGCTTGCTTGAAAAATAGTGGATAACAACAGATGGTCTCATAGGCTCATAGCAGAATGTGGACGAAACATAAGTAAAAAAGCAGAAGCATAAAGGTATACACGCTGTTGGGATATGTTTTATTTTTGATGATTTTCCAAAACAACATGTAATAGGTTTGAAAGCAGTCAGGATTGTATCTTTTGTTTCAGGTCAGGCTAGGTTATTTCTCAGTAGAATAGGTTGTCAGTCGAGAAGAACTCAGTTGAGGGAACACTCAGTTGAGGGAGAACTCAGTGACTTGACGCGAATATACTAACTTCTACTAGTCGCTTACCCGCAAGCGGACGGGTTCACTGTAGTATGAGTAAGTATAATGACCAAGTATTATCGAACCCAAGGGACAGTGTGTATGCGAATAGATCCCTTGAGATCTACGCGTCGTAGTTAATATGAGTGTGTTGTTTTTGGATTTTTTGGAAGGATTAATTAAAGCTAAAATAAACTAAGTATACTAAAATACTAAAGAAGACGAATTAACTAAGGGTGTTTTCAAATGAGAGATGGTGATGCTCAGGATAGGAATCCCTACGTATACTAACGGAGCAGGTACATAATCAAAATAACTGTGACACACAAGAAATAACCTAAGTTTAAGAATGCAAGGTGAAAGCTCAAGATTCTAAACCCTAATACTTTACCCTAACACTCGACTTCACTAATCTACTAACAAGTTAATAGATTGTGCTTAATTAATGAGACCCTAATTTAACTAAGGTGATGCGGTCGTCTTCCTTCGCTAAACTGGTAAATGAATTAACCCTTCCTAAACCCTCTCGTTAAGTCTACTCGTTGTTAAAGAGTGATACGGTCGTCCTCTCTCTAACACTTTTTGAACGAAATTCAAAGGTAAAGTTAAGATTGATTTTAAGAATTCATTAATCAAGAGAATTAAAACCTAACGTCACAAGTTACCCTAATTACATACCCACAACCTACTTCTACGAGTTCATCCTACCCCAAGCATGCAAGGGTTTTAGCTAGACATAGGTTTAACGTAAATAATAGCGATTAAATAAGTAACGAACAAGAACATGATAATTAAAACGAAGAAGAGATCAAACATAAACTAGGGTTTAACTAATTGAAAGAATAAACTTAATTTAACTCAAGGAATTAGGTCTCAACGTGTTTAATGAACGAAAATATAAAGAAACGAAACTCAAAAGTAAAATCGTAATTCGAATTTGTAATGAAAACCTCAACAAAAACGTAAAAATAAGCTTGCTCGTCTCTTCTCCTCCTTCTCTCTCTAAAAACTAAGTCTAAAAGTGATGTATAAAGTGATCGCCTCTTCAAAACGTACTCGGAAGAGGTATATATAAGCAACGGGTCGAAACGGGATCGTATGGGCCGAAAATCCACGCTTGCTCGTGCACTTGCTCGTGCACTAGTGCACGAGCTCATTCAACTCGAGCGCTCAATTCTTCCCGAGAGCCAGAACTGCACGACCAACCTCACTCGTGCGCTAGTGCACGACTACTCCTTCACTCGTGCGCACTGCACGAGCACTCGTGCAGTGGCACACGACCGGCATCTTCGCGTGCGCAATGCACGACCGCTCGAGCACTAGTGCTCGAGCTCTCCTCGCTTGTGCACTCCAATGATACTTTTGCTCCCTCGAACTAGTACTTTTCGTATTTCTTCGATATCTTCTCATCCGGGAGTCCGTTTGAGTTGATTCAAAGTCCTACGAACTCCTCTTTTTGCCCTCTATCTATCTATGAGTATCTAAGAGACAAATTCATTAGTTTATGAAAATGATAAGCAAATGACTCTAAATACTCAACAAAATCAAACAAAACTAGGGCATTTCGAGTGACGAATCATGACAATTTCACGCCTAATCAACCCCCCCAAACTTACCATGTTGCTTGTCCTCAAGCAACGAAATAATAAGTCAAGTGAAATTGTTAGGAATGAGTCATAGAATCAATCATGCAAGCAAATGAATTCGAGCTTCAAAGATCAATCACAAGTATACTCACTCACTTTTCTTTATCATACTCATGCAACAATAATAAGAAACATCAAGATCAAGCATGGATGTGCACTCAACGATGTGTTTCACTCCCTCACAAGTGTATATCAATGATTAAGGGACTCACTCAAACAATCAATCACACATATTGGCAGCCATAGGCTTGTAAGCACTCTTAACTCCGACCATACTCTAGAAATCAATGCCGAATCAAAAAGGACTTTTCTCAAGGTTGTAATGTAGGCTCTTTGGACAGGTGGGATAACAATATGGTAAAGTGACTCAAGTGAATGGAGAATAGAAAAAATCAAACTTCGGCACTTCGAGATTAGGAACAGAATACTTCAAACATTTTCAATCAACACTCTTTCAATTCCACTTTTCTCAACACTTCAATTTTTTTCTAACTCTTTTCACCTTTTTTTTTTCAATCACTTCCTTTTTTTTTTCTTTTTCGCACAAACACATGAGCTCATTTTTTTTTCTTTTGCTCATTCTCAATTTTTTTCTCTTTTTCCCACATCTCATAACTTCATCACACCTTCTTCTCATATTCACTCAACAAACAACACTTTTCTTTTTCAACTCAACTCACTCCCTTCACATTCACACTTTCCTATTCTCCACTCAAATTGAGACAAAAAGGCTTAGGAATTGGAATAGTGTTCATATGTGCTAGCAAATAAAATAGGTTTTAGGCTCAAAGGGGCTAACAAGGGATTCAATGTCATTGGTAAGGACTATTTTGGCTAAGTGACTCAATCAAATCAAAGATGGCCTAATATCCTATTCGGCATAAGAGTGGTGCTTGCATGTCTTTCCTTGATGCCCCTCCATCATGAGCTCCTTTGCTTTCTTCTCATCCCCAAGTGTTATGGGTCTCAACTCCTTCTCACCTTTATCTGGAGAGGTCTTACCAAACAGTTTCTTGAATGTGGACTTTTTCTTCTTAACTCCTCATTTTCCCTCCAACTGGATCACGTCCACACTTTTCACTTCTTCATCCTTCAACTTCTTCACTTTATCCCTATCAACATAATCAAGAACATAATGCTCATGGGTTAAATTATCAAGTGAAGGATTATAAAATTCATGACTATGAGAAGGATTAGGGATAGGAGGTGTGTCTTCAACACGAGGATCAATTGCATCCATGCAATACAAACTCTCATCCTCCTTCGGGTGCTTCATGGCTTCATATAGGGAAATCTTCACTTCTTGATCATCAACCTTCAATGTAATCTTCCCATTTGCCACGTCTAGCACCATCCCCGCCGTAGCTAAGAACGGTCTTCCCAAGATCAGGGGCACGTGCTCATCTTCCTCCATCTCTAGGACCACAAAATCGGCTGGAAAAATGTGATCTCCAACTCTCACGAGGATGTCTTCAACCACACCTTGAGGTTGAGTAATAGATCGGTCGGCGAGTTGAAGCGTCATCATTGTGGGTTAAAGTTCACCACCTTCCAACTTCTTGAAAAGCGACAACGGCATCAAATTAATGCTCGCTCCGAGGTCGCACAACGCTCCCTTCTTGATCCCGTTCCCGATATCACAAAGGATGGTGAAGCTCCCGGGATCCTTCAGCTTTGGAGGAAGCGCCTTGTGCACTAATGCACTCACCTCGTGGTTCAACTGCACCAACTTCGGCTCATCCACTCGCCGCCTTTTCGCGATCAAGTCCTTCAAAAACTTTGCATAATTGGGCATCTGTTCCAAAGCATCATAAAAAGGGATATTAATATGCAATTGTTTAAACACATCAAGGAACTTAGCGAATTTCTCATCAAGCTTCTTTTTCATGAAGCGTTGTGGATATGGGACGGGTATCACAGATTTGGGTACCCCCCATTCATCTTTCTCGGCCTCTTTCACTTTCTCCCTTGCTTCCTTAGCCTTCTTCCACTTAGGAACTCTCTCAACTTTCTCAATGCCTTCCTCTTCAAGCTCTTTGCTCTGATGAGAATCATCCACATCTTTATGTTTCTCAATCCCTTCACTTTCAATCCCCTTCTCAACAGTAACACCTCCGTCTTTCTTGTGTTCTCTTTCTCCCATCTCAACTTCCCCTTGGGGCGTCTCAGAATCAGCAGGCATCTCAGGACCATCATATTTGGTCCCACTTCTTAACTGGATAGCCTTGCAATGCTCTTTCGGGTTCCCCTCCGGCATGGAAGGATATTTTCCTGGCTCTCTATTCAACGACTTTGCAATCTGGCTCATCTGGAACTCTATAGAAGTGAACCGCCTATTGTTCTCTTGTTGAGTTCTAGTCCACTCAACGTTCATCTTCTAGAGCTCTTGATCACGTTGATCACCCTTTTTATGTAACTCTTTCACATCGTACTCCAAGGATGACAACCTCTTACTTCCTTTCTCCACCTTCTGTAGAATCGCTCTCAACATCTCCTCAGTTGATGCACCGCCTTCTCCACCCGGAGGCTTTGAACCTGGGTCAACACCCGGAGGAACTGTAATACCCGCCTTTGGGTTAGCATATGAGAAGTTTTCATTCTTCCTCCATGTGTTTGGAGGAGGCTGCTGGCTTCCTTGAAATCCTTGTGTGTTCCTCCATTGATTTTGAGGTGGCTGAAGACCTGGAGGTACAAATGGTTGGCCATAAGAAGGCCTTCCAAACTGGTTCCCACCTTGTGGATACCCATTCTGATTGTAATACGGACCTCCCATGTAATTGACTACTTCTTGCTGAAGTGTGGGCTTGTCCTCTTGCTCACTCTCTGCTGCATTCCCTCCAACCAAATTTTTCCCAAATTCGAGGTTGTTAATCTTTTCCATCATGGCCATCAACAGCCTTCTCGTTCCTTCACCCTCTTCAACCTGATGCACTCTCTGAAAATCTGGATCTCCATTCCAAGCCCCGGCATTCGTGACAATGTTGTCCACGATCTCTCTACACCTCTCTATGCCTTGATTCAGGAATGCTCCGCCCGCACAGGCGTCTAAATGGTCTTGCCCCGCCTTGTTGGCACCACTGTAGAAGAATGCCATCACATCTCCCTCATTGTACCCGTGCTGCGGCACTCAATCAACATGTTTGAGTATCTTTCCCACGCTTGGCGTAGGTCCTCACCTGACTTCTGGCGGAAAGAAGATATCTCAATTCTTGCTTTTATTGTCCTTGATGGAGGGTAGAATCGCTCGAGGAACAGACGCTCGAGCTCGGCCCAAGTGGTAATACCTCCCCGTGGGAGCGTATTATCGTACCACTCTTTAGCTATTCCCGTCAATGAGAATGAGAACAGCCTAAGCCTCTTGGCATCTTCAGACATGCCATTGTAATTAAAAGCGGAGGCTATCATTAGAAAACTCCTCAGATGTGTATGAGGATTCTCCTTCCCGATCACCCCCTTGAACTGATTCTCGGTAAGCAGCTTTAGAATTCCCAGGGAAATCGAGAAGTTTTTTGCCTCAACAGGAGGCAATGCCACTCCATCATAGTACCGATGTGGCTGCGCTGCAAACCTCCCTCGAATGGCCATATGTTGATCTACGTTCTGAGGAACGTGTTGAGGATTGGCAGCAGGTACGGGTACTTGTTGGGGTGGTGGTTGGTAAACAGGTGGTTGTTTGTAAGAGGTATATATAAGCAACGGGTCGAAATGGGATCGTATGGGCCAAAAATCCACGCTTGCTCGTGCACTAGTGCACGAGCTCATTCAACTCGAGCGCTCAATTTTTCCCGAGAGCCAGAACTGCACGACCAACCTCACTCGTGCGCTAGTGCACGACTACTCCTTCACTCGTGCGCACTGCACGAGCACTCATGCAGTGGCGCACGACCGGCGTCTTCTCGTGTGCAATGCACGACCGCTCGAGCACTAGTGCTCGAGCTCTCCTCGCTTGTGCACTTCAATGATACTTTTGCTCCCTCAAACTAGTACTTTTCGTATTTCTTCGATATCTTCTCATCCAGGAGTCTGTTTGAGTCGATTCAAAGTCCTACGAACTCCTCTTTTCGCCCTCTATCCATCTATGAGCATCTAAGAGAAAAATTCATTAGTTTATGAAAATGATAAGCAAATGACTCTAAATACTCAACAAAATCAAACAAAACTAGGGCATTTCGAGTGATGAATCATGACAATTTCACGCCTAATCACTCAGCGAGGGGGAACTCAGCAACACAGCCTGAGGAAATCAAGTTGACATCAAGAAGAATAGACTGAAGCCAAGTCAGAGACCTGAACCAGAAGAGAAGCCTGAAGGATGTCCCACTGAGTGTAAACCAGGCTGATCTAAGCTAAGTCAGGTGGACCACTCAGTGAAGAGCATGATCAGGAGGATCAGTGCTTCACCAAGTAGGCCCTGAAGGAGTCAGGCTACTGTGGTCATGGAAGTTTGTCATTCAGCCTTATGACAAACTTCTTGGAATGATCTTCAAAGAGTCTCTGAAGGACAACCAAACTGGAGACAATTCAGTCCACTGAAGATCATCAAGTCAGTGAAGGAGGAAGCTACCTAAAGTCAGTGGATCTTGGTCAACCCACTGAGTCAATGATCCGTTGGATGCAGTCCACGTGGACCAATCAGCACGAGGCAGCAACTCTGACACTGACAAGGCCGCATTCCAAGAAAAGTGGTTGAAACCATTAATTGTATGGATTCAAATGTAATTTCCTCCAACGGTTACATTTGAATCCACACTATAAATACAAGCTCATAGCTGCGTTTTCAAGTGTGTGTGAAGGAAGAAAATCAACACCTACGAGCTGTGAAGGTGTGAGTGTTTAGTTCAATTTCAAGGGAGTTATAAGGAGGCACGATTCACATCTTGTACACTGAACTTTAGAGTTCATAGATATACACAAATGAGTGTTTAGCTTGTAACTCATAGCTTAGAGAGGTTTTTCTAATCCTAGCTTGAGGCTAAAACATTGTAAGGGAAAATCTCACCTAGTTGGAGAAAAACCCAACCGAAACCAAAACCCTCTTGTAAGGTTTGTTGGTAGTAAGTTGTTTTGTGAGTAAGGAGGGGCAGCCTAGGGAGTGGCGTGAGTCCAGTTGTGAGTGCACCTTGGCACGTTAAAAACAAGAATCTCAGTTAGTGGATTTCCTGTTAAATCAGGCCGTGGATGTAAGAGCTTGAGTCTCTGAACCACGTTAAACTGAGTGTTTACTCTTTTAAAGTATTTACTAAAGTGTTGTGAAAATCTGCTCACTGAGAGCATTGTTAAAAGAAAACTTTGGTTAAGTATTCAGGTCAGGGAGAATCCCTCTCACTGACCAGTTCAGTCAACGCACTCGAGAAGTTCAGCATCTCGAGTCACTGCCTTTCTTAGAGCATGAGCCTCCAAGCCTTCTCACTGACTTGGTAGCTCAGCCTCTAAGCAGAGCAGTAACTTGAAGTGTAACCTCTCGAGTCACTGTGTTGCTAAGAGCATGAGCCTTCTGGTCTCCTCACTGACTGGGTAGCTCAGCTTCTTAGCAATGCAGTGACTTGAGAACTTTCCACTCTTGCTGAACTCCCTGAGGAAAGGTTTAAAAAAAATTGCTCCCGAATTCCCATTTTTTCCTTTCGAAAACGGGACCATCACACGCACACGCATAAATCACCATACCAACTTCTGCAATTCACATCTTATCTTAATTACCAGAACATGTAACAATCACATATCTTATTCTATAACAATACATGTCTATCTTAATGGAAATCTTGCTCTTAACTGCACTTTCCAGAGCTTCAATCATTTACTGCGATCGCAGAAGCAAAATGTAACAATAATTTAGTGGATTACATGCATGTCAGATAAGTACACAATCGTTGAAATTCTATATGTTATAGGGTTCAACCAACCCATATATCATATATGTATGATGTATCAACTAAGCAACTGAATATTATTATACATCCATGGATGTAACTACCTGTAAATTCAAGCTGGCTTTTTTTTTTATTAATCATTAAATTGGAAAATTTCATTGAACAAAGGAGAAGGCATGATGAATACCATGTCCCAAAAAATTCAATACACAATCTCTCAAAATTCAACTACCAACTAGAAAAGAAAACTCCCAAAATAAGATAATAATGAACCACAAAGAAGAAAACAACATGCAAAGAACCAAATCACGTTTAGCACCCCAGAACAACAAATGGATTGTATGACCAATCACTAAAACTGAAAGCGCTACAACCAGGGTTTTTTTTTCAACTATCCAACTCCATGTCCTAATATGATTTCTTCAACAATTACTACTAACAGACAAGAAGTGGCACATATTATTGAAGTTAACTGAATTCTTAGATAATCTCTTATTTATGCCCTTTTTACAATTAGAGCTGTCAAATCAGTCTATCTTTTATTACATCCAAACTGAAGAACAGAATAATTTGCACAACTTGTAATACACACAAAGACATCACTAGTACAATAAAGAAAGTGTATAAGTAAGAAAATAAGCACTTAAGTTTGTATCTATGATCCATTCAGAGCAATAACCATCCCCCAAAGGAAACCAGCCTTAAAGAATGCATTTTCTCATGCATTGTACGAGTAGAGATCAATTGATACAAAAAAAATTCAATAGGTGCATATCACTTTGAGATGGACATTGATGCAAGCTAATATTTAGATTTCTATGAAGCAACAAATACAATTCAGATTTGAAATTCTGGTTCGTCAAATTACCTTGAAATTTCTGATATGATGCAAGACATGGGATACAGAAGACGACCTAAAATTAGGGTTCAGCCTGCGACTGCTGATGGAGATGGGAACGAATAACGATGTAAAGAACGGCAGTGGCAGCGCCAGAGTTTTATGCTCCATTGGAGAAGATGTCGTCTGAAAGAGTGACAGTGATACAGCGGCGGGAGTGTTGGTATGGCGGGAGGTGGAAGTGGCGGTTCGAGAAGAAGATAGCAGAAATCAGGGATATTCACGCTAAATCTTTTTTCTTCACTTTCAATATTGAAGGTATGCGTGTGTTATAAAGTATAGATGTTGTAACGAATGTTAAAGCAAACACTACAACAATCTGGAAAATTAGAATATAAAACGTGTACAGTGGAAGACTTAAACACACAACTGCAAGATGGAATACTTTTTAACACTAACTATATAAAATAGCTTGTGCTAGCCTTACGGCGAAACGTTCACTATAATAAGATTAGTGATACAAAAGTTGTGTGAAGAGTTAAATCGTTCACAACGGAAACAAGACTCGATATCACCTATCACATCTAAATTGGCTAAGTGTATAACACTATACACCGTCAAAGTTGATCTCACTCTATATCTATGATCTCTCTATCTATGGATATAGGATCGATCACAAGTTATGCGAGATGTACTAAGCTTTTAGGCATAACATAAATGTTGGAATAACTGCCCTATCACCTTTGAACTCAGGATCAACACTAGAGTAGGTGTACTCGTTTACTCCACACTTGATACTGAAGACTTCGGCTTCTATTTATAGATGGAGGTCTTCAATCCGAAATAACTTCTTCATGTAACCGCTCCATGATCTTTTGTAATCTCCCACGATCTTATCTTTATTTATGATATTTCTTGATGCCACCGCCTGATCTAGATCGTTCTAAACCGTTCTGGAATAGCCTGGATCGTATAGGTCCTTGTAGATCCTAGTAGATCCTTTTGGAACCCGTAACCGCCCATGTTGCAACCAATGCTTGCAACATTCACTGCAACATTGAGTATTCCAGAGACTTGTAGATCCTTCTAGATCTTCATCCTGCATGTTAAAACATCTAAGACAACATTTGATCATAAAGTGTTAGTTAATGAGAAGAAAGGGCAAATTCATGTTGTTTCAAAGTAAATAGTGAATACTTCACTACCAACAACATTAACAATCTCCTCCAATTTGACCTTTCTGCTACAACACACCTGATGTATATATTTCTCAATATATAAGTCAGTGATGTATGTACAACAGAGATCAACATCGTATTGTACACTTAGTTTTTCACACTTGTGTAGCAAAACAGTAAAAAAACGAGATGAACAACTATAAGTTGAATCACCAAAATCAAGATGAAATAACAATAAGTTAATTTCACCAAAAACAGAATGAACAAACATTTGCTCACTAAAAAAAATGAACATCATCATATATGCTCTTAAAAATAAACAAAATGAGTAACATAGTGTTTACCCATTCAAACTACAACTTTCAAATAGAAATTACTGAAATAAATCCTATCAATTCTAATATAATAACCTAACAACTAATATAATATTGTCTTTCAGAAATTAAAAACTTTCTATCAGAGCAAGCTAATCAAAAATAGAAATAAAACAAGAGTTCTTAGAGTTAACACAATAAGAAACTTGATATCACTGTATAAAATATACAGCTACAAGCATCTTGCACTAAGCTCCCCCATGGATTGTGCTTCGTCCAGTCTCTAAGATATCTCAAACTTTGGCAGAAATATCTGGCAGATCACCATACAGCTCCTCTTCCTCTGCTTCCTGGATATGAATTGTTGCAAGATTTGGAACAACATCTTCAGCAACATCTGCACTTCTCCCAGCAGCATCAGGTCCAGTTGCAACAGCTTCATCAACAATTGTCCTTCCATCTTCAGCAACCTTAGCAGCAGGTTCAGCAACATCATCCATCTCATGAATCTCAACTCCTCGAGCAGCAGCAACTGGTATTCCCCCTGTTGTGGCAGAAAGTAGGTTTTTCCAGTAGTTCTTTAGGAATTGGAGTTCATCTATAGAGTCCTGCAAGTGCTTCAGTTGAGTTTGAATAAACTTAGGTGAGATATTCAAGGAATGAGCTGTAGGAGCAGGAATGTTGCTAGGTATGTTCCCAGCATTCTGTGCAGTATCTTGTGCAGGAGCAGGATCAGGAACAGGTTGGTTCTGTTTTGCAGTTTCTTCATCAGCATCTTCCTGTAAGGGTAAATCTAGCACTCTATTCCCAGACAACAAGTAGTGAGATATGCCCATCAAACTTACTCTCGCCCTCAACAATTCATTCCTCCTATGGACAAAATTATGACTCCTTAAATAGTCATATATCAACACAGGATAAGGTAAGTTGCCTTTTTCAGAGATCTTCCTAGTAAATTTCATCATGTGATGAAAAATAACCAATCCAAGGTTGAAATTTTTCATCACACCTATCCTATACATCAGAATAGCTTGATCCCTGGTCACTTTTGTTGAGTTGGTAGAAGGTATCCAGTTATACACCACAAGTTTGTGTAAGACATAATACAATGAAGTTAATGAAGCAGCAAGCATATTCTTTTTCCAATTGTTCACTCTACCTCCAGTCAGAGTGTGGATAATCTCATCCATATGACGAACCTCTTCTTCCTCAACATTATCAACATGTAAAAACTGATTAATTAGCTCAGGAGTGAAAGGAACATTCATATCCCTAAATCTCATAGACCCATACCACCTAGAATTTCTTCTAGCATGATTCTTCTTCAGACAAGCATATAATTCATAAACCCAATTAGTAACAAAAGCATCAGCAAGGGTTACAGCATGCATCAAACTTCTTTCCTCTAAGTATCTAACAAGACCCTTAGATTCGAATTCATCAATGTTAATTTTCCTCTCAATTAACAGATTTCTTTTGCTTAACCTAGCTATCTTTTGTTCCAAGGATTCATCATCATCATCAGCACTGACTTGTTCTACAGAGTGTTCAGACTCATTACCTCTGTCAGAATCGGTTTTGGTCTTTTCTGAGCTACTCTCCGGACTACTATCATCATCCTCAGGTTCTGGTACTGCTGCACTTGTTCCAGCACCTCCAGCAGCATATTCAAACTTCCTTTTTATTCTCAGCTCGACTCTGGCTCTCCTTCTTAGTTCAAAAATGGGTACATTACTTTCATCAGAAGCTTCTTTTTCCTGGCTTTGAGAGCCACCAGATTCACTTCCAGTTGAGTCATTTGGGCTTGACTCCTTGTCAGACTAAGAAAACACTTGAATAGGACGTGTAGCAACATCTCCTTCATCATCCTTTTTCTTCCTTGAGGTTTCAGAGTAGTTCACTCTCTTCTTTGCTCTTCCTGATCTTCTCCTTGATTGAACAGGGCTCCTCTTTCTCTTACCACCCTTCTTCTTCACAGCTTTGGCTATTGGAGCAGGCTCAGGGTCCTCAGACATTGAAGAATCAGTTTTGGGTGATTCTTCCTTGTCTTCCTCTGGCATCTCCACATCAGGAACTTCAGCATTAGGGCATTGTTCCCTAACTTCCTCGGCAATGGGAGCATCCTCCATAGCTTGATCACCTGTTTCAACATCTTTTGAAACATCAGTAGTAGGGTTTTTGGCTTGGCTTGAGGATTGAGGAATTTCTGGTTGAGCAATCGAAGATGTGCCTTCGATTGGAACAATAGGTGAAGATTTTTGGGTTTTGTTCAGGTAGGAAGCGGCATCGACTTCAATCGAGCCAATTGTCAGTTTAGGAACAACAGGGCTTCCTTGAAGGCTTTGAGCAATACCACGTGCAATCGATTCAAGTTGATCGACAGTTGCCTTATTTGGAATGTAGATGTTCACAGGAAAGGCGTGAACATGAGTTAGAGTGGAAGGCCGTGTTGCGCTCGATGATGGAGCAACAGGAGTAACATTCGGGTTTTGGCTTGAGGTAATTTCTGCGAGAAGATTTAGGTTCTAGGTTTGAGAAGGTGGAGAGTTTGAGGGAGTTTTGGAAATGTGAGAGGGTTTCTTTTGATTTCCAGCCATTAAGTACTCAAGAAAAATGCAAGTGAAATAAAATTTAAAAGAAATAATACTTTAAACCCTAGAATGCGAACACAATGCTTTCAACAATTATACAAAAAATACTGAACTTCACTCATATGCTAAGCACAGAAAATTAAACATAAGTCACGAAAGATATTTATAGGAGAAAGGAAACAGAAGTTATTTTTAGTTACCCACACAAGAAAATTCTGGATTCATGACGTGAGGATCCTCCACTCCCCCATGAAGAGATCGTGGGTTTCTCATAATCTAATATCTGAATTTTAATTAAATGAAAATAAGAAATTACACACGACATGAATAAAAATAAAAAACGTGGGTTTTATCATGTGGGAATTAAAAACAAATCCCTGAAAAATTGGTTCATAACTTGATTCAGTAAATAAATACGAACAACATATGATGTTGCATTCAAAATTGGAACACACACTTCAACATCGGTTTATCATCCAATATCGCAATTTTCATAAAAAAAATTTAGCAATTTTATTCACAGTGATCCATCTTTTCAAGAGAGTGCATCATAGCAGCGAACTCCGTGCCCCATAATTACTCAATGGATTTGTGACATATTGATGTTTTACTAACCAGTTTTTGAAAAGAAGACATCGTAGTAGCGAACTCTGTGCTCCATAGTTACTCAGTGAATTAGTTACATCTTGATGTGCTTTTTTCAAAAACTTATTATGCGTTTGAGAAGAGTGATTCCTCTTTATTTTTACACAACAAACATACTTAGTCTAGATTTATTTTATAAAGAAGTTATGAAACAAAAGACAAGAATAAGTTTTAATTAGAACATGCATATACCCTGATGTTGTTATAGATGTTTAAGCATACATAACAACACCCACTTCACAGTTATTCAGATTGTGCACATACCAAGAGATTTCCTCAAGAATGAGAATCTCTCATGGTCTAATGCTTTAGTAAACACATCAGCAAATTGATTTTCAGTGGGTATGTATTCTAACTTCACAATATTCTTTTCTACAAGATCCCTTATGAAATGATGTCTAATACTTATGTGTTTAGTAAGTGATTGTTGAGCTGGATTTTTTGAAATGTTGATAGCACTAGTGTTATCACAATGTACAGTTAAAATGTCACTCTCTAAACCATAATCACTAAACATTTTACTCAACCAAAGAAGTTGTGTACAGCAACTACCTGCTGCAATGTACTCAGACTTTGCTGTAGATTGTGATACACAATTCTGCTTTCTACTATGCCATGAAATCAAATTGTTACCCATATAAAAGCAACCACCACTCGTGCTCTTCCTATCATCAATGTCTCCAGCCCAGTCAGCATCACTATATCCAACAAGTGCACTGCTTATATCTTTGTTATATCATATACCAAGATCAGTTGTACCAGCCACATATCTTATGATTCTCTTGACTGCATTCAAATGTGACCCCTTAGGACAAGCTTCGTACCTAGCACAAACACAAACATTATACATGATATCAGGCCTACTTGAGGTTAAGTACAGAAGACTACCTATCATGGATCTATACAAAGTTGGATCAACATCTTGACCAACAGTGTCCTTGCACAACTTTTGTGTAGATCCCATAGGAGTTTTCATGACTTTTGAGCTTCCTAAACCAAACATTTTCACTAAATTATTTGCATACTTACTCTGAGAGAAGAAAATACCTTTATCAGTTTGTTTGATTTGAAGTCCTAGGAAGTAATTCAAATCACCTACCATGCTCATCTCAAATGTTGTTGTCATTGCTTCAACAAACTTGTTTAACAAAATGTTACAAGTTGAACAAAAAACAATGTCATCAACATATATTTGAGCTATTAGTAAGTCTTCTCCAATATGTTTAATGAACAAGGTTCTATCAACCTCTCCTCTTATGAAACCAAATTGCAAAAGAAAGTCGTTAAGTCTACCATACCAAGTTCTAGCAGCTTGTTTGAGACCATACAAAGCTTTCTTTAGTTTGTACACATGATCAGGATACTGTGGGTTCTCAAAACCTTTAGGTTGTTCAACAAATGCATCTTCAATTAATATGCCATTCAGAAATGCAGCTTTTACATCCATTTGATGAAGATTAATGTTAATGTAACATGTAATTGCTAGTAACAATCTAATGGACTATATCCTAGCAACAGGTGCAAATGTTTCATCAAAATCAATACCTTCAACTTGAGTTTAACCTTGTACAACCAATCTAGCTTTGTTCATAATTATGTTACCAGACTCATCAGTTTTGTTTTTAAAGATCCATTTAGTTCCAATGACATTGACATTGTCAGGTCTTGGAACTAATGACCAAACATCATTCCTCTCAAACTGATTAAGTTCCTCATGCATAACATTAATCCAATTTTCATCTTTTAATGCTTCTGTAACATTTTTAGGTTCAATTTCAGAATAGTAACACTGAGCATTCACAACATTGCATATTGAAGACATACACACAGACCTTACCACATCAACACGATTTGCACTTACTCTCCTTCTTGTCTGAACACCTACTGAAGCATCTCCAATGATCTGATATGAAGGATGGCTTTTTGTAATCCAGGTAGCTGGATTCTTCTTTGGAGTATACTGATTGTTCTGTGAAGTATCAACTGAATCTGCAGGGGATGTTGTACCAGATGCTGTAACATTTGGCGTAACATTCTTTGTTTTTAGTTATTCTTTTGGAACTTCAGTAACTTCAGTCACATATTTAGTGTCATTTCCATCTATCAGATCTTATCATCATCAAAAACAACATTCACAGATTCTTGAACAGTGTTAGTTCCAAGGTTATATACTCTATAGGTTTTACTATTTCTAGAATAACCGAAGAAAAAACCTTTGTCACTCTTAGAATCAAACTTATGTTGGAGTTATACGTGAAAGTATGCTTTTACTTTGTATAACTCGTGTATCAAACACTCGATTTATGAGAATAATTCTTTTATCACATTTGCTTTAGATATAATTGAATGTTGAATTTCTATTGCAAATCGTTCAATATATAGTACATGTTACATTGTAGTTAATGTGGTGATACCCGATCACGGAAGACAACATTAACAGTTTACTTGTAACTAAACGTACAATTCACGACCCAGGTGGAATTGAACAATCCGCCGTGAAAGGTCGATGTGTAAGGCTCAGATTGGTCTGTCTTGACTAAGAGATTGCACTAGCATATTTAGTATGTGTTGAAGAGGTCCTACAGCGAGGATAAATTCTTATGTTCTGAAAGGTGAAGAATTAGACCTCAGTGGTTGTTGATTTCTTAATCTCCGTCACTTAAATAGGACCGTGTGTGTTTAATAGTTACTGCTTTGATTCATGTTGGGTGAGAATCATTGTGACTTCGAACCTTGTGTCTTGGGCAGTAATATTAATCATACGACGGTTGCTAAGATTTAATACGGAGAAACGCGTGCGAGTACGGCTCGTGTGATTAGTCCCCTTGGTGGGCTCAGAAGTTTTATTGTACCAAATCTTACAAGTGAAGAATTAGTTTCTTCGGTACGAATAATAATGTTGAGCTGTCTTTACTCCAAGGTGAAATATATTAATTAATTTAGAGCTATTCAGAAGCTTAATTAATTAATGGACTTGATAATCTTAAACGCGGGAAATAATAACCGGGAGCCCATATTATCGTAATATGGATTAAGATGGATAGTGCAATATTAATTTATTAGTGGTAATAATTAATATTAATGGGCTGAATTATATTGGGGCTCAATATTGAAATTCAGAAGTCCATTAGGAGGTCCAATCTTAATTCTCCTTAAGGCCCCTCAAGTAGCCCATTAAGTAGCCCAATAATGATAAGGTGATTAAAATAAAAAGAAAATAATTATGCTGATTTTTCAAGTATTATTTTCGAAAATTGCATGATAAGGAGGAAAAAGATTTTGTTGATTTTCTTGGAAAGATATTATGCAAGATATGTATTCTAGGAATACAAGAATATCTCATATATTCAAGAAGATCCAAATCTTGGATTTCTTCTATGTAATTTTCGAGAGTTTTATATTTATTAGGAGAGTGAGATTTTTGTGGAATATTTTATTATGGAGAAAAGAATATATGAGATATATTCAAGATTTCTTAGAGATTAAGAAAAGATTTTCTCCATGCCCATAAAATCTCTACGAATTTCGGTCACTACTCTTATAAATAGGGGATGATTATTTCATCCCCAAGTACATAATTCCATGTGTTGGAAAAATCAAGAGCATATATATTTTTCTTTTTCCTTAGTTTATTAAATTACTTGAAAGCATCTCCCACCGGTGATCAAGTAAGGCGAAAGGGAAATACTTGAGAAGATTTTTGGGTTGATAAAGCGAGATCGTGATTGTCCCGTTTATTCAAAGGCCAATTCTACAAGAGGTACGTTAATCGCATATTTAATTGTTTATTCCGCTTAATTAAATATGTGAAATTAATTCAACATGCATGATGATAATTAGTTGTTGGAATTATTATTTGAATTAATTAGGATTAATTCATGCTAGTAATAATTGTATTTAAATTCGTATTTAAAATTCATCCCGAATAGATTCCGGGCACCCTAATTTTCCCAACAACTGGTATCAGAGCCACGGTTTCGGGCTCTGAATTTTAAATTGGAATTTAAATTGTTAAAACATTAAATTGAAATTGGATAGTAGAATTGTTAGATCTTTTTTGCAGGTATCCAATTGTCATGGTTTTTAATGTTGTTAATTTCATGCGTGTGAATTAATTGTTTTTTAATTCGATTCGTTCGAATTCGTTTTTCTCGTGAGAAAATCCACGAGTAGATTAGTTGTTTTTATTTTGATTCGATCATTGTAATAGACTAGTCTAGATCTAGTATTTATTTTTTTTGTAAAAATAAATTGTAACCGGATCGTGACGAAGAACGAAGAATTAAAAACGGCGTACCCGGACGACGCATACAAGCGTGGCGCGTGTATGGAGGTAAAATCATGCAAGGGGTGAAGAAAACGAGGACGAACGGCGAAAAAAACGGCGCACGGGGGTGCACGGCGCACGCCGTGCGCAACGGGCGCACGGCGCCGCGCGCAGGCGTGCGCGCGCCTCGGGCGCGGGCTGCAGCGCCTCGGGGCGCTCCGGGCGGCGCCTCGGGTGCGCCTCGGCGTGCCTCCGTGCAGCGCCTCGGGTGCGCCTCGGCCGCGCCTCGGGGCTGCGCTTCGGCGCGCCTCGGGCAGTATTTCAGCGCTTCTCGGGCCGGGAAGCGCGCGGGCCCACTTCGTGGGCCGACGCGCACTGTATCTCAGGCCGTGGAATTTTTTCGGTTCGTGTTTTTTTCCGTGTGTTTTTAAACGTCGTCCTGAACCCCAAACGATGCTGTTTTTGAAGAAGTGTTGCTGTTCGAGTGGGAGCACATCGAGACGAACGTCGGAAAACAACAAGGACGATTTTTCGCATCAAGACGTGAAGAAATTAAACCGTGACAATTGGAATTGAGTGCTCCAATGTGTTTAATTTTGTTTTGATGGATGTTTTATTTCGTGCAATTTTTATTATTTGTTAATATGTGTTTGCATGAATTTAATTGTCCCAGAAAAACCTTACTTTCGAAAATTACTAAGTATGTTTTTATAATCGCAATTTTATTCCGGATATTAAAATTGGATTATTTTGGCCTCCATAATTTATTTATTTGTGAAGTTCTTTTGGAATACATTTCCCCCTCGGATCGGCCAAAAGAACGGATTTCACATGAATAAATTCCGAAAGGATGATTGTGGATTATTACTAGTGGCGGTATTGACCCTCACCACGAGTGGCTTGCTCAAAGCGAAATAATAATCCTGTATTTAATTATGGTTATTACTTAGGCATAGGAAATTGATATTAACTTACTCCCCTCGGAGTCCCTGTCAATTTCTATGTGGTCAAAGTGGGAGCCAACTATTAATTTTGAATTAAGGATTTGTAACTTTTAAGTTTGTGATCCGCTTGAATGTATTTAAATGTATAGACCACCCCTCGTGGCGCATTTAAATTGTTTCGAGATGTTGGCTGATGCATGATTATATTGTTTTAAGGTTTCAATATAATTGATGTGATCGAATTATGTGATAATTTCGTATTTTTCTAGATATTGATATGAATGTATGTTTTATTCTCATTTCATCATGTCGCAACCTTTTAATCCACTGTTTAATATACTTAAAGTTAATAAACCTTTTGGAGTGAATTATATCGATTGGAAATATTTTTTTTAAATTTGTCCTTACTGCACGAAAACACAATTGGGTTATTTATGTTAATATACCCGGCAAGCCTAATGATAAGTCAAGCAATGGGAAGAGGCAGTTTATGATCGGAAGCGTGACAATGAATGAAGTGCATCATCTTGACATTTTTGTCTGAGGATTTGAGGCGCGTTCATGAAGACATTGTATCCGCTGTTGAAATCATGGAACACCTTGAAGAGATGTTTTCACATCAGAATCCCATGACTAATCAGTTCACCAAACATGACTCGGTCAAGTTGGAAATTGTGGAAGGAACGCCCGTGAGGGAGCACGTTCTCGAGATAATGGCATACCTTAACAAGTTGGAAGTACTTGGTGCGGATTTTGATTGATTTCATATACCATTCCCTACCGAGAAGCTTTGAGTAGTTTCATCTGAACTGTCAGATGAATGAACGGACAAGTCGTTTGCCCGAGCTCTTGCAAGCTTTAGTTTCGGTGGAGGTGATAATGGAGCACCAGTCTAGTATATGGTGGCTAATGGTTCGTCTACCTCTTTTGGTCCCAATGGAGGGAAAAAGAGGAAGAGAACCAAAGGCCGGATCCAAGCAAATCCAATTGTTGCGAAAGGCAAATGCAAAGGCAAGCATCGAAGGGGAAGTGTTTTAGTTGCGGTGAGAGAGGACAATGGAGGTCTGCCTGTTCCAAGCCTAAGAGGTTAGGAAAGTTAGGTAATTCACACACCTTAGTCGTCGAAACTTGTGAAGTGGCGTATGTTGTCTATTCGTGGATAGTGGATACGAGAGCTACTGATCACATTTGTTTCATGGGTTTAAGCTAACCCGACGACTTAACGGAAGTGAGATCCCCATCACATCGGGCAATGCTACGAGAGTGGCAGCTGAAGCAGTGGGAGAAGTGCGCCTATCTTGTGAAGATAGAGTTATGGTCTTGAGAGACGTTCCTCATGTTCCTAGTTTAGAAAGAACTCAACCTTCAGTTTCTAAACTGTTTTGAATAGATACTCAGATTCTTTTAATAAGGATGTTATTATTGCTTGAAACGATGAGTTTATCTGTTCCGGAACTTCAATGGATGATCTTTATACCATTATTTGGGCACACCACTTACAAAATTGAATCTAATAACACATCGATTATTTCGAGTAATAAAAGAAAGCGTTCTTCGGAGATGAACGAAACACTTCTATGGCATCTTAAACTAGGTCATATTAATCTAAAGTGGATAGAGAGATTGGTGAAAGACGGATCCTTGGAATCATTTCAAGTCGAACCGTTTCCAACTTGTGAATCCTGTTTAGAGGGTAAAATGACCGAGAGGGCATTTGGAGCCAAGGGGAATAGAACCATGGAAGTGTTAGAACTTGTTCATACCGATATGTGTGATTCAATGACGATCATAGCAAGAAGGGGTATGAGTAAATTGTCTTTTTCAATGATTACTTGAGATATGGATACATCTACCTTATGATGCATAGGGAAAGAAGTATCAAGTCTCTACGATTTGTTCGTGGAGGCGAATACCTTAGCAATGAATTCTTGAACTACCTATCGGAAGAAGGGATTGTATCCCTGTTGACCACATCGGGAACCCCTCAATAGAACGGTGTGGCGGAACGAAGGAGCCAGACTCTTTTAGAAATAGTCAGATCCATGATGAGTTATTCGGATTTACCCAAGTCGTTTTGGGGTAACGCCTTGGAAACAATGACTTATATTCTAAACTTGGTGCCATCCAAATCGGTTCCTAAAACCCCAATAGAATTGTGGACCGGGGCGCAAGCCCAGTCTAAGACACTTGCAGATTTGGGGTTGTCCAGCATACGTGCTAGACAAGGAAGCCGGTAAATTCGATCCATGTTTGGAATTAAGGTTGTTTATAGGATATCCCATGGGAACGAAAGGGTGTATGTTCTATAGTCTCAAGGATTAAAAGACCATGATTAGTTCACACTTTAAATTCTTGGAGGAAGACTATATGAACAAAAGAAAGCCCAGAAGTGAGATTACCTTAGACGAGTTAAGAGGGCAAACTCCTATACCAAGTATACAAGATGATATACCACACGGCATACCTTCACAACCGGAACCCCGTCGTAGTGGGAGGATTGCAAGGCATCCCGAGAGATTCATGGGAATTGGAGAATCTTCGGATTTGATTCCCGGCGATGAATCAGACCCATGAACGTACGACGAGGCAATCCAAGACAAAGACGCGGAAGTGTGGCAAACCGCAATGGAAACCGAGGTGGGTTCGATGGATTATAATCAAGTGTGGAAGTTGGTTGATCCACCTAATGGGGTAGAGCCCATTGGATGCAAGTGGGTGTACAAGAGAAAAAGAGGACCGGACGGAAGGGTAGAGACCTTCAAAGCAAGGCTTGTGGCCTGTGGCCTGTAGCTATGCTTAAGTCCATCCGTATTCTCTTGTCGATCGCTACGCACTTAGATTACGAGATCTGGCAAATGGATGTCAAGACAGCTTTTCTTAACGGAAGTCTTGATGGGATCTATATGCAACAACCCAAAGGTTTCGTTGAAAAAGGCCAAGAGCACCTCGTATGCAAGCTTAAGAGATCCATTTTATGGACTTAAGCAAGCGTCGCGTACTTGGAACCAGTGTTTTGATCAAGTTATTAAGTCTTATGGGTTTGTGATCAAAACAAGTTCGAAAGTTGTGTGTATAAAAGGTGTGACGGAACTGCGGTGGTATTCTTAGTATTATACGTAGACGATATTCTGCTCATTGGAAACAATGTAAAGGTATTGTCAGACGTAAGGGTATGGCTGTTAAATCAGTTTGATATGAATGACTTAGGGAAAGCCGGTCACATCCTTGGGATCAAGTTCACTCGAGATCCAAGAGGAGGATGTTGGGTTTATCGCAAGTTTCATACAAAGCCACTGTTTTGAAGCATTTCAGCATGCAAGATTCCAAGAAAGGTTTTGTACCTTTTAGGCACGGAATCCATCTATCTAAAGAAATATGCCCTAAGACGCAAGTGGAGATAGATGACATGAAAGACGTTCTGTACGTTTCGGACGTAGGAAGTCTTATGTATGAAATGTTGTGTACGAGACCGGATATCTGCTTTGCCGTGGGCATGATGGCAAGATATCAAAGTAACCCCGGGAAAGCACATTAGGTTGCAATTAAATGCGTTCTTTAGTTTCTGAAAAGAACTTAGTATGGAATGCTGATTTAACAATCAGACAATCTAATTCCCATGGGATACACGGACTCAAATTTCCAATCAGACATAGACTCCAAAATACCTACCTCGGGTAGTGTGTTTTGCATGGGAGAAGGAGCCATGACATGGAGAAGCGATTTGCAGAAATGCATCACAGATTCGACTATGGAAACCGAATAAGTAGTTGCTTGTGAAGTAGCGAAAGAAGCGGTTTGGCTCAAGTACTTCTTAGTGGACTTGGACGTTGTTCCGAATTTGCCCGACAAGATAACTGTCTTTTGTGACAATGCTGGAGCAGTTGCAAATTCAAGGGAACCGAGAGCCCACAAGGCCAGCAAACACATTGAAAGAAAACACCATCTTATACGAGAAATCGTTAAGAGAGGATATAAAGAGGTAGCAAAGATATGCGTCGGGGACAACCTAGTAAATCCATTCACAAAGGGTCTGCCTCTGAATACATTCGAGAGACATGTGGATGGAATGGGAGTCAAGACTATTGCCAATCTGCTTTAAGTATAAGTGGGAGGAATTATTAGGTTAGTGTAGGTTGACATGAGATGTCACGTAGAGCTACTACACTAAGACATGCATGATGTATACTAAAAACAGACTTTAAGTATAAGTGGGAGATTGTTGGAGTTATACGTGAAAGTATGCTTTTACTTTGTATAACTCGTGTATCAAACACTCGATTTATGAGAATAATTCTTTTATCACATTTGCTTTAGATATAATTGAATGTTGAATTTATATTGCAAACCGTTCAATATATAGTACATGTTACATTGTAGTTAATGTGGTGATACCCGATCACGGAAGACAACATTAACAGTTTACTTGTAACTAAACGTACAATTCACGACCCAGGTGGAATTGAACAATCCGCCGTGAAAGGTCGATGTGTAAGGCTCAGATTGGTCTGTCTTGACTAAGAGATTGCACTAGCACATTTAGTATGTGTTGAAGAGGTCCTACAGCGAGGATAAATTCTTATGTTCTGAAAGGTGAAGAATTAGACCTCAGTGGTTGTTGATTTCTTAATCTCCGTCACTTAAATAGGACCGTGTGTGTTTAATAGTTACTGCTTTGATTCATGTTGGGTGAGAATCATTGTGACTTCGAACTTTGTGTCTTGGGCAGTAATATTAATCATACGACGGTTGCTAAGATTTAATACGGAGAAACGCGTGCGAGTACGGCTCGTGTGATTAGTCCCCTTGGTGGGCTCAGAAGTTTTATTGTACCAAATCTTGCAAGTGAAGAATTAGTTTGTTCGGTACGAATAATAATGTTGAGCTGTCTTTACTCCAAGGTGAAATATATTAATTAATTTAGAGCTATTCAGAAGCTTAATTAATTAATGGACTTGATAATCTTAAACGCGGGAAATAATAACCGGGAGCCCATATTATCGTAATATGGATTAAGATGGATAGTGCAATATTAATTTATTAGTGGTAATAATTAATATTAATGGGCTGAATTATATTGGGGCTCAATATTGAAATTCAGAAGTCCATTAGGAGGTCCAATCTTAATTCTCCTTAAGGCCCCTCAAGTAGCCCATTAAGTAGCCCAATAATGATAAGGTGATTAAAATAAAAAGAAAATAATTATGCTGATTTTTCAAGTATTATTTTCGAAAATTGCATGATAAGGAGGAAAAAGATTTTGTTGATTTTCTTGGAAAGATATTATGTAAGATATGTATTCTAGGAATACAAGAATATCTCATATATTCAAGAAGATCCAAATCTTGGATTTCTTCTATGTAATTTTCGAGAGTTTCATATTTATTAGGAGAGTGAGATTTTTGTGGAATATTTTATTATGGAGAAAAGAATATATGAGATATATTCAAGATTTCTTAGAGATTAAGAAAAGATTTTCTCCATTCCCATAAAATCTCTACGAATTTCGGTCACTACTCTTATAAATAGGGGATGATTATTTCATCCCCAAGTACATAATTCCATGTGTTGGAAAAATCAAGAGCATATATATTTTTCTTTTTCCTTAGTTTATTAAATTACTTGAAAGCATCTCCCACCGGTGATCAAGTAAGGCGAAAGGGAAATACTTGAGAAGGTTTTTGGGTTGATAAAGCGAGATCGTGATTGTCCCGTTTATTCAAAGGCCAATTCTACAAGAGGTACGTTAATCGCATATTTAATTGTTTATTCCGCTTAATTAAATATGTGAAATTAATTCAACATGCATGATGATAATTAGTTGTTGGAATTATTATTTGAATTAATTAGGATTAATTCATGCTAGTAATAATTGTATTTAAATTCGTATTTAAAATTCATCCCGAATAGATTCCGGGCACCCTAATTTTCCCAACAACTGGTATCAGAGCCACGGTTTCGGGCTCTGAATTTTAAATTGGAATTTAAATTGTTAAAACATTAAATTGAAATTGGATAGTAGAATTGTTAGATCTTTTTTGCAGGTATCCAATTGTCATGGTTTTTAATGTTGTTAATTTCATGCGTGTGAATTAATTATTTTTTAATTCGATTCTTTCGAATTCGTTTTTCTCGTGAGAAAATCCACGAGTAGATTAGTTGTTTTTATTTTGATTCGATCATTGTAATAGACTAGTCTAGATCTAGTATTTATTTTTTTTGTAAAAATAAATTGTAACCGGATCGTGACGAAGAACGAAGAATTAAAAACGGCGTACCCGGACGACGCATACAAGCGTGGCGCGTGTATGGAGGTAAAATCATGCAAGGGGTGAAGAAAACGAGGACGAACGGCGAAAAAAACGGCGCACGGGGGTGCACGGCGCACGCCGTGCGCAACGGGCGCACGGCGCCGCGCGCAGGCGTGCGCGCGCCTCGGGCGCGGGCTGCAGCGCCTCGGGGAGCTCCGGGCGGCGCCTCGGGTGCGCCTCGGCGCGCCTCCGTGCAGCGCCTCGGGTGCGCCTCGGCCGCGCCTCGGGGCTGCGCTTCGGCGCGCCTCGGGCAGTTTTTCAGCGCTTCTCGGGCCGGGAAGCGCGCGGGCCCACTTCGTGGGCCGACGCGCACTGTATCTCAGGCCGTGGAATTTTTTCGGTTCGTGTTTTTTTCCGTGTGTTTTTAAACGTCGTCCTGAACCCCAAACGATGCTGTTTTTGAAGAAGTGTTGCTGTTCGAGTGGGAGCACATCGAGACGAACGTCGGAAAACAACAAGGACGATTTTTCGCATCAAGACGTGAAGAAATTAAACCGTGACAATTGGAATTGAGTGCTCCAATGTGTTTAATTTTGTTTTGATGGATGTTTTATTTCGTGCAATTTTTATTATTTGTTAATATGTGTTTGCATGAATTTAATTGTCCCAGAAAAACCTTACTTTCGAAAATTACTAAGTATGTTTTTATAATCGCAATTTTATTCCGGATATTAAAATTGGATTATTTTGGCCTCCATAATTTATTTATTTGTGAAGTTCTTTTGGAATACATTTCCCCCTCGGATCGGCCAAAAGAACGGATTTCACATGAATAAATTCCGAAAGGATGATTGTGGATTATTACTAGTGGCGGTATTGACCCTCACCACGAGTGGCTTGCTCAAAGCGAAATAATAATCCTGTATTTAATTATGGTTATTACTTAGGCATAGGAAATTGATATTAACTTACTCCCCTCGGAGTCCCTGTCAATTTCTATGTGGTCAAAGTGGGAGCCAACTATTAATTTTGAATTAAGGATTTGTAACTTTTAAGTTTGTGATCCGCTTGAATGTATTTAAATGTATAGACCACCCCTCGTGGCGCATTTAAATTGTTTCGAGATGTTGGCTGATGCATGATTATATTGTTTTAAGGTTTCAATATAATTGATGTGATCGAATTATGTGATAATTTCGTATTTTTCTAGATATTGATATGAATGTATGTTTTATTCTCATTTCATCATGTCGCAACCTTTTAATCCACTGTTTAATATACTTAAAGTTAATAAACCTTTTGGAGTGAATTATATCGATTGGAAATATTTTTTTTAAATTTGTCCTTACTGCACGAAAACACAATTGGGTTATTTATGTTAATATACCCGGCAAGCCTAATGATAAGTCAAGCAATGGGAAGAGGCAGTTTATGATCGGAAGCGTGACAATGAATGAAGTGCATCATCTTGACATTTCTGTCTGAGGATTTGAGGCGCGTTCATGAAGACATTGTATCCGCTGTTAAAATCATGGAACACCTTGAAGAGATGTTTTCACATCAGAATCCCATGACTAATCAGTTCACCAAACATGACTCGGTCAAGTTGGAAATTGTGGAAGGAACGCCCGTGAGGGAGCACGTTCTCGAGATAATGGCATACCTTAACAAGTTGGAAGTACTTGGTGCGGATTTTGATTGATTTCATATACCATTCCCTACCGAGAAGCTTTGAGTAGTTTCATCTGAACTGTCAGATGAATGAACGGACAAGTCGTTTGCCCGAGCTCTTGCAAGCTTTAGTTTCGGTGGAGGTGATAATGGAGCACCAGTCTAGTATATGGTGGCTAATGGTTCGTCTACCTCTTTTGGTCCCAATGGAGGGAAAAAGAGGAAGAGAACCAAAGGCCGGATCCAAGCAAATCCAATTGTTGCGAAAGGCAAATGCAAAGGCAAGCATCGAAGGGGAAGTGTTTTAGTTGCGGTGAGAGAGGACAATGGAGGTCTGCCTGTTCCAAGCCTAAGAGGTTAGGAAAGTTAGGTAATTCACACACCTTAGTCGTCGAAACTTGTGAAGTGGCGTATGTTGTCTATTCGTGGATAGTGGATACGAGAGCTACTGATCACATTTGTTTCATGGGTTTAAGCTAACCCGACGACTTAACGGAAGTGAGATCCCCATCACATCGGGCAATGCTACGAGAGTGGCAGCTGAAGCAGTGGGAGAAGTGCGCCTATCTTGTGAAGATAGAGTTATGGTCTTGAGAGACGTTCCTCATGTTCCTAGTTTAGAAAGAACTCAACCTTCAGTTTCTAAACTGTTTTGAATAGATACTCAGATTCTTTTAATAAGGATGTTATTATTGCTTGAAACGATGAGTTTATCTGTTCCGGAACTTCAATGGATGATCTTTATACCATTATTTGGGCACACCACTTACAAAATTGAATCTAATAACACATCGATTATTTCGAGTAATAAAAGAAAGCGTTCTTCGGAGATGAACGAAACACTTCTATGGCATCTTAAACTAGGTCATATTAATCTAAAGTGGATAGAGAGATTGGTGAAAGACGGATCCTTGGAATCATTTCAAGTCGAACCGTTTCCAACTTGTGAATCCTGTTTAGAGGGTAAAATGACCGAGAGGGCATTTGGAGCCAAGGGGAATAGAACCACGGAAGTGTTAGAACTTGTTCATACCGATATGTGTGATTCAATGACGATCATAGCAAGAAGGGGTATGAGTAAATTGTCTTTTTCAATGATTACTCGAGATATGGATACATCTACCTTATGATGCATAGGGAAAGAAGTATCAAGTCTCTACGATTTGTTCGTGGAGGCGAATACCTTAGCAATGAATTCTTGAACTACCTATCGGAAAAAGGGATTGTATCCCTGTTGACCACATCGGGAACCCCTCAATAGAACGGTGTGGCGGAACGAAGGAGCCAGACTCTTTTAGAAATAGTCAGATCCATGATGAGTTATTCGGATTTACCCAAGTCGTTTTGGGGTAACGCCTTGGAAACAATGACTTATATTCTAAACTTGGTGCCATCCAAATCGGTTCCTAAAACCCCAATAGAATTGTGGACCGGGGCGCAAGCCCAGTCTAAGACACTTGCAGATTTGGGGTTGTCCAGCATACGTGCTAGACAAGGAAGCCGGTAAATTCGATCCATGTTTGGAATTAAGGTTGTTTATAGGATATCCCATGGGAACGAAAGGGTGTATGTTCTATAGTCTCAAGGATTAAAAGACCATGATTAGTTCACACTTTAAATTCTTGGAGGAAGACTATATGAACAAAAGAAAGCCCAGAAGTGAGATTACCTTAGACGAGTTAAGAGGGCAAACTCCTATACCAAGTATACAAGATGATATACCACACGTCATACCTTCACAACCGGAACCCCGTCATAGTGGGAGGATTGCAAGGCATCCCGAGAGATTCATGGGAATTGGAGAATCTTCGGATTTGATTCCCGGCGATGAATCAGACCCATGAACGTACGACGAGGCAATCCAAGACAAAGACGCGGAAGTGTGGCAAACCGCAATGGAAACCGAGGTGGGTTCGATGGATTATAATCAAGTGTGGAAGTTGGTTGATCCACCTAATGGGGTAGAGCCCATTGGATGCAAGTGGGTGTACAAGAGAAAAAGAGGACCGGACGGAAGGGTAGAGACCTTCAAAGCAAGGCTTGTGGCCTGTGGCCTGTAGCTATGCTTAAGTCCATCCGTATTCTCTTGTCGATCGCTACGCACTTAGATTACGAGATCTGGCAAATGGATGTCAAGACAGCTTTTCTTAACGGAAGTCTTGATGGGATCTATATGCAACAACCCAAAGGTTTCGTTGAAAAAGGCCAAGAGCACCTCGTATGCAAGCTTAAGAGATCCATTTTATGGACTTAAGCAAGCGTCGCGTACTTGGAACCAGTGTTTTGATCAAGTTATTAAGTCTTATGGGTTTGTGATCAAAACAAGTTCGAAAGTTGTGTGTATAAAAGGTGTGACGGAACTGCGGTGGTATTCTTAGTATTATACGTAGACGATATTCTGCTCATTGGAAACAATGTAAAGGTATTGTCAGACGTAAGGGTATGGCTGTTAAATCAGTTTGATATGAATGACTTAGGGAAAGCCGGTCACATCCTTGGGATCAAGTTCACTCGAGATCCAAGAGGAGGATGTTGGGTTTATCGCAAGTTTCATACAAAGCCACTGTTTTGAAGCATTTCAGCATGCAAGATTCCAAGAAAGGTTTTGTACCTTTTAGGCACGGAATCCATCTATCTAAAGAAATATGCCCTAAGACGCAAGTGGAGATAGATGACATGAAAGACGTTCTGTACGTTTCGGACGTAGGAAGTCTTATGTATGCAATGTTGTGTACGAGACCGGATATCTGCTTTGCCGTGGGCATGATGGCAAGATATCAAAGTAACCCCGGGAAAGCACATTAGGTTGCAATTAAATGCGTTCTTTAGTTTCTGAAAAGAACTTAGTATGGAATGCTGATTTAACAATCAGACAATCTAATTCCCATGGGATACACGGACTCAAATTTCCAATCAGACATAGACTCCAAAATACCTACCTCGGGTAGTGTGTTTTGCATGGGAGAAGGAGCCATGACATGGAGAAGCGATTTGCAGAAATGCATCACAGATTCGACTATGGAAACCGAATAAGTAGTTGCTTGTGAAGTAGCGAAAGAAGCGGTTTGGCTCAAGTACTTCTTAGTGGACTTGGACGTTGTTCCGAATTTGCCCGACAAGATAACTGTCTTTTGTGACAATGCTGGAGCAGTTGCAAATTCAAGGGAACCGAGAGCCCACAAGGCCAGCAAACACATTGAAAGAAAACACCATCTTATACGAGAAATCGTTAAGAGAGGAGATAAAGAGGTAGCAAAGATATGCGTCGGGGACAACCTAGTAAATCCATTCACAAAGGGTCTGCCTCTGAATACATTCGAGAGACATGTGGATGGAATGGGAGTCAAGACTATTGCCAATCTGCTTTAAGTATAAGTGGGAGGAATTATTAGGTTAGTGTAGGTTGACATGAGATGTCACGTAGAGCTACTACACTAAGACATGCATGATGTATACTAAAAGCAGACTTTAAGTATAAGTGGGAGATTGTTGGAGTTATACGTGAAAGTATGCTTTTACTTTGTATAACTCGTGTATCAAACACTCGATTTATGAGAATAATTCTTTTATCACATTTGCTTTAGATATAATTGAATGTTGAATTTCTATTGCAAACCGTTCAATATATAGTACATGTTACATTGTAGTTAATGTGGTGATACCCGATCACGGAAGACAACATTAACAGTTTACTTGTAACTAAACGTACAATTCACGACCCAGGTGGAATTGAACAATCCGCCGTGAAAGGTCGATGTGTAAGGCTCAGATTGGTCTGTCTTGACTAAGAGATTGCACTAGCACATTTAGTATGTGTTGAAGAGGTCCTACAGCGAGGATAAATTCTTATGTTCTGAAAGGTGAAGAATTAGACCTCAGTGGTTGTTGATTTCTTAATCTCCGTCACTTAAATAGGACCGTGTGTGTTTAATAGTTACTGCTTTGATTCATGTTGGGTGAGAATCATTGTGACTTCGAACTTTGTGTCTTGGGCAGTAATATTAATCATACGACGGTTGCTAAGATTTAATACGGAGAAACGCGTGCGAGTACGGCTCGTGTGATTAGTCCCCTTGGTGGGCTCAGAAGTTTTATTGTACCAAATCTTGCAAGTGAAGAATTAGTTTGTTCGGTACGAATAATAATGTTGAGCTGTCTTTACTCCAAGGTGAAATATATTAATTAATTTAGAGCTATTCAGAAGCTTAATTAATTAATGGACTTGATAATCTTAAATGCGGGAAATAATAACCGGGAGCCCATATTATCGTAATATGGATTAAGATGGATAGTGCAATATTAATTTATTAGTGGTAATAATTAATATTAATGGGCTGAATTATATTGGGGCTCAATATTGAAATTCAGAAGTCCATTAGGAGGTCCAATCTTAATTCTCCTTAAGGCCCCTCAAGTAGCCCATTAAGTAGCCCAATAATGATAAGGTGATTAAAATAAAAAGAAAATAATTATGCTGATTTTTCAAGTATTATTTTCGAAAATTGCATGATAAGGAGGAAAAAGATTTTGTTGATTTTCTTGGAAAGATATTATGTAAGATATGTATTCTAGGAATACAAGAATATCTCATATATTCAAGAAGATCCAAATCTTGGATTTCTTCTATGTAATTTTCGAGAGTTTCATATTTATTAGGAGAGTGAGATTTTTGTGGAATATTTTATTATGGAGAAAAGAATATATGAGATATATTCAAGATTTCTTAGAGATTAAGAAAAGATTTTCTCCATTCCCATAAAATCTCTACGAATTTCGGTCACTACTCTTATAAATAGGGGATGATTATTTCATCCCCAAGTACATAATTCCATGTGTTGGAAAAATCAAGAGCATATATATTTTTCTTTTTCCTTAGTTTATTAAATTACTTGAAAGCATCTCCCACCGGTGATCAAGTAAGGCGAAAGGGAAATACTTGAGAAGGTTTTTGGGTTGATAAAGCGAGATCGTGATTGTCCCGTTTATTCAAAGGCCAATTCTACAAGAGGTACGTTAATCGCATATTTAATTGTTTATTCCGCTTAATTAAATATGTGAAATTAATTCAACATGCATGATGATAATTAGTTGTTGGAATTATTATTTGAATTAATTAGGATTAATTCATGCTAGTAATAATTGTATTTAAATTCGTATTTAAAATTCATCCCGAATAGATTCCGGGCACCCTAATTTTCCCAACAACTGGTATCAGAGCCACGGTTTCGGGCTCTGAATTTTAAATTGGAATTTAAATTGTTAAAACATTAAATTGAAATTGGATAGTAGAATTGTTAGATCTTTTTTGCAGGTATCCAATTGTCATGGTTTTTAATGTTGTTAATTTCATGCGTGTGAATTAATTATTTTTTAATTCGATTCGTTCGAATTCGTTTTTCTCGTGAGAAAATCCACGAGTAGATTAGTTGTTTTTATTTTGATTCGATCATTGTAATAGACTAGTCTAGATCTAGTATTTATTTTTTTTGTAAAAATAAATTGTAACCGGATCGTGACGAAGAACGAAGAATTAAAAACGGTGTACCCGGACGATGCATACAAGCGTGGCGCGTGTATGGAGGTAAAATCATGCAAGGGGTGAAGAAAACGAGGACGAACGGCGAAAAAAACGGCGCACGGGGGTGCACGGCGCACGCCGTGCGCAACGGGCGCACGGCGCCGCGCGCAGGCGTGCGCGCGCCTCGGGCGCGGGCTGCAGCGCCTCGGGGCGCTCCGGGCGGCGCCTCGGGTGCGCCTCGGCGCGCCTCCGTGCAGCGCCTCGGGTGCGCCTCGGCCGCGCCTCGGGGCTGCGCTTCGGCGCGCCTCGGGCAGTTTTTCAGCGCTTCTCGGGCCGGGAAGCGCGCGGGCCCACTTCGTGGGCCGACGCGCACTGTATCTCAGGCCGTGGAATTTTTTCGGTTCGTATTTTTTTCCGTGTGTTTTTAAACGTCGTCCTGAACCCCAAACGATGCTGTTTTTGAAGAAGTGTTGCTGTTCGAGTGGGAGCACATCGAGACGAACGTCGGAAAACAACAAGGACGATTTTTCGCATCAAGACGTGAAGAAATTAAACCGTGACAATTGGAATTGAGTGCTCCAATGTGTTTAATTTTGTTTTGATGGATGTTTTATTTCGTGCAATTTTTATTATTTGTTAATATGTGTTTGCATGAATTTAATTGTCCCAGAAAAACCTTACTTTCGAAAATTACTAAGTATGTTTTTATAATCGCAATTTTATTCCGGATATTAAAATTGGATTATTTTGGCCTCCATAATTTATTTATTTGTGAAGTTCTTTTGGAATACATTTCCCCCTCGGATCGGCCAAAAGAACGGATTTCACATGAATAAATTCCGAAAGGATGATTGTGGATTATTACTAGTGGCGGTATTGACCCTCACCACGAGTGGCTTGCTCAAAGCGAAATAATAATCCTGTATTTAATTATGGTTATTACTTAGGCATAGGAAATTGATATTAACTTACTCCCCTCGGAGTCCCTGTCAATTTCTATGTGGTCAAAGTGGGAGCCAACTATTAATTTTGAATTAAGGATTTGTAACTTTTAAGTTTGTGATCCGCTTGAATGTATTTAAATGTATAGACCACCCCTCGTGGCGCATTTAAATTGTTTCGAGATGTTGGCTGATGCATGATTATATTGTTTTAAGGTTTCAATATAATTGATGTGATCGAATTATGTGATAATTTCGTATTTTTCTAGATATTGATATGAATGTATGTTTTATTCTCATTTCATCATGTCGCAACCTTTTAATCCACTGTTTAATATACTTAAAGTTAATAAACCTTTTGGAGTGAATTATATCGATTGGAAATATTTTTTTTAAATTTGTCCTTACTGCACGAAAACACAATTGGGTTATTTATGTTAATATACCCGGCAAGCCTAATGATAAGTCAAGCAATGGGAAGAGGCAGTTTATGATCGGAAGCGTGACAATGAATGAAGTGCATCATCTTGACATTTCTGTCTGAGGATTTGAGGCGCGTTCATGAAGACATTGTATCCGCTGTTGAAATCATGGAACACCTTGAAGAGATGTTTTCACATCAGAATCCCATGACTAATCAGTTCACCAAACATGACTCGGTCAAGTTGGAAATTGTGGAAGGAACGCCCGTGAGGGAGCACGTTCTCGAGATAATGGCATACCTTAACAAGTTGGAAGTACTTGGTGCGGATTTTGATTGATTTCATATACCATTCCCTACCGAGAAGCTTTGAGTAGTTTCATCTGAACTGTCAGATGAATGAACGGACAAGTCGTTTGCCCGAGCTCTTGCAAGCTTTAGTTTCGGTGGAGGTGATAATGGAGCACCAGTCTAGTATATGGTGGCTAATGGTTCGTCTACCTCTTTTGGTCCCAATGGAGGGAAAAAGAGGAAGAGAACCAAAGGCCGGATCCAAGCAAATCCAATTGTTGCGAAAGGCAAATGCAAAGGCAAGCATCGAAGGGGAAGTGTTTTAGTTGCGGTGAGAGAGGACAATGGAGGTCTGCCTGTTCCAAGCCTAAGAGGTTAGGAAAGTTAGGTAATTCACACACCTTAGTCGTCGAAACTTGTGAAGTGGCGTATGTTGTCTATTCGTGGATAGTGGATACGAGAGCTACTGATCACATTTGTTTCATGGGTTTAAGCTAACCCGACGACTTAACGGAAGTGAGATCCCCATCACATCGGGCAATGCTACGAGAGTGGCAGCTGAAGCAGTGGGAGAAGTGCGCCTATCTTGTGAAGATAGAGTTATGGTCTTGAGAGACGTTCCTCATGTTCCTAGTTTAGAAAGAACTCAACCTTCAGTTTCTAAACTGTTTTGAATAGATACTCAGATTCTTTTAATAAGGATGTTATTATTGCTTGAAACGATGAGTTTATCTGTTCCGGAACTTCAATGGATGATCTTTATACCATTATTTGGGCACACCACTTACAAAATTGAATCTAATAACACATCGATTATTTCGAGTAATAAAAGAAAGCGTTCTTCGGAGATGAACGAAACACTTCTATGGCATCTTAAACTAGGTCATATTAATCTAAAGTGGATAGAGAGATTGGTGAAAGACGGATCCTTGGAATCATTTCAAGTCGAACCGTTTCCAACTTGTGAATCCTGTTTAGAGGGTAAAATGACCGAGAGGGCATTTGGAGCCAAGGGGAATAGAACCACGGAAGTGTTAGAACTTGTTCATACCGATATGTGTGATTCAATGACGATCATAGCAAGAAGGGGTATGAGTAAATTGTCTTTTTCAATGATTACTCGAGATATGGATACATCTACCTTATGATGCATAGGGAAAGAAGTATCAAGTCTCTACGATTTGTTCGTGGAGGCGAATACCTTAGCAATGAATTCTTGAACTACCTATCGGAAGAAGGGATTGTATCCCTGTTGACCACATCGGGAACCCCTCAATAGAACGGTGTGGCGGAACGAAGGAGCCAGACTCTTTTAGAAATAGTCAGATCCATGATGAGTTATTCGGATTTACCCAAGTCGTTTTGGGGTAACGCCTTGGAAACAATGACTTATATTCTAAACTTGGTGCCATCCAAATCGGTTCCTAAAACCCCAATAGAATTGTGGACCGGGGCGCAAGCCCAGTCTAAGACACTTGCAGATTTGGGGTTGTCCAGCATACGTGCTAGACAAGGAAGCCGGTAAATTCGATCCATGTTTGGAATTAAGGTTGTTTATAGGATATCCCATGGGAACGAAAGGGTGTATGTTCTATAGTCTCAAGGATTAAAAGACCATGATTAGTTCACACTTTAAATTCTTGGAGGAAGACTATATGAACAAAAGAAAGCCCAGAAGTGAGATTACCTTAGACGAGTTAAGAGGGCAAACTCCTATACCAAGTATACAAGATGATATACCACACGTCATACCTTCACAACCGGAACCCCGTCGTAGTGGGAGGATTGCAAGGCATCCCGAGAGATTCATGGGAATTGGAGAATCTTCGGATTTGATTCCCGGCGATGAATCAGACCCATGAACGTACGACGAGGCAATCCAAGACAAAGACGCGGAAGTGTGGCAAACCGCAATGGAAACCGAGGTGGGTTCGATGGATTATAATCAAGTGTGGAAGTTGGTTGATCCACCTAATGGGGTAGAGCCCATTGGATGCAAGTGGGTGTACAAGAGAAAAAGAGGACCGGACGGAAGGGTAGAGACCTTCAAAGCAAGGCTTGTGGCCTGTGGCCTGTAGCTATGCTTAAGTCCATCCGTATTCTCTTGTCGATCGCTACGCACTTAGATTACGAGATCTGGCAAATGGATGTCAAGACAGCTTTTCTTAACGGAAGTCTTGATGGGATCTATATGCAACAACCCAAAGGTTTCGTTGAAAAAGGCCAAGAGCACCTCGTATGCAAGCTTAAGAGATCCATTTTATGGACTTAAGCAAGCGTCGCGTACTTGGAACCAGTGTTTTGATCAAGTTATTAAGTCTTATGGGTTTGTGATCAAAACAAGTTCGAAAGTTGTGTGTATAAAAGGTGTGACGGAACTGCGGTGGTATTCTTAGTATTATACGTAGACGATATTCTGCTCATTGGAAACAATGTAAAGGTATTGTCAGACGTAAGGGTATGGCTGTTAAATCAGTTTGATATGAATGACTTAGGGAAAGCCGGTCACATCCTTGGGATCAAGTTCACTCGAGATCCAAGAGGAGGATGTTGGGTTTATCGCAAGTTTCATACAAAGCCACTGTTTTGAAGCATTTCAGCATGCAAGATTCCAAGAAAGGTTTTGTACCTTTTAGGCACGGAATCCATCTATCTAAAGAAATATGCCCTAAGACGCAAGTGGAGATAGATGACATGAAAGACGTTCTGTACGTTTCGGACGTAGGAAGTCTTATGTATGCAATGTTGTGTACGAGACCGGATATCTGCTTTGCCGTGGGCATGATGGCAAGATATCAAAGTAACCCCGGGAAAGCACATTAGGTTGCAATTAAATGCGTTCTTTAGTTTCTGAAAAGAACTTAGTATGGAATGCTGATTTAACAATCAGACAATCTAATTCCCATGGGATACACGGACTCAAATTTCCAATCAGACATAGACTCCAAAATACCTACCTCGGGTAGTGTGTTTTGCATGGGAGAAGGAGCCATGACATGGAGAAGCGATTTGCAGAAATGCATCACAGATTCGACTATGGAAACCGAATAAGTAGTTGCTTGTGAAGTAGCGAAAGAAGCGGTTTGGCTCAAGTACTTCTTAGTGGACTTGGACGTTGTTCCGAATTTGCCCGACAAGATAACTGTCTTTTGTGACAATGCTGGAGCAGTTGCAAATTCAAGGGAACCGAGAGCCCACAAGGCCAGCAAACACATTGAAAGAAAACACCATCTTATACGAGAAATCGTTAAGAGAGGAGATAAAGAGGTAGCAAAGATATGCGTCGGGGACAACCTAGTAAATCCATTCACAAAGGGTCTGCCTCTGAATACATTCGAGAGACATGTGGATGGAATGGGAGTCAAGACTATTGCCAATCTGCTTTAAGTATAAGTGGGAGGAATTATTAGGTTAGTGTAGGTTGACATGAGATGTCACGTAGAGCTACTACACTAAGACATGCATGATGTATACTAAAAGCAGACTTTAAGTATAAGTGGGAGATTGTTGGAGTTATACGTGAAAGTATGCTTTTACTTTGTATAACTCGTGTATCAAACACTCGATTTATGAGAATAATTCTTTTATCACATTTGCTTTAGATATAATTGAATGTTGAATTTCTATTGCAAACCGTTCAATATATAGTACATGTTACATTGTAGTTAATGTGGTGATACCCGATCACGGAAGACAACATTAACAGTTTACTTGTAACTAAACGTACAATTCACGACCCAGGTGGAATTGAACAATCCGCCGTGAAAGGTCGATGTGTAAGGCTCAGATTGGTCTGTCTTGACTAAGAGATTGCACTAGCACATTTAGTATGTGTTGAAGAGGTCCTACAGCGAGGATAAATTCTTATGTTCTGAAAGGTGAAGAATTAGACCTCAGTGGTTGTTGATTTCTTAATCTCCGTCACTTAAATAGGACCGTGTGTGTTTAATAGTTACTGCTTTGATTCATGTTGGGTGAGAATCATTGTGACTTCGAACTTTGTGTCTTGGGCAGTAATATTAATCATACGACGGTTGCTAAGATTTAATACGGAGAAACGCGTGCGAGTACGGCTCGTGTGATTAGTCCCCTTGGTGGGCTCAGAAGTTTTATTGTACCAAATCTTGCAAGTGAAGAATTAGTTTGTTCGGTACGAATAATAATGTTGAGCTGTCTTTACTCCAAGGTGAAATATATTAATTAATTTAGAGCTATTCAGAAGCTTAATTAATTAATGGACTTGATAATCTTAAACGCGGGAAATAATAACCGGGAGCCCATATTATCGTAATATGGATTAAGATGGATAGTGCAATATTAATTTATTAGTGGTAATAATTAATATTAATGGGCTGAATTATATTGGGGCTCAATATTGAAATTCAGAAGTCCATTAGGAGGTCCAATCTTAATTCTCCTTAAGGCCCCTCAAGTAGCCCATTAAGTAGCCCAATAATGATAAGGTGATTAAAATAAAAAGAAAATAATTATGCTGATTTTTCAAGTATTATTTTCGAAAATTGCATGATAAGGAGGAAAAAGATTTTGTTGATTTTCTTGGAAAGATATTATGTAAGATATGTATTCTAGGAATACAAGAATATCTCATATATTCAAGAAGATCCAAATCTTGGATTTCTTCTATGTAATTTTCGAGAGTTTCATATTTATTAGGAGAGTGAGATTTTTGTGGAATATTTTATTATGGAGAAAAGAATATATGAGATATATTCAAGATTTCTTAGAGATTAAGAAAAGATTTTCTCCATTCCCATAAAATCTCTACGAATTTCGGTCACTACTCTTATAAATAGGGGATGATTATTTCATCCCCAAGTACATAATTCCATGTGTTGGAAAAATCAAGAGCATATATATTTTTCTTTTTCCTTAGTTTATTAAATTACTTGAAAGGATCTCCCACCGGTGATCAAGTAAGGCGAAAGGGAAATACTTGAGAAGGTTTTTGGGTTGATAAAGCGAGATCGTGATTGTCCCGTTTATTCAAAGGCCAATTCTACAAGAGGTACGTTAATCGCATATTTAATTGTTTATTCCGCTTAATTAAATATGTGAAATTAATTCAACATGCATGATGATAATTAGTTGTTGGAATTATTATTTGAATTAATTAGGATTAATTCATGCTAGTAATAATTGTATTTAAATTCGTATTTAAAATTCATCCCGAATAGATTCCGGGCACCCTAATTTTCCCAACAACTGGTATCAGAGCCACGGTTTCGGGCTCTGAATTTTAAATTGGAATTTAAATTGTTAAAACATTAAATTGAAATTGGATAGTAGAATTGTTAGATCTTTTTTGCAGGTATCCAATTGTCATGGTTTTTAATGTTGTTAATTTCATGCGTGTGAATTAATTATTTTTTAATTCGATTCTTTCGAATTCGTTTTTCTCGTGAGAAAATCCACGAGTAGATTAGTTGTTTTTATTTTGATTCGATCATTGTAATAGACTAGTCTAGATCTAGTATTTATTTTTTTTGTAAAAATAAATTGTAACCGGATCGTGACGAAGAACGAAGAATTAAAAACGGCGTACCCGGACGACGCATACAAGCGTGGCGCGTGTATGGAGGTAAAATCATGCAAGGGGTGAAGAAAACGAGGACGAACGGCGAAAAAAACGGCGCACGGGGGTGCACGGCGCACGCCGTGCGCAACGGGCGCACGGCGCCGCGCGCAGGCGTGCGCGCGCCTCGGGCGCGGGCTGCAGCGCCTCGGGGAGCTCCGGGCGGCGCCTCGGGTGCGCCTCGGCGCGCCTCCGTGCAGCGCCTCGGGTGCGCCTCGGCCGCGCCTCGGGGCTGCGCTTCGGCGCGCCTCGGGCAGTTTTTCAGCGCTTCTCGGGCCGGGAAGCGCGCGGGCCCACTTCGTGGGCCGACGCGCACTGTATCTCAGGCCGTGGAATTTTTTCGGTTCGTGTTTTTTTCCGTGTGTTTTTAAACGTCGTCCTGAACCCCAAACGATGCTGTTTTTGAAGAAGTGTTGCTGTTCGAGTGGGAGCACATCGAGACGAACGTCGGAAAACAACAAGGACGATTTTTCGCATCAAGACGTGAAGAAATTAAACCGTGACAATTGGAATTGAGTGCTCCAATGTGTTTAATTTTGTTTTGATGGATGTTTTATTTCGTGCAATTTTTATTATTTGTTAATATGTGTTTGCATGAATTTAATTGTCCCAGAAAAACCTTACTTTCGAAAATTACTAAGTATGTTTTTATAATCGCAATTTTATTCCGGATATTAAAATTGGATTATTTTGGCCTCCATAATTTATTTATTTGTGAAGTTCTTTTGGAATACATTTCCCCCTCGGATCGGCCAAAAGAACGGATTTCACATGAATAAATTCCGAAAGGATGATTGTGGATTATTACTAGTGGCGGTATTGACCCTCACCACGAGTGGCTTGCTCAAAGCGAAATAATAATCCTGTATTTAATTATGGTTATTACTTAGGCATAGGAAATTGATATTAACTTACTCCCCTCGGAGTCCCTGTCAATTTCTATGTGGTCAAAGTGGGAGCCAACTATTAATTTTGAATTAAGGATTTGTAACTTTTAAGTTTGTGATCCGCTTGAATGTATTTAAATGTATAGACCACCCCTCGTGGCGCATTTAAATTGTTTCGAGATGTTGGCTGATGCATGATTATATTGTTTTAAGGTTTCAATATAATTGATGTGATCGAATTATGTGATAATTTCGTATTTTTCTAGATATTGATATGAATGTATGTTTTATTCTCATTTCATCATGTCACAACCTTTTAATCCACTGTTTAATATACTTAAAGTTAATAAACCTTTTGGAGTGAATTATATCGATTGGAAATATTTTTTTTAAATTTGTCCTTACTGCACGAAAACACAATTGGGTTATTTATGTTAATATACCCGGCAAGCCTAATGATAAGTCAAGCAATGGGAAGAGGCAGTTTATGATCGGAAGCGTGACAATGAATGAAGTGCATCATCTTGACATTTCTGTCTGAGGATTTGAGGCGCGTTCATGAAGACATTGTATCCGCTGTTGAAATCATGGAACACCTTGAAGAGATGTTTTCACATCAGAATCCCATGACTAATCAGTTCACCAAACATGACTCGGTCAAGTTGGAAATTGTGGAAGGAACGCCCGTGAGGGAGCACGTTCTCGAGATAATGGCATACCTTAACAAGTTGGAAGTACTTGGTGTGGATTTTGATTGATTTCATATACCATTCCCTACCGAGAAGCTTTGAGTAGTTTCATCTGAACTGTCAGATGAATGAACGGACAAGTCGTTTGCCCGAGCTCTTGCAAGCTTTAGTTTCGGTGGAGGTGATAATGGAGCACCAGTCTAGTATATGGTGGCTAATGGTTCGTCTACCTCTTTTGGTCCCAATGGAGGGAAAAAGAGGAAGAGAACCAAAGGCCGGATCCAAGCAAATCCAATTGTTGCGAAAGGCAAATGCAAAGGCAAGCATCGAAGGGGAAGTGTTTTAGTTGCGGTGAGAGAGGACAATGGAGGTCTGCCTGTTCCAAGCCTAAGAGGTTAGGAAAGTTAGGTAATTCACACACCTTAGTCGTCGAAACTTGTGAAGTGGCGTATGTTGTCTATTCGTGGATAGTGGATACGAGAGCTACTGATCACATTTGTTTCATGGGTTTAAGCTAACCCGACGACTTAACGGAAGTGAGATCCCCATCACATCGGGCAATGCTACGAGAGTGGCAGCTGAAGCAGTGGGAGAAGTGCGCCTATCTTGTGAAGATAGAGTTATGGTCTTGAGAGACGTTCCTCATGTTCCTAGTTTAGAAAGAACTCAACCTTCAGTTTCTAAACTGTTTTGAATAGATACTCAGATTCTTTTAATAAGGATGTTATTATTGCTTGAAACGATGAGTTTATCTGTTCCGGAACTTCAATGGATGATCTTTATACCATTATTTGGGCACACCACTTACAAAATTGAATCTAATAACACATCGATTATTTCGAGTAATAAAAGAAAGCGTTCTTCGGAGATGAACGAAACACTTCTATGGCATCTTAAACTAGGTCATATTAATCTAAAGTGGCTAGAGAGATTGGTGAAAGACGGATCCTTGGAATCATTTCAAGTCGAACCGTTTCCAACTTGTGAATCCTGTTTAGAGGGTAAAATGACCGAGAGGGCATTTGGAGCCAAGGGGAATAGAACCACGGAAGTGTTAGAACTTGTTCATACCGATATGTGTGATTCAATGACGATCATAGCAAGAAGGGGTATGAGTAAATTGTCTTTTTCAATGATTACTCGAGATATGGATACATCTACCTTATGATGCATAGGGAAAGAAGTATCAAGTCTCTACGATTTGTTCGTGGAGGCGAATACCTTAGCAATGAATTCTTGAACTACCTATCGGAAGAAGGGATTGTATCCCTGTTGACCACATCGGGAACCCCTCAATAGAACGGTGTGGCGGAACGAAGGAGCCAGACTCTTTTAGAAATAGTCAGATCCATGATGAGTTATTCGGATTTACCCAAGTCGTTTTGGGGTAACGCCTTGGAAACAATGACTTATATTCTAAACTTGGTGCCATCCAAATCGGTTCCTAAAACCCCAATAGAATTGTGGACCGGGGCGCAAGCCCAGTCTAAGACACTTGCAGATTTGGGGTTGTCCAGCATACGTGCTAGACAAGGAAGCCGGTAAATTCGATCCATGTTTGGAATTAAGGTTGTTTATAGGATATCCCATGGGAACGAAAGGGTGTATGTTCTATAGTCTCAAGGATTAAAAGACCATGATTAGTTCACACTTTAAATTCTTGGAGGAAGACTATATGAACAAAAGAAAGCCCAGAAGTGAGATTACCTTAGACGAGTTAAGAGGGCAAACTCCTATACCAAGTATACAAGATGATATACCACACGTCATACCTTCACAACCGGAACCCCGTCGTAGTGGGAGGATTGCAAGGCATCCCGAGAGATTCATGGGAATTGGAGAATCTTCGGATTTGATTCCCGGCGATGAATCAGACCCATGAACGTACGACGAGGTAATCCAAGACAAAGACGCGGAAGTGTGGCAAACCGCAATGGAAACCGAGGTGGGTTCGATGGATTATAATCAAGTGTGGAAGTTGGTTGATCCACCTAATGGGGTAGAGCCCATTGGATGCAAGTGGGTGTACAAGAGAAAAAGAGGACCGGACGGAAGGGTAGAGACCTTCAAAGCAAGGCTTGTGGCCTGTGGCCTGTAGCTATGCTTAAGTCCATCCGTATTCTCTTGTCGATCGCTACGCACTTAGATTACGAGATCTGGCAAATGGATGTCAAGACAGCTTTTCTTAACGGAAGTCTTGATGGGATCTATATGCAACAACCCAAAGGTTTCGTTGAAAAAGGCCAAGAGCACCTCGTATGCAAGCTTAAGAGATCCATTTTATGGACTTAAGCAAGCGTCGCGTACTTGGAACCAGTGTTTTGATCAAGTTATTAAGTCTTATGGGTTTGTGATCAAAACAAGTTCGAAAGTTGTGTGTATAAAAGGTGTGACGGAACTGCGGTGGTATTCTTAGTATTATACGTAGACGATATTCTGCTCATTGGAAACAATGTAAAGGTATTGTCAGACGTAAGGGTATGGCTGTTAAATCAGTTTGATATGAATGACTTAGGGAAAGCCGGTCACATCCTTGGGATCAAGTTCACTCGAGATCCAAGAGGAGGATGTTGGGTTTATCGCAAGTTTCATACAAAGCCACTGTTTTGAAGCATTTCAGCATGCAAGATTCCAAGAAAGGTTTTGTACCTTTTAGGCACGGAATCCATCTATCTAAAGAAATATGCCCTAAGACGCAAGTGGAGATAGATGACATGAAAGACGTTCTGTACGTTTCGGACGTAGGAAGTCTTATGTATGCAATGTTGTGTACGAGACCGGATATCTGCTTTGCCGTGGGCATGATGGCAAGATATCAAAGTAACCCCGGGAAAGCACATTAGGTTGCAATTAAATGTGTTCTTTAGTTTCTGAAAAGAACTTAGTATGGAATGCTGATTTAACAATCAGACAATCTAATTCCCATGGGATACACGGACTCAAATTTCCAATCAGACATAGACTCCAAAATACCTACCTCGGGTAGTGTGTTTTGCATGGGAGAAGGAGCCATGACATGGAGAAGCGATTTGCAGAAATGCATCACAGATTCGACTATGGAAACCGAATAAGTAGTTGCTTGTGAAGTAGCGAAAGAAGCGGTTTGGCTCAAGTACTTCTTAGTGGACTTGGACGTTGTTCCGAATTTGCCCGACAAGATAACTGTCTTTTGTGACAATGCTGGAGCAGTTGCAAATTCAAGGGAACCGAGAGCCCACAAGGCCAGCAAACACATTGAAAGAAAACACCATCTTATACGAGAAATCGTTAAGAGAGGAGATAAAGAGGTAGCAAAGATATGCGTCGGGGACAACCTAGTAAATCCATTCACAAAGGGTCTGCCTCTGAATACATTCGAGAGACATGTGGATGGAATGGAAGTCAAGACTATTACCAATCTGCTTTAAGTATAAGTGGGAGGAATTATTAGGTTAGTGTAGGTTGACATGAGATGTCACGTAGAGCTACTACACTAAGACATGCATGATGTATACTAAAAGCAGACTTTAAGTATAAGTGGGAGATTGTTGGAGTTATACGTGAAAGTATGCTTTTACTTTGTATAACTCGTGTATCAAACACTCGATTTATGAGAATAATTCTTTTATCACATTTGCTTTAGATATAATTGAATGTTGAATTTCTATTGCAAACCGTTCAATATATAGTACATGTTACATTGTAGTTAATGTGGTGATACCCGATCACGGAAGACAACATTAACAGTTTACTTGTAACTAAACGTACAATTCACGACCCAGGTGGAATTGAACAATCCGCCGTGAAAGGTCGATGTGTAAGGCTCAGATTGGTCTGTCTTGACTAAGAGATTGCACTAGCACATTTAGTATGTGTTGAAGAGGTCCTACAGCGAGGATAAATTCTTATGTTCTGAAAGGTGAAGAATTAGACCTCAGTGGTTGTTGATTTCTTAATCTCCGTCACTTAAATAGGACCGTGTGTGTTTAATAGTTACTGCTTTGATTCATGTTGGGTGAGAATCATTGTGACTTCGAACTTTGTGTCTTGGGCAGTAATATTAATCATACGACGGTTGCTAAGATTTAATACGGAGAAACGCGTGCGAGTACGGCTCGTGTGATTAGTCCCCTTGGTGGGCTCAGAAGTTTTATTGTACCAAATCTTGCAAGTGAAGAATTAGTTTGTTCGGTACGAATAATAATGTTGAGCTGTCTTTACTCCAAGGTGAAATATATTAATTAATTTAGAGCTATTCAGAAGCTTAATTAATTAATGGACTTGATAATCTTAAACGCGGGAAATAATAACCGGGAGCCCATATTATCGTAATATGGATTAAGATGGATAGTGCAATATTAATTTATTAGTGGTAATAATTAATATTAATGGGCTGAATTATATTGGGGCTCAATATTGAAATTCAGAAGTCCATTAGGAGGTCCAATCTTAATTCTCCTTAAGGCCCCTCAAGTAGCCCATTAAGTAGCCCAATAATGATAAGGTGATTAAAATAAAAAGAAAATAATTATGCTGATTTTTCAAGTATTATTTTCGAAAATTGCATGATAAGGAGGAAAAAGATTTTGTTGATTTTCTTGGAAAGATATTATGTAAGATATGTATTCTAGGAATACAAGAATATCTCATATATTCAAGAAGATCCAAATCTTGGATTTCTTCTATGTAATTTTCGAGAGTTTCATATTTATTAGGAGAGTGAGATTTTTGTGGAATATTTTATTATGGAGAAAAGAATATATGAGATATATTCAAGATTTCTTAGAGATTAAGAAAAGATTTTCTCCATTCCCATAAAATCTCTACGAATTTCGGTCACTACTCTTATAAATAGGGGATGATTATTTCATCCCCAAGTACATAATTCCATGTGTTGGAAAAATCAAGAGCATATATATTTTTCTTTTTCCTTAGTTTATTAAATTACTTGAAAGGATCTCCCACCGGTGATCAAGTAAGGCGAAAGGGAAATACTTGAGAAGGTTTTTGGGTTGATAAAGCGAGATCGTGATTGTCCCGTTTATTCAAAGGCCAATTCTACAAGAGGTACGTTAATCGCATATTTAATTGTTTATTCCGCTTAATTAAATATGTGAAATTAATTCAACATGCATGATGATAATTAGTTGTTGGAATTATTATTTGAATTAATTAGGATTAATTCATGCTAGTAATAATTGTATTTAAATTCGTATTTAAAATTCATCCCGAATAGATTCCGGGCACCCTAATTTTCCCAACAACTGGTATCAGAGCCACGGTTTCGGGCTCTGAATTTTAAATTGGAATTTAAATTGTTAAAACATTAAATTTAAATTGGATAGTAGAATTGTTAGATCTTTTTTGCAGGTATCCAATTGTCATGGTTTTTAATGTTGTTAATTTCATGCGTGTGAATTAATTATTTTTTAATTCGATTCGTTCGAATTCGTTTTTCTCGTGAGAAAATCCACGAGTAGATTAGTTGTTTTTATTTTGATTCGATCATTGTAATAGACTAGTCTAGATCTAGTATTTATTTTTTTTGTAAAAATAAATTGTAACCGGATCGTGACGAAGAACGAAGAATTAAAAACGGTGTACCCGGACGATGCATACAAGCGTGGCGCGTGTATGGAGGTAAAATCATGCAAGGGGTGAAGAAAACGAGGACGAACGGCGAAAAAAACGGCGCACGGGGGTGCACGGCGCACGCCGTGCGCAACGGGCGCACGGCGCCGCGCGCAGGCGTGCGCGCGCCTCGGGCGCGGGCTGCAGCGCCTCGGGGCGCTCCGGGCGGCGCCTCGGGTGCGCCTCGGCGCGCCTCCGTGCAGCGCCTCGGGTGCACCTCGGCCGCGCCTCGGGGCTGCGCTTCGGCGCGCCTCGGGCAGTTTTTCAGCGCTTCTCGGGCCGGGAAGCGCGCGGGCCCACTTCGTGGGCCGACGCGCACTGTATCTCAGGCCGTGGAATTTTATCGGTTCGTGTTTTTTTCCGTGTGTTTTTAAACGTCGTCCTGAACCCCAAACGATGCTGTTTTTGAAGAAGTGTTGCTGTTCGAGTGGGAGCACATCGAGACGAACGTCGGAAAACAACAAGGACGATTTTTCGCATCAAGACGTGAAGAAATTAAACCGTGACAATTGGAATTGAGTGCTCCAATGTGTTTAATTTTGTTTTGATGGATGTTTTATTTCGTGCAATTTTTATTATTTGTTAATATGTGTTTGCATGAATTTAATTGTCCCAGAAAAACCTTACTTTCGAAAATTACTAAGTATGTTTTTATAATCGCAATTTTATTCCGGATATTAAAATTGGATTATTTTGGCCTCCATAATTTATTTATTTGTGAAGTTCTTTTGGAATACATTTCCCCCTCGGATCGGCCAAAAGAACGGATTTCACATGAATAAATTCCGAAAGGATGATTGTGGATTATTACTAGTGGCGGTATTGACCCTCACCACGAGTGGCTTGCTCAAAGCGAAATAATAATCCTGTATTTAATTATGGTTATTACTTAGGCATAGGAAATTGATATTAACTTACTCCCCTCGGAGTCCCTGTCAATTTCTATGTGGTCAAAGTGGGAGCCAACTATTAATTTTGAATTAAGGATTTGTAACTTTTAAGTTTGTGATCCGCTTGAATGTATTTAAATGTATAGACCACCCCTCGTGGCGCATTTAAATTGTTTCGAGATGTTGGCTGATGCATGATTATATTATTTTAAGGTTTCAATATAATTGATGTGATCGAATTATGTGATAATTTCGTATTTTTCTAGATATTGATATGAATGTATGTTTTATTCTCATTTCATCATGTCGCAACCTTTTAATCCACTGTTTAATATACTTAAAGTTAATAAACCTTTTGGAGTGAATTATATCGATTGGAAATATTTTTTTTAAATTTGTCCTTACTGCACGAAAACACAATTGGGTTATTTATGTTAATATACCCGGCAAGCCTAATGATAAGTCAAGCAATGGGAAGAGGCAGTTTATGATCGGAAGCGTGACAATGAATGAAGTGCATCATCTTGACATTTCTGTCTGAGGATTTGAGGCGCGTTCATGAAGACATTGTATCCGCTGTTGAAATCATGGAACACCTTGAAGAGATGTTTTCACATCAGAATCCCATGACTAATCAGTTCACCAAACATGACTCGGTCAAGTTGGAAATTGTGGAAGGAACGCCCGTGAGGGAGCACGTTCTCGAGATAATGGCATACCTTAACAAGTTGGAAGTACTTGGTGCGGATTTTGATTGATTTCATATACCATTCCCTACCGAGAAGCTTTGAGTAGTTTCATCTGAACTGTCAGATGAATGAACGGACAAGTCGTTTGCCCGAGCTCTTGCAAGCTTTAGTTTCGGTGGAGGTGATAATGGAGCACCAGTCTAGTATATGGTGGCTAATGGTTCGTCTACCTCTTTTGGTCCCAATGGAGGGAAAAAGAGGAAGAGAACCAAAGGCCGGATCCAAGCAAATCCAATTGTTGCGAAAGGCAAATGCAAAGGCAAGCATCGAAGGGGAAGTGTTTTAGTTGCGGTGAGAGAGGACAATGGAGGTCTGCCTGTTCCAAGCCTAAGAGGTTAGGAAAGTTAGGTAATTCACACACCTTAGTCGTCGAAACTTGTGAAGTGGCGTATGTTGTCTATTCGTGGATAGTGGATACGAGAGCTACTGATCACATTTGTTTCATGGGTTTAAGCTAACCCGACGACTTAACGGAAGTGAGATCCCCATCACATCGGGCAATGCTACGAGAGTGGCAGCTGAAGCAGTGGGAGAAGTGCGCCTATCTTGTGAAGATAGAGTTATGGTCTTGAGAGACGTTCCTCATGTTCCTAGTTTAGAAAGAACTCAACCTTCAGTTTCTAAACTGTTTTGAATAGATACTCAGATTCTTTTAATAAGGATGTTATTATTGCTTGAAACGATGAGTTTATCTGTTCCGGAACTTCAATGGATGATCTTTATACCATTATTTGGGCACACCACTTACAAAATTGAATCTAATAACACATCGATTATTTCGAGTAATAAAAGAAAGCGTTCTTCGGAGATGAACGAAACACTTCTATGGCATCTTAAACTAGGTCATATTAATCTAAAGTGGATAGAGAGATTGGTGAAAGACGGATCCTTGGAATCATTTCAAGTCGAACCGTTTCCAACTTGTGAATCCTGTTTAGAGGGTAAAATGACCGAGAGGGCATTTGGAGCCAAGGGGAATAGAACCACGGAAGTGTTAGAACTTGTTCATACCGATATGTGTGATTCAATGACGATCATAGCAAGAAGGGGTATGAGTAAATTGTCTTTTTCAATGATTACTCGAGATATGGATACATCTACCTTATGATGCATAGGGAAAGAAGTATCAAGTCTCTACGATTTGTTCGTGGAGGCGAATACCTTAGCAATGAATTCTTGAACTACCTATCGGAAGAAGGGATTGTATCCCTGTTGACCACATCGGGAACCCCTCAATAGAACGGTGTGGCGGAACGAAGGAGCCAGACTCTTTTAGAAATAGTCAGATCCATGATGAGTTATTCGGATTTACCCAAGTCGTTTTGGGGTAACGCCTTGGAAACAATGACTTATATTCTAAACTTGGTGCCATCCAAATCGGTTCCTAAAACCCCAATAGAATTGTGGACCGGGGCGCAAGCCCAGTCTAAGACACTTGCAGATTTGGGGTTGTCCAGCATACGTGCTAGACAAGGAAGCCGGTAAATTCGATCCATGTTTGGAATTAAGGTTGTTTATAGGATATCCCATGGGAACGAAAGGGTGTATGTTCTATAGTCTCAAGGATTAAAAGACCATGATTAGTTCACACTTTAAATTCTTGGAGGAAGACTATATGAACAAAAGAAAGCCCAGAAGTGAGATTACCTTAGACGAGTTAAGAGGGCAAACTCCTATACCAAGTATACAAGATGATATACCACACGTCATACCTTCACAACCGGAACCCCGTCGTAGTGGGAGGATTGCAAGGCATCCCGAGAGATTCATGGGAATTGGAGAATCTTCGGATTTGATTCCCGGCGATGAATCAGACCCATGAACGTACGACGAGGCAATCCAAGACAAAGACGCGGAAGTGTGGCAAACCGCAATGGAAACCGAGGTGGGTTCGATGGATTATAATCAAGTGTGGAAGTTGGTTGATCCACCTAATGGGGTAGAGCCCATTGGATGCAAGTGGGTGTACAAGAGAAAAAGAGGACCGGACGGAAGGGTAGAGACCTTCAAAGCAAGGCTTGTGGCCTGTGGCCTGTAGCTATGCTTAAGTCCATCCGTATTCTCTTGTCGATCGCTACGCACTTAGATTACGAGATCTGGCAAATGGATGTCAAGACAGCTTTTCTTAACGGAAGTCTTGATGGGATCTATATGCAACAACCCAAAGGTTTCGTTGAAAAAGGCCAAGAGCACCTCGTATGCAAGCTTAAGAGATCCATTTTATGGACTTAAGCAAGCGTCGCGTACTTGGAACCAGTGTTTTGATCAAGTTATTAAGTCTTATGGGTTTGTGATCAAAACAAGTTCGAAAGTTGTGTGTATAAAAGGTGTGACGGAACTGCGGTGGTATTCTTAGTATTATACGTAGACGATATTCTGCTCATTGGAAACAATGTAAAGGTATTGTCAGACGTAAGGGTATGGCTGTTAAATCAGTTTGATATGAATGACTTAGGGAAAGCCGGTCACATCCTTGGGATCAAGTTCACTCGAGATCCAAGAGGAGGATGTTGGGTTTATCGCAAGTTTCATACAAAGCCACTGTTTTGAAGCATTTCAGCATGCAAGATTCCAAGAAAGGTTTTGTACCTTTTAGGCACGGAATCCATCTATCTAAAGAAATATGTCCTAAGACGCAAGTGGAGATAGATGACATGAAAGACGTTCTGTACGTTTCGGACGTAGGAAGTCTTATGTATGCAATGTTGTGTACGAGACCGGATATCTGCTTTGCCGTGGGCATGATGGCAAGATATCAAAGTAACCCCGGGAAAGCACATTAGGTTGCAATTAAATGCGTTCTTTAGTTTCTGAAAAGAACTTAGTATGGAATGCTGATTTAACAATCAGACAATCTAATTCCCATGGGATACACGGACTCAAATTTCCAATCAGACATAGACTCCAAAATACCTACCTCGGGTAGTGTGTTTTGCATGGGAGAAGGAGCCATGACATGGAGAAGCGATTTGCAGAAATGCATCACAGATTCGACTATGGAAACCGAATAAGTAGTTGCTTGTGAAGTAGCGAAAGAAGCGGTTTGGCTCAAGTACTTCTTAGTGGACTTGGACGTTGTTCCGAATTTGCCCGACAAGATAACTGTCTTTTGTGACAATGCTGGAGCAGTTGCAAATTCAAGGGAACCGAGAGCCCACAAGGCCAGCAAACACATTGAAAGAAAACACCATCTTATACGAGAAATCGTTAAGAGAGGAGATAAAGAGGTAGCAAAGATATGCGTCGGGGACAACCTAGTAAATCCATTCACAAAGGGTCTGCCTCTGAATACATTCGAGAGACATGTGGATGGAATGGGAGTCAAGACTATTGCCAATCTGCTTTAAGTATAAGTGGGAGGAATTATTAGGTTAGTGTAGGTTGACATGAGATGTCACGTAGAGCTACTACACTAAGACATGCATGATGTATACTAAAAGCAGACTTTAAGTATAAGTGGGAGATTGTTGGAGTTATACGTGAAAGTATGCTTTTACTTTGTATAACTCGTGTATCAAACACTCGATTTATGAGAATAATTCTTTTATCACATTTGCTTTAGATATAATTGAATGTTGAATTTCTATTGCAAACCGTTCAATATATAGTACATGTTACATTGTAGTTAATGTGGTGATACCCGATCACAGAAGACAACATTAACAGTTTACTTGTAACTAAACGTACAATTCACGACCCAGGTGGAATTGAACAATCCGCCGTGAAAGGTCGATGTGTAAGGCTCAGATTGGTCTGTCTTGACTAAGAGATTGCACTAGCACATTTAGTATGTGTTGAAGAGGTCCTACAGCGAGGATAAATTCTTATGTTCTGAAAGGTGAAGAATTAGACCTCAGTGGTTGTTGATTTCTTAATCTCCGTCACTTAAATAGGACCGTGTGTGTTTAATAGTTACTGCTTTGATTCATGTTGGGTGAGAATCATTGTGACTTCGAACTTTGTGTCTTGGGCAGTAATATTAATCATACGACGGTTGCTAAGATTTAATACGGAGAAACGCGTGCGAGTACGGCTCGTGTGATTAGTCCCCTTGGTGGGCTCAGAAGTTTTATTGTACCAAATCTTGCAAGTGAAGAATTAGTTTGTTCGGTACGAATAATAATGTTGAGCTGTCTTTACTCCAAGGTGAAATATATTAATTAATTTAGAGCTATTCAGAAGCTTAATTAATTAATGGACTTGATAATCTTAAACGCGGGAAATAATAACCGGGAGCCCATATTATCGTAATATGGATTAAGATGGATAGTGCAATATTAATTTATTAGTGGTAATAATTAATATTAATGGGCTGAATTATATTGGGGCTCAATATTGAAATTCAGAAGTCCATTAGGAGGTCCAATCTTAATTCTCCTTAAGGCCCCTCAAGTAGCCCATTAAGTAGCCCAATAATGATAAGGTGATTAAAATAAAAAGAAAATAATTATGCTGATTTTTCAAGTATTATTTTCGAAAATTGCATGATAAGGAGGAAAAAGATTTTGTTGATTTTCTTGGAAAGATATTATGTAAGATATGTATTCTAGGAATACAAGAATATCTCATATATTCAAGAAGATCCAAATCTTGGATTTCTTCTATGTAATTTTCGAGAGTTTCATATTTATTAGGAGAGTGAGATTTTTGTGGAATATTTTATTATGGAGAAAAGAATATATGAGATATATTCAAGATTTCTTAGAGATTAAGAAAAGATTTTCTCCATTCCCATAAAATCTCTACGAATTTCGGTCACTACTCTTATAAATAGGGGATGATTATTTCATCCCCAAGTACATAATTCCATGTGTTGGAAAAATCAAGAGCATATATATTTTTCTTTTTCCTTAGTTTATTAAATTACTTGAAAGCATCTCCCACCGGTGATCAAGTAAGGCGAAAGGGAAATACTTGAGAAGGTTTTTGGGTTGATAAAGCGAGATCGTGATTGTCCCGTTTATTCAAAGGCCAATTCTACAAGAGGTACGTTAATCGCATATTTAATTGTTTATTCCGCTTAATTAAATATGTGAAATTAATTCAACATGCATGATGATAATTAGTTGTTGGAATTATTATTTGAATTAATTAGGATTAATTCATGCTAGTAATAATTGTATTTAAATTCGTATTTAAAATTCATCCCGAATAGATTCCGGGCACCCTAATTTTCCCAACAACTGGTATCAGAGCCACGGTTTCGGGCTCTGAATTTTAAATTGGAATTTAAATTGTTAAAACATTAAATTGAAATTGGATAGTAGAATTGTTAGATCTTTTTTGCAGGTATCCAATTGTCATGGTTTTTAATGTTGTTAATTTCATGCGTGTGAATTAATTATTTTTTAATTCGATTCGTTCGAATTCGTTTTTCTCGTGAGAAAATCCACGAGTAGATTAGTTGTTTTTATTTTGATTCGATCATTGTAATAGACTAGTCTAGATCTAGTATTTATTTTTTTTGTAAAAATAAATTGTAACCGGATCGTGACGAAGAACGAAGAATTAAAAACGGTGTACCCGGACGACGCATACAAGCGTGGCGCGTGTATGGAGGTAAAATCATGCAAGGGGTGAAGAAAACGAGGACGAACGGCGAAAAAAACGGCGCACGGGGGTGCACGGCGCACGCCGTGCGCAACGGGCGCACGGCGCCGCGCGCAGGCGTGCGCGCGCCTCGGGCGCGGGCTGCAGCGCCTCGGGGCGCTCCGGGCGGCGCCTCGGGTGCGCCTCGGCGCGCCTCCGTGCAGCGCCTCGGGTGCGCCTCGGCCGCGCCTCGGGGCTGCGCTTCGGCGCGCCTCGGGCAGTTTTTCAGCGCTTCTCGGGCCGGGAAGCGCGCGGGCCCACTTCGTGGGCCGACGCGCACTGTATCTCAGGCCGTGGAATTTTTTCGGTTCGTGTTTTTTTCCGTGTGTTTTTAAACGTCGTCCCGAACCCCAAACGATGCTGTTTTTGAAGAAGTGTTGCTGTTCGAGTGGGAGCACGTCGAGACGAACGTCGGAAAACAACAAGGACGATTTTTCGCATCAAGACGTGAAGAAATTAAACCGTGACAATTGGAATTGAGTGCTCCAATGTGTTTAATTCTGTTTTGATGGATGTTTTATTTCGTGCAATTTTTATTATTTGTTAATATGTGTTTGCATGAATTTAATTGTCCCAGAAAAACCTTACTTTCGAAAATTACTAAGTATGTTTTTATAATCGCAATTTTATTCCGGATATTAAAATTGGATTATTTTGGCCTCCATAATTTATTTATTTGTGAAGTTCTTTTGGAATACATTTCCCCCTCGGATCGGCCAAAAGAACGGATTTCACATGAATAAATTCCGAAAGGATGATTGTGGATTATTACTAGTGGCGGTATTGACCCTCACCACGAGTGGCTTGCTCAAAGCGAAATAATAATCCTGTATTTAATTATGGTTATTACTTAGGCATAGGAAATTGATATTAACTTACTCCCCTCGGAGTCCCTGTCAATTTCTATGTGGTCAAAGTGGGAGCCAACTATTAATTTTGAATTAAGGATTTGTAACTTTTAAGTTTGTGATCCGCTTGAATGTATTTAAATGTATAGACCACCCCTCGTGGCGCATTTAAATTGTTTCGAGATGTTGGCTGATGCATGATTATATTGTTTTAAGGTTTCAATATAATTGATGTGATCGAATTATGTGATAATTTCGTATTTTTCTAGATATTGATATGAATGTATGTTTTATTCTCATTTCATCATGTCGCAACCTTTTAATCCACTGTTTAATATACTTAAAGTTAATAAACCTTTTGGAGTGAATTATATCGATTGGAAATATTTTTTTTAAATTTGTCCTTACTGCACGAAAACACAATTGGGTTATTTATGTTAATATACCCGGCAAGCCTAATGATAAGTCAAGCAATGGGAAGAGGCAGTTTATGATCGGAAGCGTGACAATGAATGAAGTGCATCATCTTGACATTTCTGTCTGAGGATTTGAGGCGCGTTCATGAAGACATTGTATCCGATGTTGAAATCATGGAACACCTTGAAGAGATGTTTTCACATCAGAATCCCATGACTAATCAGTTCACCAAACATGACTCGGTCAAGTTGGAAATTGTGGAAGGAACGCCCGTGAGGGAGCACGTTCTCGAGATAATGGCATACCTTAACAAGTTGGAAGTACTTGGTGCGGATTTTGATTGATTTCATATACCATTCCCTACCGAGAAGCTTTGAGTAGTTTCATCTGAACTGTCAGATGAATGAACGGACAAGCCGTTTGCCCGAGCTCTTGCAAGCTTTAGTTTCGGTGGAGGTGATAATGGAGCACCAGTCTAGTGATATGGTGGCTAATGGTTCGTCTACCTCTTTTGGTCCCAATGGAGGGAAAAATAGGAAGAGAACCAAAGGCCGGATCCAAGCAAATCCAATTGTTGCGAAAGGCAAATGCAAAGGCAAGCATCGAAGGGGAAGTGTTTTAGTTGCGGTGAGAGAGGACAATGGAGGTCTGCCTGTTCCAAGCCTAAGAGGTTAGGAAAGTTAGGTAATTCACACACCTTAGTCGTCGAAACTTGTGAAGTGGCGTATGCTGTCTATTCGTGGATAGTGGATACGAGAGCTACTGATCACATTTGTTTCATGGGTTTAAGCTAACCCGACGACTTAACGGAAGTGAGATCCCCATCACATCGGGCAATGCTACGAGAGTGGCAGCTGAAGCAGTGGGAGAAGTGCGCCTATCTTGTGAAGATAGAGTTATGGTCTTGAGAGACGTTCCTCATGTTCCTAGTTTAGAAAGAACTCAACCTTCAGTTTCTAAACTGTTTTGAATAGATACTCAGATTCTTTTAATAAGGATGTTATTATTGCTTGAAACGATGAGTTTATCTGTTCCGGAACTTCAATGGATGATCTTTATACCATTATTTGGGCACACCACTTACAAAATTGAATCTAATAACACATCAATTATTTCGAGTAATAAAAGAAAGCGTTCTTCGGAGATGAACGAAACACTTCTATGGCATCTTAAACTAGGTCATATTAATCTAAAGTGGATAGAGAGATTGGTGAAAGACGGATCCTTGGAATCATTTCAAGTCGAACCGTTTCCAACTTGTGAATCCTGTTTAGAGGGTAAAATGACCGAGAGGGCATTTGGAGCCAAGGGAAATAGAACCACGGAAGTGTTAGAACTTGTTCATACCGATATGTGTGGTTCAATGACGATCATAGCAAGAAGGGGTATGAGTAAATTGTCTTTTTCAATGATTACTCGAGATATGGATACATCTACCTTATGATGCATAGGGAAAGAAGTATCAAGTCTCTACGATTTGTTCGTGGAGGCGAATACCTTAGCAATGAATTCTTGAACTACCTATCGGAAGAAGGGATTGTATCCCTGTTGACCACATCGGGAACCCCTCAATAGAACGGTGTGGCGGAACGAAGGAGCCAGACTCTTTTAGAAATAGTCAGATCCATGATGAGTTATTCGGATTTACCCAAGTCGTTTTGGGGTAACGCCTTGGAAACAATGACTTATATTCTAAACTTGGTGCCATCCAAATCGGTTCCTAAAACCCCAATGGAATTGTGGACCGGGGCGCAAGCCCAGTCTAAGACACTTGCAGATTTGGGGTTGTCCAGCATACGTGCTAGACAAGGAAGCCGGTAAATTCGATCCATGTTCGGAATTAAGGTTGTTTATAGGATATCCCATGGGAACGAAAGGGTGTATGTTCTATAGTCTCAAGGATTAAAAGACCATGATTAGTTCACACTTTAAATTCTTGGAGGAAGACTATATGAACAAAAGAAAGCCCAGAAGTGAGATTACCTTAGACGAGTTAAGAGGGCAAACTCCTATACCAAGTATACAAGATGATATACCACACGTCATACCTTCACAACCGGAACCCCGTCGTAGTGGGAGGATTGCAAGGCATCCCGAGAGATTCATGGGAATTGGAGAATCTTCGGATTTGATTCCCGGCGATGAATCAGACCCATGAACGTACGACGAAGCAATCCAAGACAAAGACGCGGAAGTGTGGCAAACCGCAATGGAAACCGAGGTGGGTTCGATGGATTATAATCAAGTGTGGAAGTTGGTTGATCCACCTAATGGGGTAGAGCCCATTGGATGCAAGTGGGTGTACAAGAGGAAAAGAGGACCGGACGGAAGGGTAGAGACCTTCAAAGCAAGGCTTGTGGCCTGTGGCCTGTAGCTATGCTTAAGTCCATCCGTATTCTCTTGTCGATCGCTACGCACTTAGATTACGAGATCTGGCAAATGGATGTCAAGACAGCTTTCCTTAACGGAAGTCTTGATGGGATCTATATGCAACAACCCAAAGGTTTCGTTGAAAAAGGCCAAGAGCACCTCGTATGCAAGCTTAAGAGATCCATTTTATGGACTTAAGCAAGTGTCGCGTACTTGGAACCAGTGTTTTGATCAAGTTATTAAGTCTTATGGGTTTGTGATCAAAACAAGTTCGAAAGTTGTGTGTATAAAAGGTGTGACGGAACTGCGGTTGTATTCTTAGTATTATACGTAGACGATATTCTGCTCATTGGAAACAATGTAAAGGTATTGTCAGACGTAAGGGTATGGCTGTCAAATCAGTTTGATATGAATGACTTAGGGAAAGCCGGTCACATCCTTGGGATCAAGTTCACTCGAGATCCAAGAGGAGGATGTTGGGTTTATCGCAAGTTTCATACAAAGCCACTGTTTTGAAGCATTTCAGCATGCAAGATTCCAAGAAAGGTTTTGTACCTTTTAGGCACGGAATCCATCTATCTAAAGAAATATGCCCTAAGACGCAAGTGGAGATAGATGACATGAAAGACGTTCTGTACGTTTCGGACGTAGGAAGTCTTATGTATGCAATGTTGTGTACGAGACCGGATATCTGCTTTGCCGTGGGCATGATGGCAAGATATCAAAGTAACCCCGGGAAAGCACATTAGGTTGCAATTAAATGCGTTCTTTAGTTTCTGAAAAGAACTTAGTATGGAATGCTGATTTAACAATCAGACAATCTAATTCCCATGGGATACACGGACTCAAATTTCCAATCAGACATAGACTCCAAAATACCTACCTCGGGTAGTGTGTTTTGCATGGGAGAAGGAGCCATGACATGGAGAAGCGATTTGCAGAAATGCATCACAGATTCGACTATGGAAACCGAATAAGTAGTTGCTTGTGAAGTAGCGAAAGAAGCGGTTTGGCTCAAGTACTTCTTAGTGGACTTGGACGTTGTTCCGAATTTGCCCGACAAGATAACTGTCTTTTGTGACAATGCTGGAGCAGTTGCAAATTCAAGGGAACCGAGAGCCCACAAGGCCAGCAAACACATTGAAAGAAAACACCATCTTATACGAGAAATCGTTAAGAGAGGAGATAAAGAGGTAGCAAAGATATGCGTCGGGGACAACCTAGTAAATCCATTCACAAAGGGTCTGCCTCTGAATACATTCGAGAGACATGTGGATGGAATGGGAGTCAAGACTATTGCCAATCTGCTTTAAGTATAAGTGGGAGGAATTATTAGGTTAGTGTAGGTTGACATGAGATGTCACGTAGAGCTACTACACTAAGACATGCATGATGTATACTAAAAGCAGACTTTAAGTATAAGTGGGAGATTGTTGGAGTTATACGTGAAATTATGCTTTTACTTTGTATAACTCGTGTATCAAACACTCGATTTATGAGAATAATTCTTTTATCACATTTGCTTTAGATATAATTGAATATTGAATTTCTATTGTAAACCGTTCAATATATAGTACATGTTACATTGTAGTTAATGTGGTGATACCCGATCACGGAAGTCAACATTAACAGTTTACTTGTAACTAAACGTACAATTCACGACCCAGGTGGAATTGAACAATCCGCCGTGAAAGGTCGATGTGTAAGGCTCAGATTGGTCTGTCTTGACTAAGAGATTGCACTAGCATATTTAGTATGTGTTGAAGAGGTCCTACAGCGAGGATAAATTCTTATGTTCTGAAAGGTGAAGAATTAGACCTCAGTGGTTGTTGATTTCTTAATCTCCGTCACTTAAATAGGACCGTGTGTGTTTAATAGTTACTGCTTTGATTCATGTTGGGTGAGAATCATTGTGACTTCGAACTTTGTGTCTTGGGCAGTAATATTAATCATACGACGGTTGCTGAGATTTAATACGGAGAAACGCGTGCGAGTACGGCTCGTGTGATTAGTCCCCTTGGTGGGCTCAGAAGTTTTATTGTACCAAATCTTGCAAGTGAAGAATTAGTTTGTTCGGTACGAATAATAATGTTGAGCTGTCTTTACTCCAAGGTGAAATATATTAATTAATTTAGAGCTATTCAGAAGCTTAATTAATTAATGGACTTGATAATCTTAAACGCGGGAAATAATAACCGGGAGCCCATATTATCGTAATATGGATTAAGATGGATAGTGCAATATTAATTTATTAGTGGTAATAATTAATATTAATGGGCTGAATTATATTGGGGCTCAATATTGAAATTCAGAAGTCCATTAGGAGGTCCAATCTTAATTCTCCTTAAGGCCCCTCAAGTAGCCCATTAAGTAGCCCAATAATGATAAGGTGATTAAAATAAAAAGAAAATAATTATGCTGATTTTTCAAGTATTATTTTCGAAAATTGCATGATAAGGAGGAAAAAGATTTTGTTGATTTTCTTGGAAAGATATTATGCAAGATATGTATTCTAGGAATACAAGAATATCTCATATATTCAAGAAGATCCAAATCTTGGATTTCTTCTATGTAATTTTCGAGAGTTTCATATTTATTAGGAGAGTGAGATTTTTGTGGAATATTTTATTATGGAGAAAAGAATATATGAGATATATTCAAGATTTCTTAGAGATTAAGAAAAGATTTTCTCCATGCCCATAAAATCTCTACGAATTTCGGTCACTACTCTTATAAATAGGGGATGATTATTTCATCCCCAAGTACATAATTCCATGTGTTGGAAAAATCAAGAGCATATATATTTTTCTTTTTCCTTAGTTTATTAAATTACTTGAAAGCATCTCCCACCGGTGATCAAGTAAGGCGAAAGGGAAATACTTGAGAAGGTTTTTGGGTTGATAAAGCGAGATCGTGATTGTCCCGTTTATTCAAAGGCCAATTCTACAAGAGGTACGTTAATCGCATATTTAATTGTTTATTCCGCTTAATTAAATATGTGAAATTAATTCAACATGCATGATGATAATTAGTTGTTGGAATTATTATTTGAATTAATTAGGATTAATTCATGCTAGTAATAATTGTATTTAAATTCGTATTTAAAATTCATCCCGAATAGATTCCGGGCACCCTAATTTTCCCAACAACTTATGCAGTTGATCCCTGTCATTCAGAATGTAACACACACAACCAAAAACATGAAAATATTTCACATTCGATTTCTTATTGTTCAAGATCTCATATGGGGTTTTGTTACTTCCAGATCTAAAATAGACTCTATTAGCAATATGGCATGTTGTATTTAATGCTTCAGCCCAAAGTTTCTTTGCAAGATTTTTTTAAGTAAGCATTACTCTTGCCATCTCTTGAAGAGTTCTATTTTTCCTTTCAGCTATCCCATTTTGTTGTGGAGTTTTAGGAAAAGAAAACTCTTGGACAATACCTTTCTTATTACAGAATTCTGAAAAGATGTTATTTTCAAATTCCCTACCGTGATCAGACATAATCCTGCTAACTTTTAAGTTAAAGACAGTTTTAAATCTTTTGTAAAGAACTTTAAAAGCATCAAAAGTTTCAGATTTTTCTCTTAAAAACTCACTCCAAGTAAACCTAGAGTAATCATCTACCACAACCAGTGAATATTTCTTACCACCAATGCTTTCAGTTTCCATGGGACCCATAAGATCCATATGCAGTAATTCAAAACAACGATGTGTCATGCAATGTGATAACATTTTATGCGACATTCTTACCTGCTTACCTCTTTGGCATGAACCGCATACAGTAGGTGTAACAATCTTCAGTTTAGGTAAACCTCTCACTGCTTCAAACTTAACCAATTTTTGCATGAATCTATAGTTTGCATGTCCAAGTCTTTGATGACATAGGGCATTATCATCACAATTTGACAAATGACATACTTTGTTTGTTCCAATTAGATAACAATTATCAGCTGACATATTTCCAGTCATTAGACACTTATTATCCTTGTTTAGAACATAGCATGAATCTTTATCAAATTCAACATGCAAATTGTCATCACATAGTTGACTTATACTAAGTAGATTAGCAAGTAAACCATCAACATGCAAAATATTCTTAAGCTTAGGAAAACCTTCAACATTTAAGGTTCCCTTTGCAATGATTTTACCTTTTGATCCACCACCATATGTAACAGTTCCACCATTACAAGGTTCATAATCAAACAAGTAGTTAACATGACCAGTCATATGTCTAGAACAACCACTATCAAAGTACCATAGATCAGGTACACATGCTTTCAGAGAAGTTTGAACAACATTACAAGTAACATGCTCTTTATTTTTCTTAGCAGATTTTGACCAAGTGTTTCTTAGAATGTGAAGACATTTCAGACAACACTTTTTGAATTTCCAGATCTTTTTTCATCTTTTGACAAAACGGACGAATATGACCAATTTCAGAACAATAGTGACACACATACTTCTTAACAGGTTTTTCAATCACATGTACCTTTGTTTCAGCAAAAAGCTCAGTTTTTCCCTTCACAAATTTTACAGGATTATTCACATATTTAGAAGTAGTCTCACCACAATAGCGTAAATCATGTTTACTAGACTGTCCAATGTTTATAGAATCACTTACAATAGAAGAACTTTTAGAAAACTTCTTAAAATTTAAGGTAGAATTTTTTAACTCTTCCTTTAGCTTAGAAATTTCTAAATCCTTCCTTGTTAGAATGACTTCCAACTTTGTCACAGTCTCTCTGAGATCATTATTCTCTTTGGCTATACTGGAATCATCATCCCTTATGTCATTAGAACCTGTCTCATCAACACACCCATTAAAACAATTCAAATCTGAATGATTTTTGACAAATGTTGTTTCTGATGTTATAACATTGGAAACAACATCAGTGTTTAGATCATCCAGATCATCATCTAAAGAATCATCATAATCAATCCTTGCAGAAAAAGCTAATTCCTCATCTTTAGAACCTTCAGGTTCATCATCTGAGTCATCACTAAAAGTAACATTAAAATTCAATTTCTGTCGTAACCTGGTATTTGCACACTCATTTGCATAGTGTCCAAATCCAGTACATGCATCACATCTAACTGATTTTCTAAATTCAGGATCATACCTTAATTTGTTACCTTTGAATTGTCTTGATTGATTCTGATCCTTCCTTTTCTCTGGGTCTGATGGTGTGTTGTTGAAAGGAGTCCTCTGTTGGACATTTCCTCTGGATCTATTCAGTTTCTTCTTCAGGTAGGAGTTGAACTTCTTTGTGAGCAAGGCAATGTGCTCAGGGGTGTTGTAACATTGGTCTAAAGCATCTTCATCAGACTCAACCTCAGTCACAAAGGACTGATTTTCAGTGTTAGAAGATGTTTCACCTTTGAAAACAACAACCTTCTTTCCTTCACTTGTATCATCATATTGAGTTGTGTTCATCTCATATGTTTTGAGAATACTTACAAGCTCATTCTGACTTAAAGTGTCAGTGTCCTTGGCTTCTTCAATAGCATAAATTTTTGCATCGAACCGTTTAGGAACAGATCGTAAAATTTTGTGTACAACTCGTACATTGGAAATCGGATCACCAAGTGCGTGTGATTCATTGACAATCTCACTCAGCCTCTCATTGTAAGCCGTAATCGTCTCATCATCCTTCATCCTTAGATTCTAGAACTTGGTCCCAAGCATTCGAAGTTTGATCCTTCGAACACTTCCACTTCCTTCGCAATGTTCTTGAAGCCTCTCCCATGCATCTTTAACCGTGGTACATGTTGATATAATCTTAAACATAGACACATCAACAGAGGTAAAGATAGCATTGACAGCTTTGAAATTATAGTCTGTCGTCGTGGTCTCCTCATTTGTCCATTCAATCTCCCGTTTGACTCTTGTCTCGCCATCATCATCTGCTTGATTTCTGGGCCATTCCCAGCCGGTCAGAACACTTCTCCAAGTGCGTTCATCAATAGACTTGATGTACATGCGCATCTTAGGTTTCCAATAGGCATAGTTGTTTCCATCTAGTATAGGAGGCCTAAGTGGGGTGTTTACATGATATTCCATAGCAAAATACACACTAAAAACACAGAATCTAAACTTAGTATATCAAGTTTATGGCTCTGGTGCCAATTGAAGGTGTGCGTGTGCTATAAAGTATAGATGTTGTAACGAATGTTAAAGCAAACACTACAACAATCTGGAAAATCAGAATATAAAACGTGTACAGCAGAAGACTTAAACACACAATTGCAAGATGGAATACTTTTTAACACAAACTATATAAAATAACTTGTGCTAGCCTTACGGCGAAACGTTCACTATAATAAGATTAGTGATACAAAAGTTGTGTGAAGAGTTAAATCGTTCACAACGGAAACAAGACTCGACATCACCTATCAAATCTAAATTGGCTAAGTGTATAACACTATACACCGTCAAAGTTGATCTCACTCTATATCTATGATCTCTCTATCTATGGATATAGGATCGATCACAAGTTATGCGAGATGTACTAAACTTCTAGGCATAACATAAATGTTGGAATAACTGCTCTATCACCTTTGAACCCAGGATCAACACTAGAGTAGGTGTACTCGTTTACTCCACACTTGGTACTAAAGACTTCGGCTTCTATTTATAGATGGAGGTCTTCAATCCGAAATAACTTCTTCATGTAACCGCTCCATGATCTTATGTTATCTCCCACGATTTTATCTTTATTTCTGATATTTCTTGATGCAACCGCTTGATCTAGATCGTTCTAAACTGTTCTGGAATAGCCTGGATCGTGTAGGTCCTTGTAGATCCTAGTAGATCCTTCTGGAACCCGTAACCGCCCATGTTGCAACCAATGCTTGCAACATTCACTGCAACATTGAGTATTCCAGAGACTTGTAGATCCTTCTAGTTCTTCATCCTGCATGTTAAAACATCTAAGACAACATTTGATCATAAAGTGTTAGTTAATGAGAAGAAAGGACAAATTCATGTTGTTTCAAAGTAAATAGTGAATACTTCACTACCAACAACATTAACAAATATATTCAATATTTTATTTTCTTGATCAGATATTTTCGTTTAATTCTTCTAAATATGAATATACTAATTACTTTTATAATGTTATTTAAAAAAGGTATAATGGTAAAATACAAATTGCAATTTAAAAAAATAATATATTAACTCAACAGGTAGAAAGTTAGTACGACACAGTACGACAACACGTGGCATAATTATAGACCATGTCTGATATCAGACAACTCGTCTATATACCTAACCTAAGAAAACCCTAAGAAACATGCTCTCTTTGAAATTTAGTAGTTGGTGCTTCATCTTTATGCGAGTGATATGCCAAGGGCACAAATCTTCCCCCATTTATTCAATACTTCACCTCTTGATTCAATTTACCATTCAATTGTTCAATTTACTATCCATGAATTACCCAAAAAATTGAACAATGTTCGATATTGTATTTTAGAACAAATAATAAGTGTTCAGAAAAAAAAAATTCTAAACTAATTGGGCGGTGAACTACTAAATTAAGAAGGGAGGGGGTAATATATGTGGCAGTTGCCAAATCCAGTCCTAAAAACATGAGTAGGTTTTATATGAAAACGCTTCATAATAAGTTTAACATGAAATAGTTTTAGAGTATCATTAATCTCATCAGGGGTATCATTAAACCTGTTGGGGATATCACTAATTTGGGTCAGTAGTATTATATTATAATTGTTTTAAATTTTCTTAAATTCAGACTAATGATACCCCTAATGAGATTAATGATACTCCCCATGAAATTAATGATACTCCCGATAAAATTAATGATATTTTAAAATTGTTTCATGATATTTCATGATAAGCTTATCATGAACTATTTTCATATAATACTTTGCCTAAAAATATAACCCTAATAATGAGCTGTGGGCATAGTAAACTAACCAACAATTTTTTTTTAGTATATATATTAATTTGTTTGGCACAATAAATATATAACAGTGTGAGACTTTTTCATGAATTTTATTCAGTAAGATGGGTCTATATTTGATCTGCATACGATTTAAACGAACCTAATTCATTTTCTTCCTTAACAATTGTAGTTAAAATGTTAACTAGTACTCCTTCCTATAAAAAAAAAAAAAAAAAAAATAGAGCTCCTCTATTTCACGCGTCTCATACAAATTCTTGATATATATTCCTTTCACTAAAAATAAAAAATTACTGTGGATTATGCCAGGATGAATGTGATTCTTATTTACACAAATTAATGAAAATTAGACGAAAAGAAAATAGTGATATTAGAGACCTTTCACCAAAAAAAAAAAAAAAAAGAAAAAAAAAAGGATATTAGAGAGTTGGTGCTCCAAAATGTTTACGATCTACAGTAATGAGCTTCTTCAGCTTCATATATCATCAGTGTTATATTGATACAAATTAATTGGACTAATGTATGTCACATTTACGAAGAAACAAAATTCAATGAAAAGCATAAGTAGAAACTTATGAATTGGGTGGACCATCTTTATGCTGATCATTAATTTTGGGCTTGAATGAAGATATCAAAAGATGGGCCGGGCCTGCTTTCTCGTCGACATTACTCTCCCGAAGATCGCATATGCAAGGTTGACCTAGCTCGCCCACCGGATTTCTACTCCTCTGTGACGGCGGCGTTTACTTTGGCCATTCCTCATCCAAAGGATTAACAATTTTTTTTTTGGGGAAATAATTATAGAGCTTGAGAATGAATTATTCTTGTATGCACCCAATAAATAACATGCACATAGCAAGTCCTATAGTTAAAGAACCCCGTGCAGAAAAAGATATTTAGACCTTTTACGTTTATACTAAAAAATACTATATATATAAATAAAAGTATTTATCTAATGCTGGTGTATATTCTAAATTGACACATACTAAATTTTCACTTTAATATTAAACATAATATACGCAGTAGAAGTAGTTATAGTGTCCACCTAAGTGCATATTATTGGATTTTAGAAAATTGAATTGCAAAAAGTATGAAAAAAACACATTTTGGTGTGAACTGTATTTTTTTAATTAGTAATGCTTCAAGCAATAATGAACAAGACTCCAAACAGTAATCAACAATGCTCTAAACAGTGATCAACAATATCATAACTCATAAGCAGTAATCAATAATATTCCAATATATTTTTAATTATATGAGAAAGCTAAAATTAAATTTATAATTGTGTTTAAAATACAAGTGCATAATTTGTGATGGAATATAAATGATTCTTTAACCCACCTAGCCACCGGGATCCTCACTCTAGTGAGTGACCCGGGTTCGATTTCCTCTGGAAACGAATTATGGAAATTATAAGGTGGCTTAGAGATTTCTTGGAGTATTTGAGGGTTTGGTGAACTAATCTAACTACTAACAACTAACATTTACCGTTAAAAGAAATGATTATTTAACCACACAATGCTTTTTTCATGTTAATAATGTTAAAATAATGGGTAAAAAATATTAGGATAAAAATACAATGGAAAGAGATACTTTTTATAAAAAAAAATAATCTAAAAAATAATAACAAGCCAAGTTTTTTTTTTTTTTTTTTGAAAGGTAATCAATTACAATAGTTTCATAACATAATCAATTACAATAGCTCCTTCGACCACCGGGTACATGGCAACATCTTTTCATCTCGCTGTAGACTGGAACAGCAATCACCACAAGAGGGGGACCACCCGAACTTGCAACTCCGAACCACAACCGCACTGCAGCCGGAACCGCAACCACCATAAGAAGGGAACACCACCCCACCACAAGAGGAAAATAAATTCTCTCTCCATGTTTTGAATCCAAAACCTCTGGGGTCTTAGAATGTGGCCTCAACCATTTGAGCTACCAACACTGGATAATAACAACAAGCCAAGTTAGATTAGGATAAAAAACAGAACAAATATATATTTGGGACCACCTATAAAATTGGAACAGAAAGACAGAAAAATAATGAACCACTGTGCGAGTGATAAAAATGATACAACTTGTAGTAGTTTCAAGGATCCACCCCTTTGACCTACGGTTGAAAAGGGTTTAAAAAATAAAATGCATTCCAATTAGACCAAATTGAATTTAGTGAAATTTTACAACTTATAGATATATGTTTTATATTTTATATATTGAATTAAAAAAAATTATGGGCTCCCGCTGGCATGGGATCCTGTGCAACCACACAGCCCACACCACCTCAGGGCTAGCTCTAGATATGCACTTAAATTTTGAAAATCAATTGTAAAAAATATACAGTTCGTTGTGTATTGTGTGTTTTGAATCAATAATATTTCAAACAGTAGTCAGTAATACCCCAAATAATAAACAATAATACCTTTAGTAATTATTGATAATATCACGAGCAATAATCAATAATATACCCCATGCAATAGTCAGTTATTTTTTGTCCCTCCGTCCAATTTTACTAGGCCTTCTCGGTCTATTATTTTTGTCATATCTTGGAGTGTATTATGAGGTATTGTGAGATCTATTTATGAATATAAAGTGATTGTTTATGTTTTATAAACAATCACTTTATATTCATAAACATAAACAATTAATTTATATTTATAAATAGACCTCATAATATTTCATAATACACTTCAACATGTGCCAAAATAACATATCTAGAAATCAACCTAATAAAATTGGATGGAGGATATACTTAATGTTCATTTTTTAATATAATGGTTTTTTTTTTTTTTTTTTTTGTATTGAGGCTAGCAGAATACTATAACTACACAACCGAGTTTTCACTTGGGGGAGGGGGTTACAACTTTCTCTAAGTTGGGTCATCCATTGTCATCATGGAAGTTATTAATAATAACCCCAAACCTTTGCATTTCTTCCGTTGATATTAGTAGCAGAGAAGGATTATATGAATAATATTTACGGTAAAAATTGTTTTTAGTAGCAGAGAAGGATTATATGAATAATATTTACGGTAAAAATTGTTTAAAGGTATTAGTAAGTTACATTAAAAATATTAGTGAATTGCACTACAGGTAGCAGTTTCAAAGGATATTAATTGTTTTCCCTAAAGATATTAATGAAGTGGTATTAATTAATTTTACTAAATATATTAGTCTTTTCGGCATAAGGTATTAATAAATTATTATTCATGGTAATAATTATTCTGAGTATCATACACATAATATTTTGCCTTAGTACCTAATGTCACGGGATTGCTTTCCAATAACGTTCGCCGTTATGATCTCGACATGGTAGTTTCAGATTTTGAATCATTGCAAATATTTGTAAACTAATCAAATTAGGACGCGGATGTCCACATCTTCTTTTTTAGTTCTTGTTTACATTTTGTAAACACATCCCCTCATAAAAAGAGTACGCTAGAAAAATCTTGGCCGTTGTTCCGCCGGCCGCCGTTAATTTTGCTACCGTGACCGCCATTAAAGAGGGGTGCCGTCCATAGCACTCATCGATGGATGAAGGTTGATTTTTTTTTTTTTTTGAATTTATAATCTTTCTCCCCCTTTTTTTGTTGGTATAGAATATAATTTTTTGTTGTTTATTACCCAATTATAAATATAATGGAGCATATAATATTTGGTTTCGTGATGGAATACCACAAAAAATGCGAAAATCCTTCGAAGAGCTTTGTTCGAGACTGGTTGGTCGAAAAAATAGAAAATGTTCAACCAAAAAGGTTGAACAAAGGCTCAATGTTCTATTTTCCCCCAAACATTACGTCATTGTTCAAAAATAAAATTCGAACACAGTGTTCGAATATATTTGGTTGAAAATATGACAAAATTTTGACAATTTTTTTTCTGGAAAATATGCAATTGTTCGAGAAACCAGACATGAACACAAATCGGAATAAAAAAACGATTAAAAATGCACGAAACCATATTTTCCAACATATATTTGTTCCTACACAATCCTATACTACTCAAACAACACCAATAGCCATAAAAACAAACAAATAGACATAAATAAGTACAAATATCAAGCAAATGTGTTTGATATTTAACCTAGCCTTACAAAAGCTGAAAGTAACTTACAATTGTATTTAAAAAACGATAATGACAATGTTAAAATTTGAACCTAGTGTATGGAGTTTACATCTCTTTAACACCAAGAACAATGTTAGAAGTCCTCAAGATCGTTGTGACTGTTGATATTTCGATAAGCTTGAAACGGAGGATGAATTGATCGTATTTGTCTAACTAAAATTATGCGTAAAAGTACTTAAGTCTTTTCAAATATCTATAATGTTGTTTGCCTAAATATGAGCGGGAGTGAATGTGGATTTTATGTGGCTAAAAATAGGCAAAAACATCAAATAAAAGCTATGAGATCACAAAAAGTCATGAATGATCTCATATTCTAATGATCAAGGATGAAAATATCGCTATCGCAACCTTAAATTTACTGATATATCGATATCGCATATCGATATTGCAATTTTTTTGAAAAAAGGGTGGAAACTTTATTAAAATTTTGGAAATTTAACATGAAATTTTAGGGAGTATTATAATATGATATTATGCATATGTTCATTTAAAATCACTATAAAATTACATGTTTAAAGCAAGCATATAAATATTAGACTATATAAACAGTGTAACGTAAAACAGTTGATAATATAATACAATAAAATGCAATATAAGATATAATGCATAATACAATATAATATAAGATATAATGCATAATACAATATAATATAAGATATAATGCATAATACAATATAAGATGACGAATATTACATGATAAAATACAATTAGTACCAAAATGATGACCTATGAGGTCCAAATACAAAGGATATAATGTCATCTTTGTCCAAATAATATTGATACCAACTCATCACATGTAATCCTAGATAAAGGGTATTAGTTGATGACCTAATAGTTGTTTTTACTAAAGGGCATTAGTTTTGGAGGGTATTAGTTGTTTCCACTGAAGGGTACGAAGAACATTAATTATTTAACTAAAAAGTATCAGTTGGTTACACTAAAATGTATTGTAAAATGATTCATGTATGAATCAATTTCACTATATACATACTCGCTAATGCTAGGCCAACTTAGAAAAACAATAAACATATACACATAAAAAATAAACATAAAAATAATAAACATAAAAAAATTACAATATTTTAATATATCTACGATATTTTGCGATATATCTGCGATATTTCTCATTCATTTTTGTACTACAAGTAAAGCGATATCGATATCGATATTGATATCGATAATTTGCGATATATCGTGATATATCCGCGATACGCTGTAAAAAATACATTGCACCCCAATATCCGTATCTCAATCTCAAAATTTGTGATATATCCGCGATATATCGCGATATTTTCATCCTTGCTAATGATTAGCTAATAATGATTGCAAAAAGTAAGAAAGCGATAAAATGCAAGAGGGATTGCCAGGGTTTGTTGGGCCCTGGACTTAATGATTTTTTTTTTGTATATTCACTTGTTTTTCGGAGATCTTAATAGCTCTCTATATATAGTATACATGGGGGGTACAAAAGGGAATTTAGGGCCTGCAGCAAGGTGCTCTGTCCTCCGTATTACGTTGCCTGCGGGTGCAGAGTAAGAACTAATGAGGTATCAGCAGCTTGATTAATACTGGAGTGCGGTTATTCCTCGGCTCATGGCACCTGGACGATTTTATTCTTATCCGTTCGGGGATGTCTTGGTGCCTTGTTGCTAGCTCTTTCATATTTTCTGCAGGTCCTACGAAAATGGGTGTACTTACTAGCCACTTGAGTGTATGAAAGATGGGGATGATCAACCCGGGGTGGCCGACCTCACCTCCATGGATGGATTCTCACTCTGAATTATCTGATCATCCATATTTGGGTGTATTTTCCATCATGATGGGTGTATGAGGAGCTGACCATGGTGGTCATACAAAAATAGTGGGACGTATTTGTTCTCGTGATAAATATGGTCACAACATATAATATACTTAAAAGTGGCTTAGGATTGTAAATTATTTTTGGACCATTGTACCCTTGTCTTTGTTTCTCTTGACTACTTGCATTATTATAATATTTAAAATAATATTCCATATTTTACGTAAATATTTTATTTCCCATTAATTAAAATATATTCAGATTTATTGTATTTTAGAGTAAGATAATTTTTAAAGTAGTAATACTTAAATTTTTTGTAAAGAAACTTAATATCCTTTAATTTTTTGCCAACACTATAATTTTCTATCCACAAAAAAGTTATTCCACATATTTTAAGAAAACATATATATATATATATATATATATATATATATATATATTAATTATATAAGATTTAACAATTTTTACTTATTTATAAATTACAATACTCTTTTAATATTTGTATGTCAAAAATCTATAATATACTTAAAAGTGGCTTAGGATTGTAAATTATTTTTGGACCACTGTACCCTTGTCTTTGTTTCTCTTGACTACTTGCATTATTATAATATTTAAAATAATATTCCATATTTTACGTAAATATTTTATTTCCCATTAATTAAAATATATTCACATTTATTGTATTTTAGAGTAAGATAATTTTTAAAGTAGTAATACTTAAATTGTTTGTAAAGAAACTTAATATCCTTTAATTTTTTGCCAACACTATAATTTTATATCCATAAAAAAGTTATTCCACATATTTTAAGAAAACATATATTAATTATATAAGATTTAACAATTTTTACTTATTTATAAATTACAATACTCTTTTAATATTTGTATGTTAAAAATAATATAAAAGAAAAATCGAAATCTCAGTCTAGAAAATAATATTTGTAGTTTGCAGTTTAATAATCTATTTTGGCCGCTAATTTTATCCAAAAATAAAATTTTGTATTACAATCTATTATTGAAGGCAGGATATTATATTTGGTGGCAAAAAATTGTTAATATCATACACTATTTTGGTGACAATATCTTTTCCAAAATATTTCAATTCCCTTCTACAAAAAAAATCACATATATCAATATTTTACAAAAATAACTTCAAAAAATATCTAAGAAGAGAAATCATTCAACCATGAAAAAAAAAAGATTTCTAAATCACCTTTAGGTTATCTGCAATACAAAACGAAGAAACATAAAAAATTTAATCAGATTTCACCAATAACGCACACCTTATTCGGAAAAGAATAATAGTTGGATCAAAATCATAGGCGTGCGATGGGAGAATCTTCTTATTGAAAGAGAAAAAAGTTATTAATGATGGATTCTAAAAAAATACAAATGTAAAGATATGAATATAAATATACTTTAGAAACTTACGAATAATTACTGGATACGCTCGAATGATCTTCAACTCAAATTGATGCACATATAATTTTCTCTTAATGTGTTCCTAATCATCTCAATGTGCATAATAAATTAGTTTACCTGCAAAAAGAAGAGGATATGATTTATACAAAAAATTATAGAAATAATCCAAACAAATGAACAAAAAATAAAATTATATTTCTTCACATAGTAGACAACAAATGCGAAAATGAAGAGAAGAGATGAGGATTGGGGTTGAGAATCAGAATGAAAACTAAAGACAGACTTGCCATTTATAGAAAATATAAAATGAAATGTATGGTTGAGATTAAAAGTGTAAAAATATATGGTGTAGATTAAGTTTAATATGATTTAAAACATGTCTAGAATAACTTTTAAGGAGAATGCAGGATTTTGAAATGAAATGATTTGAGAGGCGCCACATCAGCCTAAGAATAAGGTGGTGCTGACACATCATCTTGGAGATCAGGTTTGGAAATATAGTATAATAAGATAATATGGAAATTCGAGAGGAAAGCCAAACTTGAAAGATTGAGCTTTTCTACGGTCGGGATGGGTATTCGCTCTGCCTGACGTCAGTGAACAAATAAAAATTTGACACGACATCTAGTTTTGCCTTGAGCGGCATAGGTTCGCCATTAACTAATTAATTAATTTTTTAAATATATATATATATAATTACCAAAATATCCTTACAATATTTTCTTAAAAATATAAATTTATTTTAATATTTATGATTTTAATTATATCTAAAAGGGTTTTACATAAATATATTTTCGGCCCATAACTTTTCACTTTTATCAAATTCACCACCCCAACTCAAATCCATCCCCCACAACCCACACTCCATGATCCTTCCCATTACACCATATGTTATAAGCTCTGCAATAACAGATAATGTAAGAAAAAATGTAACTGCAGAAATAATAATTCAAAATTAAATAAAAAGAAAATTACAACTCGATTTAACTTTTTACACGGAAAGCAAAAGGAAAAGGCAACTGCGTGTGACGAGTCAAGGAAGGCCTCTTCCCGCAAGATAAAATTTCCCAGGTAGTGCTCTTCGGTCTTGGAAATTTATCCCCAAAGGTAAAATATCACTTTCGTCTCCAAGAGTGCAGCACCACAGGTCTTGGAGCTCCCGCGAACAAAATGAGCGCTTCGAACTGGACTGCCTCTTAAGACTCTACATGCAGAGAGACTGGGGGAGAAGAGAATATTTCTTAGTGTGTCCAGACAAAATGCACGAGGACGCTATTTATAGGCTAACCTCCACTCAATGCAGAAGGGAAAAACGCGAGATCATTTAATGCAGACGCGTTTCGTTGGTGGCAAGTCTGAAACCGAAGTTGACCAAAACGCATTTCCATGAATTGCTCTGGTAACTGTCCCACATATTTAGCACATGTGTCAAATGTGCTCAATGAAGCATCTGACCGGACCGATTCAACTCTTTTAACCGGACGGTTCTCTGAACCGAATCGAACTGAATTTCATGGACCGGATATCCTGGTTTTTGTTCTCCAAAAAAATAGATATCGCTGGGCCCAAGGCCCAAAGTCCACCCTAAGTCCAATTGCCAAGAACCAAGACCAAGACCAAGTCCAAGTCCAAGGCCACGGGCTCGGGCGCGGCTCGGCTTGGCTTGGCGCGCGCGTGTGGCAACTTTGATTGACTAGCAATCAACTATAATTTATTATACTCCATTATTCCCATACTAATATCATGTATATTAGTATTCTAAAAATCCAATGTGGGATGCAGAATTAAATAACTCATTTAATTCCTTCATTAATCTCATAATTAGGTGTTGAACCATTCGACTTCCAATTCAATTTCTCATTCACCGAAAATTGATTTTGCGAGTATGAATACACCATTCTCATTTACTCCACGAGTAGAATGCACTTGTAATAATTAATTTCCGAGAAATTAATTTCAACACCCAAAATTAATTGGTCAACTATTAAAGTCTTAAATAAACTTTAATACCAATTAATTACAAAATAATACCACCAACCATTTTCTCTAAAACTCCCCCACATGAGTGGAAATTGAACCTATAAACATGCAGACTCACAGTCTAATTCAAATACGAGACGTTATTGCATCTGGATAGGTAGTTGGGGTTTTGAACCTTCCATAGTCGAGCATTACCGAGTACACCGGCAGCCTGGTGGACATAGTGTCTTGAACCATTCCGCCTTGGTGTGCACTTAGACAGTAATACTGACAAAATAAATTATCTACGCTCATTTCTTGTTCTCACGTTTTTGTCTGTTTCGGCCATGGACACCCTTTGGATTCATAAGTGCTTAATATCCACTAATATTTGAGGCGGCCTCTCACCTCACACTTACATAGGTGAACTCCTCTTGAGTATCCCGTAATACTTCGTCCCCCACATGGACTTAGGATTCATTAAAAGTCTTATAGACTTAACCTGTACCACATATGGGTTCACACTTGGCGTACTGTCCTCTATGGAATGGTCGGGTTACCAAGTGTATCCTCTAACTTCCACAGCTTAGTTTTTCCGTTGAACCAAGATCTTGGGATCTCCAGTCAACCTGGTTGGGTTACCATTGCTTCAGTTTAATTTTTTGGATTTTAGACTCATTCCTTCTGACAGTTTGGACAACTGATCTCGATTTATGGTCTTAGTTAATGGATCCGCAAAATTGTCCTTAGTGTTGGAGTTATACGTGAAAGTATGCTTTTACTTTGTATAACTCGTGTATCAAACACTTGTTTTATGAGAATAATTCTTTTATCGCATATGCTTTAGATATGATTGAATGTTGAATATTTATTGCAAATAATTCATAATAGTACTAGTTACATTGTAGTTAATGTGGTGATACCCGATCACGTAAGACAACATTAACGGTTTCCTTGTAACTAAACGTACATTTTCACGACCTAGGTGGAATTGAACAATCCGCCGTGAAAGGTCAATGTGTAAGTCTCAGATTGGTCTGCCTTGACTAAAAGATTGCACTAGCACATTTAGTATGTGTTGAAGAGGACCTACAGCGAGGATAAATTCTTCTGTTCTGAAATGTGAAGAATTAGACCTCAGTGGTTGTTGATTTCTTAATCTCCATCACTTAAATAGGACCGTGTGTGCTTAATGGTTACTGCTTTGATTCATGTTGGGTGAGAATCATTGTGACTTCGAACCTTGTGCTTTGGGCAGTAATATTAATCATACGACGGTTGCTAAGATTTAATACGGAGAAACACGTGCGAGTACGACTCGTGTGATTAGTCCCCTTGGTGGGCTGAGAAGTTTTATTATACCAAATCTTGCAAGTGAAGAATTAATTTCTTCAGTACGAATAATAATGCTGAGCTGTCTTTACTCCAAGGTGAAATATATTAATTAATTTAGAGCTATTCAGAAGCTTAATTAATTAATGGACTTGATAATCTTTTTCGCGGGAAATAATAACCGGGAGCCCATATTATCGTAATATGGATTAAGATGGATAGTGCAATATTAATTTATTAGTGGTAATAATTAATATTAATGGATTGAATTATATTGGGGCTCAATATTGAAGTTCAGAAGTCCATTAGAAGGTCCAATCTTAATTCTCCTTAAAGGCCCCTCAAGTAGCCCATTAAGTAGCCCAATAATGATAAGGTGATTAAAATAAAAAGATAATATATTGCTGATTTTTCATTGTATTTTTCGAAAATAGCATCACAAGGAAAGAAAATATTTTGTTGATTTTCTTGAAAAGATATTATGGAAGATAAGTATTCTTGGAATACAAGATTATCTCATATATTCAAGAAGATCCAAATCTTGGATTCTTCTCCTATGAATTTTCGAAAATTACTAGTTAATATGGAGGGTGAGATTTTTGTGGAATATTTTATTTTGGAGAAAAGAATATATAAGATATATTCAAGATTTCTTAGAGACTAAGAAAAGATTTTCTCCAAGCCCAAATATACTTAAATTTTCGGCCACTTCATGTTATAAATAGGGGATGATTATTTCATCTCCAAATACATAATTCCATGTGTTGGAAAAAAATCAAGAGCATAGTTATTTTTCTTTTTCCTTAGTTATTTAAATTACTTGAAAGCATCTCCCACAGGTGATCAAGTAAGGCGAAAGGGAAATACTTGAGAAGGCTTTTGGGTTGATAAAGCGAGATCGTGATTGTCCCGTTTATTCAAAGGCCAAGTCTACAAGAGATACGTAAGTCACATAAATTCTTGTTTATTCCGCCTAGATTTTATGTGAATTAATTCAACATGCATGATGATAAAATTTGTTGTTGGAATTATTATTTGAATTAATTAGGATTAATTCATGCTAGTAATAATTGAATTTAAATTCGTATTTAAATTTCATCCCGAATAGATTCCGGGCACCCCTATTTTCCCAACAACTGGTATCAGAGCCACGGTTTCGGGCTCTGATCTTTAAATTGGAATTTAAATTGTTAGACATTAAATTGAAATTGGATAGTAGAATTGCTAGATCTTTTTTGCAGGTATCCAATTGTCATGGTTTTAATGTTGATAATTTTTCATGCGTGTGAATTAATTATTTTTAATTCGATTCGTTCGAATTCGTTTTTCTCGTGAGAAAATCCACGAGTAGATTAGTTATTTTTATTTGATCATTGTAATAGACTAGTCTAGATCTAGTATTTTTTTTTTGTAAAATAAATTGTAACCGGATCGTGACGAAGAACGAAGAATTAAAGACGGCGTACCCGGACGACACATGCATGGATGTAAAATCGTGCATGGGGTGGAAAATGAGAACGAACGGCGAAACCCGGTGCACGGGGTGCGCGAGGCGCACGACCCGCGCACGATGGGCGCAGCAGCGCGCGCGGACGAAGGCGCGCTCGGCGGCTGCTCGGCGCCGTGCCGAGTGACGTGCGGGCCCACTCCGTGGGCCGACGCACGTCGTATCTCGGGCCCTGGAATTTTTTTTAAATTAATTCCAGTTCTACATTTTTTTGTGTGATCTTAAACGTCGTCCCGAACCCCAAACGATGCTGTTTTTTATGAAGTGTTGTTGTTTGAGTGGGAGCGTGTCGAGACGAACGACGGAAAGCAACAAGGACGATTTTTCGCATCAAGACGTGAAGAAATTAAACCGTGACAATTGGATATGAGTGCTCCAATGTGTTTAATTTTATTTTGATGGATGTTTTATTTCGTGCACTTATTATTTGTTAATATGTGTTTGCATGAATCTTATTGTCCAAGAAAAACCTTACTTTCGAAAATTACTAAGTATGTTTATTTAATCGCAATTTTATTTCGGATATTAAAATTGGATTAATTTGGCCTCCATAATTTATTTATTTGTGAAGTTCTTTTGGAATACATTTCCCCCTCGGATCGGCCAAAAGAACGGATTTCACATGAATAAATTTCGAAAGGATGATTGTGGATTATTACTAGTGGCGGTATTGACCCTCACCACGAGTGGCTTGCTCAAAGCGAAATAATAATCCTGTATTTAATTATGGTTATTACTTAGGCATAGGAAATTGATATTAACTTACTCCCCTCGGAGTCCCTGTCAATTTCTATGTAGTCAAAGTGGGAACCAACTATTAATTTTGAATTAAGGATTTGTAACTTTTAAGTTTGTAATCCGCTTGAATGTATTTAAATGTATAGACCACCCCTCGTGACGTATTTAAATTGTTTCGAGATGTTGGCTGATGCATGATTATATTGTTTTAAGGTTTCAATATAATTGATGTGATCGAATTATGTGATAATTTTGTATTTTTCTTGATATTGATATGAATGTATGTTTTATTCTCAATTCATCATATCGCAACCTTTTAATCCACTGTTTAGTATACTTAAAGATAACAAACTTGTTGGTGAGAACTATGTTGATTGGAAACGTAATCTTGATATTGTCCTAACCGCTCAACACCACAAATGGGTACTTACTACTCCTAAGCCCCAAGAGCCTGCCGAAGATGCGAGCAAGTCGGTCAAGAAAGAGCATAAGAGTTGGTTAGACTCCGATGAGATGGCTAGGTGTACTATTCTGGCTTCAATGTCAGATGTGTTGCAACACCAACACATGGAGACCGCCTCTGAGATAATGCTCAATCTTGAAGTGATGTTTAAACATCAGAACCGTACAGCTAGGCAAATCACCATGCGAAAGATGCTTTCGTTGAAGATGGTGGAAGGTACGCCCGTAAGGGATCATGTTATCGAGATGATGGGTTATCTCAACAAGTTAGAAGTACTTGGTGCAGAATTTGATCTCCCTACTAAGGTCGATTTCGTTCTCCATTCTCTGCCGAAGAGCTTTCAGCAGTTTCAGTTAAGCTATCAAATGAATGACCGGGCAAATAGTTTGCCCGAGCTCTTGCAAGCTTTGGTATCGGCGGAGACGTTAATGGATCATCAAACTGTTGCTATGGTGGCAAACGGTCCGTCTACCTCTTCGGGTCCTAAGGGAGGGAAGAAGAGAAAGAGGACGAAAGGCCAGACCCAAACAAATCCAACCGTTGCGAAACCAAGGCAAAGGGAGAAGGAGGTGGAAAGAAAACTGCTAAGGGTAAGTGCTTCAATTGTGGTGAGAAGGGACATTGGAGGGCGACCTGTTCTAAGCCTAAGAAGGCGGTAAAGAAAGGTAAGTCTCATGCTTTAGTCGTTGAAACTTATGTTGCGGCGTATGCTGCCCACGTTTGGGTAGTGGATACCGGGGCAACTGATCATATTTGTTTCACTCTTCAGGGGTTCCAGCTAACCCGGCGACTTAGCAAGAATGAGATCCTCGTCACTTTGGGTGATGCTACGAGAGTGGCAGCCGAAGCAGTGAGAGTCGTGCACCTATCTTTTGAAGATAGAGTTTTAATTTTAAGAGATGTTTTATACGTTCCGAACTTTAGGAAGAATTTAATTTCGGTTTCTAAGTTGTTTTTTAATGGATATTCAGTTACTTTAAATAAAGTTGTTACTGTTTCTTTTAAGAATGTTACTACCTGTCATGGAACGTTGGTAAACAATCTCTATACGATTAAGTGTGCACACCACTCAAATATTGAATCTAATAACACGTCGATCATTTCGAGTAATAAAAGAAAGCGTTCTTCGGAGATGAACGAAACACTTCTATGGCATCTTAGACTAGGTCATATTAATCTAAAGCGGATAGAGAGATTGGTGAAAGACGGATCCTTGGAATCATTCCAAGTCGAGCCGTTTCCAACTTGTGAATACTGTTTAGAGGGTAAAATGACCAAGAGGGCATTTGGAGCCAAGGGGAATAGAGTCACAGAAGTGTTAGAACTCGTTCATACCGATGTGTGTGGTCCAATGATGATCAAAGCAAGAATGGGGTATGAGTATTTCGTCACCTTCATTGACGATTACTCGAGATATGGGTACATTTACCTTATAAGGCATAAGTCTGAAACTTTTGATAAGTTCAAAGAGTTTAAGGCCGAAGCCGAGAAACATAGGGAAAAAAGTATCAAGTTTCTACGATCAGATCGTGGAGGCGAATACCTCAGCGATGAATTCTTGAACTACTTATCGGACGAAGGGATCGTATCCCAGTTAACCGCACCGGGAACCCCTCAACAGAACGGTGTGGTGGAACGAAGAAACCGAACTCTTTTAGAGATGGTCAGATCTATGATGAGTTATTCAGATTTACCCAAGTCGTTTTGGGGTAATGTCTTGGAAACGGCGGCTTACATTCTAAACTTGGTGCCATCCAAATCAGTTCCTAAAACCCCAATGGAATTATGGACCGGGCGTAAGCCCAGTCTAAGACATTTGGGGATTTGGGGTTGTCCATACGTGCTAGACAAGGAAGCCGGTAAGTTGGATCCACGTTCGGAATTAAGGCTGTTTATAGGATACCCTGCAGGAACGAAAGGGTGTATGTTCTATAGTCACAAGGATCAAAAGACCGTGATTAGTACACACTTTAAATTCTTGGAGGAAGACTATATGAACAATCGGAAGCCTAAAAGTGAAATTACCTGAGAAGAATTGAGAGGTCAAACCTCGATACCAAGTATACAAGATGATGTACCACACGTCACATCTTCACAACCAGAACCCCGTCGTAGTGGGAGGATTGCTAGGCAACCCGAGAGATTCATGGGGATAGGAAAATCTTCGAATTTGGTTCCCGGTGATGAATCGGACCCAGACATACGACGAGGCAATCCAAGATAAAGACGCGGAGTCGTGGCAAACGGCAATGGAAATCGAGATGGGTTCGATGGATCATAATCAAGTGTGGGAGTTGGTCGAACCACCCAGTGGGGTATAACCCATTGGATGCAAGTGGGTGTACAAGAGGAAAAGAGGACCGGACGGAAGGGTTGAGACCTTCAAAGCGAGGCTTGTGGCCAAAGGGTATACTAAAAAAGAAGGGATCGATTATGAGGAAACCTTTTCGCCTGTAGCTATGCTTAAGTCCATCTATATTCTCTTGTCGATCGCTGTGCACCTAGATTACGAGATCTGGCAAATGGATGTCAAGACAGCTTTCCTTAACGGAAGTCTTGACGGGATAGATATTTATATGCAACAGCCCAAAGGTTTCATTGAAAAAGGCCAAGAGAATCTCGTATGCAAGCTTAAGAGATCCATTTATGGACTTAAGCAAGCATCGCGTACTTGGAACCAGTGTTTTGATCAAGTGATTAAGTCTTATGGGTTTGATCAAAACGAGTTCGAAAGTTATGTGTATAAGAAGCGTGATGGAACTGCGGTGGTATTCTTAGTATTATACGTAGATGATATTCTGCTCATTGGAAACAATGTAAAGGTATTGTCAGACGTAAAGGTATGACTGTCAAAACAATTTGATATAAAGGACTTAGGGGAAGCCGGTCACATCCTTGGGATTAAGATCACTCGCGATCGCAAGAAGAGGATGTTGGGCTTATCGCAAGCTTCATACGTTGACACTGTTTTGAAGCGTTTCAACATGCAAGATTCCAAGAAAGGTTTTGTACCTTTTAGGCATGGAATCCATCTATCGAAAGAAATGAGCACTAAGACGCAAGCGGAGATAGATGACATGAAAGGTGTTCCGTACGCTTCGGCCGTAGGAAGCCTTATGTATGCAATGCTGTGTATGAGACCGGATATCTGCTTTTTGCCATGGGCATGGTAGCAAGATATCAAAGTAATCCCGGGAAAGACCATTGGACTGCCGTAAAGTGCATCTTGAGGTATCTGAAAAGAACTCGTGTGCGGATGCTGATTTACCAGTCAGATAGTCTTGTTCCCGTAGGATACACGGACTCAGATTTCCAATCAGACATAGACTCAAGAAAGTCAACCTCGGGTAGTGTGTTTTGCATGGGAGGAGGAGCCATTTCATGGAGAAGCGTTAAGCAGAAATGCATCGCCGATTCGACCATGGAAGCCGAGTATGTAGCTGTTTGTGAAGCAGCGAAAGAGGCAGTTTGGCTCAAGAACTTCTTAGTGGACTTGGACGTTGTTCCGAATTTGCCCGACAAGATAACTGTCTTTTGTGACAATGCCGGAGCAGTTGCAAATTCAAAGGAACCGAGAGCCCACAAGGCCAGCAAACACATAGAAAGAAAATACCATCTTATACGAGAAATCGTTAAGAGAGGAGATATAGAGGTGGCAAAGATAGCGTCGGGTGACAACCTAGCGAATCCATTCACAAAGGGTCTGCCTCAGAGTACATTCGAGAGACATGTGGATGGAATGAGAGTCAAGACTATTGCCAATCTGCTTTAAGTATAAGTGGGAGGAATTATTAGGTTAGTGTAGGTTGACATGAGATGTCACGTAGAGCTACTACACTAAGACATGTATGATGTATACTAAAAGCAGACTTTAAGTATAAGTGGGAGATTGTTGGAGTTATACGTGAAAGTATGCTTTTACTTTGTATAACTCGTGTATCAAACACTTGTTTAATGAGAATAATTCTTTTATCGCATATGCTTTAGATATGATTGAATGTTGAATATTTATTGCAAACAATTCATAATAGTACTAGTTACATTGTAGTTAATGTGGTGATACCCGATCACGGAAGACAACATTAACGGTTTCCTTGTAACTAAACGTACATTTTCACGACCTAGGTGGAATTGAACAATCCGCCGTGAAAGGTCAATGTGTAAGTCTCAGACTGGTCTGCCTTGACTAAAAGATTGCACTAGCACATTTAGTATGTGTTGAAGAGGACCTACAGTGAGGATAAATTCTTCTGTTCTGAAATGTGAAGAATTAGACCTCAGTGGTTGTTGATTTCTTAATCTCCGTCACTTAAATAGGACTGTGTGTGCTTAATGGTTACTGCTTTGATTCATGCTGGGTGAGAATCATTGTGACTTCGAACCTTGTGCTTTGGGCAGTAATATTAATCATACGACGGTTGCTAAGATTTAATACGGAGAAACACGTGCGAGTACGGCTCGTGTGATTAGTCCCCTTGGTGGGCTCAGAAGTTTTATTGTACCAAATCTTGCAAGTGAAGAATTAGTTTCTTCGGTACGAATAATAATGTTGAGCTGTCTTTACTCCAAGGTGAAATATATTAATTAATTTAGAGCTATTCAGAAGCTTAATTAATTAATGGACTTGATAATCTTAAACGCGGGAAATAATAACCGGGAGCCCATATTATCGTAATATGGATTAAGATGGATAGTGCAATATTAATTTATTAGTGGTAATAATTAATATTAATGGATTGAATTATATTGGGGCTCAATATTGAAATTCAGAAGTCCATTAGGAGGTCCAATCTTAATTCTCCTTAAAGGCCCCTCAAGTAGCCCATTAAGTAGCCCAATAATGATAAGGTGATTAAAATAAAAAGATAATATATTGCTGATTTTTCATTGTATTTTTCGAAAATAGCATCACAAGGAAAGAAAAGATTTTGTTGATTTTCATGAAAAGATATTATGGAAGATAAATATTTTTGGAATACAAGATTATCTCATATATTCAAGAAGATCCAAATCTTGGATTCTTCTCCTATGAATTTTCGAAAATTACTAGTTAATATGGAGGGTGAGATTTTTGTGGAATATTTTATTTTGGAGAAAAGAATATATGAGATATATTCAAGATTTCTTAGAGACTAAGAAAAGATTTTCTCCAAGCCCAAATATACTTAAATTTTCGGCCACTTCATGTTATAAATAGGGGATGATTATTTCATCTCCAAGTACATAATTCCATGTGTTGGAAAAAATCAAGAGCATAGATATTTTTCTTTTTCCTTAGTTATTTAAATTACTTGAAAGCATCTCCCACCGGTGATCAAGTAAGGCGAAAGGGAAATACTTGAGAAGGCTTTTGGGTTGATAAAGCGAGATCGTGATTGTCCCGTTTATTCAAAGGCCAAGTCTACAAGAGGTACGTAAGTCACATAAATTCTTGTTTATTCCACCTAGATTTTATGTGAATTAATTCAACATGCATGATGATAAAATTTGTTGTTGGAATTATTATTTGAATTAATTAGGATTAATTCATGCTAGTAATAATTGAATTTAAATTCGTATTTAAATTTCATCCCGAATAGATTCCGGGCACCCCTATTTTCCCAACACTTAGACCTCACATAGTCCATGGACATCACGCCACTTGAGATCAATTGTCTCACGAAGTTATGTCTACGACGAATGTGTCTAGACTTTCCGTTATACATGTCACTTAGAGCCCTACCTATTGCGGGTTGACAGTCGCAATGTACCATTATAGTAGGTATGAGTTTATCCCAACATGGAATATCCTCAAGGAAATTTCGAAGTCATTCTGCTTCGTCCCCAACTTTGTCCAAAGCTATGAATTTTTATTCCATGGTGGATCGAGCTATACATGTCTGCTTAGTCGATCTCCAAGACACAGGTGCTCTTCCTATAGTGAATATATATCCACTAGTGTAGAAAGACTCTTTAGTGTCTGAGATCCAATTGACATCGCAGCACCCTTCAAGTACAACAGGATACCTGGTGTACTGTAGCCCAAAGTCGAGAGTATACTTTAAGTACCTCATAACTCTCCTAAGTGCATTCCAATGCTCATTGTTTGGATTGCTTGTGAATCTACTAAGTTTATTCACCGCACATGCTATATCGGGACGCGTACAATTCAAAATGTAAATTATGTTCCCAATAACTCTAACATATTCTTGTTGAGCTACAGGACTACCTCTGATTGTGCTCAAATGTACACTCATATCTAATGGTAACTTCGCAGGTGGGTCATCAAAGGCATTGAACTTCTTTAGCACTTTCTCTACATAGTGAGATTGTGTTAAAGATATGTAGTTTGATGTCCTGCTGATCTTGATTCCTAGAATCACGTCAGCAACACCCAAATCTTTCATGTCGAAGTTTCGACTCAGCATGCATTTCGTACTAATGAGTAAATCATGATCATTACTCATAATGAGCATGTCATCAACGTATAGACACAAAATGATAAATCCTTTCGGTGTACTTTTCATGTACACACATTTGTCACACTCATTAATACGAAAGTCATTTGATAATATGGTGCTATCAAATTTCAAATGCCATTTTTTTGGAGCTTTCTTAAGCCCATACAACGACCTCACTAGTTTGCACACCTTCTTATTATTTCCAGGTGCTACAAACCCCTCTGGTTGATCCATATAAATGTCCGTATCCATTTCACCATTGAGGAACACAGTTTTAACATCCATTTGGTTAATTTTGAGATTGTGCAGAGCAGCAATCGCGATTAGCACCCTAATGGAAGTAATCCTTGTTATTGGTGAATAGGTATCAAAGAAATCATACCCTTCGATTTGTTTGAACCCTTTGGCAACTAAGCGGGCTTTGTACTTATCAACTGACCCATCCGCTTTTTACTTTCTTTTAAGGATCCATTTGCATCCTAAGGGTTTGCAACCTTGTGGGAGATCAACCAACTCCCACGTGTAATTTTGCATAATAGAGTCGATTTCACTGTTAATCTCCTCTTGCCAGAGTGTAGCGTCTGGCCTAGATAGAGCGTCTTTGATAGTCCTTGGTTCCTCTTCCAACACATAGGTGATGAAATTGGGACCAAAGATTTTAACTATCTTAGCTCTATTGTTGCGTCGTAACTCTTCACTATCTTGAGTAGACGGACCAGCATCCTTATCAACCTCCTCGTTTCGAGGTCTTTTGGTTGACGTTTCATCTTCTTAGGTCTTGCAAGGGAAGATGTTTTCGAAAAACACAGCGTTTCTCGACTCTATATAACTGCCTTCTGTCATATCAGGAACTTTTAATTTGTGAATCAGAAACCGATAGGCACTACTATTGAGTGCATACCCTACAAATATGCAATAGACCGTTTTAGGGCCGATTTTAACTTGTTTAGGTAGATGCACTTCTACTTTCGTCAAACACCCCCACGCTTTGACGTATTTGTACGACAGTTTCCGCCTCTTCCACAATTCATAAGGAGTTGCATCCTTACTCTTGTGTGGAATTTTGTTCAAAATGTGGTTAGCCGACAGAATGGCTTCCCCCCACAAGTTTTGCGGTAAACCAGAGCTAATTAACATAGCATTCATCATTTCTTTGAGTGTTAAGTTCTTTCGTTCCGCAACACTATTAGATTGAGGCGAGTAAGGAGCAACCTTTTGATGTATGATTCCGAATTTAGAACATATCTTCTCAAACGATGCTACATTCTCTCCACCTCTATCACTACAAACAATTTTGATTCGTCTATTCAACTGGTTTTCTACTTCACTTTTGTACATTTTAAAAGCGTCTAAGGCTCCATCCTTACTATGCAAAAGGTAAACGTGACAAAACTTCATACTATCATCTATGAATGTGATGAAGTATTTCTTCCCACCTCTAGTTTGTACGTACTTTAAGTCACACACATCAGTGTGAATTAATTCTAGAGGTTCTGAGTTTCTTTCGACCGATGGGAAAGGTAACTTTATCATTTTAACTTCTACACAAATTTCACATTTGTTATTTAAATCGACATTCTTTATATCTAGTAAATTTAAACTTACTAGCCGTTTTATCGATTTAACATTTACATATCCCAATCCGCAGTGCCATAAATCTGAAAACTCAATAATATAAGAGGAAGTAGAAACTTCTTTATTCATAACAGATTTCCCCTTGAGGTGTACAACAATAGCACTCATTTTAAACAGACCATCGTGGACATATCCACAACCTAGATACACTGAGTACTTGCTAAGAACAACCCTATTAGACTCGAATACAAGTTTGAAATTATTCTTCACTAGTACAGAACCAGAGATGAGGTTCTTGCGAATGTCCAGGACATGCAGGACATCTCTCAGTGTGATTCTTCTCACCAGTCAGCTTCAGAACAACGTTGCCAACCCCAGCCACCTCAGACGTGGCTTGATTCCCAATGTGAAGCTTTCTCCATTTGGCAGGTTCATAGGTCGAGAAAGCACTCCTGTCAGAACATACATGACAGGTAGCCCCCGTATCAATGAACCACTCCTTTGGGTTGCCCATGAGGTTCACTTCAGTGGTCACTGCAGCCAGATCCTCTTTAGTGAACTCCCCTTCAACCATGTTCGCATTGGACTGCTTGCCCTTGCCTTTGTCATTGACATCGTTCTATGGGGCCTTGCAGAATCTTGCAATGTGGTTTGGCTTTCCGCAGTTGTAACAGTAACCAGTAAATTTGGGTCGAGTTATAACTGGCTGTTTGCCTTTGTCAGAATTTGGCCTCTTGCGCTTCTTTGACTCCATCAAATTAGCTTTGGACTCTTCCTGGCCCTTGTTCCTCTCCAGCCCACCTTTGCGAATCTGAAGTTTGTCTATGACCTCTTGCAAAGTCAATACTCTTTTTCTTCAGCTTTAGGTGGCTCTGAAACTCCTTCCAGCTTGGAGGCAGTTTCTCATTGCTGCAGCGGCTTGGAAAGCATCCAGCAGTATCATCACTTCTGCAGCAATATCATGCAGAATCAACTGAAATTCTTGAACTTGTTTGACGACAGATTTTGAGTCCACCATCTTGAAGTTCAAGAACTTCCCAACCAAGTACTTCTTAGTACCAACATCCTCGGCCACATATTTGGCCTCTAAGGAATTCCACATTTCCTTGACTGTTTTGCACTTCTGGTAGACACTATACAAAGCATCTGCCAGACCACTCAAAATGTAATTCTGAGCATAGAAGTCGTGTTCCCACCAGCGGGCACAAACTTCCTCATTTTGCGCATTTTTCTCAACGACCGTAGGGGGGTCCCCAGTAAGGAACCTCGCCATCTCAAGGTGGTAAAAAAGAGCAGCATACGTTGTTGCCACCTCCTGAAGTTCTTACCCGAAAACTTTTCGGGTCTCTCACTTTGGACCATAAAAGGTCTCGAGTTATCAAACGGGAAAGGGCTCACCACAGAGGGATTAGAGGTCTGCCCAATATGAATAGTTATAGGGGGAACGAGGGTAGTGGTGCCCTGTGGAGTGGGAGTACCAGAAGGAACAACGGTGTTTCCCTGGTTAGCAGACTCCGAATTGTTATTTCCGTCAATCATTCTAGAAAACAGAAAAAAGCTTTTGTCTTGCAATTGTAAGACAAAATGCGACTGCGGAATAATAATTTAAATAAAATAAAAAAGAAATTACAACTCGATTTAACTTTTTACATGGAAAGGAAAAAAAGGCAGCTGCGTGTGACGAGTCAAGGAAGACCTCTTCCCGTAAGACAAAATTCCCGGTAGTGCTCTTCGGTCTTGGAAATTTATTCCTAAAGGTAAAACGTCACTTTCGTCTCCAAGAGTGCAGCACCATAGGTCTTGGAGCTCCGGCGAACAAAATGAGCGCTTCGAACTGGACTGCCTCTTAAGACTCTATATGCAGAGAGACTGTGGGAGAAGAGAATATTTCTTAGTGTGTCCAGACTAAATACATGAGGACGCTATTTATAGGCAAACCTCCACTCAATGCAAAAGGGAAAAATGCGTGATCATTTAATGTAGACGCGTTTTGTTGGTGGCAAGTTTGAAAACCGAAGTTGACCAAAACGCGTTTCCATGAATTGCGCTGGTAACTGTCCCACATATTTAGCACATGTGTCAAATGTGCTTAATGAAGCATCTGATCGAACCGGTTCGACTCTTTTAACAGGACGGTTCTCTGAACTGAATCGAACTGAACTTTATGGACCGGATATCCTGGTTTTTGTTCTCCAAAAAAATAGATACCGCTGAGCCCAAGGCCCAAAGTCCAATTGCCAAGAACCAAGACCAAGTCCAAGTCCAAGGCCACGGGTGCGGCTTGGCTTAGCTAGACGCGCGCGCGTGCGTGTGGCAACTTTGATTGACTAGCAATCAACTATAATTTATTATACTCCATTGTTCCCATACTAATATCATGTATATTAGTAATCTAAAAATCCAATGTGGGATGAAGAATTAAATAACTCATTTAATTCCTTCGTTAATCCAATAATTAGGTGTTGAACTATTCGACTTCCGATTCAATTTATCACTCACCGAAAATCGGTTTTGCGAGTATGAATACACAATTCTCATCTACTCCGCGAGTAGAACGCACTTGTAATAATTAATTTCCGAGAAATTAATTTCAACACCCAAAATTAATTGGTCAACTATTAAAGTCTCAAATAAACTTTAATACTAAATAATTACAATATAATACCACCAACCCACACTTCATGATCCTTCCCATTACACCATACATTATAAGCTCTCCAATAACAGATAACATCGTGAGCTCTGGCATAACCCGAATCACTAGCAATAATACCCATCAATTAATGAAGCCAAATCTCATAAATTAAATTAAATAGATTCCATATCATCAAATAAACTAATTTAAATAAAAATAAATAAATTAAGTTCAATATCTTAATTAAATCCCCCCCCAACCGTCTTCTCCAAACCTCACGCACAAACTCTTGTTCTTGTTGGTTCCAGAAACCTCACACCCCAAATTAAATTGAAGGAATATGATTAGGCGTGAAATTGTCATGATTCGTCATTAGAAATGCCCCAGTTTTGGTAGATTTTGTTGAGTATTTAGAGTCCATTGAGTATTATTTCTACACATTGATGAATTTGTCTCTTTGATGCTCATAGGTAAATCGAGGGCAAAAAACGGAGTTTGTAGGACTTTGAATCGACTCAAACGGATGCCCGGATGAGAAGATATCAAAGAAATACGATTGGTATTAGTGCGGAAGAAGAAAAGTCTCAGTTGAAGAAAAGGGAGAGCCATTCGAGTGGATCCACTCGAGCACTACCGCTCGAGCATGTGGCTCGAGCACCTAAAACTTACAGAGAATTTCAAGCATTCGAGCAGCTCGAGCGCCACCGCTCGAGCATGTTGCTCGAGCGCCCCAAATCATACAGAGAAATTTGGCCATTCGACCAGCTCGAGCGGGAGCGCTCGACCCCTTGCATCATTCGAGCTACACAGCTCGAGCGCCACCGCTCGAGCGAGTCTGCTCGAGCACTTTCAAGTTTTAGGCTTCCGAGTTCGTTTTTCGGCCCATGAGTTCCCGATTCGGCCCGATGCTTATATATACTTGTCCCGAACATGTTTTTACACACCACGACATACCACTTGATACAATATTACATTTAGAGTTAGTTTTTGGGAGAGAGGAAGAGAAGAAGAGACGAGCAAGCTTTAGTTTTACGTATTCAAGGTTTTACTTACGAATTCAAAGTTCGGTTTTGATTTTTTTTTTCGTTTCTTTCCTTTAGTTCTTTGTTCGGGAATACATTGAGACTTTGTTTTATTAATTTAATTTCAGTTCTCAGTTCTTATTTCTTTAAACCCTAGTTTATGTTTGATAATTTCTTCGTTAAAATCATTATGTTCATGTTCGTTACTTCTTCGATTGTTTTTGTTTCCGTAAAAACTATATCTATCTAAAACCTTTGTATGCTTGGGGTAGGATGAACTCGTAGAAGTAGGATGTGGGTATGTAATTAGGGTAATTCATGACGTTTAGTTTTAATTCTCTTAATTAATGAATTCTTAAAATCAATCTTAACTTTACCTTTGAATTTCGTTCGAAAAGTGTTCGAGAGAGGACAATCTTATCACTCTTTAACAATTAGTAGACTTAATGAGAGGGTTTAGAAAGGGTTAATTAATATACCAGTTTATCTAAGGAGGACGACCGCATCACCTTAGTTTAAATTAGGGTCTCGTTAATTAAGTACGATCTATTAACTCGTTAGTGGATTAGTGAAGTTGATTGTTAGGATAAAGTATTAGGGTTTTAATTCTTGAGCTTTCATCTTACAATCTTTTACTTAGGTTATTTCTTGTGTGTCACGGTTATTTTGATTATGTACCTGCTCCATTAGTATACGTAGGAATTCCTATCCTGAGCATCACCATCTCATATTTGAAAACACACTTTTACATTCTTAGTGTAATTTTCGTTTTTGCATTCATAGAGTAATTTTAGTTAGATTATATTTTATTTTCTTCTAAAAAATCCAAAAACATACACTCATATTAATTACGACGCATAGATCTTCAGGGATCTGTTCGCATACACTCCTTCCCTTGGGTTCGATAATACTTGGTCGCTATACTTACTCATACTACAGTGAACCCGTACGCTTGCAGGGAAACTACTAGTAGAAAGCTAGTATTTTCGGCTTCAAGTCAATGGCGCCGTTGCCGGGGATGGCGTAGTATGTCTTTTGAATAGGACTTGTAGATAGCTTAGTAGTTAGTAGTGAGTGCTTTACTTTTCTATTTTATTCGTACGTGTTCGGCAGTTGTATTTTTATTCTTTTGTTAGTGTTTCAGGTTTATGAAAACACGCTCGCAAGGTGAATCGAGCGAAGAGAGACGACAGTTAGATCCTGAGAAAATAGCAAGAAGAAACAGAGCCTTTTTAAGAAGGATGAATGTTGCCGGAGGAGAGAACGAGAACATGGACATTAGTAATGAGTTGGATGATGCTGCTAATGAGTTTAATCAGGTAGTGGACCGGGTTGATGGCACCGGTGGGAATGGAAGTCAGAATCAAGTCCCGTTAGGGGAGAGCCAGAGCCAAAACCCGGGTACAGAGAACATAAACAATCCAGCTCATAACCTTGACCAACACCCTCAGAACAACCCTGCATTTTCACAGAATAACTTCCCACAAAACAACTTACCTTACCCGTACCCATACCCACCATATCCATATCCACCATACCCGTACCCTCCACCTTCTGTTTACAACCCACCACCAGTCTATCACCCACCACCATCCCAACAAGTACCTGTACCACCTGCTAATCCTCAGCATGTTCCTCAGAACGCCGATCAGAATATGGCTATTCGAGGAAGGTTCACGGCACAACCGCAACGGTACTATGATGGAGTGGTATTGCCCCCTGTTGAGGCAAACAACTTCTCGATTTCCCCTGGAATTCTAAAGCTGCTTACCGAGAATCAATTCAAGGGGGAGGTTGGGAAGGAGAATCCTCATACTCATCTGAGGAGTTTTCTGATGATCGCATCCATGTTCAATTATAACGGCATGTCTGAAGATGCCAAGAGGCTCAGGCTGTTCACATTCTCTTTGACGGGAATAGCAAATGAGTGGTATGATAACACACTCCCACGGGGAGGTGTAACCACATGGGCCGAGCTCGAACGTCTATTCCTCGAGCGATTCTACCCTCCATCTAGAACCATTAAAGCAAGGATAGAGATTTTTTTTCCGCCAGAAGCCAGGTGAGGACTTACGTCAGGCGTAGAAAGATACTCTAACATGATAATTGAGTGGCCGCGGCACGGGTACAATGAGGGGGATATCATGGCGTTCTTCTAAAGTGGAGCCAGTAAGGCTGGTCAAGCCCATCTTGACGCATGTGCTAGTGGAGCATTTCTGAACCAAGGTACAGCGAGGTGTAGAGAAATCGTTGACAATATTATCACGAATGTCGGGGCATGGAACGAGGATACAGAATTTCAGAGAGCTTGTAAGTTGGAGGAGAATAAGGGGACGAAGAAGTTGTTGATGGCCATGATGGAAAAGATAAACAACATTGAGATTGGGCAAAGTTTGGTTGGAGGAAATGTAGCTGTAAGTGAGAAAGTGGATCAGCCCACAGTTCAGCAAGAGGTAGCCAACTATATGGGAGGACCTTACTACAATCAGAATGGGTATCCACAAGGTGGCAATCAATTAGGAAGGCCCTCATATGGCCAACCATTTGTACCTCCAGGTCCACAGCCTCCGCAAAATCAATGGAGGAACACACAAGGGTATCAAGGAGGCCAGCAGCCTCCTCAGAACACATGGAGGAAGAACGAGAATTTTTCATATGCTAATCCGAAGGCTGGAATTACAGTTCCTCCAGGTGTTGATCCAGGTTCGAAACCTCCAGGTTGAGAAGGGGGTGCCTCAACTGAGGAGATGTTGAGAGCTATCCTTCAGGAGGTGGGGAAGGAAGCAAGAGATTGTCCTCATTGGAGTATGATGTTAAAGAGTTGTATAAGAAAGGTGATCAGCGTGATCAAGAACTCCAGAAGAGAGATGTGGAGCTGAATCGAATCCAGCAAGAGAACAACCGACGGTTCACTTCCATAGAGTTTTAGATGAGCCAGATCGTAAAATCATTGGGTAGAGAGCTGGGTAAGTATCCTTCTATGCCGGAGGGGAACCCGAAAGTGCATTGCAAGGCGACCCATCTTAGAAGTGGAACCAACTATGATGGTCCCCAGATGCCTGCTGATTTTGAGATGCCCCAAGGAGATGTGGAGATAGAAGGAAAAGAGCCTAAGAAGGATAGAGATGAAGTTGAGGAGGTAGGAGTTGAGAAGAAGATAGGGGGTGAAGGCACTCAAGAGAGCAAAGAGCCTGAAGAGGAAGGCATTGAGAAGATTGAGAGAGATCTTAAGTGGAAGAAGGAAAATGAAGTAAGGGAGAAAGTAAAAGAGACTGAGCGTGATGAATGGGGGGTACCCAAATCTGTGATACCCGTCCCATATCCATAGCGCTTCTTGAAGAAAAAGCTTGATGAGAAATTTGCTAAATTCCTTGATGTTTTTAAGAAATTGCATATTGACATTCCTTTTTATGATGCTTTGGAACAAATGCCGAATTATGCCAAGTTCTTGAAGGACTTGATAGCGAAGAGGAGGCGAGTGGATGAGCCCAAGTTGGTGCAGCTGAACCATGAGGTGAGTGCATTAGTGCACAAAGCGCTTCCACTGAAGTTGAAGGATCCCGGGAGTTTCACGATCTTATGTGATATCGGGAATGGAGTCAAGAAGGGAGCGTTGTATGACCTTGGAGCGAGCATTAATCTTATGCATTGTCGCTATTCAAGAAGTTGGAAGGTGGAGAACTTCAGCCGACAATGATGACGCTTCAACTTGCCGACCGGTCTATTACTCGACCTCAAGGTGTAGTTGAAGACGTCCTCGTGAAAGTTGGGGATCACATCTTTCCAACTGACTTTTTGGAGGAAGATGAGCACGTTCCGTTGATCGTGGGAAGATCGTTCTTAGCAATGGCCGGGATGATGCTAGACGTGGAAAATGGGAAGATCACATTGAAAGTTGACGATCAAGAGATAAAAAATTTCCTATATGAGGCCATGAAGTACCCGAAGGAGGATGAAAGTTGTTATTGCATGGATGCAATTGATCCTCGTATTGAAGACACACCTCATATCCCTAATCTTTCTTTTAGTCATGATTTTGATGGTCCTTCACTTGATGATTTAACCCATGAGCATTATGATCTTGATTATTTTGATAGGGATAAAGGGAAGAAGTCGAAGGATTAAGAAGTGAAAAGTGTGGACGTGGTCCAGTTAGAGAGTACAGGGGGAGTTAAGAAGAAAAAGTCAAAATTCAAGAAATTGATTAGTAAGACTCCTCTAGATAAAGGCGAGAAGAAGTTGAGACCCCCACCACTTGAGGTTGAGAAGGAAGCAAATGAGCTCATGACGAAGGGGAATCAAGGAAAGGAATTCAACCACCACTCTTATGAGAGTAAGGGAGGTAATTTTGAGTATCATGTCCCATAAGCTCCTTTGAGCTTGGTCCGGCATTAGGACCTTAAAAATAGCTCTGAATGGGAGGCAACCCATTTTTATTTATTTTTTAGTGTCTTTTTTTATGTTATTAGGGTGTGGTTGAATTGTAAGTTTTAACCTCGTACTTGAGAGTTTATTTTGTAGGCTTGTCTCGAAGGAGTAAAGGTATCATGGAGTTATTCAGATTGAAGGAACCAACTCGAGACCAAGGAGTGTGATATGTTGTTGAGAAACTTGAACTATTTGGATGAGGTAACCCACAACCCCAAACTTAGACCTCTTCACAAGGTCGAAGTTTGGGGGGTGGAGTTTTTTTTATTTGTATTATGCTTACATTGCACAGGCGCACACCTTCTCTTGAGTTGATTTTGGTTATTTGGTACCTTGAGATGCTCCTTGCGCTGATATTGTTTTGATGTGCTACTACATATTTCATGCCTATCAATCATCTTATGCTTGTTGATTGCTATTCTTGAGTATATTTTGATGAGTAGAGTTAAGTTGTGAGGGTGAGTTAGGAATTTTATTGTGTGAGTGTATGAGTTAGAGTTGATTTGAGAGTGAACTCGTATACTTGCGAGTTTTCCTTTTGAGTACTTGTGTGATGAGAATGAGAATTCACTAGGACTAGCATGGATGTGAAAGCCGTGAGTTTTGAGCCTTTTGAGATTAAGATACATGAATTGATCTCTTCGTTTATGAGTGAGTCGTCACCCTAGAGGATGCTAGAACTTGTGTGTGCTCTTGCTCCTTGATTGTGTCTAGTTTGATATGCAAGTCTAAAGGCTCTAAAGCTCACGGGCTTGTCTAATCATGGATCGAGCACAAAATCAAGCACAATCATCACATGAACAAGTAAGCAAGCAAGCAAGTCTCAATCAATACCATCAAGTTCAACTAAATCTCAAAAACCAAACAATCATCATCAATAGATTTTCTGACACCAAGCCACACAATCTTAACTCCAAAAAAATATACTAAAAGATATTCAATAAGCCCACAATTAAGCACAATTTTTTTCAAAATTGAGCGAAGTAAGTTGGTGCAAATGGAATTGTAAAATGAACATACCCTCCCAAACTTTTGCATTGCTATGCAATTAAAAGTTTGGAAAAATAGTGTCACAATGAGATTTGCAACCAACTACTCACCAAGCAATTCACCACTTTAACCAAGCCACTCAAAAATTCAATCAAGCAAATCACACATGCATGCAAAAATCCAAGAACATCTTGGTGTAAATGAATAACAAATCTAAAAATAAATAAACCCCCCCAAACTTCGACATTGCTAAGCAATTCGAAGTTTGGGCCCACGATACGATCAATCAAAATGTACAACCAAGTGTCCTATATATCTCAATATATTCACATGCAATTATCCAAAAATGGTGCGCCGGTGCTATGAAACAACAAGTAAATACCCCCCCCCCAAACTTAGACATTGCCAATCAAGTCTAAGTTTGAGCCCGGGGTCCGATTGTACCTCAAAATTAGCACCAATATCACTTCGATTCTAACTCATCTTCTTTTAAGCTCTCCCTCTTTTTGCAATTGAGCTCGAAATACCTCCAACTTTCCTCAAAGCGTACCCGATCCCCTACAAAACAAGACAAAAACAAGAAAATATCAAACACACACTAACATAAAAATGAAAAATACTTAAAAACGGTAAAATAATGGGTTGCCTCCCATTTAGCGCTAGGTTTAGTGTCCTTTACCGGACTTATTGAGTGAAACCAAACTTCCTATCGGAATGGCCAATGATATCGATCCTCCTTGTCATTATACTTCATTCTTTGAGCTTCGAAGTCAAGGAGGCTCTCATGAAACGTAGACCAATAGCTAATCTTCCTATTGCATCTTTTCAAGAATGAATGTCCATCTTCCTCTTTCACCATCATCTCCTTCCGTTCCTTCTCTTCTCTTCCAAGGATGCACAAGATCTTCATTATTTCAACCTTATGGTCAAAGTTCTCAAGAGGTAAAATAAAATCAATAGAAACAATATCATCTAAAGTACAAATTGAAGAGATTAAAGGTTTAGAAATGCTCATTTCGGTCTTCAATTCGTCCTTCAATGCTTCTTGTTTCTCTTGATCGTTGTAGCTCTTGTCCATCAAGGGACATTCCTCTTCGTAACTTTCAACCAAGGAATTTTCGGTTCCATCTTTCTCCTTTTCATCCTTGTTCCTATCAATGCAAACAAGATAAAGATCATCATTAACATCATCAAAGAGAGGATTATTAAAAATGTGAGAATAGAAAGGGTCATGAGAATTCTCCCAAGTTTCATCAACACAATGCTCAATGACATCAAGTGTCTTGCACTCAAGATCATCCAATGGATATCTCATTTTCTCATCACTTGGTCCCTCTACTATTCCATCTTGTTCATCTTCCATTTCTTCAATATGTATTCCTTGAAGGTATCTCAAAATACGAATGTAATCTTTATTTTTGTCTTCTTCTTCAAGGAAATTCCAAATATGGGCATAGCTCAACTCTTCCCCTTCTTTCTCTTCCTCTTCTACTTCCTCGACTACTTCTTCTTCAACTTCCTCTACCACTTCTTCTTCCTTTTCTTGCTCAATGCAACTCCCAACAATGTTGTGATCCAACTCTTCACGGTCAATATTTGATTCGGATGGAAATTCACTTTGTTCGCTTTTATAGTTCACACCGGAGCAAAGTTGATCAACTTTACATTGCAAATCATGCATTTGTTTTGCAAGATCGGGGACAATAATGGAGGGTGTTGTCTCTTCTAACTTCATCATCCTTTCTCCGGCTTGTCGAATACACTCATTATAGGCTGCACATGCATCATTAAAAGTAGACAACGTTTCAAGGAGTCTCGAATCTTGATAAGATGAAGGAAATTGTTGCATTTGCCACTCATAGTCGAAATTCTCTCCATTATCGTACCCAACTTCTTCTTGTGGAAGATATATCATACCATCTTGATCAAAACATAGATTCCAAGGGTATTGATATTATCCATCCATCTATCCAATTAAGCACCTACACAAAGGAAGAGTATCAAATTCAAACAAGATAAAAGAAAATGCACTATCAATCACGTTCAACTAGCACTAAGTTACACTAAAACCAACTAATCCCCGGCAACGGCGCCAAAAACTTGTTTGCCAAATTTGTTAAAGCACAAATCCGAACTCACTCGCAAGTGTACGAGATCATTGTTATAGTAAGACAAGTGACCAAGTTAAATATCGAACCACGGGACTAGTGGCTAGTGTAGCCTTAATACTATGCATTGTCGCGTAATTGTAGTGCGGACCAATATTTTGGAAGGGATTTTCTCGGAATTAAAACACAAATAAAAGCAACTAAACAAATCAAAGAAAATAACTAAATGAAAGAAATAAGCAAATACTAATTTTAGGGATTTTCACAACAATTAAACGAGACGTGTTCGGGTGTTCATCATCACATGAGAATCAAGTACACGATTCGATAAGTAATAACTATTCAAGTTTCCGATCAACTATAGAAGCAATCACTAAACATCACGTATTCACCGTACTGGATAAGCCTAGGCAAACACGTCAAATGAAAACATCGGATCGTTAATTTTCTCACTTATCACCAATTTCTCAATTAAGAAACAAGTGTAGGAAATACGGGGTTCTAATGAAAATACCCAACTCTCGTTGCGATACCTCAATATCCACTCAAATCACATAAATCACCCACACCCATACAAGATCATGCATCGACCCAACTCTCGTTGCGATAAACACACAATCTAAATACGAATTACAAGAGCAATCATGAAATCGAACAATCAAAGTCCATAATCCTAATAGTTTGACCTTCAACTAGAATAGATATCACAAATCAAATCAAATACTCAATTACTCATGTAAATCCAAACACCCAAACACAAGGAAATTAACTAAGCATAATATCAAATAAACTCATATGAAATAAAGAGAATAATCCATAATCATGAAAATTAAGCAAATAGAAATGAAATTAAGGAAAGAAGTCACCTCTATGGAGTTGATTTAGCTACAAAACTTGAGAATCCTTGCTTGAATTGAAAGAAACTACTAATTGAAAGCATAATCTAACCTAATCTATACTAGAAATTGAAGAAAATGCAAAAGAAAAAAATGAAAAGAAAAAAAACTAATCTAGGGGATTAGGGTTCTAAAGCCCTTGAAAAACTGAGTGTAAAGTCAGGAAGAAAGGTATTTATAAGTGGGTAAGAAAGCTCTTGGCCGAAATTGCATTTAAGTCCTCCAAAAGTTGAAATTTCTAATTTTTCGCGAGCAGAGGAGGTTCGGACCGGTTTGCCTTAGTTTGGACCGGCCGGTCTGAAACATTGCTAACCGGTCTAATGCTCCCGAAGCAAAGATACCGGTTTGGGCCTCTTCGTACCGGCCGATCTGGACATTGCTAACCGGTCTGATCACTTTTTGGGCATATTTTGCTTCTTCTTTGCATTCCAACTTGTATTTTGACTTGATTCTTCATCCTTTGAATATCCTTGCTCGACTCTTCTTCAGTTTTGGACATATTTCGCTCATTTTCCTACACAATGAACAAAAATACCTTTTTCGACAATTAAGCACAAACAATCAAATTAATGTAAAAAATGCAAGAAATCCAATTAAATTTGGCAAAAATAGTACACGAATTTCTAGCAAAAATCACACTAATCACCAATATGCGTGATTGATTGTTTGAGAGAGTCCCTTATTATTAATATACACTTGTGAGGGAGTGAAACACATCGTTGAGTGTACATCCATGTTTGATCTTGGTGTTTCTTATTGTTATTGCATGAGTATGAAGAAGGGAGGTGAGTGAGTATATGTGAGATTGATCTTTGAAGCTCGAGTTCATTTACTTGCATGATTTGATTCTTTGACTCAATCCTAACAATTTCACTTGACTTATTATTTCATTGCTTGAGGACAAGCAATATGGTAAGTTTGGGGGGGTTTGATTAGGCTGTTGGGAAAATAGGGGTGCCCGAAATCTATTCGGGGTGAAATTTAAATACGGATTTAAATTCAATTATTACTAGCATGAATTAATCCTAATTAATTCAAATAATAATTCCAACAACAAATTTAACATCATGCATGTTGAATTAATTCACATAAAATCTAGGCGGAATAAACAAGAATTTATGTGACTTACGTACCTCTTGTAGAATTGACCTTTGAATAAACGGGACAATCACGATCACGCTTTATCAACCCAAAAACCTTCTCAAGTATTTCCCTTTCGCCTTACTTGATCACCGGTGGGAGATGCTTTTAAGTCATTTAAATAACTAAGGAAAAAGAAAAATATATATGCTCTTGATTTTTTCAACACATGGAATTATGTATTTGGGGATGAAATAATCACCCTCTATTTATAGAGGTAGTGGCCAAAAATATGAGGAGAAAAGGAGAAGAGAAAATCTTTTCTTAGTCTCTAAGAAATCTTGAATATATCTCATATATTCTTTTCTCCATAATAAAATATTCCACAAAAATCTCACTCTTATTTTCAAGGCCATATTGATAGAAAATTATAGAGAGAATATCCAAGCTTTGGATCTTCTTGAATATATGAGATAATCTTGTATTCCAAGAATACTTATCTTCCATAATATCTTTCCAAGAAAATCAACAAAATCTTTTCTCAATCTATATTCCTAATTTTCGAAAAATACAAGAAAAATCAGCATTATATTATCTTTTTATTTTAATCATCTTATCATTATTGGACTACTTAATGGGCTATTTGAGGGGCCTTTAAGGAGAATTAAGGATGGACCTCCTAATGGACTTCTTAATTTCAATATTGAGCCCCAATATAATTCAATCCATTAATATTAATTATTACCACTAATAAATTAATATTGCACTATCCATCTTAATCCATATTACGATAATATGGGCTCCCGGTTATTATTTTCCGTGTTTAAGATTATCAAGTCCATTAATTAATTAAGCTTCTGAATAGCTCTAAATTAATTAATACATTTCACCTTGGAGTAAAGACAACACAGCATTATTTTCTGTACCGAAGAAACTGATTCTTCACTTGCAAGATTTGGTACGATAAAACTTCTGAGCCCACCAAGGGGACTAATCACACGAGCCGTACTCGCACGCGTTTCTCCGTATTAAATCTTAGCAACCGTCGTATGATTAATATTACTGTCCAAAGCACAAGGTTCGAAGTCTCGATGATTCTCACCCAACATGAATCAAAGCAGTAACCATTAAGCACACACGGTCCTATTTAAGTGACGGAGATTAAGAAATCAATAACCACTGAGGTCTAATTCTTCACATTTCAGAACAGAAGAATTTATCCTTGTTGTAGGTCCTCTTCAACACATACTAAATGTGCTAGTGCAATCTCTTAGTCAAGACAGACCAATCTGAGACTTACACATCGACCTTTCACGACGGATTGTTCAATTCCACCTAGGTCGTGAAAATGTACGTTTAGTTACAAGGAAACTGTTAATGTTATCTTCCGTGATCGGGTATCACCACATTAACTACAATGTAACTAGTACTATTATGAACTGTTTGCAATAAATATTTAACATTCAATCATATCTAAAGCATATGCAATAAAAGAATTATTCTCATAAACAAGTGTTTGATACACGAGTTATACAAAGTAAAAGCATACTTTCACGTATAACTCCAACATAAGCGTGAAATTGTCATGATTCGTCGTTAGAAATGCCCCAGTTTTGGTCGATTTTGTTGAGTATTTAGAGTCAATTGAGTATTATTTCTACACATTGATGAATTTGTCTATTTTATGCTCATAGGTGAATCATGGGTAAAAAACAGAGTTCATAGGACTTTGAATCGACTCAAACGGATGCCAGGATGAGAAGATATCGAAGAAATACGATTGGCATTAGTGCGGAAGAAGAAAAATCTCAGTTGAAGAAGAAGGAGAGCCATTCGAGTGGATCCACTCGAGCACTACCGCTCGAGCATGTGGCTCGAGCACCTAAAACTTACAGAGAATTTCAAGCATTCGAGCAGCTCGAGCGCCACCGCTCGAGCGTGTTGCTCGAGCACCCCAAATCATACAGAGAAATTTGGCCATTCGACCAGCTCGAGCGGGAGCACTCGACCCCTTGCATCAAACGAGCTACACAGCTCGAGTGCCACCGCTCGAGCGTGTCTGCTCGAGCACTTTCAAGTTTCCGGCTTCCGAGTTCGTTTTTCGGCCCATGAGTTCCTGATTCAGCCTGATGCTTATATATACTCGTCCCAAACACGTTTTTACACACCACGACATACCACTTTATACCATATTACATTTAGAGTTAGTTTTTGGGAGAGAGAAAGAGAAGAAGAGACGAGCAAGCTTTAGTTTTACGTATTCGAGGTTTTACTTACGAATTCATAGTTCGGTTTTGATTTTTTTTCGTTTTTTTTCTTTAGTTCTTTGTTTGTGAATACAATGAGACTTCGTTTTATTAATTTAATTTCAGTTCTTAGTTCTTATTTCTTTAAACCCTAGTTTATGTTTGATAGTTTCTTCGTTAAAATCATTATGTTCATGTTCGTTACTTCTTCGATTGTTTTTGTTTCCGTAAAAACCATGTCTAGCTAAAACCCTTGCATGCTTGGGGTAGGATAAACTCGTACAAGTAGGATGTGGCTATGTAATTAGGGTAATTCATGACGTTTAGTTTTAATTCTCTTAATTAATAAATTCATAAAACCAATCTTAACTTTACCTTTGAATTTCGTTTGAAAAGTGTTCGAGAGAGGACAATCTTATCACTCTTTAACAATTAGTATACTTAATGAGAGGATTTAGAAAGGGTTAATTAATCTACCGGTTTATCTAAGGAGGACGACCGCATCACCTTAGTTTAAATTAGGGTCTCGTTAATTAAGCATGATCTATTAACTCGTTAGTGGATTAGTGAAGTAGATTGTTATGATAAAGTATTAGGGTTTTAATTCTTGAGCTTTCATCTTACAATCTTTTACTTAGGTTATTTCTTGTGCGTCACGGTTATTTTGATTATGTACCTGCTCCTTTAGTATACGTAGGAATTCCTATTATGAGCATCACCATCTCATATTTGAAAACACACTTTTACATTCTTAGCGTAATTTTCCTTTTTGCATTCATAGAGTAATTTTAGTTAGATTATATTTTATTTTCTTCGAAAAAATCCAATAACATACACTCATATTAATTACGACGCGTAGATCTTCAGGGATCTGTTCGCATACACTCCTTTCCTTGGGTTCGATAATACTTGGTCGCTATACTTACTCATACTACAGTGAACCCGTACTCTTGCGGGGAAACTACTAGTAGAAAGCTAGTATTTTCGGCTTCAAGTCAATGGCGCCGTTGCCGGGGATGGCGTAGTATGTCTTTTGAATAGGACATGTAGATAGCTTAGTAGTTAGTAGTGAGTGCTTTACTTTTCTATTTTACTCGTACGTGTTCGGCAGTTGCATTTTTATTCTTTTGTTAGTGTTTCAGGTTTATGAAAATACGCTCGCAAGGTAAATCGAGCGAAGAGAGACTACAGTTAGATCCTGAAAAAATAGGCAGAAGAAACAGAGCCTTTTTAAGAAGGATGAATGCTACCGGTGGAGAGAACGAGATCATGGACATTAGTAATGAGTTGGATGATGCTGCTAATGAGTTTAATCAGGTAGTGGACCGGGTTGATGGCACCGGAGGGAATGGAAGTCAGAATCAAGTCCCGTTATGGGAGAGCCAGAGCCAAAACCCGGGCACACTGAACATAAACAACCCAGCTCATAACCTTGTCCAACACCCTCAGAACAACCCTGCATTTCCACATAACAACCTCCCACAAAATAACTTACCTTACCCGTACCCATACCCACCATATCCATATCCACCATACCCGTACCCTCCACTTCCTGTTTATAACCCACCACCAGTCTATCACCCACCACCACCCCAACAAGTACCCGTTCCACCTGCTAATCCTCAGCATGTTCCTCAGAACGCCGATCAGATTATGGCTATTCGAGGAAGGTACGCGACACAACCGCAACAGTACTATGATGGAGTGGCATTGCCCCCTGTTGAGGCAAACAACTTCTCGATTTCCCCTGGAATTCTAAAGTTGCTTACCGAGAATCAATTCAAGTGGGAGGTTGGGAAGGAGAATCCTCATACTCATCTGAGGAGTTTTCTGATGATCGCATCCATGTTCAATTATAACGGCATGTCTGAAGATGGCAAGAGGCTCAGGCTTTTCCCATTCTCTTTGATGGCAATAGCAAAGGAGTGGTATGATAACACGCTCCCACGAGGAGGTGTAACTACATGGGCCGAGCTCGAGCGTCTGTTCCTCGATCGATTCTACCCTCCATCTAGAACCATTAAAGCAAGGATATAGATTTTTTCTTTCCGCCAGAAGCCAGGTGAGGACTTACGTCAGGCGTGTGAGAGATACTCTAACATGTTAATTGAGTGGCCGCAACACGGGTACAATGAGGGGGATATCATGGTGTTCTTCTATAGTGGAGACAGCAAGGCTGGTCAAGCCCATCTTGACGCGTGTGCTAGTGGAGCATTTCTGAACCAAGGTACAGCGAGGTGTAGAGAAATCGTTGACAATATTGTCACGAATGACGGGGCATGGAACGAGGACCCAGAATTTCAGAGAGCTTGTAAGTTGGAGGAGATTGAGGGGACGAGGAAGCTGTTGATGGCCATGATGGAAAAGATAAACAACATTGAGATTGGGCAAAGTTTGGTTGGAGGGAATGTAGCAGTGAGTGAGATAGTGGATCAGCCCACAGTTCAGCAAGAGGTAGCCAACTATATGGGAGGACCTTACTACAATCAGAATGGGTATCCACAAGGTGGCAATCAATTAGGAAGGCCCTCCTATGGCTAACAATTTGTACCTCCAGGTCCACAGCCACCGCAAAATCAATGGAGGAACACACAAGGGTATCAAGGAGGCCAGCAGCCTCCTCAGAACACATGGAGGAAGAATGAGAATTTTTCATATGCTAATCCGAAGGCTGGAATTACAGTTCCTCCAGGTGTTGATCCAGGTTTGAAACCTCCGGGTTGAGAAGGGGGTGCCTCAACTGAGGAGATGTTGAGAGCTATCCTTCAGGAGGTGGGGAAGGAAGCAAGAGATTGTCCTCATTGGAGTATGATGTTAAAGAGTTGCATAAGAAAGGTGATCAGCGTGATCAAGAACTCCAGAAGAGAGATGTGGAGTTGAATCGAATTCAGTAAGAGAACAACCGACGGTTCACTTCCATAGAGTTTCAGATGAGCCAGATCGTAAAATCATTCGGTAGAGAGCCGGGTAAGTATCCTTCTATGCCGGAGAGGGAACCCAAAAGAGCATTGCAAGACGATCCAGCTTAGAAGTGGAACCAACTATGATGGTCCCCAGATGCCTGCTGATTCTGAGACGCCCCAAGGAGATGTGGAGATAGAAGGAAAAGAGCCTAAGAAGGATAGAGATGAAGTTGAGGAGGTAGGAGTTGAGAAGATAATAGGGGGTAAAGGCACTCAAGAGAGAAAAGAGCCTGAAGAGGAAGGCATTGAGAAGATTGAGAGAGTTTCTAAGTGGAAGAAGGCAAAGGAAGCAAGGGAGAAAGTGAAAGAGACTGAGCGTGATGAATGGGGGGTACCCAAATCTGTGATACCCGTCCCATATCCACAGCGCTTCATGAAGAAAAAGCTTGATGAGAAATTCGCTAAATTCCTTGATGTTTTTAAGAAATTGCATATTAACATTCCTTTTTATGATGCTTTGGAACAGATGCCGAATTATGCCAAGTTCTTGAAGGACTTGATAGCGAAGAGGAGGCGAGTGGATGAGCCCAAGTTGGTGCAGCTGAACCATGAGGTGAGTGCATTAGTGCACAAAGTGCTTCCACTGAAGTTGAAGGATCCCGGGAGTTTCACGATCTTATGTGATATTGGGAATGGAGTCAAGAAGGGAGCGTTGTATGACCTTGGAGCGAGCATTAATCTTATGCCATTGTCGCTATTCAAGAAGTTGGAAGGTGGAGAACTTCAGCCGACAATGATGACGCTTCAACTTGCCGACCGGTCTATTACTCGACCTCAAGGTGTAGTTGAAGATGTCCTCGTGAAAGTTGGGGATCACATCTTTCCAGCCGACTTTGTGGTGCTCGACATGGAGGAAGATGAGTATGTTCCGTTGATCTTGGGTAGACCGTTCTTAGCAACGGTTGGGATGGTGCTAGACATTGCAAATGGGAAGATCACATTGAAAGTTGACGATCAAGAGATACAAATTTCCCTATATGAGGCCATGAAGTACCCGAAGGAGGATGAAAGTTGTTATTGCATGGATGCAATTGATCCTCGTGTTGAAGACACACCTCATATCCCTAATCTTTCTTTTAGTCATGATTTTGATGGTCCTTCACTTGATGATTTAACCCATGAGCATTATGATCTTGATTATTTTGATAGGGATAAAGGGAAGAAGTCGAAGGATGAAGAAGTGAAAAGTGTGGATGTGGTCCAGTTGGAGAGTAAAGGGGGAGTTAAGAAGAAAAAGTCAAAATTCAAGAAATTGATTAGTAAGACTCCTCCAGATAAAGGCGAGAAGAAGTTGAGACCCCCACCACTTGAGGTTGAGAAGGAAGCAAAGGAGCTCATGATGAAGGGGAATCAAGGAAAGGAATTCAACCACCATTCTTATGAGAGTAAGGGAGGTAATTTTGAGTATCATGTCCCATAAGCTCCTTTGAGCTTGGTCCGGCATTAGGACCTTAAAAATACCGCTGAATGGGAGACAACACATTTTTATTTGTTTTTTAGTGTTTTTTTTATGTTATTAGGGTGTTGTTGAATCGTAAGGGATTGATTTGAGTTGAAAAAGGAGAATTGTGATTGCTTGAGTGATGATGAGAAGAAGGTGTGATGAAGAATGTGAGTTGTGGGAAAGACAAAAAATTTGAGAATGAACAAAAAAAATAATGAGCTCATGTGTTTCTGCGAAAAAGAGAAAAGAAAAAAAAAGTGAAGTGATTGAAAAGTGAAAAGAGTTGAGAAAAAAATTGAAGTGTTGAAAGTAGAGGAATTGAAAATTGTATTGAATGAAGATGTTTGAAGTATTTTGTTCCTCGTCTTGAAGTACCAAAGTTTGATTTTCTATTCTCCATTCACTTGAGTCACTTATCCCATATAGTTATCCCACCTGTCCAAAGAGCCTACATTACAACCTTGAGAAAAGTCCTTTTTGATTCGGCATTGATTTCTATAGTATGGTCGGAGTTGAGAGTACTTACAAGCCTATGACTGCCAATATGTGTGATTGATTGTTTGAGAGAGTCCCTTATTATTGATATACACTTGTGAGGGAATGAAACACATCGTTGAGTGCACATCCATGTTTGATCTTGGTATTTCTTGTTGATATTGCATGAGTATGAAGAAGTGAGGTGAGTGAGTATATGTGTGATTGATCTTTGAAGCTCGAGTTCATTTACTTGCATGATTTGATTCTTTGACTCATTCCTAACAATTTCACTTGACTTATTATTTCATTGCTTGAGGACAAGCAATATGGTAAGTTTGGGGGCGTTTGATTAGGCGTGAAATTGTCATGATTCGTCGTTAGAAATGCCCCAGTTTTGGTCGATTTTGTTGAGTATTTAGAGTCAATTGAGTATTATTTCTACACATTGATAAATTTATCTCTTTGATGCTCATAGGTGAATCGAGGGCGAAAAACGGAGTTCGTAGGACTTTGAATCGACTCAAACGGATGCCCGGATGAGAAGATATCGAAGGAATACGATTGGTATTAGTGCGGAAGAAGAAAAGTCTCAGTTGAAGAAGAGGGAGAGCCATTCGAGTGGATCCACTCGAGCACAACCGCTCGAGCATGTGGCTCGAGCACCTAAAACTTATAGAGAATTTCAAGCATTCGAGCAGCTTGAGCGCCCCAAATCATATAGAGAAATTTGGCCATTCGACCAGCTTGAGTGGGGGCGCTCGACCCCTTGCATCATTCGAGCTACACAGCTCGAGCGCCACCGCTCGAGCATGTCTGCTAGAGCACTTTCAAGTTTCCAGCTTCCGAGTTCGTTTTTCGGCCCATGAGTTCCCGATTCGACCCGATGCTTATATATACTCGTCCCAAACACGTTTTTACACACCACGACATACCACTTGATACCATATTATGTTTAGAGTTAGTTTTTGGGAGAGAGGAAGAGAAGAAGAGACGAGCAAGTTTTAGTTTTACGTATTCGAGGTTTTACTTACGAATTCATAGTTCGGTTTTGATTTTTTTTCCGTTTCTTTCCTTTAGTTCTTTGTTCGTGAATACATTGAGACTTCGTTTTATTAATTTAATTTCAGTTCTTAGTTCTTATTTCTTTAAACCCTAGTTTATGATTGATAATTTCTTCGTTAAAATCAATATGTTCATGTTCGTTACTTCTTCGATTGTTTTTGTTTCCGTAAAAACTATGTCTAGCTAAAACCCTTGCATGCTTGGGGTAAGATGAACTCGTAGAAGTGGGATGTGGGTATGTAATTAGGGTAATTCGTGACGTTTAGTTTTAATTCTCTTAATTAATGAATTCTTAAAATCAATCTTAACTTTACCTTTGAATTTCGTTCGAAAAGTGTTTGAGAGAAGATGATCTTATCACTCTTTAACAATTAGTAGACTTAATGAGAGAATTTAGAAAGGGTTAATTAATCTACCGGTTTATCTAAGGAGGACGACCGCATCACCTTAGTTTAAATTAGGGTCTCGTTAATTAAGCACTATCTATTAACTCGTTAGTGGATTAGTGAAGTCGATTGTTAGGATAAAGTATTAGGGTTTTAATTCTTGAGCTTTCATTTTACAATCTTTTACTTATATTATTTCTTGTGCGTCACGGTTATTTTGATTATGTACCTGCTCCGTTAGTATACGTAGGAATTCCTATTCTGAGCATCACCATCTCATATTTGAAAACACACTTTTACATTCTTAGCATAATTTTTCTTTTTGCATTCATAGAGTAATTTTAGTTAGATTATATTTTATTTTCTTCTATAAAATCCAATAACATACACTCATATTAATTACGACGCGTAGATCTTCAGGGATCTGTTTGCATACACTCCTTCCCTTGGGTTCGATAATACTTGGTCGCTATACTTACTCATACTACAGTGAACCCGTACGCTTGCGGGGAAACTACTAGTAGAAAGCTAGTATTTTCGGCTTCAAGTCAGAATACATCATGCCCTCTCATCGTCTAAATCCCTATATTATCGTCTTCTCACGCCCCCAATAAAATTGATGAAATTCTTCGTTCATTTAAAGAAGTGTTTCTACATTTACTCTCCTTCGCATCAGCAAAAATTTACGGTTTCAATAGTTGCACGATTTCTAGCGGGATTTGCTAGAATTGCACAACTTCTCAAAAGCCCTAAAATTGAACAACTATGAAATCTCCATGTTTCCTTAGAATTGGAATTTCATTTCGATTTAATCTTAGATCAATTACAACTTGATTCATGCGTGTTTGATTGTCGTTTTCCATTAAGAGATTTGATTTAGATTTTAGAATTAGGATTTGGTTTCAGTGGGGAAAATGATGCGCGTGATTGCATGTTTAAAATGACAACATATAATGCATTTTTCTGCTAATTTGTATTGAAATGATGCAATAATATGCAAATACAAGGATCTAAATCCAAAAAACAAATATAATTAGGTGATTGTTGTTACTCGAAATATGTATCCTAATACGATTAATGTGGCTTTTGGGTCGAAGAACTAACTTAATAATTTAGGTTGATTTGGATAATTATTGCTTGAGGCTATATGTAATAAATGATAACTGAAAGCAATAAATGCAAGAAGATTTGCCAAGTTTTTGTGTTGACTTGGGCTTGAAGTGGTAGGTGTGTATTCAATGCTAATGAGCAAGTATTTATAGCCCAAGGGCATACCCTTGGGCTAACGTAACTTTATTCGGGCAGCTCAACATTAAATGCACGGGCTGGCCCTAGTTTTGAGTAATGGGCCGAGGCCCCTCGTGTAGGTGAGCTCGGCCCAATTGGAGACGGCCACGTGGAAAGTGGCTTGTACTAGTTCCTGAGATCGTGGGATTTTCTGCCATAAGTATGGTCTGTCCCTCTGGAGTTGGTGTCGATTTACTGTTCCTCGTACTTAGAATGGAATGATTGTCTGATGACGTCCATATTTGACTTTACTTAAGATAAGACCAAACACATGGTGCCCTCGTCATGAAGGTAGTCGAGGCGGATCACTCTTTGTCATTAAGCTTTGTTCCATACTTATCTTTATTTGAGATGACCTTCACCATAGAGCTCCATGTCTGCCTTACCGAGGCTGATCAGATCCTTGTCCCTCGCTCTTCATGTCGAGACGGAGACTAATGAGCTGGCGCGAAATACCCTTAGGCTGAGGTCGTGACTGGATGACCAACGAACCTCTTTTGATTCATTGTAGTATACCGAGGCCAAGATTTGGTAGGTGAGACCTTAGGTCCTTTATCACATCGTCTCTAATACCTTGGTTGTGACCTCGTCTACCTTGCCTTGGCTTCATCTTGTCCAGCATGGATTATTCGTCACACAACAGTGGCCATTTTAATAAAGATGAAAATTTTTGGGACAAAAATAGTATAAAAATCTCATAAAATATCAAATAGAGATATATGTGTAGTTTTATAATAATATTTTAAATTAGTTTAAATGAAAAGGGATATTTTTTATATTTTATATTTATTAATTTTTTTATTAGGGCGATATAGTGCAATTGCGATATGCATAGTGCAAACGCTCTAATGCAAAGTGCAATCCCTAGAGAAAAATGTTGTACGTTGGATCGAAGATTCAACAGTTTTTAAAGGGTCTACTGACGTCAGGAAGGGCGAAATCTTCCTGACCGTAGAAAAACCTGAAAGATTTTATCCAAAGTAATCACCTTTTATCTCTTAATAATCATCTCTCCGTGTAGGGACGATCATTGGGCCCCCCTAGAGTCAAAATTTTTCAATTAAGTTTCACAACATATATATGTCCTTTGTACTTTCATAATTTGACTCCATCAATTTCTTACTTATTTATAATTTTGGTAATATTATTTAACATTTATATGAAAACCCCTTTACTGAGCCCCAACAAATATACTGGACTTTTATGCATTTGTTGTGCTTTGATTACCAACGAAACTCAATATTTATTTTTGAAATGAAGGTAGAAATTTATCTGAAGTTTTTACATACCTAATATTAAGTACAACCTTAGAAGGACCTTCAACCTTAGAGATCTTTAAAATTAGGAAAATTAAAAATAAAAACTCAATTCACAAAACCTTCGATAGAATCATAATCTTTCTTCTCAAATAAAACTCACCCAACAATGATTCTATTTTTTTTATACAAATCAGGTCAAACCCAACGACAAAAAAAAAGTCTCAAACAAGGGCATAGATGTTGGAGTTATACGTGAAAGTATGCTTTTACTTTGTATAACTCATGTATTAAACACTTATTTATGAGAATAAATCTTTTATCGCATTTGCTTTGAATATGAATGAATGTTAAATATTTATTACAAACCGTTCAATATATATACTACGTGTTACATTGTAGTTAATGTGGTGATACCAGATCACGGAAGATCACATTAACAGTTTTTCTTGTAACTGAACGTACAAATTCACGACCCAGGTGGAATTGAACAATCCACCGTGAAAGGTCGATGTGTATATCTCAGATTGGTCTGTCTTGACCAAGAGATTGCACTAGCACATTTAGTATGTGTTGAAGAGGACCTACATCGAGGATAAATTCTTCTGTTCTGAAATGTGAAGAATTAGACCTCAGTGGTTATTGATTTCTTAATCTCCGTCACTTAAATAGAACCGTATGTGTTTAATGATTACTGTTTTGATTCATGTTGGGTGAGAATCATCGTGACTTTGAACCTTGTGCTTTGGGCAGTAATATTAATCATACGACGGTTGCTAAGATTTAATACAGAGAAACACGTGCGAGTACAGCTCGTGTGATTTGTCCCCTTGGTGGGCTCAGAAGTTTTATCGTACCAAATCTTGCAAGTGAAGAATTAGTTTCTTCGGTACGGATAATAATGTTGAGCTGTCTTTACTCCAATGTGAAAGTAATTAATTAATTTAGAGCTATTCAGAAGCTTAATTAATTAATGGACTAGATAATCTTAAACACGGAAAATAATAATCGGGAGCCCATATTATTGTAATATGGATTAAGATGGATAGTGCAATATTAATTTATTAGTGGTACTAATTAATATTAATGGACTAAATTGTATTGGGGCTCAATATTGAAATTCAGAAGCTCATTGGAGGTCCAATCTAAATTCTCCTAAAGGTCCCTCAAGTAGCCCATTAAGTAGCCCAATAACAATAAGGTGATTAAAATAAAAGAAAATATAATTGCTGATTTTTCCTTAATTTTTGAAAAAGGCATATATGGAGAGAGAAAAGATTTTGTTGATTTTTCTTGTAAAGATATTATGGAAGAGATGTGTATTCTTGGAATACAAGATTATCTCATAAATTCAAGAAGATCTAAATCTTGTGATTTTAATCTATATTTTTTTAAAATTGCTAATATATGAGGAGATTGGGATTTTTGTGGAATATTTTATTGTGGAGAAAAGAATATATGAGATATATTCAAGATTTCTTAGAGATTAAGAAAAGATTTTCTCACCCCTATTTCACATGAAAAATTCGGCCACCCCTTGTTATAAATAGGGGATGATTATTTCATCCCCAAGTACATAATTCTATGTGTTGGAAAAATTAAGAGCAAAAATATTTTTCCTTGGTTATTTTAATTGCTTAAAAGCACTTCCCACCAGTGATCAAGCAAGGCGAAATGGACATATTTTTTAGAAGGTCTTTTGGTTGGTAGCACGTTCTTGATAGTCCCGTGATTATCAAAGGCCATATCTACAAGAGGTACGTAATCACATAAATTCCTAGTTATTCCGCCATAGGTTTTATGTGAATTAATTCAACATGCATGATGATAAAATTATTGTTGGAATTATTATTTGAATTAATTAGGATTAATTCATGCTAGTAATAATTATATTTAAATTCCTATTTAAATTTCATCCCGAATAGTTTCCGGGCCCCCTATTTTCCCAACAATAGAAACTAAAACAAACACCAAACGATCGATCCATGATCACTTGGGAATAAAATAAAATAAAAAATTGCGCCCGACGTGCAACACACGTGTAGCCAACTAGTATTTTCAAATAAAGGAAAAAATTGGGTGGTGAACAAATTAAAAAAAGGGCAAATATGCACGTCCATCGAATTATTATTTTGTGACACAAGCCGGAGTTTAGGAAAAGAGATATGAGAGAGATGTCTAGAGAGAGAAAAAAAAGAGAGTTGCGTGAGAGGGTGAGATTTTGGGTAGATCATAGGATAACCAGTTCCGAGCGTCCCCCGGCGAGGCAGAAAAATCCCTATAGATGGACAACTAGACTTTAATCGGATAGGTTGAAGTATGGCAACAATCATGGTTTGCTTACCTTTGGTGGGAGAGATTGCATAACGTTTATGTTTTGAAACTTTCCTGATAACTGTAATATGAAAACTTTGAGGAAGAAATTCAATGAGGTGGGGAATGTGGTAGATCTTTTCTGCCCTGGAAAGAGAGATAAGACTGGGATGCGATTCGGCTTTGTCAGATTCAAAAGTGGTCAGGTGGGCAATACACAGATATTCCTGGAGAAACTAAATAATATGTGGATTGGTAGCTTTAAGTTGCGAGCATATTGGCCAAGGTTCAATAGAAATAAGGTAGCTTACCAAACACCTCGATCCAAGCCGTTTTCAGCGAACTTGGGGATCAGAAGTCAGAACAAATCATTTAGGGCAGTGGTGATTGATTCTAATCAACCAAAGAACGTGAAAAACAATTTAGTGAAATAACGACTAGTTATCAACGAAGAAGCCGCGATCGAGTTTGTACCTACTCCATGTGAAAGACAATGGTTGGATAAATGTTGGGTGGGGGCTATTAGAGATAAATTCTCATGGGAGGAAAACGGGCTGAAGATCAGAAGCGGATGCGGAAACAAGTTAAAAGTGAGATTTTTGGGTGATGATTCAGTGCCTATTGAAAACTTATGTGACCAACCTATGGAGAAAGTTGTGGCGGATATGGAGGAATGGTTTGTTTATTGGTTCGAATGGTTTAGAATATGGAAGGTGGAGGATGTGTGTCATAGGAGGATTGTTTGGACAAGATGGTTAGGGGTTCCGATGCATGCTTGGAATCAAAGATTTTTTAATATGGCCTGTGGAAAATTGGGCAGATTCATCAGGACGGATCAAGACACGGAGCGCAAAGAGAATCTGGATGTCGTGAGAGTCCTAGTTGCGGCTTCGTTCCAGAAAGAGATCAACTGTTTGTTCAAAATCAATATTGAGGGTAAGGTATTCAATATTAAAACTGTGGAGGAATATCTAGGGGTCTTTTCTCGATCATCAGAGGAAGAGGTCAATACCGTAGATGAGAGGTTGGTGTGGTCAAGCGATGATGATGGGTCAGTTAGCATTGGTCCCACCCATGCGGTGATTATCAAAGATGCGGCGCCGAAATCCTCTTCCAATGAGGAATGGACATTAGTGAAAGGTGGCGGCAAGCGTAAAACGCAGATCGAGAATAAGGGGACTGAATTATTTAATTATAATTGTTTCCAAGTTCTAGGGGATCTAACTAGTCGGGGACAGTTAGAGAATGCGGCGCATGCGAGGGGAGATACAGCAGAGGGGTCCCACAGGATCGAGGGTGCTTCGGTTGATATACAATGTGAAGAATTGGGCTGTGGGCCAAAATCTAATGGTCCAATTAGCTTGGCGGTTAATCAAGAGCAGGGAAATGGGTTTGAGAAGGTTGGGCCGGAAGCTAATACTTTGGCTATAGAAAATGGGCCTCAGGGACCTGCTTCGCATAAGGATATTATCCCCAGCCCAATTTCTGACACCCAGGGTCGTAAGTCTTCAAGATGCAAAGTTATCTCACCAAAGATCCTGCGGCATAATCGAGTTAAGGCTGATCCTCCATACACTGTTACTAGGAAAGATCCGGCAGTGCTTGGTGAAGGGGATTGTATTCCAGGTTTATCTCCGCGGAGATCGTCCCAGATCAAAAGTACGAAGGATAATTTTGGGGAGAGAACTATGGCGGGCCCTCCGTTAAACAAGTGCAGATCGACAGAAGTTCCAGAGCCTTCCCAATGGAGGAGGAAAAAGGAAGGGTGTTCTAAAAAAGCCAGAAAAAAGGAGGAGAAGAAGCAATTTTGTAATTTTATGGCCGATATGGTATCTTCCGAGGATCGAGCAATATCCGCAAGAGAAAGAAATGGGGGCCGTGTGAAGGAGAAGATGATAACAGAGCAACACAAAGATTTTCTGGAAGCCAAAAAATTTGGGAAGTCGGACAGCTAATGGGCCTTTATTTGGAAGATGTAGAAGGCCAAATCAAGGGCAATGTGAAGGCTATTGAAAATCCGAACGGAGCCCCATCTACGGCGGACATGGAGAAAACAACAGGAATTAATCAATGAAGATACTTAGTTACAATATCAGAGGCTTGGGGTGCAGAGCTAAAAGCAAAGAGTTGCACGAATTCATCCTTAAAAACAGAACTGACTTTGTATGTATTCAAGAAACAAAAAAGAAAGTTATTGATGATTTTTTTATTAAATTAATCTGGGGTAAGGGTAACTGTGGGTGGATGTATAGAGAGTCGGACGGCAGGTCAGGGGGGATTTTGTCTATATGGAACACAGATTACTTCACTGCTAGGAGTTGCTGGCATATAAGAGAGGTAATAGTTGCTGGGGGGTCTGGGGTCCTGATCGAAAAGAGTGTTATGTTATAAATGTTTACGCTCCATGCCCTTGACTTGAAGCGAATTACACTACTTCTACTAGTCGCTTACCCGCGAGCGGACGGGTTCACTGTAGTAAGAGTAAGTATAATGACCAAGTATTATCGAACCCATGGGACAGTGTGTATGCGAATAGATCCCTGAAGATCTACGCGTCGTAGTTAATATGAGTGTGATGTTTTTGGATTTTTTGGAAAGATTAATTGAAACTAAAATAAACTAATTAAACTAAAATACTAAAGCAGATGAATTAACTAAGGGTTGTGTTCAAGTAAGAGATGGTGATGTTCAGGATAGGAATCCCTACGTATACTAACGGAGCAGGTACATAATCAAAATAACCGTGACACACAAGAAATAACCTAAGTATAAGAATGCAGGATGAAAGCTCAAGATTCTAAACCCTAATACTTTACCCTAACACTCGACTTCACTAATCTACTAACAAGTTAATGGATTGTGCTTAATTAATGAGACCCTAATTTAACTAAGGTGATGCGGTCGTCTTCCTTCGCTAAACTGGTAGATGAATTAACCCTTTCTAAACCCTCTAGTTAAGTCTACTCGTTGTTAAAGAGTGATACAGTCGTCCTCTCTCTAACACCTTTCGAACGAAATTCAAAAGTAAAGTCTAGATTAATTTTAAGCATTCATTAATCAAGAGAATTAAAACCTAACGTCACAAATTACCCTAATTACGTACCCACAACCTACTTCTACAAGTTCATCCTACCCCAAGCATGCAAGGGTTTTAACCGGACATGACTTTAACAAACATAAAAGCGATAGAAGAAACAACGAACATAAACATAATGAATTGAACGAAGAAAATAAGAAACATGAACTAGGGTTTTAAAAGGAAATAATTCTAAGAACTGAAATTTAATTAACTTAAACGAAGTTCAAAGCGTTTAAAGTAATCAAGCTAATGAAAAGAAACTAAAAAACGAAAAGAAACAAAGAATTCGTACGAAAAACCTCAACAAAACGTAAGTAAAGCTTGCTCGTTCTTCTCCTCTTCCTCTCTCTAAAAACTAAGTCTAAAAGTGATTTCTAAAGTTGTGGATCCTTCAAAACGTACTCGGAAGAGGTATATATAAGTAACGGGTCGAAACGGGATCGTATGGGCCGAAAACACATTTGCTCGTGCACTTGCTCGTGCACTAGTGCACGAGCTCAATCAACTCGAACGCTCAATTCTTCTCGAGAGCGAAAACTGCACGAGCAGCCTCACTCGTGCGCTAGCGCACGACTAATCCTCTTGCTCGTGTGCACTGCACGAGCACTCATGCAGTGGTGCACGACCGGCGTCTTCTCGTGCGCAATGCACGACCGCTCGAGCACTAGTGCTCGAGCTCTCCTCGCTTGTGCACTCCAATGATACTTTTGCTCCCTCGAACTAGTACTTTTCGTATTTCTTTGATATCTTCTCATCCGGGAGTCCGTTTGAGTCGATTCAAAGTCCTACGAACTCCTATTTTCGCCCTCTATCCATCTATGAGCATCAAAGAGACAAATTCATTAGTTTATGAAAATGATACGCAAATGACTCTAAATACTCAACAAAATCAACCAAAACTAGGGCATTTCGAGTGACGAATCATGACAATTTCACGCCTAATCAACCCCCCCCCCCAAACTTACCATGTTGCTTGTCCTCAAGCAATGAAATAATAAGTCAAGTGAAATTGTTAGGAATGAGTCAAAGAAATCAAATCATGCAAGCAAATGAATTCGAGCTCCAAAAATCAATCACACGTATACTCACCCACTTTCCTTTATCATACTCATGCAACAATAACAAGAAACATCAAGATCAAGCATGGATGTGCACTCAACGATGTGTTTCGCTCCTTCACAAGTGTATATCAATGATTAAGGGACTCACTCAAGCAATCAATCACTTATATCGGCAGCCATATGCTTGTAAGCACTCTTAACTCCGACCATACTCTAGAAATCAATGCTGAATCAAAAAGGACTTTTCTCAAGGTTGTAATGTAGGCTCTTTGGACAGGTGGGATAACAATATGGTAAAGTGACTCAAGTGAATGGAGAATAGAAAATCAGACTTCGGTACTTCGAGATTAGGAACAGGCTACTTCAAATATTTTCAATCAACACACTTTCAATTCCAACGCTCTCAACACTTCAATTTTTTTCCTTTCTCACTCTTTCACTTTTTTTTTCAATCACTTTTTTTTCTCTTTTTTCGCACAAACACATGAGCTCATTTTTTTTTTCTTTTGCTCATTCTCAATTTTTTTCTTTTTCCCACATCTCATAACTTCATCACACCTTCTTCTCATATTCACTCAACAAACAACTTTTTCCTTTTTCAACTCAATTAACTCCCTTCACATTCACACTTTCCTATTCTCCACTCAAATTGGGGCAAAAAGGCTTAGGAATTGGAATAGTATTCATATGTGCTAGCAAATAAAATAGGCTTTAAAGCTCAAAGGGGCTAACAAGGGATTCAATGTCATTGGTAAGGAATATTTTGGCTAAGTGACTCAATTAAATCAAAGATGGTCTAAGATCACATTCGGCATATCAAACTAGACATAATCAAGAAGCAAGAGCACACACAAGTTCTAGCATCCTCTAAGGTGACGATTCACTCACAAACGAAGAGATTAATTTATGCATCAAAATCTCATAAGGCTCAAATCTCATGGCTTTCACATCCATGCTAGTCCTAGTGAATTCTCACTCTCATCACACAAGCACTCAAAAGAAAAATTCATAAGCATACAAGTTCTTTCTCAAATCAGCTCTAGCTCAACTACTCACACAAAAGAGTCCCTAACTAAAATCCACAAATCACCCTACTCATCAAATCATACTCAAGATAGCAATCAACAAGCACAAGATGATTGATGGGCATGAAATATGCAATAGCGACTCAGATCAAAATCCCCTCTAGGAGCATCTCAAGACACCAAATAACCAAACACACTCAAAGATAAGGGGTGCTCCGGTGCAATGTAACAAGAAACAAAAAAAACTCCACCCCCCAAACTTCGACCTTGCGAAGAGGTCTGAGTTTGGGGTTGTGGGTTACCTCAACCAAACAATTCAGTTTCTCTCAAACGTAGCACACTCCCTTGCTTGAGTTTCCTCAATCTCCACGTATTTGGCACTCCTTCGAGACAAGCCTACAAAATAAAATTCTCAAGTACGAGGTTAAAACTTACGATTCAACAACACCCTAATAACATAATAAGAAACTAAAAACAAATAAAAGCAAATAAAAAATGGGTTGCCTCCCATTCAGCGCTATTTTTAAGGTCCTCATGCCGGACCGAGCTCAAAGGAGCTTATGGGACATCATACTCAAATTTACCTCCCTTACTCTCATAAGAGTGGTGCTTGCATGTCTTTCCTTGATGCCCCTCCATCTTGAGCTCCTTTGCTTTCTTCTCATCCCCAAGTGTTATGGGTCTCAACTCCTTCTCACCTTTATCTGGAGGCGTCTTCCCAAATAACTTCTTGAATTTTGACTTCTTCTTCCTAACTCCTCATTTTCCCTCCAACTGGATCACGTTCTCACCTTTCACTTCTTCATCCTTCAACTTCTTCACTTTATCCCTATCAACATAATCAAGAACATAATGCTCATGGGTTAAATTATCAAGTGAAGGATTATAAAATTCATGAATATGAGAAGGATTAGGGATAGGAGGTGTGTCTTCAACACGAGGATCAATTGCATTCATGAAATACAAACTCTCATCCTCCTTCGGGTGCTTCATGACTTCATATAGGGAAATCTTCACTTCTTGATCATCGACCTTCAATGTAATCTTCCCATTTTCCACGTCTAGCACCATCCCCGCTGTAGCTAAGAACGGTCTTCCCAAGATTAGGCGCACGTGCTCATCTTCCTCCATATCTAGGACCACAAAATCGACTGGAAAAATGTGATCTCCAACTCTCATGAGGACGTCTTCAACAACACCTTGAGGTCTCGTGATAGACCGGTCGGCAAGTTGAAGCGTCATCATTGTGGGTTGAAGTTCACCACCTTCCAACTTCTTGAAAAGCGACAACGACATCAAATTAATGCTCGCTCCGAGGTCACATAACGCTCTCTTCTTGATCCCGTTCCTGATATCACAAAGAATGGTGAAGCTCCCGGGATCCTTCAGCTTTGGAGGAAGCGCCTTGTGCACTAATGCACTCACCTTGTGGTTCAACTGCACCAACTTCGGTTCATCCACTCGCCGTCTTTTCGCGATCAAGTCCTTCAGAAACTTTGCATAATGCGGCATCTGCTCCAAAGCATCATAAAAAGGGATATTAATATGCAATTGTTTAAACACATCAAGGAATTTAGCAAACTTTTCATCAAGCTTCTTTTTCACGAAGCGTTGTGGATATGGGACGGGTATCACAGATTTGGGTACCCCCCATTCATCTTTCTCGGTCTCTTTCACTTTCTCCATTGCTTCCTTTGCCTTCTTCCACTTAGGAACTCTCTCACCCTTCTCAATGCCCTCCTCTTCAAGCTCTTTGCTCTTATGAGACTCATCCACATCTTTATGCTTCTCAATCCCTTCACTTTCAATCCCCTTCTCAACAGTAACACCTCTATCTTTCTTGTGTTCTCTTTCCCCCATCTCAACTTCCCCTTGGGGCGTCTCAGAATCAGCAGGCATCTGAGGACCTTCATAATTGGTTCCACTTCTTAACTGGATAGCCTTGCAATGCTCTTTCGGGTTCCCCTCCGGCATGGAAGGATACTTACCCGGCTCTCTATTCAACGACTTTGCAATCTGGCTCATCTGGAACTCTATAGAAGTGAACCGCCTATTGTTCTCTTGTTGAGTTCTAGTCCACTCAACGTTCATCTTCTGGAGCTCTTGATCACGATGATCACCCTTCTTATGCAACTCCTTCACATCGTACTCCAAGGATGACAACCTCTTACTTCCTTCCTCCACCTTCTGAAGAATTGCTCTCAACATCTCCTCAGTTGATGCACCGCCTTCTCCACCCGGAGGCTTTGAACCTGGGTCAACACCTGCAGGAACAGTAACACCAGCCTTTGGGTTAGCATATGAAAAGTTCTCATTTTTCCTCCATGTGTTTTGAGGAGGCTGCTGGCCTCCTTGATACCCTTGTGTGTTCCTCCATTGATTTTGAGGTGGCTGCGGCCCTGGAGGTACAAATGGCTGACCATAAGAAGGCCTTCCATACTGATTTCCACCTTGTGGATACCCATTCTGATTATAATACGGACCTCCCATGTAATTGGCTTCTTCTTGCTGACTCGTGGGTGGTTCCAATTTCTCGCTCGCTGCTACATTCCCTCCAACCAAGTTTTGCCCCATCTCAAGGTTGCTGATCTTCTCCATCATAACCATCAACAGCTTCCTTGTACCCTCATTCTCCTCCAACTTGCATACCCTCTGAAATTCTGGATCATCGTTCCATGCACCGGCATTCGTGACAATATTGTCCACGATCTCTCTACACCTCTCTATGCCTTGATTCAGGAACGCTTCGCCTGCACAGACGTCTAAATGGTCTTGCCCCGCCTTGTTGGCACCACTGTAGAAGAATGCCATCACATCTCCCTCATTGTACCCGTGCTGCGGGCACTCAATCAACATGTTTGAGTATCTTTCCCACGCTTGGCATAGGTCCTCACCTGACTTCTGGCGGAAAGAAGATATCTCAATTCTTGTTTTTATTGTCCTTGATGGAGGGTAGAATCGCTCGAGGAACAGACGCTCGAGCTCGGCCCAAGTGGTAATACCTTCCCGTGGAAGCGTATTATCGTACCACTCTTTAGCTATTCCCGTCAATGAGAATGGGAACAGCCTAAGCCTCTTGGCATCTTCAGACATGCCATTGTAATTAAAAGTGGAGGCTATCATTAGAAAACTCCTCAAATGTGTATGAGGATTCTCCTTCCCGATCACTCCCTTGAACTGATTCTCGGTAAGCAGCTTTAGAATTCCCGGGGAAATCGAGAAGTTATTTGCCTCAACAGGAGGCAATACCACTCCATCATAGTACCGTTGTGGCTGCGCTGCAAACCTCCCTCGAATGGCCATATGTTGATCTACGTTCTGAGGAACGTGTTGAGGATTGGCAGTAGGTACGGGTACTTGTTGGGGTGGTGGTTGGTAAACAGGTGGTTGATTGTAAACTGGAGGTGGAGGATAATGGTATGGTGGGTAAGGATAAGGTGGGTATGGGTAGGGTGGATAAGGTAAGTTGTTTTGTAGTAAGTTAGGATGTGGGTAAGCAGGGTTGTTATGAGGATTTTGGACAATGTTATGAGCTGGATTGCCTACGTTTTGTGTATCCGGGTTTAGGCTCTGGCTATCCCCTAACGGAATTTGATTCTGGCTACCACTAACTCCAGTGCCTTCAACTCGGCCCAATTCCTGATTGAACTCATTCCCGGCATCTTCCAACTCATTCGTGATGTCCATCGGTTCTTTCCCTAAACCGGCAGAATTCATCCTTCGTAAAAAGGCTCGATTTCTTCGTGCCATCGTCTTAGGATCTGACTGTAATCTCTCTTCGCTCGTATTTCCTTGCGAGCGTGTTTTCATAAACCTGACACACTAGCAGAAGGATCAAAACGCAACTGTCGATTGAATAAAAATAAAAATAAACAGAAAATAAGGCACTCACTACTAACTACTAAGCTATCTACAAGTCCTATTCAAGCGAACGAAACCCTAATACAGTGATCTATTGCAAAAGAAACCTATACTACCCACACTTATTATCTGGTGGGAAAAACGATTACAAAATCATACAAGGGTTGCGATAGAGAAACGATCTAAAACCACAATAACAGAAAACCAGAAAATAAAATACACGTTTCAGGCAGAGCCAACAATCCACGAATCCTTGGCTCTAATACCATTTGATGGAACGCGCCGGTGAAGGCGGTCCGTCCCCAAGATCGTTGTTGGGATACCAAACGTGTATAAACAATTAAAGACCTAAACATGCATCTAAAGACAAGTTTAGATTCGTTACCCTTGAAGACTGAGGCGTTGATTCCACTAGAGATCTTCTAGTCTGTCTCCCAACCTCGTTCGTACACCAGGTGGACGGCGAACTAGCGAACGTGGAGAAAAGTGCCTCCCAATTTCGTCTCCTCAAAACCCTACTCATGAATTTCGGCTGCTGCTCTCTGATCTTAGAGTGTAGGGTTTCAAAGACGAAATTGAAGCCTTTATATAGACTCCTTAGGTTTCATAGGCCAGACTAGGGATCTATTAGAAGGTATAGGATTTGGGCTCCTCACGGACCCAAATACTCTTATGTTCAGCCCAGAACATTTATTTGGCCCGTGAACATTAATTCATTCCACTAGAAAATTAATGTTGCACTCCCATCCTATCCTGAACCGAATCAGGGCTTCTATTAAACTCTATAATTCCCCATATTGAAGATATCGCACGTCCATTAATTATTAAAGCTTCAGACCGCTTTATTTAATTAACATCTATTATTCCTTGAGTAGTACCACTCAACCTTGTTATCGTACGGATATAATCCACCTGCAGGGTTTAATACGATAATCCTTTATGAGTTTCCTCAAGGGGACGTCATCAACCTGGATCACCAGGACACGGTGCCCTAATGTCAATAAATAGACATCGTGCAAACGATGTCACTACCCAAAATACATAGTGCGTTGAATCTAACAAGATTCTCACACATAGTAAATCAAAGTAGTGAACAAGCGCTCAACATATCTAAATATCACAATTAGGGTTAAGAATTACAAGAGTCACCAAGACCTTTAGTTCTTCATAACAGTCAGAATAGAAGAACATGTCTTAACTGTGATCCATTCAATACGACATAGCGTACTAGTATGAACTAATGGCCAAGACAAGCCACTAACAAGTTCATATTACAACTTATACCAATAGTTATGTCCAGAACTATCTCAGTTGTGAATACTGTTTATATCTTATAAGGAACTGACAATGTGATCTTCTGTGTGACTACAAACCCACCACATTATCTACAATATAAGATAAACAGACATACAAGTAATACAAGCAATTAATAAGATTGCAATAATGTGAAAAACCATTTATTTCAGATAATAAGGAAATCGAATATATCCATAAAAGCCCAACAAAAGTTTGCTTTACAGTATACACCAACAATCTCCCACTTATACTAAAGCTAAACTTTTAGTATACACATAAAGACATATCAATTCTCCCACTTATACTTAAAGTCTAGCTGGTATACATCGTAAACCAAGACCTTCCACATGCTGCTAAAAAACTTTCATCCCCAGAGTCTTTGTGAAAGGATCAGCCAGGTTGTTCAACGATGCAATTTTAGCTATAGCCACGTCTCCTCGATTTACGATGTCTCATATAATGTGGTACTTCCGCTCTATGTGTTTACTCGCTTTATGGGCTCTAGGTTCCTTTGAGTTTGCCACTGCACCCGCGTTATCACAATAAACAGTGATACACCTTGGCATACTCTTGGACACCTCCAAGTCCAAAAGGAAATTATGTAGCCAAACAGCCTCTTTGGCAGCTTCTGAGGCAGCCACGTACTCGGCCACCATAGTGGAGTCCGCGATGCATTTCTGCTTCACACTTCTCCAAGATATGGCTCCGCCTCCCAACACAAACACATAACCCGAGGTAGACTTCCGTTCATCTAGATCAGCTTGGAAATCCAAATCAGTATAACCCAAAGGAACAATACTATCTGACTGGTATACCAGCATATAATCTCGAGTCCTTTTCAAGTACTTGAGAATATGCTTGACAGCAGTCCAATGTCCTTGACCAGGGTTAGACTGATATCTTGCTACCATCCCGACTGCATAGCAAATATCAGGCCTCGTACACAACATCGCATACATAAGGCTTCCTACAGCCGAAGCATAAGAAACCTTAGCCATCTCCTCTATCTCCTTCTGTGTCTTAGGACACATATCCTTAGATAAGGGAACTCCATGTCTAAAAGGTAGTAAACCCTTCTTTGAGTTTTGCATGCTGAAACGAGCAATCACAGTATCAATGTAAGATGCTTGAGATAAACACAACATTCACTTTTTCCGATCACGAATGACCTTTATACCAAGAATGTACGATGCGTCTCCCAAATCCTTCATTTGAAACTGCTCTGAAAGCCACACCTTTACATCTGATAATACTTTCACATTGTTGCCAATGAGAAGAATATCATCTACGTACAGTACTAAGAATACCACGATGTCTCCGTTACTCTTCTTATACACACAACTTTCATTTTGACACTGATCAAATCCAAAAGATTTGATCACCTCATCAAAACGAATGTTCCAAGACCTGGAAGCTTGCTTTAGCCCATAAAGGGACTTTTTCAGCTTCCAGACCAAATGCTCTTGGCCTTTCTTCACATAACCCTCAGGTTGCCGCATATAGATGTCCTTATTCAGATTTCCATTAAGGAAAGCTGTCTTGACATCCATTTGTCAAACCTCATAGTTCATGTGATTAGCTATGGATAAGAGAATCCGGATCAATTTTAGCATGGCTACTGGTGAGAAGGTCTCGTCATAGTCGATTTCTTCTTTCTGGGTAAAACCCTTTGCCACCAACCTTGCTTTAAAGGCAATAACCTTCCCATCAGATCCTCTCTTACGTCTGTAGACCCACTTACACCCGATGACTTCCTTGCCATGGGGAAGTTCGCTTAGGTCGTACACTTCCATAGCATCCATAGATTCAATTTCTAAATCCATAGACTTGTGCCAAGACTCTGCATCTTTGTCTTGAATTGCCTCTTTGTAAGTCCAGGGATCGTTATCATCATGTTCATCGCTTGGAATCAAGTCCACAGACTCTCCCACAAACATGAAACGATCAGGTTGGCGTACAAACCTTCCACTACGACGAGGCAATGCATGCAAAGGTTCATCAGAGTAATTACGTTGTGCAGTCTCTTGTGGTATTTCCTCTTGCACACTCGGTGTGCCATTGTCTCCCCTTAACTCATTGAGAATGATCTCACTATTGGACTTATGCTCATTCATATAGTCTTCCTCTAAAAATCGGGCATTAGTACTGACTATCACCCTCTGATCTTTAGGACTATAAAAATAACCACCTTTTGTTCCCTTAGGATATCCTACAAACAACCGTACTTCAGTTCTAGGTGCCAACTTATCAGCTTCCTTATCCAGCACATGTGCTGGACAACCCCAAATCCGAATGTGGTTGAGACTAGGCTTTCGCCCAGACCACAGTTCAATCGGAGTTTTTGGAACCGCTTTAGAAGGTACATAATTTAGAAGGTACACCGCTGTTTCCAAGGCATATCCCCAAAACGAGGTAGGTAATGAAGCATAACTCATCATTGATCTCACCATTTCTAATATAGTCCTATTCCTTCTTTCAGCCACGTCATTCTGTTGGGGAGTACCAGGCGCAGTGAGCTGGGATGTAATCCCATTCTCTAATAAGTATTGCCTAAATTCATTACTAAGGTATTCGCCACCACGATCAGATCATAGTGACTTGATACTCTTACCATGACGTTTCTCCACTTCTGCCTTAAATTCTTTGAACTTGCCAAAGCATTCAGACTTGTGGCGCATCAGATAGATGTACCCATATCTTGAGTAATCATCAATGAAAGTGACGAAATACTCAAAACCACCTCTAGCTTGAACAGACATAGGCCCACACAAATCAGAGTGAATCAATTCTAACACATCATTGGCCCTATTCCCCTTGGCCTTAAAAGGCCTTGAAGTCATCTTGCCTTCCAAGCAGGATTCGCAGACTGAGAATGGTTCCACTTGGAGAGACTCCAAAAAACCACTACTTACAAGTCTTTGAATTCTCCTCAGATTGACATGACCTAGTCTTAGGTGCCAAAGATACGTTTGATTCATCTTTGAAGGTTCTTTTCTCTTATTTGATGATGATGAATGAGTTTCAGTCATAGTACGATATGCACAAGTAATAGTGTAAAGACTGTTTTCTAACGTGCCAGAATAGATTAAAAAGTTATTTCTCATAATAACAACTTTGTCATTAAAAACAACTGAGCATCCATCCAAAAACAACTTCGAAATAGAAATTAAATTCTTCCAAAAACTCGGCACGTACAAAACGTTCTTTAATACTAAAACAGAATTAGAAAAACATAAGTGCACATCTCCCACTGCGACCACTGCTACAGTCGTAGCATTGCCCAAACTGATAGTAATCTCGCCCTCACTCAGTTGCCTTGTTTGCAGAAACCCCTGCAAGGTATAACAAACATGATCAGTGGCTCCTGTATCTACTACCCAAGAAAGGGCAGAACAAGCCGCAAAGCATGTTTCAACAACTAGAGCAAGAGACGTACCAGAGTTATCCTTTTTCAGGAGAGGACAATCAGGCTTCCAATGTCCTGTCTTGTTGCACTTGAAGCATTTGCCTTTCGGTTTTTTCACGCCACCAGAAGACGCCAAAACCTTGCTCCCACTGCTTCCACCACTACTTCCACCAGCCTTTTTCTGAGAAGGCTTTTTCTTCTTCCCGCCCTTGGACGAAGAAGATCCAGCCTGAACAGAAACATGGGCTTGTGGACCCTTACCCATGAGACCTTCCGCCGCAACCAACTCCGCAAGAAGCTCAGCCACAGTATAGCCCTTCTTACTCATGATTATGTTCAAAAGGAAGTTTTCAAAGGATTTTGGGAGCGAGTTGAGGATCATATCGACCTTGGCATCACCGTCGATTTCTCCCCCGAGTACCTCTATCTCATTAAGATATTCCATCATCTTGAGACAGTGGTCCCTCACCGACGCTCCCTCTGGCATAGAGGTAGTCATAATTTTCCTCATAGCCTCAAAATGGGCAGCCCGATCTTTCTCACCAAAAAGCTCTTTTAGGCTCATCATCATATGTGCGGCAGTAGGCATGTTTTGATGCTGCAGTTGTAAAACATTTGACATAGAGGCCAAAATGTAACAACGAGCCATCTCATCAGCCTTGTGCCACTTCTTATGAGCCTCATTTCGCTCTTCAGTGGAATCGGGTGCCAGATCGGCAGGAGCAGGAGTATTGAGCACAAACTTGTACTCATCTGCAACTAGGACAATGTCCAGATTTCTCTTCCAATCCAAATAATCCGGACCAGTAAGCTTATTTTCTTTTAAAATAACCATAAGCGGGTTGAACGTCATCTTATTGAATCTGAAATAAATTAAATGCAAGCAAGCATTAAAATCACATAAATTGAAGCATAAAATATTGGAAACCTTCAAAACCAACATTTAACACAACCTCCAACAGCCCAACAAACACACGCGCAAGCCACGTTAGGATGGTCGTTTACGCATGTGTTCATCAACCAGACACTAGGTCTTTAATTTCAATATCACGTCAACTTATCCTTATGACGAATGAAATTAATAGTCGGACCTAACTGGCCATGTGAATTAGAACAGGGACCCCGTTGGGGGGTTATATCAAAATTCACATCTAAGTGATGACCACAATTTAACCGTTAGAAAAATTATTCACTATTGACGGGCTCATACCAAGAACACATCGCCAGTAAATAATTCACTACAGTTATCTTGCACTAATCTTAACTGATGAACTCATGAATAATACATCCGTTGGGGATGATCACACACTTCATCTAAAGATTAAAATATTTTGATTAGAAGTCTTAACTAGTAGGCCTGTGAATGTTGCATCCGTTAGGGGGGGACTCCCAAAGTCCCACGAGCAACAATCACCTTACTTAAAGACCAATTGTGGAGGCCAATGAATTAATTAAATTAATTCTACTCACTTAGTGATTTAAAATGAAGATTATTCGCAGGCATAGCAGATTATAATAAAAAAATAATTATAAAATACAAACATGCCATAAAACGATAAATAAAAGCATAAATAAATGCATATCTATCACAAACCCTTCTAAAACTTATCAAAACAGCCTATCAAAGCTATTACAATGATAAATCAAGGGCGCGGACGGATGCCTCGCATCGGCCTCTCACGCAAAGCACGAAATGGTCTTGAACGGCTCGAATTCACGTCACCCGAACTAAGCTGGTAGAAAACTTCATCAAGATGATTGAATTTGCTCTCGCCACAGGGGTCATGGCGTAGCGTGATGTCTGTAGATAACGTCACGAGGTTTCCGAAATGGCCTTACTTGCAGAAAACAGACTCCCGAGTCAAAAGTTATGGCCAAAACAGTGAACGTCACCGTCTAGGGCCAAAAACCTTTGACACAAGAAACCTGAAATCCGTCTCCACATCCTCCATCTAACATCGCCCGCTCTGGTGATCTTATAATACAACTAATACAAGCGAACGAAACCCTAATACAGTGATCTATTGCAAAAGAAACCTATACTACCCACACTTATTATCTGGTGGGAAAAACGATTACAAAATCACACAAGGGTTGTGATAGAGAAACGATCTAAAACCACAATAACAGAAAACCAGAAAATAAAATACACGTTTCAGGCAGAGCCAACAATCCACGAATCCTTGGCTCTGATACCATTTGATGGAACGCGCCGGTGAAGGCGGTCCGTCCCCAAGATCGTTGTTGGGATACCAAACGTGTATAAACAATTAAAGACCTAAACATGCATCTAAAGACAAGTTTAGATTCGTTACCCTTGAAGACCGAGGCGTTGATTCCACTAGAGATCTTCTAGTCTGTCTCCCAACCTCGTTCGTACACCGGGTGGACGGCGAACTAGCGAACGTGGAGAAAAGTGCCTCCCAATTTCGTCTCCTCAAAACCCTACTCACGAATTTCGGCTGCTGCTCTCTGATCTTAGAGTGTAGGGTTTCAAAGACGAAATTGAAGCCTTTATATAGACTCCTTAGGTTTCATGGGCCAGACTAGAGATCTATTAGAAGGTATAGGATTTGGGCTCCTCACGGACCCAAATACTCTTATGTTCAGCCCAGAACATTTATTTGGCCCGTGAACATTAATTCATTCCACTAGAAAATTAATGTTGCACTCCCATCCTATCCCGAACTGAATCAGGGCTTCTATTAGACTCTATAATTCCTCATGTTGAAGATATCGCACGTCCATTAATTATTAAAGCTTCATACCGCTTTATTTAATTAACATCTATTATTCCTTGAGTAGTAACACTCAACCTTGTTATCGTACGGATATAATCCACCTGCAGGGTTTAATACGATAATCCTTTATGAGTTTCCTCAAGGGGACGTCATCAACCTGGATCACCAGGACACGGTGCCCTAATGTCAATAAATAGACATCGTGCAAACGATGTCACTACCCAAAATACATAGTGCGTTGAATATAACAAGATTCTCACCCATAGTAAATCAAAGTAGTGAACAAGCGCTCCACATATCTAAATATCACAATTAAGGTTAAGAATTACAAGAGTCACCAAGACCTTTAGTTCTTCATAACAGTCAGAATAGAAGAACATGTCTTAACTGTGATCTATTCAATACGACATAGCGTACTAGTATGAACTAATGGCCAAGACAAGCCACTAACAAGTTCATACTACAACTTATACCAATAGTTATGTCCAGAACTATCTCAGTTGTGAATACTGTTTATATCTTATAAGGAACTGACAATGTGATCTTCTGTGTGACTACAAACCCACCACATTATCTACAATATAAGATAAACAGACATAGAAGTAATACAAGCAATTAATAAGATTGCAATAATGTGAAAAACCATTTATTTCAGATAATAAGGAAATCGAATATATCCATAAAAGCCCAACAAAAGTTTGCTTTACAGTATACACCAACAGGTAAACAGGTGGTTGATTGTAAACTGGAGGTGGAGGATAATGGTATGGTGGGTAAGGATAAGGTGGGTATGGGTAGGGTGGATAAGGTAAGTTGTTTTGTGGTAAGTTAGGATGTGGGTAAGCAGGGTTGTTATGAGGATTTTGGACAATGTTATGAGCTGGATTGCCTACGTTTTTTGTATCCGGGTTTAGGCTCTGGCTATCCCCTAACGGAATTTGATTCTGGCTACCACTAACTCCAGTGCCTTCAACTCGGCCCAATTCCTGATTGAACTCATTCCCGGCATCTTCCAACTAATTCGTGATGTCCATCGGTTCTTTCCCTAAACCGGCAGCGTTCATCCTTCGTAAAAAGGCTCGATTTCTTCGTGCTATCGTCTCAGGATCTGACTGTAATCTCTCTTCGCTCGTATTTCCTTGCGAGCGTGTTTTCATAAACCTGGCACACTAGCAGAAGGATCAAAACGCAACTGCTGATTGAATAAAAATAAAAATAAACAGAAAATAAAGCACTCACTACTAACTACTAAGCTATCTACAAGTCCTATTAAAAAAGCATACAACGCCATCCCCGGCAACGGCGCCATTGACTTGAAGCGAATTACACTACTTCTACTAGTCGCTTACCCGCAAGCGGACGGGTTCACTGTAGTAAGAGTAAGTATAATGACCAAGTATTATAGAACCCACGAGACAGTGTGTATGCGAATAGATCCCTGAAGATCTACGCGTCGTAGTTAATATGAGTGTGATGTTTTTGGATTTTTTGGAAAGATTAATTGAAACTAAAATAAACTAATTAAACTAAAATACTAAAGCAGATGAATTAACTAAGGGTTGTGTTCAAGTAAGAGATGGTGATGCTCAGGATAGGAATCCCTACGTATACTAACGGAGCAGGTACATAATCAAAATAACTGTGACACACAAGAAATAACCTAAGTATAAGAATGCAGGATGAAAGCTCAAGATTCTAAACCCTAATACTTTACCCTAACACTCGACTTCACTAATCTACTAACAAGTTAATGGATTGTGCTTAATTAATGAGACCCTAATTTAACTAAGGTGATGCGGTCGTCCTCCTTCGCTAAACTGGTAGATGAATTAACCCTTTCTAAACCCTCTAGTTAAGTCTACTCGTTGTTAAAGAATGATACGGTCGTCCTCTCTCTAACACCTTTCGAACGAAATTCAAAAGTAAAGTCTAGATTAATTTTAAGCATTCATTAATCAAGAGAATTAAAACCTAACGTCACAAATTACCCTAATTACGTACCCACAACCTACTTCTACGAGTTCATCCTACCCCAAGCATGCAAGGTTTTTAGCCGGACATGACTTTAACAAACATAAAAGCGATAGAAGAAACAACGAACATAAACATAATAAATTGAACGAAGAAAATAAGAAACATGAACAAGGGTTTTAAAAGGAAATAATTCTAAGAACTGAAATTTAATTAACTAAAACGAAGTTCAAAGCGTTTAAAGTAATCAAGCTAATGAAAAGAAACTAAAAAACGAAAAGAAACAAAGAATTCGTACGAAAAACCTCAACAAAACGTAAGTAAAGCTTGCTCGTTCTTCTCCTCTTCATCTCTCTAAAAACTAAGTCTAAAAGTGATTTCTAAAGTTGTGGATCCTTCAAAACGTACTCGGAAGAGGTATATATAAGTAACGGGTCGAAACGGGATCGTATGGGCCGAAAACACGTTTGCTCGTGCACTTGCTCGTGCACTAGTGCACGAGCTCAATCAACTCGAACGCTCAATTCTTCTCGAGAGCGAAAACTGCACGAGCAGCCTCACTCGTGCGCTAGCGCACGACTAATCCTCTTGCTCGTGCGCACTGCACGAGCACTCGTGCAGTGGTGCATGACCGGCATCTTCTCGTGCGCAATGCACGACCGCTCGAGCACTAGTGCTCGAGCTCTCCTCGCTTGTGCACTCCAATGATACTTTTGCTCCCTCGAACTAGTACTTTTCGTATTTCTTTGATATCTTCTCATCTGGGAGTCCGTTTGAGTCGATTAAAAGTCCTACGAACTTCTATTTTCGCCCTCTATCCATCTATGAGCATCAAACAGACAAATTCATTAGTTTATGAAAATGATACGCAAATGACTCTAAATACTCAACAAAATCAACCAAAACTAGGGCATTTCGAGTGACGAATCATGACAATTTCATGCCTAATCAGCCCTCTACAGGAAAGGCTGGACTTGTAGGATTGTTTACTAGTCATGGTGGGGAAGAATGACGATTGTTGTTTGTGTATGGTGAGGGACTTTAACTACATTAGGCGAGAATCTAAAAGAGCGGGAAGAAGGTTATCCATCAACAGGAGTGATATTCGGGCTTTCGATAATTTTATCAGAGATGCGGGGTTTATAGATTTACCCCTTCATGGCAGATTGTACACCTGGTACAGTCCGGATGGTTCATGTAAAAACCGCATTGATCGAGTGTTACTTAATAACAAGTGGCTAATCCATTAGCCCAACTCGTACTATAAAGCACTCGGGAGATCTTTATCTGATCATTGCCTGATTATTGTGGAGATTAAGGCTCAGAATTGGGGTCCTGAGCCCTTTAGATTCGTCGATGCTTGGCATTTTGACTTGGGGTTTAGAGATTTCGTTATTTCTAAATGGAGAAGTTATGAGATAGAGGGGTGGGGAGGCTATGTTCTCAAGGAGAAATTGAAGAGACTTAAAGCAGAATTAGAAAGGCTGGAATAAGGAGGTATTCGGGTCCCTAGACAGAAGAATCGAGGAGAAGAGAAAAAAGATTCTGAAAATTGATACTTTTGATGAAGTATTCGGGCTGGACGAGGGTGAGATATGCAGAAGAAATGAAACTTGTGCAAGGCTGCTGTGTTCTCTAAAATCAAGGGATTATCTCCTAAGACAAAAATTGAGAGCGGAATGGCTTAGGGATGGCGATGCTAACACGAGTTATTTTTATAAAGTCATTAATAAGAGATGGAAACGCAATGAAATCATGGGGGTATCAATCGATAATCGCTGGTGCGAAGAAGTGGAGGAGGTGAAAAATGGTGTGGGGAATTTCTTCAAAAAGCACTTCAAAGCTGTTATTTCAAACAGACCAGTCTTGGAGCCTGATTTTTGTGAACAGAAAATCAACGAGGAGCAGAACCTATTCTTAACATCAGAATTTTCTCCTGAGGAAATTAAGGAACAATAGATGCTTGTGATAGCTCGAAGAGCCCGGGACCAGACGGGTTTATTTTTGGGTTCTTCAAAGAATATTGGGAGATGCTAAAAGAGGACTTTCTTCGGTTGTTCTGGGAGTTTCATTCGCACGGGGAGTTGGTCAAGGGCCTGAATCCTTCATTTATTGTTCTCATTGCAAAAAAGGAAGAGGTCATGGAGTTGTCCGACTATAGGCCGATTTCGCTAATCAGAGGTGTGTATAAAGTCATTGCAAAGGTGCTCTCTCTGAGGCTGTGCAAAGTGCTTAACTCCATCATTTCGGAGCAACAATGTGCGTTTTTAGGGGAAAGACAGATCTTGGACAACGTTGTCATTCTTAATGAGGTGATGGAGGAATCAAAATCAAAGAAAATTCAATGTTTGTTGTACAAAATTGACTTCGAAAAGGCCTACGATTCTATTGATTGGGAGTACTTGAGGATGATTATGAACAAATTCGGTTTCGACTCTCAGTGAACAGGATGGATCATGGAGTGTATCACGTCTGCACACGCCTCTGTTTTGATCAACGGCAGCCCATCAGAGGAATTTCACTTGGAAAGGGGTCTACGGCAGGGGGATCCCTTATCACCCCTCCTATTCCTAATAGCCGCATAAGGTATTAGTCTCATGTTAAAAAAAACGATCAACAGGGGTTTATTTGAACCCACTGTCGTCGAAAGAGACAAAATTAGCATCTCCCACCTCCAGTTTGCGGACGATACGATCTTTATTGGCAAAACCACTTTGGAGAATGTCATCTTCCTTAAGCGGTTCATCATTAATCTAGAGAGGGTGTCCGGGATCAAGGTTAATCGTCAGAAATGCAGCTTGACTAGACTCAACTTGGAGGATGGGATGCTGCAGTACCTCTCAGAAGTGTTGGGATGCCGTGTGGGGAAGAAGGTCTTCCCGTATCTGGGTGTCAAGGTAGGAAGTGTACATATGAAGGCAGCGGACACGACATTCAGAAAATAAGAAATCGTCTGAGAAAATGGGAAGGACTAAATCTCTCCATTGGGGGAGGCTCATCTTGATTAACGCCATTCTTACGTCTGTTCCGGTATACTATTTGTCCATGTATCGAGCTCCGAAAAAAGCCTTGAGTGAAATAGCTAGTCTGTATAGTGGCAAACTATATGTAAACATAAAAACTTGGGGGGCTCGGGGTGAAAGATTTAGAGTGTTTTAACAGGGCCTTACTGGGAAAATGGGTGTGGAGATCCAGGGAGTTTGTGGGCGAGGGTTGTTAGGTCTAGATGGGGTACAGTGGATGGTTTGGAGTCGGGTGGAGGGAGAAGGGGAAGAGTGTGAAGTACGTCGGGTTGGTGGGGAGAGGTTCTGAGAGCGGTAGGTTCACGTACAGAGGGTTGGTTTTTTACGAGTTTGCGGAAAGAACTAGGGGATGGTAGCAAAACTCTTTTTTGGGAGGAAACTTGGGCGGGGGACTCTCCTTTAAAGCTGATTTTCCCAATACTTTACAATTTATGCAGGGCTAAATCGGTGAGTGTGAGAGAGATGGGGGTGTGGAGGGAGGGAGAGTGGGAGTGGGCCTGACAATGGAGGAGAGAGCTTTTTGATAGGGAACATCCTCTGTTCAATAACTTAATTGATTTGGTGAACAAGTACAAACCATCGCAAGAGAAGAAGGATGAATGGAGATGGAGCTTATCACCGATCGGGGAATACAATATTAAAGATGCATATGGGTTTCTTACTCATGCCAATGTTGCTGCCAATGGGGAGGATAAAGAGGCATTCAAAGCACTATGGATTAAATGGGTGATGTCTAAGATTCGAATTAACGCTTGGAGAGTATTATGGGAACACTTGCCTACATCGTCTAATCTGGAGAGAAGAAATGCACTACCACTCAATGCAAACTTGTTTTGCCCCTTTTGCAGTATTGAAACCGAATCAGTAAGACACGTTTTATTTGAATGCTCTTTTGCATATGAGATTTGGATGAAATGTGTTAGTTGGTTTGGGTTGAATACTGTGCTTTCCTCTAACCCGAAGATAAGTCTACTCCATTTTAGTAGACTTATCATAGGAAAAGAGGGGAGGACTATGCTAGTTTGCTTATGAGAATGCATTTTATGGTCCATTTGGAAGTACCGAAATGTACCGAAATGCTGTCATTTTTCGTAGTGAGAAGAAAGAAACTAGAGAAATAGTGGATGACATTAAAATATGACTTTGAGGTTGGATTTGCGCAAGAATTAATTGGAGAAATAAGATAACATTTGAGGAATGGTGTAAGAATCCCATATCTATCCTGACATGAGCATTCGTAGCTGCTTTGGTGTTACTAGGAGAACTTTCTGTAATGTTACATTTGGTTGTCAAAATTTGCAAGCTTTGGGTAATGTCACCGTGTACTGTTGTGTTTGGTATTGCTAGGAGAAGCTACTGTAGTGCTAAATTTGGTTAACAAAATCTGTAATCTTGGGCATTGTGGCTGTGTATTTTTGAGGGGTATCTCATACCCTTTATTAATGAATGTTCTTTGTTTTCTGATAAAAAAGATAAAAAATTATTGTTTTGTGGTTAACCCAAAATTAATATCTAGCTCCACGATTATATGGGCCCAAAATTAGTTTGGGTTCAAGATGAAGCCCATTGTATTTTGTATTTCTTAACGGGCCAAGAAAAACGCTGCTGACTTTTGCCAAAACGTGTGGTCAATGCGGGCGGCCTTATTAACCCAACTAAACGTGTGGTCAAAATTTTAAACAAATAGAATATATAGAATAAAATATCGAATCCAACCTTAGCTAACCGACAAGGATAAGCATTATTTCTCACCGTACGATCAAGTTAATCTCATCCGTTAATTTCGTCACCAGGCTCCTATACATACCTCAAGCCTCAACCCTTATTCTCATCTCAAGCCTATTTGATCGGTTCTTGTTCGTTGTCCTTTGATTGATTCTTATTTCTGTTTCTGCTTTTGTCGACTATATGCATCTAATGAGTCTTCTATTCGTTTTTCTTCTTGTGTGCGAGTCCTTTCCGATTTTGATCATCGTGGTGTATTTGATTGGAGACAGTTGATGTTTGATCTCATCGAATTTAGGTCGCGTCTCTGATAGTGTTGGTGAATTTGATTGAAGATGGTTAACGATTGATCTTATTGAATTCTAATCGCGTTCTGATCGTGCGGTGAATTGGATTTGAGGTAGTTGACGTTTTATCTTATTGAATTCTAATTGCGTTTCTGATCGTGTTGGTGAATTAGATTGGAGGTAGTTGGTGTTTGATCTTATCGAATTATTTCTCGCGTTTTCTTCATCGGCTTTGTTTTTATTGGATGATCTGGCTTTCTTTTATTTGAAACGATGCTGGTAACCATGATTTCTTTTGTAGAAGAGAAGAGCTTGAATAACTTCGGTCTAAAGGGAGGCCAGCATTTCTTTCCTCCATTTGAGATAGTTTGGTTTTGAAGAGAACATGACATGAGTCTGCATCCTTTCGACCTAATCTGAAGTCTCTTTTAACCTTGGTGTGCACATCTTCTTGACATAGGGTGTTCAAATTTATTTGCTTTGCGCCTGGTTTTTTCACGGGATTTTAGGACTTTGTTTGGTTGTCAACGATTTTTGTGGTGGTCGATAAACCTGTTGTGGCTGCAGATATTGGTACAAACGTTGATAAGTCAGATGTTCTCTTGCGGCTTTACCATATCATTTCCATCCACCTGATATCTATCGTCATTTGTCAAATACGCCCTTCCTTTACCAATTGGAAAAAAAAAATTCATGGTGGTATCAACACGTATATTTACTTCATTTCTGATTTCAGGGAGCCTAAGCTAGTTCACCTACATTACGAAACATCTTCTTGTTGGGCTTCTTGTACAGGTTGTTCTTCTCTGGCCGGGTATGCATGACTTGGCACATTACTTTTCTGTCGGCGAATATAATTTCTCAACCAGTATATAACTCGGGTTTTAATTTATTTGAATTTGATCTTTGACATCTTTTTTCCGCCTCCATTTGGTCCTCATTTCTGTTGATTTTCATTCAAATTTCCAGTTTTAAACTGTTAGGGTCCAATTTTTAATGGTAACTGATTTTGAGGTATGATCTCTTATTGAGTTTTCTTATTAGTTCACTTTTTTGTTAATCAGTTCAAGTGTTTTTTTAAGTAAATATGATTTCATATGCAGTCTATCTGGGTTTTCTGCTGCGTATTTAACTTTGGGCCAAGCGGGGTACAGTAATATGCATAGTCTGGTTTGCTTACAATACATTCGACTCTTGTCATTTTGGGTTTGGTTCTTTGGCTTTGTTTGCAGAAATTTATGAGTTAATTTGTTGAGGACTTTTGAATAGCTCTCTCGTTTGCTGTACGATGTTTATGATGGTGCCTCATTACTTTGCAACCAGCATATTGTTGTGGTTCCAAATTCCTCTTGTTATGTTAGGCAGTTGCTAAGCCTCTGAATCGGAAGTTGTATATGCTCATGTTGTTTATGTAGGAAATGCGGTCCCTGCCTTAGCAAGACTACCCACCCACGGTTTAGTAGCTGGTTTGCAATGTGTTTTTGGTCCATTCTTTTTTTCTTGTGAACATATTAGAATCTCTTAGCTAAAATTACATAGCGTGCATGTAATTAAAAATGCATCCCTGAGTTGTTCAAAACTTATTATAGGTTCCGTAATGGTGGTAATTGGAAACAAATGGGCATTGGAGTGGCTCTATTTGGCGACCTATTCAGAATTGGTTGAAGTAGCTCGGTTTTGCAAAAAAAAAAAAAAAAAACACTTAATATACTTGTATAATTTATTCATAAATTTAATTATTATTTTGTGATATGATGTGGTTGATTTCTGGCCTCAGCGTAGGAAGGAAAAATTCATAAAGTCATCTGATGGAGAATGGCATAAGTTAATAGTTCTTGCCTAAGGTTTGGTAGTTAAAAGTGTTTTTTTTATATATGTTTTGTCCAATCGTAAAATATTCTCCCTTGCTTTGTCTGTTTTATTTCTGTAATCTGCCTGGAATCATGGATAAATTTAATCTAATAAGAGGAAAGAATGAAAATGTGAATATGCATGCTCTACTATCTTCTGAATTATGATTTCCTTAACCTAATTTATTTGATTCTTGTTCCCTAACTAACCCTGTCCTAAGAAGTGTTCTAAGCGTCTAATAGAGTGAATTTTGTTGTCGTCCCAACTCAACAACTCTATGCTGGTTCAAATCCGGAGGTTTTCAATTTTCTTGGTTTGTGTGGATCAAGGAAATTTCGTCCATGTTTCATCCCCAGGAATAAGTCTATCGAAACCATCATTTTAAAGATTTTATGATTTTTGGGTATGAAAAATCAGGTCACTCTTGAATAAGTTCCCGTATTCTCCTTCTAACTATATTACAATTATCTCCGCACGCATGATTTGGTATGCACATCTTGAAGATGTTTTGGTGGCTGATTTATGCTATTGGAATATAGTTTAGCAGACAAGTTATGATTTTACATGCTGAAAGCTGGAAATGAACCAATTTTCTTGTTATCCTTCAGTTTTTGGTATCTCGTTCAACGCTGAAGATTGTCTTATATAGATAGGGTTCATAAGAGCTGAACTGTGGATATAGTTTTCGAAGTAAATTCTGGACATGAACCGATTTTTTTGTTATCTTTCAGTTTTTGGTATCTTGTTGATGCTGAAGATTTTGTCCTATGTAGGGTCCATAAAAGCTGAACCGTGGAGATAGTTTGAAGTATACCAAAATGAATGTCATCTTTTTCCGGTTGAGTGATGTGTCCATGGTGAAGGTTGTTTCGTTCTTAGTTTAGCTGCGTCCTCTATGTTATACTGAGTATGTTGTCGAATATGCTCTGTTTTGCTATATTCTTGAGGGCCCTCATGTGCTTGTGTTCTTCTCCAGCTACTGTCCGTGGATATATCAATACAATCTTAATGCTGTTCCGGTCCTGTCTGAGGAGGTCTTTCTGTAATATTCAGTTCTTGTGGTATTTTATGGCAGATTGACACAATGATCAAGAATACATTACTGGAATTATTAATGCATCCTTTATATACTAGTGAGTTAATTTTGTGAAAATAATAAAATAAAATAAACAGATAATATGCAGAAGTGATGGTTTTGATTTGTTGTGAAAAGCTGTTCTCTGTGGAGTGCTCCAAGCTTCAGAAGTTTGTTTCTTCACAATTCATAATGTTAGGCATGTTCTTGTTGGCTGGTATCATTTGTTTTGTTGTTTGGACACATATATATTATATATATTTTCCTGTTGGTTTTGGTTTTCAAAAATTGTTTTGTTTGTCTTGAGGGCACTGGAGTTTTGATTTGCCTGGTCCTATTAAGCCTGTCGTAGTCCTTTTCTTTTGTAGTGCCCACACTGTAGATCTGGGTCTGCCCAGTGAGTGCAAAGATGGCCGTGTATATTGTCTGGCTAGGATTAGTGCATTGCAAGGCTTCCCATGGTTGTGTTTGCCATTTTCCCCCCACCTGGTTCTGCAGTGTGTTTTTGTTCCATCATTTTATTCTTCAGAACAGATTTAAACTTCTCTATCTAAAATTATATAGCATGCATGCAATTAACAACACATCTCTGAATTGTTCAAAACTTATTATAGGTTTTCTAATGGTGGTATATGGAAACAAATGGGCATCGGAGTAGCTGTATTTGGCAACCTTTCCAGAATTGATTGGAGTAGCTTGGTTTTACAAAAATCTTAATTTACTTCTAAATTTTTTTAAAAAAATTTATTTATATTTTTTGATATGATGTGGTTGATCTTCTGTCCTCAGATAAAGAAGGAAAATTTAAGAATCATCTGATGGAGAGTTACATAAGTTCATAATTCTCGTCTAGGTTTGGTAATTGAAGATTTTTGTTTGTTTGTTTATTATACTATCATTAAATAGTTACTTGTTTGTGTTTCTTTAATCTGCTGGGCTTTAACCAAATATATTTTGTTCTTTTTCCTAATTAGCCATGCCCTTAGCTTCAGTGTTCTAAAAGAGTGTTCTTGTACAACTCACAATCTTTATGCTGGTTCAAATTCTGAGACCTTTTGATGATTCAGGAAGACTACCAATTGGTTCATGTTCTTTTTTGTTTTGTTTTGTTTTGTTTTTTCTTGATCCGTGGAGCATTAAAATTTTTTGGACAGTTGGGTGCCCCTTCAGAATTATTTTCTCACTCTTATCTCTTCAAGGTTTAAGCGTATGATTTTCCTATTTTCATGATCTGGTATGCACATCTTGAAGATGTTAGGTGGCTGATTTATGCTATTGGAAGACGTTAACTTTTTAGTGTACAGGTAATGGTTTGCCTTGCCGAAATTTGGAATTGGAACGAAATTTATTATCCTTCAGTTTTTGGTATCTTCATCGACAACGATGAAGATTTGTGTTATGTGGGGTTCATAAGAGCTGAACGTGGAGATAATTTTCGATATAGATCCAAGTGAATTTCATCTATTTCCGGTACTTGTGTGTCCATGGTGAAGGTTATATTTGTTCTCAGCTTGGATAGCTCTTATTTGTTTGTATATCGCATCTACACAAGACTCAACAGCTTTGTTCCCTGTGTTCTACTCTGCTTTTTTCTATTCGTGACAGGCCTTGGGTGGCTGGTGTTCTTCCCTACCATGTTAGTTATCCATCGCTGTCCGTGCGTATATCAGTACCATCTTCCTACTGTTCATGCTCTGACTGAAGAGGTCTTTTTATAATCTTCAATGATTACACTCAGTTTTCGCAGTATTTTATGGCAACATTTACTGGTTATTATTGTATCTAGTGAATTAAAAAATAAAATAACAGAGAGCATGGTTATATTGGATTTGACCTGTTTTGAAGAGTTGTTATTCTGTGGACAGCTCCATTCTTCAGAAGCTTGATCATCACAGCGCATAATGTTCGGTATGTTTGTATTGTCTGGTATATATCCGTTTTGATGTCCTGGTAGTTTTGATTCTCAACAATTGATTTTAGTCTTGTGAGTGGACTGTAGTTTTTTATTTTACTGGTACTTTGAAGCCTGCTTTGGTTGTCCTCTTCTTTTTCCATGCCCCTCTGTAAAACTGATTTGGCCTGTGATGATGTGATCTTCTGGCCTCAGCTAAAGAAGGAAAAATGCACATATTCATCGGATGTAGAATAGACTAGTTCATAGTTCTTGTCTTGAGGTTTGGTAGGTAATGATTTCTTGTGTTTATTCAATAATAAGATACTTAGTTCTTGTCTTAAGGTTGGGCAGGTATAGATTTCTTTTGTTTATCCAATAATTAGATACTTACACTTGCTATGGTGTCTTCTCTCTGTAATCTGCCAGTAATCATTTAGGCTGTTGGTTCTTTTTGTTTAATTTCTATTTCTATTTTATTGCATGAAAGATGTGTTCCAACAACATATTTTTCATGGTAATAAGTAAGGGTATGAAAGGCTCAGTTGATCACAATCTTTATGCTGGTCCGAATTGGGAGGCTTTTGATTTTACAGGAAGACTGCCAATTGATTCACGTTCTGGTTCTTGGTTTTTCTTGTTCAGTGGAGAATTCTTTGACTGGAACTTGTACTTTAATTAGCATCTTCTTTCAGGAAAGTTTCTTTCATGATCTCCGTGTCTTTATCCCCAGGAATTAGTAGATCAAAACCCTTGATTTAATGATTTTTGGGTGTCCCTTAGTTATTGTTGGATTCGTTGTCTGCTCTATTCTCCTTAAAACCTTAAATTTGGACCAGTTGGACACCTCTTTATAATTATTTTCCAGCTTCTGTCTCATTGCATCTTCAATCAAGATTCATAAATGCAGATCTGTTGAACTCTGATGCTTTGTTGAAAGTCTGTGTGTCTATCCTACTCCAGTTCTTCCGTGCTTGTGTACATAGGATGTTCCGATGTCTTCATGATTTGGTATGTACGTCTCCTAGATGTTTTGGTTGCTGATTTATGCTTTTCCGATGTGCGGCTTTTTTAGTTGACAAGTTATGGTTTGCCTTTGCTGAAAGCTGGAATTGGACCGAAATGTATTATGCTCTTGGTATCTGATTCGATGATGAAGGTTTGGTGTTATGTAGGGTCTATTATTGCTGAACTGCGGAGACAGTTTCCGGTTCTGAGTGATGTGTCCACGGTGAATGTTGTTTCGTTCTTAATTTGGCCATTGTTTTTCATTTGAATCTACATGAAACTCAACTGCTGTGTTCTTTTGTCCATGCGAGTTGTCGAATGTGCTCTGCGTTGTCTCTTGAGGAGCCCCATGCGTGCTAATGTTCTTCTCCACACTATCGTCATCAGCCACTGTCTGTTGGTATATTCTGGAGGGTTTATTATAGCTGAACTGCGGAGATAGTTTCGGGTTCTAAGTGATGTGTCCACGGTGAATGTTGTGTTCGTTCTTAATTTGGCCATTGTTTTTCATTTAGATTGAATCTACATAAAACTCAACTGCTGTGTTCTTTTGTCTATGCGAGTTGTCTAATGTGCTCTGCGTTGTCTCTTGAGGAGCCCAGTGCGTGCTAGTGTTCTTCTCCACACTATCGTCATCAGCCACTGTCTGTTGGTATATTCTGGTGGTTTTGGTTTTCAACAATCTTTTTGTCTCGTGAATGCACTGGAGTTCTGTTTTGTAGGGTCCTCCTTGTAGAACTGGGTCTGCTCTGAAAGATTCGTAAATTAGTGAGTACAAAGATGGTCATTCCGGCATGGATAAGTGCATAGCAAGATCTCCCGTAGTTCTGTTTTGCCATATTTCCCTCAGCTGGTTCTTCAATGTGTTTTTGTTCCATCCTTTTATTCTTCAGAACCGATTTGAATAAAATAATTTAGCATGCATGCAATTTAAAACACATCTTTGAAATGTTCAAAACTTATTATAGGTTCTGTAATGGTGGTATTCGGAAACAAATTGGACATTGGAGTGGCTCTATTTGGCAACCATTCAGAATTGATTGGAGCAGCTCGGTTCTGCAAAATTCTTAATTTACTTCTTGAATATTTGTAAATTATATTTTTATCATGTGATATGATGTGGGTGATCTTCTGACCTCAGCTACCGAAGGAAAATTTCTAGAATGCATTTGATGGAGAGTGGCATGATGTCATAGTTCTTGTCTAAAGGTTTGGTAGTTAAAGATTTTTTTATGTTAGTCCAATCTTAATAGTATTTCCCCTTGATATGTCTGTTCTTTCTATAATCTGCTGGGATTAAAAAACAGGTTATTTCTTTTTACCATCTTCTGAAGTTCCCATCGTTTTAATGATTTCTGGGTGTGCAAAATCAGGCCATTGTTGAATTTGTTGTCAAGCTTGCCTTATTCTCATAAACCTTAAAATTTGGACAATTTGGATGCCTTCTTATAATTATTTCCAGCTTCCATCTTCAGTCGAGATTCATATATGCAGATCTGAGGAACATTCTGGTGCTTTATGGTGAATTACTCTTTCAGTTCCTTTGTCTTGTGACTGTGACCACAATATCTCTGCACGATTTAGGCATAAGATGTTCTGCTGTAGGTGCTGTTTTCATGATCGCTGCAGGCATAAGAGTTTGTGTTATGTTGGATTCATAAGAGCATAACCGTCAATATAGTTTTCGAAGTGAAATCAAAGTGGATGTCATCTGTGTCTGGTTAAGTGATGTGCCCACGGTGAACATTTCGTTGTTCTTAGTTTTGCTCAGGTCCTGACTGAAGATATCTTTCTATAATCTTATATGATTACATTCAGCTTTTGCGGTATTCTATTGACAGTTTATTTGATTCGATGGTCAGGGATATGTTTACTGGTAATCATAATAACATTCTTGGTGAATTAAATATTATGATCATGAAGGTTTCTCATAGGATGCTGCTGTTGTGGGTTTCAGATTGGGTCTTGTATAAAGGATGGAGTGGTAATTTATTATCTTCCTTTGATTTTCTTCCACTTGGACTCTGTTTGGTGTATGCAGTTCGCCAGATTATACTGTTATTTGATGCTGAGGGTTCTGTTGATTCCGTGTCACTGCACTGTCCATTGTTGTCATGCTGTATGTAATTATCAACTTTTTGTGCATTATTCCTGCTGTTACTTGTTAAGTTCTGTAGACGATTACAACTGCAGCTCTGCCTGGGAAAATGATAGCTACATGTTATCTTTTGCATGAACTGGTGTATGCCTTTCTTTACTAGCATGGACTCTTGTACTATAACTTAAATCACTAAAAAGCCTACAATGTGAAATCTCGGTGCACCAACTCAGCTGTGCTTTTCATTTGTAGTGCATAATATCTGTTTCATTAAGGTCTACTTTGTATTTTTATTTCTTTTTAGTTGTATTATAGATTATAGATTAACTTGTGTAACTCCGCCTGTGTTGCATTTGCTCACAGCCGGTCCCAAGCCCGGATAAAGGAGGAGGGTTGAGATCAATTGTTTCTGGTTACCGAAACTGTGTATCTGAGCTGTTAAAAAAACGTTCTGTTTTTTAAGGTATTATGAAACAAATGGCCTTTACAGGGACACTATAAGGCTACCTTTTCAGAACTGGTTGGAGCAGCGTTGGTATTACAAGCATCTTCATTTACTTAAGTTTGGTTACAATACTTTGCAGTCCTGTGTAGCTTTGAGTAATGGCATAGAGCCCTTTGCTACTATCACGATCTTCATGCACTTCAGTTCTGTGAACAACTACAATAACTCTTTTAAGGTTTTTGGTTCAAATGTACGAGGTGCATTGGAGAGCTTTGACACAGAGTTCCATATACTGTTGTCAAGGTTATTACATCTTGCTCCAATGTTGATCTTAAGGCATTGGTGATATCCATTGGGGCTGGGAGAATGGCTCTATTACAAACATTTTCCTAAGATTGGAAATAAATATAGATGTGGCACCTGTCTATAGAGTATTTAGTTACATATAGGCTTATACATTTTCCACTGTCTGTTGCGACTTAAAACCGACCACCATTCTTCTGTACGAATTCATCATTGCACATGCAGGTAACGTTTGCATTTCCAAGCTTAAAAGAACAGAGAGTGCAGCAGATGACTTTGGGTACTTTTGGATACATGGCACCAGGTAAAAGAATCTTTCCCCAAACATTGTGGTGTATTGTTAGGAAGGTTTAGTATCAAATAATCAAGAATTCTGTCACTACTCTCCTTGCTGTTTCTGTTTTTGCTCCTTCATTTGCAGAGATAACTTTTCACCAAACCAAAGATCTGGTCTTTCAAAGATACGATTCAATTATTGGACTAGCTCTGGAATGCACAGCGGATTTGCCAGGAAATTCAGAAAATGGAAGATGTGCTTGTAAGAATCTGCTGCATCAAGTTGAACTTGCCACATCTAGAATTTACTTGTTGGAAGGTGCAACTCTCAACTTGAACTAGATATTTGTAGTTTCTTTGGTAGGACGTTATATATTTGTCGAATATTGGATAACCATCCCACGTTTTGATTATGAAATTTGTTCTATTAGAAGCGCAGAAAATACGAATCTAGATAAAATTTGGCATCTTCACCAAATTAACCACAGTGACAAAATCTTCTTGCCTTGAATAACAGTCCAAAATTTCATTATTAGGAAACTACAGCTACAATTTCTATATACCACTACATAGGTTGCAAGTAATCTGGAGCCCTAATGGCTCTGGCAATCTATCTACATCACATGAATTATTTCGTGCCGAATTAGAAAAGCCCTCTTCCCATTGAGTTGGGGAACTTAAGCAGCAAATAAGCCCCGGATATTATGATTTGGCAGAAGCCATTCCAGCAGAAGTTGGAATTGCATGACAATAAGTTTCAATCTGGGAAATCTGTGTACCATCAGCTTTATGGGGATTGCATTGCATAAGCTTTATGTTTTGATGGGCTTGGCGATAGGATTATCTTTAATAATTTCAGAAAGTTGAATTTGGTAAATTTAAGTGATTATTTTCAAATATTAGAAGTTATTAAAATTAAAATTGGTGAAAATTAAATAAACAAAAGATATACATTTTCATTTTTATGTTTGGGTAAGTTTTATATGAAAATGGTTTATGATAGGTTTATCATAAAATTGTTTTAAAATATCGAATATTTGATCAGAAATATCGATATCTGGGTTCAAGATAATTTACAACAATTATAATATAATACTACTGACTCAAATTGTGATACTCCCGGTCAAATATTCAATATTTTAAAATAAATTTATGATTTTACTATTTTCATATAATATTCGCCTTTTTGTTTTTCTCATTTAGTATCTTTTGACTCTTCAATTAACTTGTCGGAATTATTTTAAATCTATATTTAGTTGGTAGATTGCCCACCCCTAAAATCACTAAGTAGACTTAGTGGAAATGAATGCATTATTTTCAATGTTTATCCTCTTTTAACTCTTTTCATTTAATTTTTCTGGCCAAGTTCGGTACGACACTGTTGAATGTAATATCATTCCGATGGTCCACACCAATTCAAATAATTACCGCAAGTTGATATCATTCCGCAAATTCCAAATGAATGTAATATCGTTCCGCAAATTTCCGTCTTGGACCTCTCCCCACGATCTCCAAGTGCATCTCCCATTTATGAGCCGACACGTAAATAAAACATGTTGCTTTTCCTTTTTGCATAAGATACATTTTTTCCCTCAACAATCGGCACCCCTCTTATTCTAAGATTGCCTTTTGTACCCAAAATAGTGTATATTTGTTAAGAAAATTATGATTTCCTTTTATATCCTTAATTAATAGTTTTGGAATTATAATCTACCTGATATTTTTATAGTCCAAAGATAAAATAAGAAAAAATATAATTAATTAATATTAAAAAGAGCAAACCGACATTTAAATTGTAAATGAGATGAACAGCCGTGATAATATACATTTTGGAAACGAGGGACTATTTGTCTCCTTAAAATTACTTTTATCGAATTATAACTCCATAGTATGACTCTGTCTCTTGACAGTGCAATTCGACTGTATTTTGAATGATACTCTCTCTATCGCATAAAAGGCTTCACATTTTTTTTAATGAGTTTTAAAAAAGTGTGAAACTTTTAATGGAATAGAGGGAGCATCAAGTATTTTTATTGAACTATTACAATCTATAAATTGATACTGTTTAGTAAGAACAATTGTAACTATTTAGTGAAAACAACTTATATGTTTGTATTATCATGTTGGTTTAATGCTTGTTTACGTCCACTCATAGATGTTGCACATATCTTAGATTCGTAGACTTGCTATATTTTATTTCATATTTTAGTTAAATCTAGTGTCACATTTTAATTATATTAATTCACACACATTTCAATTAAAACTAGTGTTTGGTTTCAATTAGTTTCGCCCAGTTCCAAATTCTGGGAAACTGGTGCACCATTTTATTATTATTAAGTAGTGTTGAGTATTGCAGTTTCGTAGTAGATGGGTCAAATAGATGTGGCGGCATGCCATTTTTCCAGAAGTATTAACTACAATTAGGCACCACTCGTTTCTTGTCTACGCATGCATTTAAGGCTCGTTTCTCCGTCTCCAAGTTGTTGTGGGAGATTAATCACATAATTACATTTTAATAAGAACAACTCAAATGCAAATATGTGTACAGTACATTGCCAAACATTAAGTCAGCTCTCTCTCATACTAAGGTTAGGTCTTCCCTTTTTTAATTTTTCAAATAAATAACAAGGCGTCCAACCCCTCCCCGAAAAGTCTTGTGAAAATGGGTGCAAGTCCTTTGTTTGTCGGAGTATTTTACTCGATAATTTGTTTGGCGTGGTCTCTAAGTATAGACGAGGAGTCATCTCTGGTAGCCTTCAAAAGAAGCATCAACTCCGAAATGTTGGCCAAAAATTGGTCACGAGACACCCCGGTGTGTAGTTGGGTTGGCGTGATTTGTAGCCCAAGGCATGAACGAGTGATATCACTAGATCTTTCCAATATGGACTTGCAAGGAAATATTGCCACAGAAATCGGGAACCTCTCGTTTTTGACACGCCTTGACGTCAGCCACAACAACATTAACGGCCCAATTCCCCGTGAAGTAGGCAGCTTGGGACGCCTTCGTGTACTACACGTGGCGTCCAATCGCCTAGTCGATCACATTCCTCGGAGCCTTGGATTCTTGACGGAACTCCAGGACTTGGATTTGTCCAATAATTACTTAACTGGAGATATTCCCACAACTCTATCCACATGTGTACAACTCAAGAGCTTTAATATGTCGCATAACAATCTAACTGGAAATATTCCGCCAGGATTTGGAAACTTCACCAAACTTGAGGAATTCATTTTGCAGAACAACCAATTGTCAGGTACTTAATTTCATCACATCACTATCACTATCACTATCACTATATATAGTCTGTCCCAACAACTTGTTCATATTTGTGTTTTACACTTTTTGTAAGAAAAAAAAAGAGTATGTGAGTGTAAAGTTGAATAAAATAAACTTTAAAGAAATATTGTGACGTTCATTTAAGACAAGTGTGAAAGAAATGTTGGGACAAGGGACACTATAAGAAAACATAAAATTGCCTACGGAACTTGTCAATATGGCTACGCAATTTCCAATAGAAAAATTCATAGTGGGGATTACCTACGAATTGCCTACAAGAATTTCTAATGTTATAGGCATTTTCCCTCTCCCATAGGCAAATTGTTTTGTAGGTAAATTTTTGTAGACAAATGACTTGTAGGTAATTATACCTAGGGATTTTATTCCATAGGCAAATTAATTCCGTAGGCAAGTTGTTTCTAAATTGAGAAATGTAAATGCTTGCATAATTAGAAAATTTTGTAGGCAAATCGTATAATTCTTACTACAAATTTTTTTGTTGGAAATTTTTTGTAAGCAATTTTAATTCCGTAGACAAATCATTATTTTTTTATAGTGACAGTATGAAAAAGAAATGTATTACATATGAAATAAATCCCCTCTTAATATTTGGGTCATACTATCTTTAGAAACCCATTGGTCATAAGACTATGTCCATTAATAAAATATCTCAACCTAATTACACTAAGAGACAAAAAAATAAAATAAATGGAGGTTGTTGACCCCCCAGGCTACCACATGGGTTTAGGGCTGGGTAAAATACCGAAAAAATCGGTATACCGAGCTTATCGTACCGAAAAATACCGAATTTATTGAAAAGTTTGGTATACCGAAAATTTCGGTAAGGTATGTTGCCGTACCGAAAATTTCGGTATGGTAACGGTATGAAAAGTGGCATACCGAGGTATATACCAAAATACCGAAATTAATTTATAATTTTAATTATTTTAATATTGTACCATTATAAATGATTAAATGGTAGTCTTATTATTAAAAATGCGGAAGCCCAGTCAATCTTATTATTTAAAAATAGCACAAACTGCTTATTTTTCTTAATTAAAATAACCATAGGCCCATAATCCATTCTTATATAAGCGGTATGCTTATCCCTTTCCTACCTCCTTCAATCCCTACCCTCTAACTCAATCAAAAGTTGTCTCTCTCAATCTCATTTTGCTAAAAAGAAAGATAAAAAAGACACCGGTAGTCGAATATTGAATCCAAAACGTTGAAAATTTCTACTTAAACCAGAAGTTAGTCTTATTCAGTTGTTGTCAAGTGAGTAAATTCATGACAATAGTAACAATATATGTGGAGTAAATCTGAAATCTATTTTCTTTTTGGAGAATTATTTGCAGAATATAATTCATATGTTTTCTCTGAGGTTCAAGCTTGTTAAGATTTCAAAGATGTCTTTTTTTCATTTATTAGTAGTTTATTTTACAAATTTTTTGGGAAAGAACGGTATACCGAAATCATACCGATAATATACCGAAATTTCGGTATACCGAAATTTTCGGTACGGTAACAGTATGATTTTTTGCATACCGATATTTTCGGTACGGTATAAGGTATGAACTAAAAATTACGGTATACCGTACCGAACCACCCCTACATGGGTTGGTCATTCCTCTATTCTTTGATAAGTGGCAAAATACAATTGGCCGTTATAATTAATATTGGATAATTAATAAATTTTCGATTTTGAGTATTATTTATAAAAAAAAAAAAAAAAGACACCAAAATTTGTAATTTTTTCCCTCTATCAATAGACATATATATTGGTATATTTTGAATCTGAATATCGAATTCTCTGTTTCTCTCTTAATTTTATAATCTCTACTAATTTATATAGCCTTCTATTGTCTCTTCTAATTTCTATCATGAATCTACATCCTATTCAATTTTTGTAATTTGAACTTTGTTATTGATATTGTAATTTATTATAAATATATGGTAATTTTTATTTTACTAATTATGAACATTGAATATCATATAGCTTAGCATATTTTATTACATTTTATATATAATAAAAAATTGATTATGAAGTATATGGAAATTACTAAATAATAAAATAAATAATTGTTTTAGCTTGAGTTGGGTTATTAATAAAGTATGAAAAAATTGAGGTTGAATTCAATTGTAAATTGTAAGGAAAATGAAATAATTAATTATTTATTAAGAGATTGAGTTGGGTAAGGTTACTGATGACTAGGGATGGCAATGGGGCGGGGCAAGGCGGGTACCTAAGTACCCAGACCCGCCCCGCGCCTATCCCCAGTCGACCCGCCCCGCCCCGTGCCCCACTGCGGGGCGGCATTTTGTGCCCCATGCCCGCCCTGCACGGGGCAAGTCCGCCCCGCCCCGCCCCATTCTCATCTCAAGAAAAATATATATATTTTAAAATATAAACACATGTATATTATAAAATTAAATTCACAATTAAATTATACAATAAACATAACCATGAAACCACAAATTCATCACAATCTCAAGTAAAAAATGACAATAAGTCTAATCAACAAATTCAAGATAATTACGAGTCCAAATTTAACAAAATATATATGTGAATGTCATTATTAATTGTAAGCTTAGGGTTTAATATATATTAATAAAAAAAATTTATTGATGTGATTATGTTCATTTGAATGATAGAATTGAATCAATTGAGTCAATAATTAATATGCACGTTTGTTGATATATTTATAAGAGACCTTTATATATATATAATATTTAATAGAGATATATTTATATGTATATATTAAATAGATTGCGGGGCAGGGCGGGGCGGAGCGGGGCAGGGCAATATACATACCCATACCCGATCTGCCCCACGTGCGGGGCGGGGCGGACCTGCCCCATTTTCAGGACGGGGCGGGGCGGACCTGGCCCAACCGGGGCGGGGCAGGGCGGGGCGACCTCGGGGCGGGCCGTTTTGTCATTCCTACAGTGATGACCATAGTGTAATAACATTGCAGGGATTAAGATCTCTTTTTATATACTTAGATATATACTTATAGTTTCTAATTAATGTAGCTAAATGATGGTGCTAACTGCTAAATGGTTACGTGAGTGTGCATAATTCATTATCTTCTAGGGACCAGGTTTCTATTCCCTGAGGTACCCTTTTACCATTTGCTTTTTTAGTACTCATTCCTTTTCTTTTTGTCTCTTTTCAATTTTATTTTTTTATTTATAATTCATTCTCAAATTTAGCAATTAATTTTTGAGTTCTTTTAAATTTGTTTCTCAATAAATATGAATACAATAAAAAATGATTAAATTAATTGATTATTAGCACTAAATAGTAGTTTGCATTGAAAAGTATTAGATATTTTCACTTAAGCGTATTAACTGCTAAGTGAAAACAACTAACACTCTTCAGTGAAAACAAGTAATATCCTTCAATAATGCATGTATGAACCGTTTGCACTCTATATATACACTTATTATCTATATATATATATATATATATATATATAAAATAACGCTAACCGGCCTACATTTGGAAACCATTGAATTTTCCCGCCAAAATTATTGTTAAATTGAGTAATATACAATTTTTATTTTTTAAATTTTTGGTATATATCTTTGAAATATATTTTATTTTAAATATTGACAAATAATTGATTACAATTTTTATTTTTTTAAATTTTTTGTATATATCTTTGAAATATATTTTATTTTAAATATTGACAAATAATTGATTACCAAATATATTGAATTTATTTTTTAAAATTTAATTTATAATAAATATTGGGAAATAATATAAACATATATTATTGGGTATATTTTTTAAAATTTATTTTATAATAAATATTGAGAAATAATATAAACATATATTGAGTATATCTTTGAGATATATATTGTGATAAATCATCCTATTTTGTTGTATAAAAGATATTTCAATTATTATTTATTAAATATTTTGCAAGTGATTAACATATAGAAATAATTTGATATATAGTTTGTAGAAGTTATTAAAATAAATATTTATTAATATAAAAAAAAGGAATAAGACTTTATTTTTGGCAAAGTATAGAGTGAAAATGAGTTATACATGAACCATTTGAAGTGTATTAGTTGTTTTCACTAAAGAGTATTATTTTTACTGAAGGGTATTAGTTCTTGAGGGTATTTAAAAAAATGTTGTTTTCACTGTACTAAATATATTTTATTATAAATATTGACAAATAATTGATTAGGATTTTCTTAAATATAATTTATAATAAATATTGAGAAATAATATAAAGATATATCTTTGAGATATATATTATGATAAATCCTTCTATTTTATGGTACAAAAGATATTTTAATTATTTTAAAATAATAGTTATTAAATATTTTTGCGAATGATTAATGTATTGAAATATAGTTTGTTGAAGTTATTAAAATAAATATTTATTAATATGAAAAAAAAAAAATAAGACCACTCTTTAACTTTTAGCAAAGTATAGAGTGAAAATAATGTATACACGAACCATTTAAAGTGTATTAGTTGTTTTCACTAAAGAAGTTTGTTTCATTGAAAGATATTAGTCGTTTTCACTGAAGGGTATTAGTTGAAGGGTATGAAGAGTTTTAATTCTTCAAACTAAAGGATATTAGTTGATTAGACTAAAAGATATTAGTTGATTATACTAAAAAGTGCTACAAAGTGGTTTATGTATGAACCAATTTCACTCAATAGATAAATTTAATTTTTTGTAAAAGAAAGATATTATCTAAATTAATTACTTCAAAAAAAGATTATAGTAGACATATAACAATTAATATATCATTATATTATATTGGGTGAATCACCAAATACATTTGAACTTATCTATCATATTGGAATAAGTTTGAGAGATATCTCTGAGTTAATTAATAAACATACAAACAATGCATAAGTTAAAGAACTTTGTCGTCTACAAAGCAAGGAAAGTGTAAGATCTTCAACAAACTCCACATTCCTCAATATTTTTTCCTCTCATGGGATAATAATGAACAATGCATTTCAATTGAAGATAGAGCAAAACTCTGTATGAACTGACCCAACACAGAGATGAATAGAAATTGAGGGTTTTCAAACTCAAACCTAGATTAAATCTAGAGGATATAGAATAATATTAGTTATTTATTTATAAAAATATATTTGAAATGTATACATACTTAAATTGCATAATTATTATAATGCATGCATTTATCTCAATATTATAAAAAAATATCTTAAAAAATTAGTATGTAGGAGTAACTGTACGAAATGAAAACTTTATAGATGAATTTTTTTAATTGAAAAAAGAAAGAAGTGAAGAGTAGTTACATTGATAATTTTAAATATTAAAAGCTACACTTGAAAATATTGTAGACAATTTGAATTATTTAAAGGAAAGAGTCATACTTACATCTACTCTTTGAATAACTTGAAGTGTTATGGTGTGTCGAATCATAATTTGAATTTGAAAGTTGAGACTCCAGTTATGTTACTAAATAAATATAGATCATTCAAGAGGACCGTTCAATGGAACTAGATTGACTCTAATAATACTAGGTGATAGTGTTCTGAAAGGTACATACATAACCAGAAACAATTCATATGAGATGTTGTTAATTCCTAAACTTTCATATACTACATTTGATCCGAGACTTCCGTTCAAGTTTCAAAAGAGATAGTTCACATTAATTGTCTCATATGAAATGGCAATAAATAAGAGTTAATGACAATCACTTGCTAATATTGACATATTCTTAAAGAATCCAGTTTTCAGTCACAACCGGTCATACGTGGATGTTTTGAGAGTCACAAATCACAATAATTTGAAGATTTTTATGTGTGGTGACCAACGATGAACGTTAATTGGAAATGGGAAAATATGTGATTTTTAATGAGGTGTTTCGAAATCTACATTCCTTTTAATTTTATTTTTTTAAATCCTCTACTATGGATTCATAGCTATTACCAAACTTTCTTGCTGCGTAAGTTATAAAATACTACTCCCTCCGTCCATGAGTAAACTTCCCACTTTCCTTTTCGGGCCGTCCACAAGTAAGTTTCCCATTCCATAAATGGAAAAAGCAACACTCTACTATTTATAAACTTTAACCTTCAAACTCACACAATATTACCAAAAATGTCACTCATTCAATTTACTTTTCAACACTATTCATTACTTTATCCCAAAAGTCAACATGTGGCCCACCATATATTAATAAACAAATACACTTTCTTAAACCATTCAACAAAAAGAAGTGGGAAACTTACTCGTGGACGGAGGGAGTATATACTTAAATATAAATAATATTAAAATTGTCTCTTATAAATAAAATATAATATTTATTACACTTTGTTTTAACAAAAGCTTCCGACATCTACATTACATTCTCTTTAAAAAAAACATTCAAATAAAATAATAATAATAATAATAATATCTATTTGAAATGGAATATAGTAAAACTAACAAACACTTTCAAACTTGAACAAATCGATTGAGGATCAAAACAATTATGGTCGTGCATCGCACGGATTCAGTTACTAGTTGTTATAAAAGAAAATGACTTCTTAACTTACCCCAATTATGCTTTTAGTTTTGTCGAATTAATTTTAGTCTTGTATATTTTCAAAAGCTGTCATTTTTGTTGAAATACTAACGACTATAGACAATATTTTTAAATTTGGATTGGTCATTGAACCAGATAATGAAAGGGATCATTTGTTCAACCAATCGAACCGTTATAATAACAGATTGCTCGAATATCTATACATATATTACACTTATTTATTTATTATTATCAAAATATTAAATTCATATAGTCTAATACTAAGCCCAGTGGCCCAATCCTTAATTTTAACCTCACTGTTTAGAGGGTCCATCAATTCAAAATTTTAACCTAAACGCTTAAAACCCTAAACCATATTTTGTTAGAGATGGGGCCATTCAGAAGGGGGTGAACAACCCTCCATCGATCCCATCCGATTTTGGATGGGTATCTCTCATCCCCACAAAAAATATTCAACCACCCCTCGCTATTATACACCCACACACCTATTTTTACTCTACTTTAAATAGTCACATCTAGGTTTGGCAGTGGGGCGGAGAATCTCCAAACCCCGATTCTCGCGGGGATCCGCCCTGAACGGGGCGGGGAATCCCCAAAGCAAACGGGGATGCGGACGAGGATGGGATTTTTGCCCCGTAAATGGGGGCGGGGAATACTGCGGGGATTCCCGTCCCGTTCCCTGTGGGGACCTGCATTATATATATATATATATATATATAATATAAATTTAGAAATAAATTATAAATAAATATTTCATAATTTTCTACTCAATTAACTAATTATTTAACATTACATCAATATTTTATTTAATATTATATTATTAGTTCCAAACTATATAATTTTTACTTTAATATATATGTTAACTAAAAATTTAAGAATTATAGATTCTTCAAATTGCTTAAATTAGTTTTCTTTTAACACCAACTTAAACTAATTGATGTGTATGATAATTTTTTTTTGAATTTATATATTTTTTATATTTTAAAAATGAGATAAAAATAATAATTAGACAATACATATATACTATTGATTGGATTACCCTCATCTTTCCTTTTCCATCTCCATCCCATCCACCACTATCCCTAACCAAACATAGCCTAATTAATCCTTCCCCAAAAGTTCTCTCTCTTTCATGTCTCTCTAGCCCCTACGTCACTCTTTCACTTCTCTTGTGGTTTCCTTTCGAAACTGCAAGATTACACCCTTGATTTTATTACTTAATGTCGTGAATGAAAGAATCATTGATTACCGTGTGTCTCTCTAGACCTTGGAAGACATTTATCTATTTACACTGCAAATTTAGATTTCAGCAACTTGTTTTGAGAAAGGAGAAGAAATGATTATGGGAATGAATATGACAATGTATCGATATATGAGGAGAAATAATTGGCATTTATTTATATTTTAGATAAAAAAAATTCAAAATTTAAAAGAAACCGGGTCATCCGGCCCACCGAGTAGGCAACCCAACCCAATTTTTACCGGTTCGCGACGATTTAGATCTAGCCAGACCCGAACCGGGAAAGTGAGTTAAGGCTTTGATTTTGACAAGAGAGGGGTGGGCGAGACAATCGACAGTTCTAGGCTATCAGATTCATGATCACTAGCCATAGGGATTAAAGCTCAATCATACCATATACGAGAATTTAATTTTTATTCATTGACTTACAAAAAATATTTACAGAGTATAATGAAGTTTATATACACCTATAAAGAATAATCTAAATGTATACAAGATACAACCAGGATCTTCTAAATATGGACAGTAATATTGTTTGACTTATCATGTTGATTTATTCATCTCTTATGTGTGATTAGATCTTTGACTTCTTCCAATAGCATATCTCCAATACTACCAAAGATTATTAATTAGATTAAAAAAATCTTTTATGACACAGATTTGTTATGGTGAACTCAATAATACTATTTAAAAATTACATTTTATGACACATAAAATGTATTCTAGTTTATGTTGCAAAATAGTTCTTCACAATTGAATCAACAACAAAGTTTGAAAATAAAAATGAAATGAATGCTTAAAAGAAAGACACACGATTTGAGTAGTTCAACCAAAATTGGTCTACATCCACTATGGAGCTCTGCAACTTCTTTACTGGTCAACTACTAAGATGAATCTTTATTGGATATAGAGCTAAGAATGAAGATAACTCTATACTGCAAAACAGGAACTGAAAATGAAAGTGTGTGTTTCCTCGGCTTTATATCTTGTTGTTGTGAGGTAGTTATGAGCTGATCTCTTTGCCAACTTGTAAATCACCGCCTCATCTTGTTAGTTATGAAAAATTCTGGAATAAACAACCTCCTAACCAAACTCTATAAGTTGTGCAAAGTCATACTAGCAAGCACTAAGTTGAAAGTTAGTTATATATCTGCCTTTTCTGTTATAATTGCCTTTCTGCAACAATGTGTCTTGCGATGTGGTAACACCCGAACCCACATCATCTGATTTCGACCATAGCTTGAACTTAATGCATGATCTTTGTGAATTAAGAGCTATACTCTACAATTTTCACACAATATGTGCATATGATAAAAATTGAATTTTCAAGCTACAATTAAGTACTAATTTATCAACATAGATCAAGATGAATCTGAATCTACCTTGAGTCATATTAAATCTATAAAAATCCACCTATCATTAAATTACACGAATCTTAGGTCCGTGCAATACTATATGTATGTCTTTGTGATTGGTGATATTCTAATACCCGATGGGTTTAGATGAATTCTATATATTTTACGCGAGTCATGTATTTTTATTTACTTTACTTATTTGAGATGCTACGAATTATATTAATTTGTTTCATTCAGGAGAATTACCTTCCACAATCTTCAATATATCATCTCTGCTGATAATGAATATGGGAAACAACCAATTATCTGGCATCATTCCATATGGTATGTGCAGCCAACCTGGTACAAAGCTTGAAATCTTAGTGCTTCAATTCAATCAATTTGCAGGAGAGATCCCAAGTTTATTGCATTGTCATTCTTTGCGAGCACTGTTTCTATCTGTTAACAAATTCAGAGGAAATATCCCAAGTGAAATTTGGAACTTATCTGCGATTCAGTTTGTTGATTTTGATCGTAACGAGCTTACTGGTACCATTCCATCCTCCATTGCAAATTTGTCAAATATGGTGGTATTCGATGTTGGTGAGAATGAATTCCACGGAACAATCCCTTCAGAAATCGGGCGACTAACCAGGTTAACAAACTTGAGATTTTCGTTTAATAATCTGAATGGCCAACTACCAGAGTCTGTTTTCAATCTCTCCGCTTTACAAAGGCTTAAACTCGCGGTGAATAACCAGTTCCATGGAAAGATTCCTACTTCCATTTCAAATCTCTCCAGATTAAGCAAACTTGACCTTGATAGTAACTCATTTTCTAGAGATATACCTATCACTCTTGGCAACTTGCGCCAACTTCAAACACTAAGCTTAGGACAGAATCAACTCACAAACAATATGTCCAATCCTGCACAAGATTTTTTCTCGTCCTTGGCGACTTGCGACTATCTTAAGTTTATAGACGTGTCTGCTAATCTTATAACCGGAGTCCTCCCAAAATCCTTAGGCTCAGCCAATCTTTCTGCATCTCTTCAAGTTTTCAAGGCAGGGGCTTGTCGAATCATAAGTTCACTCCCTAATGAGATAGGGAACTTGAGTAGCCTTATTTCATTAAATCTTGGATATAATTACTTGACCGGGAGCCTTCCTACCACAATGGGAGGATTAAGAAACTTGCAGGGATTGAAAATATTTGGCAATAAGTTGGGGGGCTTCATCCCCCCTGAATTGTGCAATCTGAATAATCTGTATTCTATAGACTTATCAGAAAATAATTTCTTTGGAGAGCTACCAAGGTGCTTAGGGAACCTTTCTTTGTTGAGAAAAATCAATTTGGGTGGTAATGCATTCAATTCCAACATTCATCTAACTTTATGGTTTAATGATGGTATGGAAAGGATTAACTTCTCCAATAATTTCTTCGATGGTTCTCTCTCTCGGGATATTGGCAATATGAAGAGCTTGGTTTTGTTGGATCTATCTACAAATCAGTTGTATGGGGGAATTCCAACAACTATTTCCCAGCTTCAGAAACTAAATGTTCTATCATTGTCCAATAATAGATTTAATGGCTCCATACCTGAATCTTTTGCTAATTTGAAGGATTTACAACGCTTGGACTTATCGTGCAACAATCTTTCTGGTTCAATTCCTTTGTCATTGGAGAAACTTGCTTATCTTGATTACTTTAATGTTTCATTCAATGGACTCAGCGGTGAAATTCTAGATAGAGGGCCTTTTGCAAATTTTCCAGCCGAGTATTTCATAGGTAATAAAGGTTTGTGTGGAGGACCTCGATTTAAGGAATGCAACAAGAGTATGTCATCATCTTTTAGAAAGAACAAACACTTAAAGTATATACTGCCACCAATAGCATCGATTCTTGTTCTTGCCATTATTCTCATCTTTGTTATGAGGATTCGTGGTAGAAAGGTATTACCTTCATCTCTTCCTGATTGGTCTCTTAATCCCACGCATGAGAATATCTCGTATTTAGAAATTCTTCGTGCCACAAACAACCTTGCCCAAGAAAACTTAATCGGGAGAGGTACCTTTGGATCAGTATACAAGGGGAATTTTTCTAATGCAATGGTAGTTGCCGTTAAGGTTTTCAATTTAGATGAACACGGTGTTGCAAATAGTTTTGACACGGAGTGCCAAATAATGCGCAACATACGCCATAGAAATCTTGTCAAGGTTATTACTTCTTGCTCCAATGTTGATTTTAAGGCATTGTTGATGCCATATATGCTCAATGGGAACCTTGAAAAATGGCTCTATTCTTCCATTTATTCCTCAAATATTCTTGAAAGATTGGGAATATTGATAGATGTGGCATCTGCCTTAGAGTATTTGCACAATGGCTATACATTCCCCATTGTCCATTGTGACTTAAATCCCAACAACATTCTTCTTGATGAAGACATGGTTGCGCATGTAGCCGACTTTGGCATTGCCAAACTCTTGACAGAAGAACAAAGAATGCAACAGAGTAGGACTTTGGGCACCATTGGATACATCGCACCGGGTAAGTTATCATTCAGTAAAGTGTAATATCATTTTGGTCCCTAAAATTTATATTTTTCTAATTTTGGTTCCCCCTTTTTACTCACTACTAACTTTGGTCTTGGAAGTACAATTTACCCCCACATTTCGTCCCACAGTTAGTTAACCATCCGTTGATTAACGAAATCATCTATATAGGGGTGCAAAGTATAGTTATTTTTTTAAATATTACTGCCTCCGATTCATTTTTTATTATCCATTGGAAAAGGACACGAGTTTTAATAAAAGTGTTGTTTATTAGTATTTGTGTGTATAAAGTAGATCTTTAAAAAGGGGTAAGAGTTGTTTATTAGCATTTGTGGTTATAAAGTTAATAAAGTAGTGACGTGAGTGTAAATAAATGATGTTTTTAAGGGGTAAGTTAAAAAGGGTTGTGTTTGCTTTTTGCTATTTTGGGTAAGTAGAAAAAAAAACCTTCTTTTTATGGTAAAACGGATAATAAAAAATGAATCGGGGGAGTACATTTTAAACCTCCAATAGTTAACTTCTCAACAGATGGTCAACTAACAGTTTGGGAGTAAAAATGTAGTTTTAGGACCAAACTTGATAACCAGTGGAAGAGGTGCCAAAACTAAAATAAAACAATTGTAAGGACCAAAAATATAATCATCTCTTTAGCAAATTAAATACTATACTTTTTACACAATTGGATTTTATTGAATTGAGCAAGTGACTATGCATTTATAACAGAGTATGGATCAGAAGGATTAATATCGACAATGGTGGATGTTTATAGCTATGGGACTTTGGTGATGGAAATACTAACACGAAAGAAGCCAACAGACGAGATGTTTTCAGGTGAGTTAACGTTGAGGCAATGGGTTACAGAATCATTTTCCAGCTCAGTGATGGAAGTTGTTGATGATCAACTACTAAACATTGATGACGAAAGAATTCGGACCAAACATGAAAGTTGCTTGACATCAATAATTGGACTAGCTTTGGAATGCACATCAAATTTGCCTGAGGAGAGACCAAATATGACAGATGTCGTAGCAAGAATCAATAAGGTCAAGTTGAACTACTTGAATCAATAATGACTAGCTAAGCCATTAAAACCCATATGTCCATTGTTCTGTTTTTTTATATTCTCAATGAGTATGTAGTGTGTGAATTTGATCCATGTACGAATCATTGAATAATATTCATTATTTTCACTAAATAATATTAATTGTTTTTACTAAATAGTATAAATTATTTTTAGGGAAATTTTTTACTATCCAATAAAAATAACTAGTACTCTTTAATGATTCATGTACGAATTATTTTGATTTTGTCATTCACAGTTCGTTTTCCCCGTAAGTTTTTCATTGAAATTTATAATTTTAAGTGTACTTCGAAAACAACTTCTACAGACTAGTCATATCACAATGGAAAAATTTATCAACTATTTTTTGTTAGTTCTTGCCCTTGTATTGCTTAACCGGTTAGGTAAAATATTATTCAATGTTTTTAAAATTGGACTGAGCCAAACAGGCTATTTCAATTCATTTCGACTGGTTCAATATTTATACATATAACTTTCAACACTTATTCATATATACATATAACTTTCAATATTTATAAAATTCTACCAAAAAAATTAAAATCAAAATTCAATAATATAAATATTATTTTGTAGAGCAGGATTTCAATTTTATTTTTTGACAAATACGATTTTTTTAATTTTTTTTTTTATTTTTGCAAAATATATGTATATGTGATATGTCTAGGAGTGAAATTGATTTAAAGAAAAAACTAAGATTGATGCTTAAACGTCAATTTTTATTGTTGAATTGTGTATTTTAAATACCAACATATTAATCAATTGTTCACACAAAAATATCTACACAATATTTCATTTTAATTATGATATCTTTTTTTATCAAATGTTACTTTTAGATTTGAAATGTGTGACTCCATCTTTAGAGTTAAGTGTATACGTTCGATTGTTATTGTATCTTCATACCATGAGGAAAATTGGGCATGCAACTATACAACAAATATAACTTTAATTAATACTGTGTCATACTAATTTGAGATTAAATGTGTTAGTTAATATTTTTTAAATATTTTTATTCATGTTTAACATTTTTTTATTGTTCGTTGAATTATAATCACAATTTTAATATTATATCAGAATTACAAATTTTTTAAAACAACTAACATTTATAATTTAAAATAATAATATTTTTTTTTATAGTATGCGAAATTCATGGGGTACGCACTAATATAATAATAAAAAAAGGCAAAATATGTATAGGGTAACTAAATTAAGGGAGGTTTATTGGTTATAGAGTTAGTAGGATTTTATTAGGCTTTTAAAGTCTAGGGGTATACAATGTGGATTTTCAAAAGTCTTTGAAAATTTTGAGGTATTTAATACTGATTTTAAAAAGTCATAAAAAATTCTTAGATATTCAACAGTCTATGGATTTTAATACTCTCTGGATTTTCGTTGATTCTCTTCCAAAATATAAATAGATTTCACTCTTCAAAATCTTTTATAATAACCAGAGATTTCTTATTCATGAGCACACTCCACACGAGCACCTTCACTTTACCCGTTACCAAGGACTTTCATAATATTTCTCAACAACTTTCTTCCTCAACTGGTTCTTCCATCAAACTCAGTAAGTCGTAGGTTGATTTACATGAATATGGACCATATTGTTCTCCCCTCCACATCCAACGATCCTCCCTCAAGTTCCCTCTCCACCATCTCCCTCACTTTTTCTCCCTTTATCATTCGATATAAAAAAAAAACATCGAATATATCCCACATAAAGTTTTCTCCCCATACCACTTGTTCCCCCGTAAACTTATTAACTCCACACAACCTAACCTCTTGCTAAGACTCTCACTCACCCATTCGCCTTGAACCTCCTCTTTAATGCTAAACACATCCCACAATCACCCTGAAATTATATTATTCCTCCCCACTCTCTCACTCAACCCTCCCCTCTCCAACAATAAATTTTCCCCATACTTTGACATAAGAACCGAATGCCAAGGGTGATGACTATCATTTAAAAACCGCCAATGCCACTTTCCAAGTAAAGCAAGATTAAAATAAAAAATATTTTTTATTCCTCTCTCACACGCTTTATCCCAACTTACCTGTTACGCCCGATTTTGCTACCTGACCATTCGGGTATCGGGGTTAACCCATTAAACCCGAAGTGGCGCACGGACGAGGGAATCTCGTCGTCGAGCCATGCCGAGCAGACGGGTAGGGTATCTTGCCTACCCGACGGAGACCTCCAGGAGCTGTCGGGAAGAAGACTTATTCCGTGGATTAGAGGTCGGTCAGCGGCGAGCTCTGGGGGCAATCTCTACCCGCTTCCCGGAGAAAATGATCCCCAGGATACTCGCTACCTACTCGGTACCCGATTACCCATGTACCCGTCTGCCCGATCCCAGACATCGCCAGCTGTGAGAGTACGTCCAGTGCCATCAATTCAGAGGATTTAACAGTGTCAGAGTAGGTGGTTGGGTTAGGTCCCATTAGTAAAAGACAGCAGTGCCAGGTGGCGCCTCCCCATTAGTCTATAGAGGGAGGCTGTAGCCACTCATGACCTCCTAGCTAGGAATAGGGGGGCCCACGGGCATACCAACCCAAGGTGGGGGAACCCACCATGTACACTATAAATAGGGCCTTAAATGCCCAAATGTAACACACAACTCATTTATTGCAAAATCCACTCTTGAGAGCTCATTCACTCTTGCATTTATTACTTTTAGTTATCATAAATACGTAAGTCCTACCCGCTAGGAACCCAACGGCGAGATCCTCACAAAATTGTTGTCAATATTTTGGCGCTAGAAGAAGGGTAACTAATAGCGAAGTTCACTCGGTTTCGCTCATCTAGTTACCTAAACCGAACCACATCTATTTTTTTCTCAAAGAACCCTACTTACCCACATCGAAATGACCACTTCAAAGGCTACCCGTACCCAACAGCAGGTTGAAGACGTCGGTGAGGCCGCTACTCCGGCTTCGGCCATGGCGGCCACACTCCAGGGGACATTCGAGTTCTTATCCGCCATAAGAACCCCGGAGGACTCCAGGCAGCAAAGGCGATGATTGAACGCCGCCAAGCCGAGATCGATGATGTTCCTATCCGCACCCATCGGGCCAGAAAAGAGGCAGCCCATACAAGGGCCACCAGCCCCCCTCAGGCAGAACGAGAGGCGGCCGAGAGGGCCACCACTTACGTGGCCCGACCACAGAACCTGAAAAGGCGCCTTGACGAGGAGGCCGACTCTTATCGAGCGTCTCATTGATCGGCGGGTTCGGTCTTCTCACGACTAGGGTCCTAAGCTCGGGGAGCTGCCCGACCCTGCGAATCGAACGCAAGTTCCAAGCCGTGGGAATGAGAAAGTGGGCGCTCTTCCCGACATCACAACGACGCGGCCCCGAGGCCGTCGGTCCGTGATCATCTGGGAGACAACCCGCATCCCCGATCTCCCCCCGCGGCTGACAACGCCATGGCCCAGATCCTGAAGAAAGTGTCAGATCTGGAGGCCAAACTCGAGAAGCGGGACGGGCAACATCACTTCGCCCATATACCCAACTCGCCTCTCGCAGATATCCTGGTGCGAGCTCCCACCCAACTGAAGATCAACGTGGCCGCTGTGGGCCAATATGACGGGGAGACGGACCCCGTCACACACTTAAGTAAGTATTCTACTTACATGATCTCCATGGGGGCCACGGACGCCACCTAGTGCCGGATGTTCCCATTGACCCTCGGTGACCGAGATCACCGTTGGTACTCCTCGCTACCTGTGGGGAAGGTGGTTTCATTCCACCAACTGGGGGAGTTGTTCCTGGAGCACTTCTCCTCGATGGCACCACGTCTGGCCGGCGCCAACCGAATGGCCAACCTGGCCCAGGGCAAAGATGAATCATACCGGGCATACATCGACCAGGTGGACCGCATTATCATGGAAGGCGAGCCGATCGGGGACGAGGTCAAGCTCATCGGCGTTATAGGCGGTCTCCGCCTAAAGATGAAGTTGTGGAAGTCCATGAACAAGGACTATCCCAAATCCTATGCGGAGTTCCGGCAGCAGGCCGGAAAAATTATATACAACGCTGACATCCTGGTGCAGCAGCTAGGGGTGAGCACCCCGGCAGAAAAAGAGAAGCCCCACGCCGAGCCGAAGGAACTTTTCCTACCGTGCTCTCCAGCAGTTCAAACCCTTCGACTCCGTCAAAGTGAAGTTGGCCGAAAAATTGTCGGCCAACCCGGAATACGTCTACGTGCAAATCCGGGACAAAAACATGGTACCCAAGGCACGGCCATGGGTTCACAAGCCAGAGGTGCAGCTCAACCCCAACAAGTACTGCCACTACCACCAGATCGTCGGGCACAACACGAGCGAGTACCGCGACCTCTTGAAGCAGCTCTGGCGGCTCTTCGAGGAGGGGAAGCTAGAAGAGTTTGTGAAGAGACCGGCGGCCAGGCCGGAGACGCAAGCCGCCGCCCACCCCATGGAGCCAAACCGGGAGGCGGCCCTCATCTGCCCCCCAATATCGGAGCATCAGGATCGCCGCACCATCAACATGCTCTCCCCGGTGGGAGGATTTGCACTCACCACCTCGCTCTCTAACTGCCGGCAGAAGAGCAAGCTGCGAGCCATGGACAACGTCCACCAGATCACGATGCCGATCAACATGACGGCCAAGGAGTCCGATCTCCTCGCTTTTAGAGAGGAGGACCGCACGGGGGTCATCTACCCCAACCACGACGCCCTGGTCGTATTGGTCAACATCATGGGTGTCACCGTCCACCGCATGCTGGTCGACAATGGGGAATACTGCAACATCATCTTCAAAGTCGCTTTCGACCAGCTGGACAGCTCCTTCGAGAAATACGTGGAGCCATGCGACCAGGTCATCAAGGGCTTCGGGGACGCCACCGTGAAGCTGTACGGAATAGTTAGGCTAGCTGTAGAGTTAGTTTCTAGCATAGATGCTGAGGTTAAGGCTTCGAAACAGCTCGATTTTATAATAATCGACCAGCCGTCAACCTATAATGGGTTTCTCGGCAGGCCGTTTGAGCACGAGTTCGAAGCTGCCGCCTCAGCTTTCTATTATTGTATCAAGTTCCCAACCCCCTCCGGGAAGGTAGGAACTCTTAAGGGTAATAAAAAAATGGCACACGAATGTTTGACGTATATCGATCTTGCTTTAAATTCCACAAAATTAGATTTTATTTGTACTATCGGGGAGGGAGACATTGACGTAGACGAAGAAAACCCACCCACTGCCCAACCCATGGAAGAAGATTCTCAAACTTTTATAGATACTCAGATCGAGCTGGAACCAAGGATCGGCCTTGAGCCCATGGAGATCGATAGAACGCTGGCATGAGAGATAGATGACCCTCGCTACGGGGAGCGAGGTGCCAGTCCCATTGAGAAGCTAATTTCGGTCAAGATGAAAAATCGACCAGAAGTGAGCGTCCAGCTCGGCTCGACAATGTCCGACGAAATACGGGCTGCTATGACCGCATTTTGGAAGAAAACTTAGACGTGTTCGCATGGTCCCACGAAGATATGGTCGGGATCGATCCAGTAGTATGTTTCCACCAGTTGCTCATCGACCCAGCCCGTAGGCCGGTCTTGCAGAAGAGAAGGAAGTTCGGCCCAGACAAGTACGTGGTCATAGCCTCTGAGGTCAAGAAACTACTCGACAACAAGCTTATCGGGATGGTCGACCCCGACGACAAACCCCAATGGGTATCTAACACTATCCTCGTCAAGAAGAGCAACAACACCTGACGGCTATGCATTGATTTCACAAACCTAAACAAGGCATGCCCCAAGGATCACTTCCCGATCCTGCACATTGACCATCTGGTGGATAGCACGGCCGGACACGAGATGCTCACTTTCATGGACGCATTTGCCGGCTATCACCAGATCCCAATGGCCGCCGACGACCAGAAACACACCACCTTCCTCACCAAGAAGAACATGTGTTGGAGTTATACGTGAAAGTATGCTTTTACTTTGTATAACTCGTGTATCAAACACTCGTTTTATGAGAATAATTCTTTTATCGCATTTGCTTTAGTTATGATTGAATGTTGAATTTCTATTGCAAACCGTTCAATATATAGTACGTGTTACATTGTAGTTAATGTGGTGATACCCGATCACGGAAGACGACATTGACAGTTTACTTGTAACTAAACGTACATTTTCACGGCCTAGGTGGAATTGAACAATCCACCGTGAAAGGTCGATGTGTAAGGCTCAGATTGGTCTGTCTTGACCAAGAGATTGCACTAGCACATTTAGTATGTGTTGAAGAGGTCCTACAGCGAGGAGAAATTCTTCTGTTCTGAAAGGTGAAGAATTAGACCTCAGTGGTTGTTGATTTCTTAATCTCCGTCACTTAAATAGGACCGTGTGTGCTTAGTAGTTACTGCTTTGATTCATGTTGGGTGAGAATCATTGTGACTTCGAACTTTGTGTCTTGGGCAGTAATATTAATCATACGACGGTTGCTAAGATTTAATACGGAGAAACGCGTGCGAGTACAGCTCGTGTGATTAGTCCCCTTGGTGGGCTCAGAAGTTTTATTGTACCAAAATCTTGCAAGTGAAGAATTAGTTTCTTCGGTACGAATAATAATGTTGAGCTGTCTTTACTCCAAGGTGAAAGATGTTAATTAATTTAGAGCTATTCGGAAGCTTGATTAATTAATGGACTTGATAATCTTAAACGCGGAAAATAATAACCGGGAGCCCATATTATCGTAATATGGATTAAGATGGATAGTGCAACATTAATTTATTAGTGGTAATAATTAATATTAATGGGCTGAATTATATTGGGGCTCAATATTGAAATTCAGAAGTCCATTAGGAGGTCCAATCTTAATTCTCCTTAAGGCCCCTCAAGTAGCCCAATTAAGTAGCCCAATAATGATAAGGTGATTAAAATAAAAAGAAAATTATATTGCTGATTTTTTTCTCTTATTTTTCGAAAATAAGCATATGTAGGAGAAATTAGATTTTGTTAATCTTCTTGAAAAGATATTATGGAAGATATGTATTCTAGAAGTACAAGAATATCTCATATATTCAAGAAGATCCAAATCTTGGATTTCACACTCATAATTTTCGAAAATTACACCCCTTAATATGTAGGGTGAGATTTTTGTGGAATATTTTATTTTGGAGAAAAGAATATATGGGATATATTCAAGATTTCTTAGAGTCTAAGAAAAGATTTTTTCCAAGCCCAAAATATATCAAAAATTTCGGCCCCTACACTATTATAAATAGGGGATGATTATTTCATCCCCAAGTACATAATTCCATGTGTTGGAAAAATCAAGAAGCATAGATATTTTTCTTTTTCCTTAGTTATTAAATTACTTGAAAGCGTCTCCCACCGGCGATCAAGTGAGGTGAAAAGGGAAATACTTGAGAAGGCTTTGGGTTGATAGAACGAGATTACAAGTGTCCCGTATATCCAAAGGCCATTACTACGAGAGGTACGTTAATCGCATATTTACTTGTTTAATTCCGCCTAGTTAAATATGTGAAATTAATTCAACATGCATGATGATAATTAGTTGTTGGAATTATTATTTGAATTAATTAGGATTAATTCATGCTAGTAATAATTGTATTTAAATTCGTATTTAAAATTCATCCCGAATAGATTCCGGGCACCCCTATATTTTCCCAACAACATGTACTTCTGGAAGTGAATACCGTTCAGACTAATGAACGCGGGAGCAACCTATCAAAGACTGGTCAACCACATGTTTCACGACCAAATCGGAGCGACCATGGAGGTGTATATTGATAAAATCATCGTCAAGAGCGAGAAGAAGGAAGACCACCTCAATCACCTAGTCGAGACGTTCGAAATCCTAAGAGAGTATCGGATGAGGCTCAACCCAAAAAAATGCAATTTTGGTGTCGAGTCGGGCAAGTGCTTGGGGCACATGGTCAGTCATCGAGGAATCGAGGCAAACCCAACCAAAGTTCAGGTAATCCTCGATATGAGCGCTCCACGCACAGTAAAGGAGGTGCAGAGAGTGGCGGGCAGCTTGGCCGCCCTCAGCCGTTTCATCTCCCGCATGGGGGACCGGTGCAAACCATTGTTCGACAACATGCGGAAGGGGAAACTAAACTGGACTCCCCAGAGCCAGCTCACGTTCGATAATTTGAAGGCATATCTCTCAAATACCCAGATATTAGTCAAGCCCGTCCCGGGCAAGAAGCTCTATTTGTACTTTGTTGATAGTCGAACATCTATCATTGTTGGGCGAACAAGTATTAAGGTTGTAATAAAGATTACAAAGAATCCACTCCAAGTCAAAGATGATTAACAAAGAAAATCAAGTTGAAGTACCTAAATCAATCCATGAGGTGCATGAAATTACGAACAACTCCATCGACGAACAACATACTGGCGAATAAGTCCTGAGACCCAAGGCCAGATATGGACCCTACATCAAATCATTGATGACGAGCAACTCTGTCAAAAGGTGGTACATCTACCAGCCAAAGAGGTGTATGTTGGCGAACAAAGGACCAAGATCCCAAAGCCAATCTGTGTAAAACACAAAGGCGAACAACTTCTGAGCCACAACCTCAAAAGACGAACAACCTTTATGGAAAGATCATTCTGGGTCAACTAAGCTGACCTGTACGAGCAACAATGAAGTCCGAGATAAGACCAAAGAAGACTTTGTAACTAAGATTCAGCTTAGATAAGGTCAAACTAAGGTCAATAGGACACTTGTCAAGCATGCAGGCTAGGGAAACCAAGAGTCATAGACACTCATGCTTGCTAGTCTCTATAAATAGTTGTTCTCCAGCTAAGAAATACAAGTTCAAATTCACAAATATTCCCAAAACACACACTTAAACACCTAAACGCACATATATATGAAATAAATATGATTTTGATTTTTGTATTTACAATTCCACATCCCGAATCTTCGATTTACCATTTACGGTGGTAATCAATCACACGTAATTTATTGGTGGTCTTAAACCGAATTAAAACAGTCACTAATCCTATCGATTAAATTTAATCACCAACATACTTGGCGGCTTCGGAATCGGCTCTCAGCGCCGTGCTAATGCGGGCTGAGGGGAAGGCACATCTGTCGATCTACTATGTCAGCCAGACACTCCACGCCGCTGAGCTACGATACCCGCCTTTAGAAAAATTGGCTTACGCACTAGTGATGAGCGTGCGTAAGTTGCGCCCGTACTTCTTCGACCATCAAGTAGAAGTGCTGACCACAATGCCACTCCGACAAGTGTTGCATCGACCAGACACGGCAGGTAGATGCCTTAAATGGGCAGTGGAGATCGGGCAGTTCGGTATCACATACACTTCCCGAACATCCATCAAAGGCTAGGCGATAGCCAATTTTATTGTCGACCTCACCTACCCAGAGGCGATGTCCAAGATCGAGCAGCCACCATGGAAGATGTACGTCGACGGATCCTCCACGACCTCGCGGGCTGGGGTGAGAAATTATCCTGCTCAGCCCGTCTGGCCAATCGTTCACAACGACCATCAGGTTCGGCTTCCACGCAACTAACAACGAGGCCGAGTACGAAGCACTAATCAACGGGCTGGAAATGGCCATGACCATGGGAGTAAAAAGGCTATAAGTCTACAGCGACTCGCAGCTCGTGACATGCCAGATTTCGGTGGAGTACGAGGCACGCAGCGATAGGATGTTGGCTTATCAAGGATTAGCCAAGAACCTCCTCGAGAAATTCGACAAATCCAAATAGAGGTGGTGTCCCGACTCGACAACACTCAAGCAGACGCCCTTGCCCGCCTCGCAACATCAGAGGGGGCAACTGACATGTCCCAAATCACAGCCACTTACCTGCACGCTCCCTCGAGTTCGAACCAGCGGGTGGCCAATCTGGGGAAGGAGGAGGATAGCTGGATGAACCCCATTCTGAATTACCTACGCAACGGGAAGCTCCCAGACGATCGGGTAGCGGCAAGACAGTTACAACTTCGGGCAGCCCGGTACACGATCGTAGGAGACCTCTTATACAAACGGGGTTTCACCCTACCTCTCCTAAAATGCATAACACCGGAGCAGGGAAAGAAGATCCTGGTGGAATTCCACGAGGGACGCTGCGGGAACCACGCCGGCGGGCAGATACTCGCCCAGAAAGTTATCCGCCAGGGATATTTCTGGCCCACCCTGAAGAAAGATGTGATCAGCTATGCAAGGGCATGCCACAAATGCCAAATTTATTCGCCAGTAATCTACCAAGCTCCAACCGAGCTCACTTCAATCCTGAGCCCTTGGCCATTTGCAAAGTAGGGGATCGATCTTATTAGTCCTTTGCCCACAGCCCCGGGCAGTGTCAAATACGCAATCGTCGCCGTGGGCGCATTTTCCGGCTATCACCAGATCCCGATGGCCGCCGACGACCAGAAATACACCACCTTTCTCACTGAGAAGAACATGTACTTCTGGAAGCGAATGTCGTTCGGACTAATGAACGTGGGAGCAACCTATCAAAGGCTGGTCAACCACATATTTCATGATCAAATCGGAGCGACCATGGAGGTGTATATCGACGAAATCATCGTCAAGAGCGAGAAGAAGGAAGACCACCTCAATCACCTAGCCGAGATGTTCAAAATCCTAAGAAAGTATCGGATAAGGCTCAACCCAAAAAAATGCAGTTTCGGTGTCGAGTCGGGCAAGTTCTTGGGGCACATGGTCAGTCAACGAGGAATTGAGGTAAACCCAACCAAAGTTCAGACAATCCTCGATATGAGCGCTCCACGCACAGTAAAGGAGGTGCAGAGGGTGACAGACAGCTTGGCCGCCCTCAGCCATTTCATCTCCCGCATGGGGGACCGGTGCAAACCATTGTTCGACAGCATGCGGAAGGGAAAACTAAACTGAACACCCCAGAGCCAGCTTGCGTTCGATAATCTGAAGGCATATCTCTCGAACGCCCAGATATTAGCCAAGCTCGTCCCGGGCAATAAGCTCTATTTGTACTTGGTGGCTTCGGAATCAGCTCTTAGCACCGTGCTAGTTCGGGCTGAGGAGCAGGCACATCTGCCGATCTACTACGTCAGCCAGACACTCCACGCCGCCGAGCTACAATACCCGCCTTTAGAAAAATTGGCTTACGCACTAGTGATGACCGTGCGTAAGTTGCGCCCATACTTCTTCGACCATCAAGTAGAAGTGCTGACCATAATGCCACTCCGACAAGTATTGCATCGACCAGACACGGCGGGTAGATGCCTCAAATTGGCAGTTGAGATCGGGCGGTTCGGTGTCACATACTCTTCCCGAACATCCATCAAAGGCCAGACGATGGTCAATTTTATTGTCGAGCTCACCTACCCGGAGGCGATGTCCAAGATCGAGCAGCCACCATGGAAGATGTACGTCGACGGATCCTCCACGACCTCGCGGGCTGGCGCAGGAATTGTCCTGCTCAGTCCGTCTGGCCAATCGTTCACAATGGTCATCAGGTTCGGCTTCCACACAACTAACAACGAGGCCGAGTACGAAGCACTAATCAACGGGCTGGAAATGGCCATGGCCATGGGAGTAAAAAGGCTACAAGTCTACAACGACTTGCAGCTCGTGACATGCCAGATTTCGGGGGAGTACGAGGCACGCAGCGATAGGATGTTGACTTATCAAGGATTAGCCAAGAACCTCCTCGAGAAATTCAACCAAATCCACATAGAGGTGGTGCCCCGACTCGACAACACTCAAGCAGACGCCCTTGCCCGCCTCGCAACATCGGAGGGGGCAGCCGACATGTCCCAAATCATAGTCACTTACCTGCCCGCTCCCTCGAGTTCGAACCAGCGGGTGGCCAATCTGGGGAAGGAGGAGGATAGCTGGATGAACCCCATTCTGAATTACCTACGCAACGGGAAGCTCCCAGACGATCGGGTAGCGGCAAGACAGTTACAACTTCGGGCAGCCCGGTACACGATCGTAGGAGACCTCTTATACAAACGGGGTTTCACCCTACCTCTCCTAAGATGCATAACACCTGAGCAGGGAAGAAGATCCTGGTGGAAATCCACGAGGGACGCTGCGGATACCACGCCGCCGGCTAGGTACTTGCCTTGAAAGTTATCCGCCAGGAATATTTCTGGCCCACCCTGAAGAAAGATGCGATCAGCTATGCAAGGGCATGCCACAAATGCCAAATTTATTCGCCAGCAATCCACCAAGCTCCAACCAAGCTCACTTCAATCCAATTTTAATTTTAAATTAATAATTTTAATTATTAAAATTCAAATTAATCTGATTAATTTGAATTATTTTGGTCCAATCAAAATAAATTACAAACAATCCTTGTTAGGCCCAGAAACGCAGCCCAACTATTTAATTAAAATAGGCCCAACTATTTTAATTAATCTAATCAAGAGCAATCCAATTTCTCAAATAAAAAATCTAGTTGTTCAATTTAACAAAAGCCAAATCAAAATTTGCAAATTTAAATTGAATAACGTATAGACATGAATAGGGTAAAATTAAATTCACAAATAATAATTTACCCATGATAAATCAATTATGCAATTAATCAAGAGCCTGAGCTCTGATACCACTGTTGAAACTTATAAGCACGTAAACACATAAACATGCGCAGCAGAAATTAACGTTCTCCAACAACGAACAATTTAATTGCATAATTAAATACGAGATATCTTAAACAAGAAATCTTACAGAGCTTCGTACGCGGAATCCTCAACTACGGTATCCACGCAACAGCTATTCACCGATCTACACCGGGGCGTCAGCGTTGAATTTCGAGACGATTATATTTCTTGTGTGTGTTTCTGAATTCCCATATGACATATGTTTATAGGGATTACCTTAGCTTAATTTCTAAGCAAGATAATATGCTAGATACGCATAATATAATCTCTACGGATTATATCTCCCTAGATATGTTCCTACGAATAATATATTTACCATATCTATTATTCTTGTATAATAATATTCCAAATATTATTATTGGGATTTCATATTTAATTAAATGATAATAATAATAATAATTAATTCCAAATATAATTATTATTATATTCTCCATAAATTAAATATTATATCCAATTAATACTTAATCAACCAACTATAATCGGCGAACTGCCATTGCTTGTTGTGTGACCCATAGGCCCTCGCATATCGAGCGATTAGTTAAACTAACAGTCTTAATTGAACCCTAGACAATAAATCAGACATTCTCAATATACGAGGTACGTTGCGAGAAAATCTGCAACTACCTGTAATACTGTAGGCTATTGTGATATCTTCCTTTTATTCACGAATACTCGATTAAGCCTTGAACATGATGAAGTGTCTATTCAAATAACTTAATCATATTATCTCAAATCACTAATTGATCGCTCGCGTCGCACTTGGCCACAAAGTCCAAGTCGATTTGCATCGGCCGATGTCTTAGATCCAATTATGATGAGAAGACGAGTATTCTCTCTTAAATCCACATTGAGGAATGAATCCTATTCTTGGCTCAACTACCACGCACATGAACTTCGTGATGAACCCAATCCATGTCATATCTACCCTTGGAGGGTGAAAGCGTCGGTCGTGGTCAAAGTTCATCACTCCGCACATGTCGTGCGTATTGACCTCAAGTCTGAGGAATATCACATTGCTCCCACTAACCGAGACACCCGTAGACACATTATGTTGAATTACATCAAACTGTTTCTCGGATGGGTATACCAATACCCTCTAAGGTATTTGTGCATCCATTATGAGATACCTATTATCTCGTAGTAAGTGAGATCTTACTACACTCTCACCATAGAGTATAATGCAGATCGCACACCAATCTCCATTGCATCATCAATATCCCATTCTTGATGATCCTTGATCGGGGCTATTGGAGAATCGTACTTCGGTCATCTGAGTTCTCACTCACTCAATGACAGTATCGATTCAAGGGAACACAAATAAGAATATATGCAAACAATCAAACATCATATTCAGATAAGTGTAACGCCATACATTTAATATTAAACCAACAATAATATTAAACCATATCTGAATATCATCTTAGTATTATGTCCTTTCGATGGATTGTCTCTATGACACTAACACTAACAATCTCCCACTTGGACTAGAGCCAATCACCTACATGTCTAACCCCTAGACCATCAAATGTCTAGTGTGTACATGAATAGTGAATAGGATTTGCAAAAAGATTTACCAAAAAATATCAAAGAAAATCAACCGTGAAAAAAGATATATTTGCATTAATTTAATGTTTAAACTCTTGCATTAATTTAATGTTTAAAACAATATTCCATATTATACGTAAATATTATATTTCCATTGATTAAAATATATTCAGACTTATTGTATTTTAGAGTTAGATATTTTTAAAGTTATAATACTTAAGTTGTTAGTAAAGAAACTTAATGTCCTTTTTTTTTTCTTTTTTCTTTTTGGCCAGCACTATAATTTTTTATCCATAAAAAAACTTATTTCACATATTAATATATATATATATATATATATATATATATATATATATATATATATATATATATATATTAGTTATATAACATATAACAATCTTTTACTTATTTACCATTTACAATTCTATATTAATATTTATATGTTAAAATAATATAACAGAAAAATCGAAATCCTAATCTATAAAAGAAGACAAAGTATAGAGTGTAACTGGTTTATACATGAATCACTGAAGGGTATAGTTGTTCTTATTAAAGAGTATTACTGATTTACACTAAAGAGTCTTATTTGTTCAGGGAAAATGAACTAAGACTCTTCAGTGTAAACCAGTAATACTCTTCAGTAAAAATAACTAATACTCTTTAGTGTATTAGTTGAACTAAGACTCTTCAGTGTAAACCAGTAATACTCTTCAGTAAAAACAACTAATACTCTTTAGTAAAAATAACTAATACCTTTCAGTGATTCATATATAAACCAATTTCACTCTATACATATTCATAAAATAATATATGTACTTTAAAGTTTAATTATCTATTTTGGCGCATAATTTTATCCAAAAAAACTCTTGTATTACAATCTATTATTGAAGGCAAGATATTATACAAGATATTATAATTTTTCAACAACAAAATCTTCAAATCGTACAACAAAAAGTTTCGATCGGCCTTCGCAGAAGAAAATACTTTGAAAATGAAGAGAAATAAAAAAGACTATGAATCGAGCGATATATAAATGCTTAACAAGTTCAAATATAAAAAAACTACCTAAAAACTGAAGAAAAACTAACGATTTCGAAAGAGAAACCGCCTAGAGAAGTATTGAAATCGAGAGGAACGAACAAAATCGAGGGAATAAGAGGTACTGCTCAGAGAAGAAGAAGCGCGAAAACAGAGAGAGAAAAGAAAAAAAACTTTTGATATATTAGACCTAGAGATGTTAAACGGGCTAGCCCTAACCCTATAGGGTCGGCCCTAACGGGCTTCGGGCTAAATGAGTTAGGGCCTTATCCTGTTCACCCTTAACGGACCTCTAATAATTAAGACCTAGCTCTAACCCTAGCGGACCTCGGGCTAAACGGGCCACACACGGGTTATGTCGAAAAAATTAAAATTCAACACAAAATTTAAAATAGTGGCAATAAAATGTTAATGAATTTTAACACTGTTCATAAATTCATTAAAATTACATAAAAACAATTCAACATAATTATAAAAATTTAAACATCAGTACTTAAAAAAGTACAAAACTATATTAACACTTATTATTATATATATATATATATATATATATATATATATATATATATTAATACTTAAAAAAAATACTTATTAACACTTATGTGAGTATATATATATATATGTGTGTGTGAGTATTATATATATATATATATATATATATATATTCAAACATAAAGAAAAATGTGAGCATATTAATACTTTAAAAAAATATAAAAATATATTAACACTTAGTATATATATAAATAATTTAATATATATATATATATATATATATTTAACCCGGGCTGGTTAAAAAAATATAAAAATATATTAACACTTATTATACATATAAATAATTTTAAAATATATATATATAACCAGCGGGCTAATAGGGCAGGGCCAAAAAGACCCGGATTTAAACGGGCCTCTTAAACCATGGCCCTAACCCTGCATTTTTTTAGGGTTAAATGGGCTAGCCCGTTTAGCCCGGCCCGGATTAACATCTCTAGTTAGACCCGTTCAGGGACCCGCCCTTAACCGCCTCAGGATCCGCGAAAAAACCCGCACAAGACCCGGACCAACCCGCAAAATTTGTTCAAAATTGATTTTAAAATCAATTTCAAACTGGGTGCAAAATCCAAGTGCATAGTTGACTTGAAGCGACTACACTAGCTTCTACTAGTAGCTACCCCGCAAGAGAACGGGTTCACTGTAGTATGGGCAAGTATAGGGACCAAGTATTATCGAACCCAATGGATGGTGTATATGCGAATAGATCCCTGAAGATCTACGCGTCGTAGTTAATATGAGTGTTTTGTTTTTGGATTTTTTTAAGAAAGATTAATTAAACTAAAATAAACTAACTAAACTAAAATACTAAAGTAGACGAATTAACTAAGGGTTGGATTCAAATAAGAGAGGGTGATGCTTAGGATAGGAATCCCTACGTATACTAAAGGAGCAGGTACATAATCAAAATAACTGTGACAAACGAGAATTAACCTAAGTCTAAGAATGCAAGGTGAAAGCTCAAGATTCTAAACCCTAATACTTTACCCTAACACTCGACTTCACTAATCCACTAACAAGTTAATAGATAGCGCTTAATTAATGAGACCCTAATTTAACTAAGGTGATGCGGTCGTCCTCCTTCGCTAAACCGGTATATGAATTAACCTTTCCTAAACCCTCTCGTTAAGTCTACTCGTTGTTAAAGAGTGATACGGTCGTCCTCTCTCTAACACCTTTCGAACGAAACTCAAGAGTGAAATCTAGATTAATTTTAAGAATTCATTAATTAAGAGAATTAAAACCTAACGTCACAAGTTATTCTAATTACATACCCACAACCTACTTCTACGAGTTCATCCTACCCTAAGCATGCAAGGGTTTTAGCTAGACATAGTTTGAACGTAAACAATAGAAATTAAACAAGTGACAAACATGAACATGATAACGAAAACGAAGAAAAGAACGAACATAAACTGAGGTTTTAATATGTAAAAGATTAAACTGAAATTAATTAACAAAAACTAGGTCTCAACGTATTTAAGAACAAAAGTTATTAAGAATCGAAGCTAAAACGTGAAATCGTAAAGTAAATTCGTAAGCAAAAACCTCAAAACCGTAAATCTATAGCTCGCTCGTCTCTTCTCTTCCTCCTCGCTCTAAAAACTCTATGAAACGTGATGTCTAAAAGTTGGGGATCCTTCAAAACGTGTTTGGACGAGATATATATAGGCACGGGTCGAAACGGGAGTTAATGGGCCGAAAATACGAATCCGGAGGCAAAAGTATATGGGCGCTCGAGCAAAACGCTCGAGCGGTCCCGCTCGAGCAGTGTAGCTCGAATGATGCATTCGCTCGAGCGGTCGCGCTCGAGCTGCTCGAGCGCTGAAATGACTCTGTATGTTTTGGACACTCGAGCGATTCGCTCGAGCGGTGGCGCTCGAGCTGCTCGAGCGCAAGAATTGTTCTGTACGTTTGCGCGCTCGAGTAAGGCGCTCGAGCGGTGGCGCTCGAGTAAGGCGCTCGAGTGACTTCAAAGCTTCTCCAAAGTGATACTTTTCCTCGTCCGCACTAATACCGATCGTATTTCTTCAATATCTTCTCATCCGGGCATCCGTTTGAGTCGATTCAAAGTCCTACGAACTCCGTTTTTCGTCCTCTATTCACCTATGAGCATCAAATAGACAAATTTATCAATGTATAGAAATAACGCTCAATTGACTCTAAATACTCTATAAACTCGACCAAAACTAGGGCGTTTCTAGCTACGAATCATGACAATTTCACGCCTAATCAACCCCCCCAAACTTATCATATTGCTTGTCCCCAAGCAATGAAATAATAAGTCAAGTGAAATTGTTAGGAATGAGTAGGAAAAATCAATCATGCAAGCTAAAGAATTCAAGCTTCAAAAGTCAATCACCCGTATACTCACTCAATTCCTTTTATCGTATTCATGCAACAATAATGAGAAACACCAAGATCAAGCATGGATGTGCACTCAACGATGTGTTTAACTCCCTCACAAGTGTATAACAATGATAAAGGGACTCACTCAATCAATCAATCACACAAATTGGCAGCCATAGGCTTGTAAATGCTCTCAACTTCGACCATACTCTAGAAATCAATGCCGAATCAAAAAGGACTTTCAAAAGGTTGTAATGTAGGCTCTTTGGACAGGTGGGATAACAATATGGTAAAGTGACTCAAGTGAATGGAGAATAGAAATTCAAAACTTCGGTACTTCGAGATTAAGAACGATCTACTTCAAACATATTCAATCACTACACTTTCGCTTTCAATTCTCTCAACACTTCAATTTTTTTCTTTCTCACTTTTTCACTTTTTCAAACACTTCATCATTTTTTTTTCTTTTTCGCACAAACACATGAGCTCATTTTTTCCTTTGCTCATTCTCAAATTTTTTTTTTTTCGTTTTCCACATCTCAAAAATTCATCACACCTTCTTCTCATATTCACTCAACAAACAACCTTTTCCTTTTTCAACTCAATTCACTCCCTTCATATTCACACTTTCCTATTCTCCACTCAAATTTGGACAAAAAGGCTTAGGAATTGGAATAGTGTTCATATGTGCTAGCAAATAAAATAGGCTTTAGGCTCAAAGGGGCTAACAAGGGATCAATGTCATTGGTAAGGACAATTTTGGCTAAGTGACTTATTCAAATAAAAAATGGCCTAAGATCCTATTCGGCATATCAAACTAGACACAATCTAGAAGCAAGAGCACATGCAAGTTCTAGCATCCTCTAAGGTGACGATCCACTCACAAACGAAGAGATTAAATCATGCATTTAAATCTCGTAAGGCTCAACTCTCACGGCTTTCACATCCAAGCTAGTCATAGTGAATTCTCACTCTCATCACACAAGCACTCAAAAGAAAACTCATAAGCATACGGGTTCTCTCCCTAATCGGCTCAAACTCACATACTTACACAAAGGAATTTTCAACTCACTTTCACAACTCAACTCTCCTCACTAAGTCATACTCAAGAATCACTAAATAAGCAGTCTAGAAGAATTAATAAGCATGAAATCATCAAACAAAGCAAGTCGAAACAAGTCCCTTAACAGTTAAAAGACTTCCAATACAATCCCCAAAACAAACACTCCAAGCAAGCACTACAATTCATACTCAGGAACAGAAATAAATAAGAAAAGAAAAGAAAAAGAAAAGAAAAAGAAAAGGAAAGAAAAAGGAAAAGAAAGTTGGGGGCATCCCAAGTCTTCTCAAGCATCTGGAGGTGGTGGTGGCCGGTAGCTAGGGTGATCGGGTCCTAAGTGGGAGACAAAGAGTGTCTCCATCCAGCGTTTCAAATCTGAAACCTCCGATCGAACTTCTTGAAACTCCCCTCTCATGCTAGAAGCCTCCGTGTACCACTGATTTTGAGTGGTGCGAAGCTCCGTGACATCTGCCCTCAGGCCCTGAATGTCAGTTCGCATTCCGTACCACTCCATCTGGTTTGGATACCACTGCTCTGGAGTCGGTGCATCAGGCATCCCGAACTCCATCTCTTGAGGTCCCTGACCTCCTTCACTCACATCAGCTTCTTCCTCCTCAGCCATGTTTCCTCCTTCCTCGTACTCAGCTTCTTCCTCCTCTTGTAGCTCAGCTGCTCCACTCGATCCGGCACCACTCGTGCCTTCTCCTCGGCTCCTCTTGACCGGCCTAACGTCCCGGAGTCCTTTGCCATCTATCTCTGATGTGTACTTAGCACCTATAGCGAGGTGCTGCTCTCCGTTCATCCCGACGTTCTCCTTCTTCATCCCCACCAGCGTCACGAGCTTTTTGTTTGGCAACGGGAACAAGCCATCATCATTGTATCGGATGCAGTACTTGCCCAACCAGTGCTCAAACATCCAAGTGTTGTTCATCTGCTCGAATCCCAAATCCATGCCCTTGCAAGGCCCCGAGCACGGCTCAAATCCGAGGTGCTTCATCAACACTGAAATCAGCCCTCCTCCTCGGATCTTCGAGGTTCTCGTTCCAAGCTTGAACGGAGCCTCGAAGTGGTGCTCTAGGAAGTCCCTTCCAAAGTCATGGTCCTTTTTATGCAAAAGGCACCAGATTCCGTAGAGCTGCTTGCTCGTCACCGTCCCCGTCTCAGATCGGGCATAGATTGTGTTCCCCAATATCCTCTCCAGATATCTGATCACCGGGTTCCGGATAGCCGACGCCCTTGCATGCTGCCCCTTGTAGTCCCCAACCAAGCCGTCCGTTATTTCCTTCCAAAATGCATTAGCGTTGTACGCCTTTGACTCACGGTTGGGACGAGATAGGGCTGGGAGTCCGAATGCGAGGTTGACAACCCCCACCTCGTTGTATTGCCACTCGTTCTGGTACTTGAATTTGAAGGTGTCGGTGCGCGTCTTTTCTACTGTGGCCAGAAATTGCTCCACCAGATCGGCGTTAGTTTCCATGGTTAGCAGCATGTCGAAGAACTCAGCCATGTTGTTCCTGGTGAATATTCTTCGTATTTCCTCTTCAATCCCCAGGTCCTTCATGAAGCTCACTACTGGTCTCCGGGTTTTCTCAACTTTCCCGGTTATGAGGCTCCATCTGTAAGCCACATACTTCCAGTCATCGTGATAATCTAACCCTCCCCATCTCGCGGGCAACAAGTTCTTCTGTCTAAGCTGTTCCGTGAGCACTCTCACTTCTTCGTCGCTCAGGAGTTTGTGTTTAGGAGCCATTGCACCTAATCATGAAATAGCAAGGATTTAAGCAACATTCTTGAAGTTCACAACAGTTCAACATACATTCAAACTCAAGCAATTCCAAGTAATGCATCTCAATTCGATTCAACTCACTATTCATGCTCTTCTCAAGCTCACAGCAATATTCATTTCAAAACCTTCGATCAAGTTCAAAGCAATTCACACAATTAAACCATGTTTTTCGTTCAAAGTTCTCAAGCCTTCAACACTTAATTCTCCATTTCAACCCAAAATTCCCCACATTTAAGTCTATCATGAAGTAACATTACCCAAGTTAAGTAATTTACATGCTCAAGACTCAACTCATACTCATTCATGCTCAATACCATCTCAATTCACAAAAATTTCTTCTCATTATGCAAAACCCATTTCCTTTTCTCAAATTCCTACTTCTCACTCTAGAAATTCACCTCCTCTACTCATTCAATTCCAAAATTGAAAGTAAAACAAGCAAACCCATAGCAAATTATCAACATTCATCAATCAAGGAATCAAGAATCAACCAGTTTCGCAAAAATCCCCAAAAATTCCGACTAATTCATGAACCCTAGTTCATATGCATCAACTAATGCCTAATTCAACCTTAAACTACGAATTAATCGGCAAGGGATAGAGATTACATACCTTGGTTGAAGATTTAAAGAGGATTGTGAAGAAATTCGAGCAAAAACTTTGAGAACTTGTGCAAATTCGTGAGAAGTCGCTGAAATCGCCCCCAAATCGCCCCAAATAGTGTGTGAAAGTGTGTGTAAATGTGTGGGGGAGATATTTATAGAGGGGGAAGTCCGATGGGTCAACCCGCGACCCGCTCGAGCGGTCGCGCTCGAGCAATTCGCTCGAGCGGGTAAAACACTCTGTAAGATTTGGGCGCTCGAGCGATTCGCTCGAGCGGTGGCGCTCGAGCTGCTCGAGCGCGAGAATGGTTCTGTAAGATTTTTGCGCTCGAGCAATACGCTCGAGCGGTGGCGCTCGAGCTGCTCGAGCGCGACAAAATTTCTAGGTCGTTTTTTTATGTTCAACACTCGAAATTTCCATCCGAACCAAGCTCGACAACTTATCACATTCAACCCAAAACACGAACTAACCTGAGAACTCCTCGATTTAAGCCAGGTCGCTCATTCGACCGAGGAGTTGGGGTCTCTTCCATACGTGCAAATCACCAATCCACTTCAAGTCGAACTTAGCACTCTCACTCAATTCGACTCAACGACCCTCAAGCATTGATGTTTTCGAAAAAATTGACCCAATTTTTCATAGAATTTCGTGTACGAACCCGAAGTACGAATACACACCCCCCCAAACTTTGTTCTTGCTATGCGATAACAAAGTTTGAAACGAATGAGTACGTAAGAGCAAGTACACAAAATTCGTATGAACTCGACTTCTACCAATGCAAACTAATGAACGAAAAAAAAAAACATCACCCCCCAAACTTCGACTTCGCAAAGAGGTCGACGTTTGGGGTTCGATTACCTCTAACTTCAAGAATTGAATGCTTTCCTATTCGAAACGTGCTCAACTTCCTGACTTTCTTCCTTAAGCTTTCTCTCTCAGAATTTCACTCCACGAAGCAAGCCTACATCACAAATCTCAACAAACGAGGTTAACACTTACGATTCCCTAACTACTAAAAATAAACAAAACACTAAAAAAAACAAGTAAAAATGGGTTGCCTCCCATTAAGCGCTAGTTTTAAGGTCCTAATGCCGGACCGAGCTCAAAGGAGCTCACGGGACTTGAGAATCTAAAATACCTCTCTTATTCTCATAAGAGAAGTTAAAGAATTTCTTCACACGATGCCCGTTCACCATGAATTTTTGTCCATCGTCCGTCTCAACGTCAAGGAATCCACTCTTGTGCACTCCCTTCACAATATACGGCCCGTTCCACTTGGACTTAAGCTTTCCACCAAACAGCTTCATCCTCGAATTGAATACGAGGACTTGATCACCCACCTTGAATTCCTTCTTCTTCAATCGTGCATCATGCCACTTCTTCGTCTTCTCTTTGAAAATTCGGGCATTCTCGTAGGCGACGTCTCGAAACTCCTCCAACTCATGAAGTTGGAGTAATCTCCTCTCACCAACCAAGGCACTATCAAAATTAAGCTTTTTGATCGCCCAATATGCCTTGTGCTCCAACTCCACGGGCAAGTGACATGCCTTTCCGAATACCAATTGATATGGAGACATACCAAGAGGAGTTTTGAAAGCTAGCGCATCATCCAACTTCATCGCCCAATCTTTCCTACTTATGCTCACCGTCTTCTCAAGGATCTCCTTGATTTGACGATTAGAAACCTCTGCAAGACCGTTAGATTGAGGATGATAAGCAGTAGAGATTCGATGACTTACCTCATATTTTGACAGCAGCTTTTCCATCCATTTGTTCACGAAATGACTTCCCCCATCACTTACCAAAGCTCTTGGAACTCCATATCTTGCAAAGATGTTCTTCCTCAAGAATTCGATGACGACACGGGAATCATTCACGCGAGTTGGGACAGCTTCAATCCACTTCGAGACATAGTCGACGCATACGAGAATGTACAAGAATCCATTGCTAGGAGGAAATGGGCCCATGAAATCAATCCCCCATACGTCGAATATCTCGACTTCCATGAACACGTGCATAGGCATCTCGTCCCTCTTAGTAATGGAGCTGAATCGTTGGCACTTCTCACACCTCTTAACCCATTCCACGCAATCTCTCAATAGAGTTGGCCAATAAAAACCGGATTGAAGGACTTTCCTTCCGGTCTTCTCTCCACCCAAATGTCCTCCACATGGCAAGGCGTGACAATGCCTTATGATATCACTCCACTCTTCCTCTGGCACACACCTTCTCAACACGTGATCAATCCCTCTTTTGAACAAGTAGGGGTCATCCCAAATGAATTCCCGAACCTTCTTCAAAAATGCCTTCCGATGCACCGAGTCTATCTCAACGGGCAACTCACCACTTGCTAAATAGTTAGCATAGTCTGCAAACCAAGGTGCCCTCCCCTCAACTCTATACACCGGGATTTCTCCTAAGCCAAAGAGCTTCTCATCGGGGAATTCATCGTTCACCTCTCGATCCTCCACGGTGTTCTCCTTGGTGAGCTCCAATCTAGAAAGGTGATCGGCTATCACGTTCTCGCATCCCTTCTTGTCTCGAATCTCTACATCAAACTCCTGGAGCAACAAGATCCAACGAATGAGACGGGGCTTTGCATCCTTCTTGCTCATAAGATACCGAATCGCTGCGTGGTCCGTATATACAATTGTTTTCGTCCCTACTAGGTAGGGTCGAAATTTATCAAAAGCATACACGACCGCTAACAGCTCCTTTTCGGTCGTAGTGTAATTCACTTGAGCAGAATTCAGCATCTTCGAGGCATAATAAATAGCGTGAAAACGCTTCTCTCGAATTTGCCCCAAAGCAACCCCCATCGCATAATCGCTAGCATCACACATGAGCACGAACGGGCTAGACCAATCCGGTGTGACAAGTATCGGGGCATTCACCAACGCTTCTTTCAACCTATTAAAAGCCACTAAACACTCATTAGTAAACTCAAAGGCGACTTCTTTTTCAAGAAGCCGCGAAAGGGGTTTAGCTATTTGTGAAAAGTCTTTTATAAAACGTCTATAAAAGCCCGCATGTCCTAAGAATGACCGAATCCCCTTCTCGGTCGAAGGTGGTGGAAGCTTCTCGATAGCAATCACTTTCGCCTTATCCACTTGGATACCTTTCGAGGACACATGATGTCCAAGAACAATACCCTCTCTTACCATGAAGTGACACTTCTCCCAATTAAGCACTAAGTCCGTCTCTTCACACCTGCTCAACACAACTTCAAAATTGATTAGACAATTATCAAACGACTCCCCATAAACGGAGAAGTCGTCCATGAAAACCTCCATAATCTTCTCAATCAAGCCATGAAAAATCGCCATCATACACCTTTGAAAGGTGGCGGGTGCGTTACACAACCCAAACGGCATTCTCCTAAAAGCAAATGTACCATAATAACAGGTGAAGGTGGTTTTCTCTTGATCCTCGGGGGCTATCATGATCTGATTATACCCCGAGTATCCATCTAAGAAACAATAATATTCAAAACCACCTAATCGATCTATCATTTGATCAAGGAACGGTAAAGGAAAATGATCCTTACTCGTTGCCTTGTTCAACTCTCTATAATCAACACATACACGCCATCCCGTCACTAATCTAGTGGCTACCAATTCATTAGACTCCGTCTTAATCACCGTGGTACCCCCCTTCTTAGCAACTACGTGTAAAGGACTCACCCATGGACTATCAGAAATGGCAAAAATCATGTTGCTATCTAACAACTTCAACACTTCCTTATGTATCACCTCTTGAATAACCGGATTAACTCTACGCTGATTTTGCACTATCGGTTTTCTACCCTCTTCTAATCTAATCCTATGCATGCAAATCGAGGGGCTAATTCCCTTAATATCCGCGATCGACCATCCTATAGCAGATTTGTGCTTACGAAGCACCACTAAAAGTCTCTCAAGCTGATCATCAGATAAAAGGGCAGATACAATTACCGGATATTTGTCGGTCTCATCCAAGTAAGCGTACTTGAGGTGGTCGGGCAGCGGCTTCAACTCCTTCTTCGCCTCCAATGGTGGCGCCTTATCGAACATCTTCTCGAAAGTTGACTCCTCGGCCTCCAAGTCATCATCATCCTCCACTTTCTTCAACTCCAAGAACTTGACGTCTTCATTTTCTTTCAAGCTATCAAAATAATCAAGATTATAAGAATCATAAGAAATATCGTCAAGAATAGGATAATCAAATTGATGAACATAGAAAGAGCAAGGTTCTAGAAGTGTGTCTTCAACACAAGCATCCGTGATGTCAATGAAGTGGCAACTCTCATCTCCCATGGGGTATTTCATAGCTTCGTAGATAGCTATCTTCACTTCTTGATCATCAACTTTGACCGTGATCTTCCCATTCGCTACATCAAGCACCATCCCGGCAGTAGCTAGAAACGGCCTTCCCAAAATCAGCGGGACATGCTCATCCTCTTCCATCTCGAGTACTACGAAGTCGGCGGGAAAAACGTGATTCTCCACCGTCACTAGAACATCCTCCACTACTCCTTGAGGTCTCGTAAGGGACCTATCAGCAAGCTGGAGTGTCATCATCGTGGGTTGAAGCTCAACTCCCTCCAACTTCTTGAACAACGAAAGAGGCATCAGATTAATGCTTGCCCCGAGATCACACAAAGCTCCTTTCTTGATCCCGTTCCCGATATCGCAAAGAATGATGAAGCTCCCGGGATCTTTCAGCTTAGGCGGAAGCGCCTTGTGCACCATAGCACTCACTTCGTGGTTCAAGTGCACTAGCTCGGGTCCATCTATTCTCCGTCTCTTCGCAATCAAGTCCTTCAGGAACTTGGCGTAGTTTGGCATCTGTTCCAAAGCATCATAAAAGGGTATGTTAATATGTAACTTTTTAAAAACATCAAGGAATTTAGAAAACTTCTCATCAAGCTTCTTTTTCATGAAGCGCTGTGGATATGGGACAGGTATCACCGATTTGGGTACCCCCCATTCATCTTTCTCAGTTTCTTTCACTTTCTCCCTTGCTTCCTTTGCCTTTTTCCACTTTGGAATTCTCTCTATCTCCTCAATCTCCTCATCAGACACTTTGCTCTTCTGGGTCTCATCCACATCTTGACTCTTATCATCACTTTTCATCTTAACTCCTTCCTTCTCAACCTCAACTCCATCACTTTGAGACTCTATCCCTTCTGTCTCGTCTTTCTCCTTGAGCGTCTCAGAATCAGCAGGCATCTCGGGACCATCATATTTGGTCCCACTTCTCAACTCAATAGCCTTGCAATGTTCCTTTGGGTTATCCTCGGGCATTGATGGGTACTTGCCAGGCTCTCTTGGCTGAGACTTTGCGATCTGGCTAATTTGGTACTCAATGGAATTGAATCTTCTGTTGTTCTCTTGCTGAACTCGATTCCACTCGATGTCTCTCTTCTGAAGTTCTTGATCTCGTTGATCGCCTTTCTTATGCAACTCCTTCACATCGTACTCCAAAGAGGACAATCGCTTGCTACCTTCCTCCACTTTCTGAAGGATCGCTCTCAACATCTCTTCGGTTGATGCACCGCCTTCTCCACCAGGAGGTTTAGAACCTGGATCAACACCTGCAGGCACAGTAATTCCAGCTTTTGGGTTAGCATAAGAGAAATTCTCATTTTTCCTCCAAGTGTTTTGAGGAGGCTGCTGGCCTCCTTGATACCCTTGTGTGTTCCTCCATTGATTTTGAGGCGGCTGTGGGCCTGGAGGTACAAATGGTTGACCATAAGAAGGTCTTCCATACTGGTTTCCACCTTGTGGATACCCCCCTTGTGGGTAATTAGGCCTTCCCATATAGTTGGCCTCTTCTTGTTGACTCATGGGTGGGTCCACTTTCTCGCTTGCTGCTCCATTCCCTCCAACCAAGTTCTGCCCCATCTCGAGGTTGCTGATCTTCTCCATCATAGCCATCAACAGCTTCCTCGTACCCTCATTCTCTTCCAACTTGCATACCCTCTGAAATTCTGGGTCCTCGTTCCATGCACCAGCATTCGTGACAATATTGTCCACGATCTCTCTACACCTCGTTACTCCCTGGTTCAGAAAAGCTCCACTTGCACATGCATCTAGGTGGGCTTGGCCAGCCTTGCTGGCTCCACTGTAGAAGAACGCCATTATATCTCCCTCGTTGTACCCGTGCTGCGGGCACTCGATCAACATATTCGAGTATCTCTCCCACGCCTGGCGTAAATCCTCTCCAGATTTCTGGCGAAAGAAAGAGATCTCAATTCTCGCTTTAATCGTTCTCGATGGAGGGTAGAATCGCTCGAGGAACAGACGCTCGAGCTCGGCCCATGTGTTAACACCTCCCCGTGGGAGCGTGTTATCATACCATTCCTTGGCTATTCCCGTAAGAGAGAATGGGAACAACCTGAGCCTCTTGGCATCTTCAGACATGCCATTGTAATTGAAAGTAGATGCAATCATGAGGAAACTCCTCAAGTGAGTGTGAGGGTTCTCCTTCCCAACCTCCCCCTTGAATTGATTCTCAGTAAGCAGCTTGAGAATTCCTGGGGAGATTGAAAAGTTATTGGCCTCAACTGGAGGTAAGGCCACTCCATCGTAGTACCTCTGCGGTTGTGCCGCGAACCTGCCCCGAATTGCCATATTCTGATCTGCGTTCTGGGGTGCAGGCTGAGGAGCGACAGGTGGTGCTGGTATGTTTTGAACTGGAGGTTGTTGGTACACAGGTGGTTGGTTATAAACAGGAGGTGGAGGATACGGGTAAGGCGGATAAGGGTATGGTGGGTATGGGTAATGTTGATATGCTGGGTTGTGGAAAGGGTTATTCGGGTTTTGTGGGTAAGCAGGATTGTTTAGAGGATTTGGGACTAGGTTCTGAGCTGGATTGTTTACATTCTGTGCACCCGGGTTCTGGCTACTACTATCTACGAACTGGTCTTGATTCTGACCACCACTCCCTCCAGAGCCATCAACCCGGTCTACTGCCTGATTGAAATCATTGACAGTATCGTCCAACTCATTATTGAGGTCCATTGGTCCCTTCCCTAAGTCGGCTGCGTTCATTCTTCTCAAGTAAGCTCGGTTCCTTCTGGCTATTGTCTCAGGATCTGCAGGTATTCTCTCTTCGCTCGTGTTGCCTTGTGAGCGTGTTCTCATAAACCTGACACACTAGCTTCTACTAGTAGCTACCCCGCAAGAGAACGGGTTCACTGTAGTATGGGCAAGTATAGGGACCAAGTATTATCGAACCCAATGGATGGTGTATATGCGAATAGATCCCTGAAGATCTACGCGTCGTAGTTAATATGAGTGTTTTGTTTTTGGATTTTTTTAAGAAAGATTAATTAAACTAAAATAAACTAACTAAACTAAAATACTAAAGTAGACGAATTAACTAAGGGTTGGATTCAAATAAGAGAGGGTGATGCTTAGGATAGGAATCCCTACGTATACTAAAGGAGCAGGTACATAATCAAAATAACTGTGACAAACGAGAATTAACCTAAGTCTAAGAATGCAAGGTGAAAGCTCAAGATTCTAAACCCTAATACTTTACCCTAACACTCGACTTCACTAATCCACTAACAAGTTAATAGATAGCGCTTAATTAATGAGACCCTAATTTAACTAAGGTGATGCGGTCGTCCTCCTTCGCTAAACCGGTATATGAATTAACCTTTCCTAAACCCTCTCATTAAGTCTACTCGTTGTTAAAGAGTGATACGGTCGTCCTCTCTCTAACACCTTTCTATGCCTTGGTTCAAAAATGCTCCGCCCGCACAAGCGTCTAAATGGTCTTGCCCCGTCTTGTTGGCACCACTATAGAAGAACGCCATAATGTCTCCCTCATTGTACCCGTGCTGCGGGCACTCAATCAGCATGTTTGAGTATCTCTCCCACGCTTGGCGTAAATCCTCTCCAGACTTCTGGCGAAAGGACGAGATCTCAATTCTAGCCTTGATCGTCCTAGATGGAGGGTAGAATCGCTCGAGGAACAGACGCTCGAGCTCGGCCCAAGTGGTAATACCTCCCCGCGGGAGCGTATTATCGTACCACTCCTTAGCTATTCCCGTCAGTGAGAATGAGAACAGCCTAAGCCTCTTGGCATCTTCAGACATGCCATTGTAATTGAATGTTGAGGCTATCATGAGAAAGCTCCTCAGATGAGTGTGAGGATTCTCCTTCCCTATCACTCCTTTGAACTGATTTTCGGTCAGCAGCTTTAAAATCCCCGGTGATATCGAGAAGTTGTTCGCCTCAACTGGAGGTAAAGCCACTCCATCATAGTACCGCTGTGGCTGCGCTGCAAACCTCCCTCTAATCGCCATATTATGATCTACGTTCTGAGGAACGTGTTGAGGATTAGCAGCAGGTACTGGTACTTGTTGGGGTGGTGGTTGGTAAACAGGTGGTTGGTTATAGACTGGGGGTGGATGATATGGATATGGTGGGTAAGGATAAGGTGGGTATGGGTAATGTTGGTATACTGGGTTGTTGAAAGGGTTATTTGGGTTTTGTGGGTAAGCAGGGTTGTTAGGAGGATTATGGACAAGGTTCTGAGCTGGATTCCCTACGTTTTGTGTATCCGGGTTTAGGCTCTGGCTATCCCCTAATGGAATTTGATTCTGGCTACCACTAACTCCAGTGCCTTCAACTCGGTCTACTGCCTGATTGAAATCGTTGGCAGCATCGTCCAACTCATTATTGATATCCATTGGTTCCTTTCCTAAGTCGGCAGCGTTCATCCTTCTCAAGAAGGCTCGATTCCTTCTTGCTATTGTCTCAGGATCTGCAGGTAATCTCTCTTCGCTCGTATTCCCTTGTGAGCGTGTTTTCATAAACCTGACACACTAGCAGAAAGGTCAAAACGCAACTGCCGAATGAATAAAAATAAAAACAGAAATTAAATCACCCACTACTAACTACTAAGCTATCTACAAGTCCTATTCAAAAGGCATATAACGCCATTCCCCGGCAACGGCGCCATTGACTTGAAGCGACTACACTAGTTTCTACTAGTAGCTACCCCGCAAGAGAACGGGTTCACTGTAGTATGGGCAAGTATAGGGACCAAGTATTATCGAACCCAATGGATGGTGTATATGCGAATAGATCCCTGAAGATCTACGCGTCGTAGTTAATATGAGTGTTTTGTTTTTGGATTTTTTTAAGAAAGATTAATTAAACTAAAATAAACTAACTAAACTAAAATACTAAAGTAGACGAATTAACTAAGGGTTGGATTCAAATAAGAGAGGGTGATGCTTAGGATAGGAATCCCTACGTATACTAAAGGAGCAGGTACATAATCAAAATAACTGTGATAAACGAGAATTAACCTAAGTCTAAGAATGCAAGGTGAAAGCTCAAGATTCTAAACCCTAATACTTTACCCTAACACTCGACTTCACTAATCCACTAACAAGTTAATAGATAGCGCTTAATTAATGAGACCCTAATTTAACTAAGGTGATGCGGTCGTCCTCCTTCGCTAAACCGGTATATGAATTAACCTTTCCTAAACCCTCTCGTTAAGTCTACTCGTTGTTAAAGAGTGATACGGTCGTCCTCTCTCTAACACCTTTCGAACGAAACTCAAGAGTGAAATCTAGATTAATTTTAAGAATTCATTAATTAAGAGAATTAAAACCTAACGTCACAAGTTATTCTAATTACATACCCACAACCTACTTCTACGAGTTCATCCTACCCTAAGCATGCAAGGGTTTTAGCTAGACATAGTTTGAACGTAAACAATAGAAATTAAACAAGTGACAAACATGAACATGATAACGAAAACGAAGAAAAGAACGAACATAAACTGAGGTTTTAATATGTAAAAGATTAAACTGAAATTAATTAACAAAAACTAGGTCTCAACGTATTTAAGAACAAAAGTTATTAAGAATCGAAGCTAAAACGTGAAATCGTAAAGTAAATTCGTAAGCAAAAACCTCAAAACCGTAAATCTATAGCTCGCTCGTCTCTTCTCTTCCTCCTCGCTCTAAAAACTCTATGAAACGTGATGTCTAAAAGTTGGGGATCCTTCAAAACGTGTTTGGACGAGATATATATAGGCACGAGTCGAAACGGGAGTTAATGGGCCGAAAATACGAATCCGGAGGCAAAAGTATATGGGCGCTCGAGCAAAACGCTCGAGCGGTCCCGCTCGAGCAGTGTAGCTCGAATGATGCATTCGCTCGAGCGGTCGCGCTCGAGCTGCTCGAGCGCTGAAATGACTCTGTATGTTTTGGACGCTCGAGCGATTCGCTCGAGCGGTGGCGCTCGAGCTGCTCGAGCGCAAGAATTGTTCTGTACGTTTGCGCGCTCGAGTAAGGCGCTCGAGCGGTGGCGCTCGAGTAAGGCGCTCGAGTGACTTCAAAGCTTCTCCAAAGTGATACTTTTCCTCGTCCGCACTAATACCGATCGTATTTCTTCAATATCTTCTCATCCGGGCATCCGTTTGAGTCGATTCAAAGTCCTACGAACTCCGTTTTTCGTCCTCTATTCACCTATGAGCATCAAAGAGACAAATTTATCAATGTATAGAAATAACGCTCAATTGACTCTAAATACTCTATAAACTCGACCAAAACTAGGGCGTTTCTAGCTACGAATCATGACACTTTCACGCCTAATCAATAGTATGCACCTGGATGCACCCTAAAATTTGTGTTATCTCTTAATAATCATCTCTCCGTGTAGGGACGGTCATTGGACCCCCTAGAGTCAAAGGTTTTCAATTAAGTTTCACAGCATATATGTCCTTTTTACTTTCATGATTTGACTCCATCAATTTGTTACTTATTTATTATTTTGGTTATATTATTTAACATTTATATGAAAACCCCTTTACTGAGCCCCAATAAATATACTGAACTTTAATGCATTTGTTGTGCTTTGATTACCAACGAAACTCAATATTTATTTTTGAAATGAAAGTAGAAATTTATCTGAAGTTTTTACATACCCAATATTAAGTAGTATAACCTTAGAAGGACCTTCAACCTTAGAGATCTTTAAAATTAGGAAAATTAAAAACAAAAACTCAATTCACAAAACCTTCGATGAAACCACAATCTTTCTTCTCAAATAAAACTCACCCGACAATGATTCTATTTTTTTTTATACAGATCAGGTCAAACCCAACGACCAAAAAAAAAAAAGTCTCAAACAAGGGTATAGAAACTAAAACAAACACCAAATGATCGATCCATGATCACTTGGCAATAAAATAAAATAAAAAATTGCACCCGACGTGCAATGCACGTGTTGCCAACTAGTATTTTTAAATAAAGAAAAAAATTGGGTGGTGAACAAATTAAAAAAGTGGCAAATATGCACGTCCATCAAATTATTGTTTTGTGGTTAACCCAAAACTAAAATCTAGCTCCACGCTTATATGGGCCCAAAACTAGTTTGGGTTCAAAATGAAGCCCATTGTATTTTGTATTTCGTAACGGGCCAAGAAAAACCCTGCTGATACCAAAACGTGTGGTCAATGCGGGCGGCCTTATTAACCCAACTAAACGTGTGGTCAAAATTTAAAACAAATAGAATATATATTATAAAATGGGCCCAGTTAAATACCTCTCTATCTTTAATACATACACCCCTCTTAATTCTTTTTTATTCTAATATATTTATTAAATTACTTATATGCCCATTGCAATGAAAACTAACGTAACAATTACGATCCCATTCACCCAGCCCCCTTTTCAGCCATTCTTTCTTTTTTTAAGATTTGGTTCGTAGGGGAAAAGTCATGGCCCCATTCCCACTGCTTCCATCAAGCTGTCTCTCCTTGTTTCTCTTACCAATTACCCCTTCAAGAAATCTATTTTCATCTTGTTCATCCCATTATCCCCACTTGGCTTTGGTTTACCCCTAATCAGCCCACTTTCGTCGATTTTATGTCCCATCGGCGACTCAATTTCGTCAATAATATACATCACCGGCGCCATTAATTGCCGAAAAACCGGGTCGAATTCTCCCTGAAAACAATGAAAACTCAATTTCTCCAAATTGTTTTGGCCCTGGAAATCCTAATCAAATGCATCACTCACGCTCTTTAAGAAAGCCAAACCCTCGTTTTTTTTTTCAATTACTCATTGGAGATCAGGAAATAGACGAAGGGATCATCGATTAAGAACGGCTAAGCCTTCGCACTCACATTGTGCGTGAGTGTGGCATGAAACGGCGGCGTTTTCTATAGGCATTTCGCCCCAATTGTGCCCAGGGCAGTGTCTTTGGACGGTGGGCAGTGGGAGACGGGAGCCGCGTTGCAGGCGAATTGCGGGCAGAAGGCTGTGGGCGGCTGTTGGAGGGTGGTGAATGATGAGAGTATTTTTATTTTCTTTTAAACCGTCTTCTTCGAGATTTTTTTTCTTTTTTTTTTTCTATAAAACTATTAGGGAACTACAGGTTACAGAATGTGGGGTGTATTGGGAGAAGAAAATCTTTAGAAAAAGGACAAGATTGAAATTTCTGATGGAGTGTATTTGCTAATAGTATAATTACTAGTTGGGTGAACTAATAAAGAGGTGTATGTATTAAAGATGGAGGGGTATTTAACCGGACCCTTATAAAATATCGAATCCAACCTTAGCTAACCGACAAGGATAAGCATTATTTCTCACCGTACGATCAAGTTAATCTCATCCGTTAATTTCGTCACCAGGCTCCTATACATACCTCAAGCCTCAACCCTTATTCTCATCTCAAGCCTATTTGATCGGTTCTTGTTCGTTGTCCTTTGATTGATTCTTATTTCTGTTTCTGCTTTTGTCGATTATATGCATCTAATGATGGAGTCTTCTATTCGTTTTTCTTCGTGTGTGCAAGTGCTTTCCGATTTTGATCATCGTGGTGTATTTGATTGGAGACAGTTGATGTTTGATCTCATCGAATTTAGGTCGCGTCTCTGACAGTGTTGGTGAATTTGATGGAAAATGGTTATCGATTGATCTTATTGAATTCTAATCGCGTTCTGATCGTGTGGTGAATTAGATTTGAGGTAGTTGACGTTTGATCTTATTGAATTCTAATTGCGTTTCTGATCGTGTTGGTGAATTAGATTGGAGGTAGTTGGTGTTTGATCTTATCGAATTATTTCTCGCGTTTTCTTCATCGGCTTTGTTTTTATTGGATGATCTGGCTTTCTTTTATTTGAAACGATGCTGGTAACCATGATTTCTTTTGTAGAAGAGAAGAGCTTGAATAACTTCGGTCTAAAGGGAGGCCAGCATTTCTTTCCTCCATTTGAGATAGTTTGGTTTTGAAGAGAACATGACATGAGTCTGCATCCTTTCGACCTAATCTGAAGTCTCTTTTAACCTTGGTGTGCACATCTTCTTGACATAGGGTGTTCAAATTTATTTGCTCTGCGCCTGGTTTTTTCACGGGATTTTAGGACTTTGTTTGGTTGTCAACGATTTTTGTGGTGGTCGATAAACCTGTTGTGGCTGCAGATATTGGTACAAACGTTGATAAGTCAGATGTTCTCTTGCGGCTTTACCATATCATTTCCATCCACCTGCAGATATCTATCGTCAATTGTCAAGTACGCCCTTCCTTTACCAATTGGAAGAAAAAATCAATGTGGTATCAACACGTATATTTACTTCATTTCTGATTTCAGGGAGCCTAAGCTAGTTCACCTACATTATGAAACATCTTCTTGTTGGGCTTCTTGTACAGGTTGTTCTTCTCTGGGCGGGTATGCATGACTTGGCACATTAATTTTCTGTCGGCGAATATAACTTTTCAACCAGTATATAACTCGGGTTTTAATTTACTTGAATTTGATCTTTGACATCTTTTTTCCGCCTCCATTTGGTCCTCATTTCTGTTGATTTTCATTCAAACTTCCAGTTTTAAACTGTTGGGGTCCAATTTTTAATGGTAACTGATTTTGAGGTATGATCTCTTATTGAGTTTTCTTATTAATTCACTTTTTTGTTAATCAGTTCAAGTGTTTTTCTAAGTAAATATGATTTCATATGCAGTCTATCTGGGTTTTCTGCTGCGTATTTAACTTTGGGCCAAGCGGGGTACAGTAATATGCATAGTCTGGTTTGCTTACATTCGACTCTTGTCATTTTGGGTTTGGTTCTTTGGCTTTGTTTGCAGAATTTGATGAGAGTTCATATGTGGAGGACTTTTGAATAGCTTTCTCGTTTGCTGTACGGTGTTTATGATGGTGCCTCATTACTTTGCAACCAGCATATTGTTGTTTATGTAGGAAATGCAGTCCCTGCCTTAGCAAGACTACCCACCCACGGTTTAGTAGCTGGTTTGCAATGTGTTTTTGGTCCATTCTTTTTTTCTTGTGAACATATTAGAATCTCTTAGCTAAAATTACATAGCGTGCATGTAATTAAAAATGCATCCTGAGTTGTTCAAAACTTATTATAGGTTCCGTAATGTTGGTAATTGGAAACAAATGGGCATTGGAGTGGCTCTATTTGGCAACCTATTCAGAATTGGTTGAAGTAGCTCGGTATTGCAAAAAAAAAAAAAAAAAAAGAACTTAATATACTTGTATAATTTATTCATAAATTTAGTTATTATTCTGTGATATGATGTGGTTGATTTCTGGCCTCAGCGTAGGAAGGAAAAATTCATAAAGTCATCTGATGGAGAATGGCATAAGTTAATAGTTCTTGCCTAAGGTTTGGCAGTTAAAAGTTTTTATTTTATTTTTTATGTTTTGTCCAATCGTAAAATATTCTCCCTTGCTTTGTCTGTTTTATTTCTGTAATCTGCCTGGAATCATGGATAAATATAATCTAATAAGAGGAAACAATGAAAATGTGAATCTGCATGCTCTACTATCTTCTGAATTATGATTCCTTAACCTAATATATCTGATTCTTGTTCCGTAACTAACCCTGTCCTAAGAAGTGTTCTAAGCTTCTAATAGAGTGAATTTTGTTGTCGTCCCAACTCAACAACTCTATGCTGGGTGGGCTGTACCAATCGACTCATGTTCTGTTTCTTGGTTTGTGTGGATCAAGGAATTTCGTCCATGTTTCATCCCCAGGAATAAGTCTATCGAAACCATCGTTTTAAAGATTTTATGATTTTCGGGTATGAAAAATCAGGTCACTCTTGAATAAGTTCCCGTATTCTCCTTCTAACTACATTACAATTATCTCCGCATGATTTGGTATGCACATCTTGAAGATGTTTTGGTGGCTGGTTTATGCTATTGGAATATAGTTTAGCAGACAAGTTATGATTTTACATGCTGAAAGCTGGAAATGAACCAATTTTCTTGTTATCCTTCAGTTTTTGGTATCTCGTTCAACGCTGAAGATTGTCTTATATAGATAGGGTTCATAAGAGCTGAACTGTGGAGATAGTTTCGAAGTAAATTCTGGACATGAACCGATTTTTTTGTTATCCTTCAGTTTTTGGTATCTTGTTGACGCATAAAAGCTGAACCGTGGAGATAGTTTTGAAGTATACCAAAATGAATGTCATCTTTTTCCGGTTGAGTGATGTGTCCATGGTGAAGGTTGTTTCGTTCTTAGTTTAGCTGCGTCCTCTATGTTCTACTGAGTATGTTGTCGAATATGCTCTGTTTTGCTATATTCTTGAGGGCCCTCATGTGCTTGTATTCTTCTCCAGCTACTGTCCGTGGATATATCAATACAATCTTAATGCTGTTCCGGTCCTGTCTGAAGAGGTCTTTCTGTAATCTTCAGTTCTTGTGGTATTTTATGGCAGATTGACACAATGATCAAGAATACATTACTGGAATTATTAATGCATCCTTTATATACTAGTGAGTTAATTTTGTGAAAATAATAAAATAAAATAAACAGATAATATGCAGAAGTGATGGTTTTGATTTGTTGTGAAAAGCTGTTCTCTGTGGAGTGCGCCAAGCTTCAGAAGTTTGTTTCTTCACAATTCATGATGTTAGGCATGTTCTTGTTGGCTGGTATCATATGTTTTGTTGTTTGGACGCATATATATTATATATATATTTTCCTGTTGGTTTTGGTTTTCAATAATTGTTTTGTTTCTGTCTTGAGGGCACTGGAGTTTTGGTTTGCCTGGTCCTATTAAGCCTGTCGTAGTCCTTTTCTTTTGTAGTGCCCCCACTGTAGATCTGCGTCTGCCCAGGAAGATTTCACAATTGTTGAGTGCAAAGATGGCCGTGTATGTTGTCTGGCTAGGATTAGTGCATTGCAAGGCTTCCCATGGTTGTGTTTGCCATTTTCCCCCCACCTGGTTCTGCAGTCAGATTTAAACTTCTCTATCTAAAATTATATAGCATGCATGCAATTAACGATACATCTCTGAATTGTTCAAAACTTATTATAGGTTTTGTAATGGTGGTATATGGAAACAAATGGGCATCGGAGTAGCTGTATTTGGCAACCTTTCCAGAATTGATTGGAGTAGCTTGGTTTTACAAAAATCTTAAGTTACTTCTATTTTTTTTTTCAATATTTTTATTTATATTTTGTGATATGATGTGGTTGATCTTCTGTCCTCAGATAAAGAAGGAAAATTTAAGAAGCATCTGATGGAGAGTGACATAAGTTCATAATTCTTGTCTAGGTTTGGTAATTGAAGATTTTTGTTTGTTTGTTTATTATACAATCATTAAATAGTTACTTGTTTGTGTTTCTTTAATCTGCTGGGCTTTAACCAAATATATTTTGTTCTTTTTCCTAATTAGCCATGCCCTTAGCTTTAGTGTCCTAAAAGAGTGTTCTTGTACAACTCACAATCTTTATGCTGGTTCAAATTCTGAGACATTTTGATGATTCAGTAAGACAACCAATTGGTTCATGTTCTTTTTTGTTTTGTTTTGTTTTTTCTTGATCCGTGGAGCATTAAAATTTGGACAGTTGGGTGCCCCTTCAGAATTATTTTCTCACTCTTATCTCTTAAAGGTTTAAGCGTATGATTTTCCTATTTTCATGATCTGGTATGCACATCTTGAAGATGTTAGGTGGCTGATTTATGCTATTGGAAGACGTTAACCTTTTATTGAACAGGGAGTGGTTTGCCTTGCCGAAATTTTGAATTGGAATGAAATTTATTATCCTTCAGTTTTTGGTATCTCATTCAACGATGAAGATTTGTGTTATGTGGGGTTCATAAGAGCTGAACGTGGAGATAATTTTCGATATAGATCCAAGTGAATTTCATCTATTTCCTGTATTTGTGTGTCCATGGTGAAGGTTATATTTATTCTCAGCTTGGATAGCTCTTATTTGTTTGTATATTGCATCTACACAAGACTCAACAGCTTTGTTCCCTGTACTCTGCTTTTTTCTATTCGTGACAGGCCTTGGGTGGCTGGTGTTCTTCCCTACCATGTTAGTTATCCATCGCTGTCCGTGGGTATATCAGCATCATTTTCCTACTGTTCATGCTCTGACTGAAGAGGTCTTTTTATAATCTTCAATGATTACACTCAGTTTTCGCAGTATTTTATGGCAACATTTACTGGTTATTATTGTATCTAGTGAATTAAAAAATAAAATAACAGAGAGCATGGTTATATTGGATTTGACCTGTTTTGAAGAGTTGTTATTCTGTGGACAGCTCCATTCTTCAGAAGCTTGATCATCACAGCGCATAATGTTCGGCATGTTTGTATTGTCTGGTATATATCCGTTTTGATGTCCTGGTTGTTTTGATTCTCAACAATTGATTTTAGTCTTGTGAGTGGACGTTGTTTTTTATTTTACTGGTACTTTTAAGCCTGCTTTGGTTGTCCTCTTCTTTTTCCATGCCCCTTTGTAGAACTGATTCGGCCTGTGATGATGTGATCTTCTGGCCTCAGCTAAAGAAGGAAAAATGCACATATTCATCGGATGTAGAATAGACTAGTTCATAGTTCTTGTCTTAAGGTTTAGCAGGTATAGATTTCTTTTGTTTATCCAATAATTACACCAAAATGTGTACAGGATTGTCTTATATATTGTACGTGATATTTTTATTTGTATTTGTACCGCCTTTAAAATTTGAGAACTATAAAAATTTATAAAATAGCACATCTTATACATAAAATAGTCTCATTTAAAATTTGCTCATGATATTTTCAGTAAATAAAAAATATTTGACATGTTAATTGGTTTGGTGAAGGCTCAGTATTACTTGCATATATTATGCTAAATTGTAGTATAAATTGCAGGTAAAGGCAGTATTATAAAAAGGAAAGAGGGAACCGCATCTCGACTCTAGAAACTATACATGGGTATAAATCCAATTACAGAATACTTCGAATCCACATCTGTGATGGAATAATGGATGTTTTCTACATTCATGTGTAAACTTATGTAACTTGAGTTCGTAATAGTATAGGTTTCAATTTGTGGGTTCTAAGTTCAAAATCGTCACCACTAGAAAAACTCCCAAATTACTAAAAGAACTTCACATATACTTAAAAAAAAAAAACAGGTGCTTGAAGGATTTTTTTTTTACCTCATTCCATAATATAAATAAATACAACCTCCATCTACAAATTTATTTTCACCTTTTTTTACAGGATGGGAGGCTTTTGATTTTACAGGAAGACTACCAATTGATTCACGTTCTGGTTCTTGGTTTTTCTTGTTCAGTGGAGAATTCTTTGACTGGAACTTGTACTTTAATTAGCATCTTCTTTTAGGAAAGTTTCTTTCATGATCTCCGTGTCTTTATCCCCAGGAATTAGTAGATCAAACCCCTTGATTTAATGATTTTTGGGTGTCCTTTAGGTTATTGTTGGATTCGTTGTCTGCTCTATTCTCCTTAAAACCTTAAATTTGGACCAGTTGGACACCTCTTTATAATTATTTTCCAGCTTCTGTCTCATTGCATCTTCAATCAAGATTCATAAATGCAGATCTGTTGAACTCTGATGGTTTGTTGAAAGTCTGTGTGTCTATCGTACTCCAGTTCTTTCGTGCTTGTGTACATAGGATGTTCCGATGTCTTCATGATTTGGTATGCATGTCTCCTAGATGTTTTGGTTGCTGATTTATGCTTTTCCGATGTGCCGTGTGCGGCCTTTTTAGTTGACAAGTTATGGTTTGCCTTTGCTGAAAGCTGGAATTGGACCGAAATGTATTATGCTTTTGGTATCTGATTCGATGACGAAGATTTGGTGTTATGTAGGGTCTATTATAGCTGAACTGCGGAGATAATTTCCGGTTCTGAGTGATGTGTCCCCGGTGAATGTTGTTTCGTCCTTAATTTGGCCATTGTTTTTCATTTAGATTGAATCTACATGAAACTCAACTGCTGTGTTCTTTTGTCCATGCGAGTTGTCGAATGTGCTCTGCGTTGTCTCTTGAGGAGCCCCGTGCGTGCTAGTGTTCTTCTAAACACTATCGTCATCAGCCACTGTCTGTTGGTATATTCTGGAGTGTTTATTATAGCTGAACTGCGGAGATAGTTTCGGGTTCTAAGTGATGTGTCCACGGTGAATGTTGTGTTCGTTCTTAATTTGGCCATTGTTTTTCATTTAGATTGAATCTACGTGAAACTCAACTGTTGTGTTCTTTTGTCTATGCGAGTTGTCGAATGTGCTCTGCGTTGTCTCTTGAGGAGCCCAGTGCGTGCTAGTGTTCTTCTCCACACTATCGTCATCAGCCACTGTCTGTTGGTATATTCTGGTGGTTTTGGTTTTCAACAATCTTTTTGTCTTGTGAATGCACTGGAGTTCTGTTTTGTAGGGTCCTCCTTGTAGAACTGGATCTGCTCTGAAAGATTCGTAAATTAGTGAGTGCAAAGATGGTCATTCCAGCATGGATAAGTGCATAGCAATATCTCCCGTAGTTCTGTTTTGCATAGATGTGTTTTTGTTCCATCCTTTTATTCTTCAGAACCGATTTGAATAAAATAATTTAGCATGCATGCAATTTAAAACACATCTTTGAAATGTTCAAAACTTATTATAGGTTCTGTAATGGTGGTATTCGGAAACAAATTGGACATTGGAGTGGCTCTATTTGGCAACCATTCAGAATTGATTGGAGCAGCTCGGTTCTGCAAAATTCTTAATTATGTTTGTAAATTATATTTTTATCTTGTGATATGATGTGGGTGATCTTCTGACCTCAGCTACCGAAGGAAAATTTCACGAATGCATTTGATGGAGAGTGGCATGATGTCATAGTTCTTGTCTAAAGGTTTGGTAGATAAAGATTTTTTTTATGTTAGTCCAATCTTATAGTATTTCCCCTTGATATGTCTGTTCTTTCTATAATCTGTTGGGAATAAAAAACAGGTTATATCTTTTTACCATCTTCTGAAGTTCCCATCGTTTTAATGATTTCTGGGTGTGCAAAATCAGGCCATTGTTGAATTTGTTGTCAAGCTTGCCTTATTCTCCTAAACCTTAAAATTTGGACAAGTTGGATGCCTTCTTATAATTATTTCCAGCTTCCATCTTCAGTCGAGATTCATATATGCAGATCTGAGGAACATTCTGGTGCTTTATGGTGAATTACTCTTTCAGTTCCATAGTCTTGTGACTGTGACCACAATATCTCTGCACAATTTAGGCATAAGATGTTCTGCTGTAGGTGCTGTTTTCATGATCGCTGCAGGCATAAGAGTTTGTGTTATGTTGGATTCATAAGAGCTTAACCGTCAATATAGTTTTCGAAGTGAAATCAAAGTGGATGTCATCTGTGTCTGGTTAAGTGATCTGCCCACGGTGAACATTTCGTTGTTCTTAGTTTTGCTAGTTTTCAGGTCCTGATTGAAGATATCTTTCTATAATCTTATATGATTACATTCAGCTTTTGCGGTATTCTATTGACAGTTTATTTGATTCGATGGTCAGGGATATGTTTACTGGTTATCATAATAACATTCTTGGTGAATTAAATATTATGATCATGAAGGTTTCTCATTGGATGCTGCTGTTGTGGGTTTCAGATTGGGTCTTGTATAAAGGATGGAGTGGTAATTTATTATCTTCCTTTGATTTTCTTCCACTTGGACTCTGTTTGGTGTATGCAGTTCGCCAGATTATACTGTTATTTGATGCTGAGGGTTCTGTTGATTCCGTGTCACTGCACTGTCCATTGTTGTCATGCTGTATGTAATTATCAACTTTTTGTGCATTATTCTTGCTGTTACTTGTTAAGTTCTGTAGACGATTACAACTGTAGCTCTGCCTAGGAAAATGATAGCTACATGTTATCTTTTGCATGAACTTTGCTAGCATGGACTCTTGTACTATAACTTAAATCACTAAAAAGCCTACAATGTGAAATCTCGGTGCACTAACTCAGCTGTGCTTTTCATTTGTAGTGCATAATATCTGTTTCATTACGGTCTACTTTGTATTTTTATTTCTTTTTAGTTGTATTATAGATTATAGATTAACTTGTGTAACTCCGCCTGTGTTGCATTTGCTCACAGCCGGTCCCAAGCCCGGATAAAGGAGGAGGGTTGAGATTAATTGTTTCTGGTTACCGAAGCTGTGCATCTGAGCTGTTAAAAACGTTCTGTTTTTTAAGGTATTATGAAACAAATGGCCTTTACACGGACACTATAAGGCTACCTTTTCAGAACTGGTTGGAGCAGCGTTGGTATTACAAGCATCTTCATTTACTTAAGTTTGGTTACAATACTTTGCAGTCCCGTGTAGCTTTGAGTTATGACATAGAGCCCTTTGATACTATCACGATCTTCATGCACTTCAGTTCTGTGAACAACTACAATAACTCTCCTTACTGTTTCTGTTTTTGCTCCTTCATTTGCAGAGATAACTTTTCACCAAACCAAAGATCTGGTCTTTCAAAGATACGATTCAATTATCGGACTAGCTCTGGAATGCACAGCGGATTTGCCAGGAAAGGCAGAAAATGGAAGATTTGCTTGTAAGAATCTGCTGCATCAAGTTGAACTTGCCACATCTAGAATTTACTTGTTGGAAGGTGCAACTCTCAACTTGAACTAGATATTTGTAGTTTCTTTGGTAGGACGTTATATATTTGTCGAATATTGGATAACCATCCCACTCCCACGTTTTGATTATGAAATTTGTTCTATTAAAAGTGCACAAAATACAAATCTAGATAAAATTTGGCATCTTCACCAAATTAACGACAGTGTCAAAATCTTCTTGCCTTGAATAACAGTCCAAAATTTCATTATTAGGGAAGTACAGCTACGATTTCTATAGACCACTACATAGGTTGCAAGTAATCTGGAGCCCTAATGGCTCTGGCAATCTATCTACATCACTTGAATTATTTCGTGCCGAATTAGAAAAGCCCACTTCCCATTGAGTTGGGGAACTTAAGCAGCTTGATGTGGTTAAATAAGCCTTGGATATTATGATTTGGCAGAAGCCATTCCAGCAGAAGATTTAATTGCATGGCAATAAGTTTCAATCTGGGAAATCTGTGTATCATCAGCTTTATGGGGATTGCATAAGCTTTATGGTTTGATGGGCTTGGCGATAGGATATTCATATTCTTCTTTAATAATTTCCTTCATGGTTCTGGAGAAATTGGTAATATGAAGACTTGACCAGATAGAGTGATTTATTTAGAAAATCAAATCTCTTTTAGCCGCTAAAAGAACGAGAAAGTTGAATTTGGTAAATTTAACTGATTATTTTCAAATATTAGAAGTTATCAAAATTAAAATTGGTGAAAATTAGATCAACAAAAAATATACATTTTCATGTTTTGTTTGAGTAGGTTTTATATGAAAATGGTTTATGATAAGTTTATCTTAAAATTGTTTTAAAATATCGAATATTTGGGTTCAAGAAAATTTACAACAATTATAATATAATACTACTGATCCAAATTGTAATACTACTGGTCAAATATTTGATACTGTAAAACAATTTTATAATAAGTTTATGATTTACTATTTTCATATAATATTTGCCATTTTTTGTTTTTCTCATTTAGTATTTTTTTATCCTTATTTTAAATAGATTATCACCCCTAAAATCACTAAGTGGACTTAGTGGAGAATGAATGCACTATTTTCAATGTTTATCTCTCTTTTAACTCGTAGCAATCTCCTAATTTCTACTTATAAACTCAGAGTCAGAGAACAAGCAATCCAAAGCCTATGTCAAGCGTGTATTTTTCCATTGTTCTGGCCAAGTTCGGTACGACACCGTTGAATGTAATATCATTCCGCGAATTCCAAATGAATGTAATATTATTCCGCAAATTCCAGCACACCAATTCAACTCAAATAGTTACACAGCAAATTTCCGTCTTGGACCTCTCCCAACGATCTCCGAGTGCATTCCCGATTGCAACCATTTATGAGCCTCGTCACACAAATACGAGCTCGCCTTCCACGTAAATAAAAGATGCTGAGTAGTCTCCTTTTCCTTCTTACATAAAATACATCTCTCTTTTTTCCTCTCATTCTAAAATTGTCTTTTCTAGCCAAAATAGTGTATATATATTAAGAAAATTATGATTTCCTTCTACATCCTTAATTAATAGTTTTGGAATTATAATCTACATAATATTTTGAAGACTATCATTAATTAAGTTATTTTAAAGTCAAGATAGAAAGATATAATCTTAAGTTTTGTTCTGAATTTTGTTATTTCTAATGAGATAGAAATGTTGGGTTGGGTTTCCAAATATGTGGAGAAGCCCAATAGCCTAAAGTTGGAAAAGCCCAAGTAGGCCCATTACTTGGTGTTATCTTGCCCTAGAAGACATTGAGGGAAGATAGAAGAAAAATAGAGAGTCAAAAAGACTATTCACGTTTTTTAGGGAGTCCAAGGAGTTGAAATCTTGCAGAAGCAATATCCGGAGTTCCAACCGTTGGATCGAGCTGAAACTTTGTCAGCACGTTCGGGATTTATTGTATTAAATTCTGAACGGTGGAGATCGTATTTGGAACTCTGTATTGACGGGAATAGGCCGCGAACATAAAGTCTATTTTTGGGCGATTCACTTCTGCGCAACTGAGGTAAAAGTGTCGTTTCTCACAAACCAACTGTTGGATCGAACTGTAATTTGGACAGCACGTTCAGGACATGTAAGAGTTGATTCTGGATGGTGGAGATCGGGTTCTGAGGTTCCGGGCGTCGTGAACAGTGAACAGGAGTTGGTGTTGTTGGGTGAGCTCTTTCTAATCTCATTGTTGTTGTCAAGTATTGATTGTCTTGGCATAGTTGTGGTAGAATATATGTTGTGACAGATTGTAATACTTGGACTTTTGCTCATAGTGAATTTTTTGGGTGGACTTCGGTCCCGTGGTTTTTAATCCTCGCATTGAGGAGGTTTTCCACGTTAAAATTGATCGTGTTATTGTGGTGATTGCTTTTCTTTGTTGTGCAGTATATTCGTAATATTGTTTCCTACTAGATTCACACAAGATATGGATAATTGATCATTCCGCTGCGTAGACGAATACATTATTTGTTGATTATTCGTGTGTTTATCCCAATAAAGTGGTATCAGAGCGGGTTTCTGCTCTGTGCCTTGTGGTGAATATGGAAACGAATACTACTAGAATGGTGAATCTCAATGGTTCAAATTATCATGTGTGGAAAGGGAAGATGGAGGATCTTCTATATGTGAAAGATTTCTACGCGCCTGTATTTGAGACCAACAAGCCTGATGATAAAACAGATGGTGAATGGAACATAATGCATCGTCAAGTGTGTGGTTACATTAGGCAATGAGTGGACGATAATGTGTTGAACCATGTTAGTGGAGAAACAAATGCACAGTCATTGTGGGAAAAGCTGGAGCAATTGTATGTTAGAAAAACTGGGTACAATAAGTTGTTTCTAATCAAGCAGTTGATGAATTTGAAATTCAAAGATGGCACTCCTATGACTGATCACTTGAATTCATTCCAAGGCATCATTAATCAATTGTCGGGAATGAATATCAAGTTTGAAGATGAAGTACATGGCTTGTGGCTTCTTGGTACATTGCCAGATTCGTGGGAGACTTTCAGGACATCTTTGTCTAATTCAGCCCCCGATGGTACCATTACCATGGATTTAGTAAAGGGCAGCGTTTTGAATGAGGAAATGAGAAGAAAATCGCAGGGTTCTTTTCAGCAATCAGAGGTTTTGGTCACAGAGAGGAGGGGGAGAAGTAAAAGTAGAGGTCCAAAAGGCAAACAAAAGGGCAGAAGCAAATCCAACAGATATAGCAAAGTTGAGTGTTGGAACTGTCACACTCCAGGTCACATAGCGAAGCATTGCAGAAAACCCAAGCAAGATGACAAGAAAGATAAAGGAAAAGAAAAGAAGAGTGAAGAAGTAAAAGAGGATGACCGAGTGTCCGCTACAACAAGTGATTTCCTTATCTTTCGTGACTATGAAGTTGTCAATCTTGCACATAGTGAGAGAAGTTGGGTGGTTGATAGTGGTGCATCCATACATGCCACATCTCGGAGAGATATGTTCACATCCTACATGTCAGGTGACTATGGAAATGTTAGGATGGGTGATGATGGCTTAGCTAAAGCCATTGGCGTTGGAGATGTATGTTTGCAGACTAGTAATGGTGCTACACTAGTTTTGAGAAATGTGAAGCATGTGCCTGATCTTCGGTTGAACTTGATATCCGTTGGGAGACTTGATGATGAAGGTTTTTGCAGCTTGTTCTTTGGTGGTCAGTGGAAGCTCACAAGAGGTTCTTTGGTTATTGCTAGAGGTCAAAAGCATTCCTCATTGTACCTATTGCAAGCAAAGTTACTTGATCGCTCTATAAATGCAGTAGAGAATGAGGGGATAATCGAGTTGTGGCATAGCAGACTCAGCCACATCAGTGAGAAGGGATTGAAGATTTTGGAGAAGGGAAATCTCATTCCAGACTTGAAGAATGCATCTTTGAAGAAGTGCTCTCACTGTTTGGCAGGAAAGCAAACCCGAGTTGCTTTCAAGAGCTCAACTCCTTCCAGAGCATCAGGTATACTTGATTTAATTTATTCTGATGTTTGTGGTCCTATGAAAACAAGAACTCTTGGTGGTGCTTTATATTTTGTGACTTTTATAGATGATCACTCAAGGAAGACTTGGATCTACACATTGAAGAATAAAGATCAAGTGCTCGATGTATTCAAGCAGTTTTATGCCCTAGTTGAGAGGCAAACTGGGAAGAAGCTGAAATGCATTAGATCGGATAATGGAGGGGAGTACATCGGTCCTTTTGATGAGTATTGCAAGCAGCAAGGTATCCGACATCAAAAGACTCCTCCAAAGACTCCTCAATTGAATGGGCTTGCAGAAAGGATGAATAGAACACTGGTCGAGAGAGTAAGATGTCTGTTATCAGAAGCAGGATTGTCTACATCATTTTGGGGTGAGGCTCTGAGTACTGTTGTGCATGTCTTAAATCTTACTCCATGTGTTCCTTTAGACTTTGATGTTCCAGATAGAGTTTGGTCGGGAAATGATGTTTCCTACAACCATTTGCGGGTCTTTGGATGTAAAACATTTGTGCATATTCCCAAAGATGAAAGGTCTAAGCTGAACATGAAGACTCGACAGTGTGTGTTTCTTGGTTATGACCAAGATGAGTTCGGTTATAGATTTTATGACCCCGTGGAGAAGAAGCTTGTCAGAAGTCGAGATGCTGTGTTTGTTGAGGATCAAACCATAAGAGATATCGAGAAGGTGAACAAATCAATTTCTACACCCAGTGATGACTTGATTCACTTGGAAATAATTCCTCATGGTCAAGGTCAAGTAGAGGCTGAAGAGGAGAATCAGGATCAGCCTGATTTCGGTAATGATGATGGTCCTTTACAAGAGGGAGATAATACCGATCAACCACCACCACCTGAAGTTCCAGAACCAGAGGTTCAAGAACCACCTAGAAGAACCAGTAGAGCTCATATACCTTCTAGGTTGTATCCTCCTGATCAGTATGTGCTCTTGACTGACGGGGGAGAGCCTGAATGCTATGGAGAAGCAGTTCAGGGTGTACACAAGAACGAGTGGTTGGAAGCAATGCAAGATGAGATGAAGTCCTTGCATGAAAATGACACATTTGATCTGGTGAAACTACCAAAGGGGAAAAATGCTTTGAAGAACAAGTGGGTGTACAGGATAAAGCAAGATGATCACACCTCAAAGCCACGATTCAAAGCCAGATTGGTTGTTAAAGGTTTCAGCCAGAAAGCGGGAGTTGATTTTGAAGAAATTTTCTCTCCGGTGGTCAAGATGTCTTCCATTCGTTTTGTGCTTGGTTTGACAGCTAGCCTTGACTTGGAGGTTGAGCAGATGGATGTCAAAACCGCTTTTCTTCATGGTGAGTTAGATAAAGAAATGTACATGGTGCAACCTGAAGGGTTCAAGGTGAAGGGAAAAGAAGACCATGTGTGCAAACTGAAGAAAAGTCTCTACGGTTTGAAATAAGCACCCAGACTGTGGTATGAGAAATTTGAGTCAGTTATAGGGGAGCAAGGCTACCAGAAGACCATTTCTGATCATTACGTTCAGAGGTTCTCGGATGATGATTTCATCATATTGCTGCTTTATGTTGATGATATATTGATTGTTGGCAAGAATGTTTCAAGAATTGACAAGTTGAAGAAATAGTTGAGCAAGTCCTTTTCCATGAAGGACTTGGGGCCAGCAAAGAAAATTCTTGGTATCAACATCTCCCGAGATAAAGCAAACAAGAAGTTGCACTTATCACAAAAGAAATACATTGAGAAAGTGCTTGAAAGATTCAATATGAGCAAAGCTAAAGTGGCCAGTTCTCCTCTTGCCACTCACTTTAAGCTTGATGCTCATCATAGTCCTTCAACCGATGAAAAGAAAGAAGCAATGAGGAGAGTTCCATATGCTTCAGCCGTGGGAAGTTTGATGTACGCAATGGTGTGTACGAGGCCGGACATAGCTCATGCAGTTGGTGTTGTTAGCCGTTATTTTTCTAATCTGGGAAAGGAGCATTGGAATGCTGTGAAGTGGATAATGAGATATCTACGAGGTACATCCAGTTTGAGACTCACTTTTGGAGGTGGGAAACCCGAGTTAGTTGGCTACACCGACTCAGATATGGCATCAGATGTGGACACCATAAAGTCGATTTCAGCCTACCTGGTAACATTCTCAGGTGGCGCAGTGTCATGACAGTCAAGATTGCAAAAGTGTGTTGCACTTTCCACAACAGAATCAGAGTACATCGTTGCAACGGAAGCATGCAAAGAGGTGTTATGGTTCAAGAGGTTCATGGAGGAGATTGGACTGAAGCAAGAAAGGTACGTAGTATTTTGTGATAGTCAAAGTGCTATCCATCTCAGTAAGAATGCTGCGTTTCATTCAAGATCGAAGCATATTCATGTGAGATATCATTGGATGAGAGATGCCATCAATGATAAGTTGCTTGAGCTTGAAAAGATTCACACTAATGACAATGGTGCTGACATGATGACGAAAGCATTGCCTAGAGAGAAGCTCGAGGTGTGTCGTATGATAGCCGGAATGGCTAGTCTCTCCACATAATCGGAAAGGGGGAGATTTGTTGGGTTGGGTTTCCAAATATGTGGAGAAGCCCAATAGCCAACAAGTTGGAAAAGCCCAAGTAGGCCCATTACTTGGTGTTATCTTGCCCTAGAAGACATTGAGGGAAGATAGAAGAAAAATAGAGAGTCAAAAAGACTATTCACGTTTTTGAGGGAGTCCAAGGAGTTGAAATCTTGCAGAAGCAATTTCGGAGTTGTAACCGTTGGATCGAGCTGAAACTTTGTCAACACGTTCGGAATTTATTGTATTAAATTCTGAACGGTGGAGATTGTATTTGGAACTCTGTATTGACGGGAATAGGCCGCGAACAGAAAGTCTACTTTTGAGCGATTCACTTCTGCGCAGCTGAGGTAAAATGGTCGTCTCTCACAAACCAACCGTTTGATCGAGCTGTAATTTGGACAGCACGTTCATGACACGTAAGAGTTGATTCTGGACGGTGGAGATCGGGTTCTGAGGTTCCGGGCGTCGTGAACAGTGAACAGGAGTTGGTGTTGTTGGGTGAGCTCTTTCTAATCTCATTGTTGTTGTCAAGTATTGATTGTCTTGGCATAGTTGTGGTAGAATATCTGTTGTGACAGATTGTAATACTTGGACTTTTGCTCATAGTGAATTTTTTGGGTGGACTTCGGTCCCGTGGTTTTTACTCCTCGCATTGAGGAGGTTTTCCACGTTAAAATTGCTCGTGTTATTGTGGTGATTGTTTTTCTTTGTTGTGCAGTATATTCGTAGTATTGTTTCCTACTAGATTCACACAAGAGAGGGATAATTGATCAATCCGCTGCGTAGACGAATAAGTTATTTGTTGATTATTCGTGTGTTTATCCCACTAAGAAATACATAATTCAATCCAATCTTTTAATTACACACATAATATATAGTTTGTGAGAATTAAAGTTACATATGTCTACAGTACACTGCCAAACATTAAGTCAGCTCTTGTGAGAATTAAAGTTACATGTGTCTACAGTACACTGCCAAACATTAAGTCAGCTCTTATTCTTCCCTATTTTATTTCAAATAAATAAGAAACCGTCTAATCACTTGTGCTATCAAAAATAGAATATCCATATCCTCGAAAAATCTTGTGTCCGTCCATTGAATCTCTCTCCGAAAATGGCTGCAAATCCTTTATTTCTCGGATTATTTTACTCGGTAATTAGTTTCGCCTCATCTCTAAGTATAGACGAGTCGTCTCTCGTAGCCTTGAAAACGCGCATGAACTCCGAAATGTTGGCCAAAAATTGGTCACGAGAAACCCCGGTGTGTAGTTGGGTTGGTGTCATTTGTAGCCCAAGGCATCAACGAGTGATATCACTGAATCTTTCCAATATGGACTTGAGAGGAAATATTGCAAGAGAAATCGGCAACCTCTCATTTTTGACGCGCCTGGACATCAGCCACAACAACATTAACGGCCCGATTCCCCATGAAGTAGGCAGCTTGCGACGCCTTCGTGTACTACACGTGGCGTCCAATCGCCTCCACGATCACATTCCTCGAAGCCTTGGATTCTTGACGAAACTCGAGGAGTTGGATTTGTCGAATAATTACTTAAGTGGAGATATTCCCACAACTCTATCCACATGTGTACAACTCAAGAGCTTTAATATGTCACGTAACAATCTAACTGGAAGTATTCCGCCAGGATTTGGAAACTTGACAAAACTTGAGGAATTCATTTTGCAGAACAACCAATTGTCAGGTACGTTTGCATCTTAATTTCATTACATCACTATGGCTTATTAATCATGAAATAAACCCCTTCTTAATATTTGGGTCCTACTATTTTTAGAAACCCACCGGTCATAATAACATTGCAGGGACGGAGCACATTAAGAATTTTTTTTATATACTAGATATATACTGTAGTTTCTAATTAATGTAGCTAAATGATGGTGCTTCAGTGGTTACGTGAGCGTGCATAATTTATTTTCTATTCCACCTTTTTCCATTTGTTTATTTTTAGCACTCAGCCCTTTTCACTTTTCAATTTTATTTTTTTAATTATAATTCATTCTCAAACCTAGCAATTAGTTTTGAGTCCTTCTAAATTTCTTTCTCAATAAATATGAATACAATAAAAAACTATTAAATTAATTGATTATTGTCCAAACACATTTTGTTACAAATAGAAATTTATCATTAAAATAGAACATTTTAATATTAAAATTGAACAGATTTTTCTAATACATTCATCGTCCAACAAAAACAATATATAAAAGTCGAAATTTTGGGACCCCTACCCAAAATCTCTGGCTCCGTCACTAAAATGAAATCATGAGAATGTGAATTATTATTGTACAAAGTATAGATTAAAAATAGTCCATATATAAACTATTGAATGAGTATTAGTTATTTTTACTAAAGAGTATTTTTTTGTGAAAACGACTAACACCTTTCAATAATGCATGTATAAACCGTTTTCACTCTATACACACTCTTATTATTGCTTTAAGAGAAAATGATTTCTTAACTTACCCCAATTATGTTTTTAGTTTTGTCGAATTAATTTTAGTCTTGTATATTTTTAAAAGTTGTCATTTTTGTTGAAATACTATCGGCTATAGCCAATGTTTTTAAATTTGGATCGATCATCGAACCAAATAATGAACTGGATCATCAGTTCAACCAGTCGAACCGTTATAATAACTGATTACTTGAATATCTATACATATATAACACTTATTTATTTATTATTAATAAAATATTAAATTCATATAGTTTAATACTGAGCCCAGTGGCCCAATCCTTAATTAACCTCGTTACTATTTAGAGGGCCCATCAATTTAGGGAGCGCTTGGTTAGCAATTTTTCAATGGTAATGGAAATGCAAATTTATTTTCATCTATGCCCTCATAATAAAAATGATATGTTAGGGGAAGAAGTGTTCCAATGGTGACACCATTGCTAGTGTCATGCCTCAATTTTGGAATAGAAGTTGACAACAAATGGTTGTTGGTGGAAGAATAGGGGAGTGATTGAGGAGGATGATTGTAGGAAGAGAATAGGGTAATCAAAATGGAGTAATGATTATCATATTTAGGAGGAGAGGTAGTGATTTTGTTCTCATGAACCATGCTAATTGTTGTAGCCATTTTGTACCTCAGGTCGGCACCGACCTAAAACAAGCCAAAATGACGAGACCGCGCGCCCGCGACGGTTCCAATCCGACCGGACGGAGTCCGATCTCCACGGATACCGACCCCGTTCTCCAACCACAGAAACGAGGTCGGAAGCGAGCTTAAAACGCTCGCCTATGCCGGCCGAATAGCAGGTCAAATGGGCAGGGACCGGGCCGGTCCGGCCTCGACCAATACGAACCAATAAGAGGTCGCTGAGGTGCAGCCGACGTTTAGGAAGGCTTTCCGACCTCAAGACCCGCAAGGAGGCCGGCCTCCGACCTCGAATTGTCCCCGGCCTACAGAAAGGAAGGAGAGCACGTGACAGAATCAGGCAGGATCAACCTCCAAGAGGAAAAGAGCTGCCTCCGTACACAGTAACAGGGAGAATATTCCTTCCAATTGAGGAAAGTTCTCAGAGAATCGTCCTTTTATGGACACGCGTCAACACACCATTGGCCGACCACCTGCAGGCTACAGCGTACGAGCGCCCGCGCGCCCTCTGGGGCTGGGGGCATTTAATGCCCCTGTCCCCTGAGGGGTCGGAATTGACAATCATACCCCTGTAGGGAGAAAACTATAAATAGTCCCACATTTGTAACAAGAAAGGAGAGTTCAACACAATCAATCAAAAAAGCAATATAATTTGCATTCAAGTCCATGGATTAAATACCCCTGGCAATTCTTGGTGTTCTTACTTTCAGTTCATCTTCATCATTAATTTTCCTCATCATAATCATTCATTCAACATTTATGATTCCTATCATTTGATGTTTTTGCCAAAGCTCACTTAAATAGTCATTAATCACCAACCTCATTATTTGGCAAACAACATTTGGCGCTAGAAGGAGTGTATCAACCCATCAAACTCATTTTCTCTTTGCCTCTTTGAAGAACACTCACTGTTCTTCAAAGCTCCCTATCTTCAAGTCTTGAAATCTTCAAGCTACCAACACCTTCCCACCAAAGCAAAGTCATCGAGGCTTCGGCCACGCCACGGGATCCCACCGCTCGGGCCTCGGGGGAACCGACCCCCGCTCGCCACGGAAAGGCCACTCATGTGGCCTCCCCAATCCGCTTTCCAGAGGAACCCCTCCCATCCCAGGGTCAGAACTTCCTTACTCCTGACCAAGTCGGGTCAGGATGACGCCGCCAGGCGAATGAGGCAAAGGGGTGCCGAAGCACCTCCTCCGCCTCTAAGAGGAGAGCCCACGACTGCGCTCTCAAGGGAAAGACGAAAGCCAATGCCGAGCAGACTCCATCTCTGCTCGGTCGCGTGGCTCCACACATCCGGTTTTCGACCGCTTGGGAACGACGGACCCATCCTGGTATCCTAGTCACCTCCCCAGTTACGATACGGGGTATGGGGACACCGAGTCCATCTCCAACTCATGGAGTACGGCTCAAATGCCCCACAAACGGGCGGTCGAGATCAGCTTGGCCCCGGCCAACTCTGCCAGGCGCAAGCTAAGCTTCACCCAAAGTGGCCTACTGGGGCGCAGGGTCCCCCGAGCGGCTGTTTTTGACCGAATCGGTCCCCTGGCCGACGCTGACGACCGAATGGTCGAAACTCCGAGCCCGAAACTCGTCAAGATGCAAAAGCAGCTTGACGAGATGAAGGCACTTCTAGAAGCACAAGGCCAACCTAAGCCTCGGCCGGTCGCCAACGAGCCTCTTGCTGCCGATATTGAGCTCGCCCCGGTTCAGTTGAAAATCGTCCCTCCGCAGACCCCTCTCTATGAGGGAAAGACGGACCCGGAAACTCATCTGAGTAAATTCCGAATCAACATGATCGGGCGCGGCGCAACCGACACCACAAAATACAGGCTTTTCCCTCTCACCTTGGGCGATCTCGCTCACAGATGGTACGTGTCTCTCCCGGCTCGGTCGATCGACTCTTTCGTCACTTTGAGCACACAATTCACATCCTATTTCATGGCCAAGATCGCCTGACTGGAGAACTGGCACCGACTGATACGGATCCGCCAAGAGAAGGATGAATCCGACGAGGATTATGTGGTCAGGGTCAACGAGGTCATGCTGACCGGCGAGCCAGTAAACGATCAGCTGGCCTTACGCGCCACTCTATGAAGTTTCCATGGCCTTTCTCCAATGTTCAAACACCTCACTGAAGAATTCCCAAAGACCTACGCCGAGTTTCGCTCCCGGGCTGGCGATTACCTGGCTCGGAGGAAACTACTGGCGCTCAGGCTTGGAGAATCCTAAGCTAGCACCAAAGGAGACGGAAGCCGTGGCTCAGGCCTCCCCCCAAGAGCGGCCCCAAAGCAAGAAAGGTGGCCAAACCGCCCGGCAACTTCAAGTCCTTTAAGGACGTTGAAGTACACCTCACTTAGGCCATGAGGCAGTCCCTTGCGCACATCTTCAATGCAATCCAACACAGGGACGTACTTCCCCAGCCAAGGCCCTTTTCTGGGGACCGGTCCCGGCTGGACCCCAAAAAGTTCTACGCCTATCACGACTCAATCGACCATAATATGAGCCAGTGTCGTGATCTTCTCAACAACTTTGGAAGCTATTTGACGAAGGGCATCTGAACGACCTCCTACAAAGGCCAACCGGCCATCAGGAGAACCAGCAGCAGCATTAGCGTCCCCCTCGAAGAAATGAGGAAGGAGGCCGGCCCCTTAGGCCGGTCGCAGCCCTAGAGGAAGACGACGATGAAGACGACCTCCCACCATTGAACCCCGGTGGACGGGTCAATATGATCCAGGCCGGTGGGGGAAATTTGGGCGTCTTTACTCCCATCCCAACGCTATCCAACCGGAAACACAAAGCTGAGGTCCGGGCTATGACCAACGTCAACTTGGTCACCCCTAGAGCCAAAAATTTACAAAGATCTGGAGATACCTTTTTCCAATCGGGACCGAACCGGGGTTTTGTACCCCAAGGGCGACGCGTTGGTGATTGCCGCCCACATCTTGGGCAAAGAGGTTCCACGAGTCTTGATCGACAATGGGTGTTTCTGCAACATCATCTTTAAAGCAGCCCTAGATCAGCTCGGGGACCTCGTCAACTTCATTAAACCGATCGATCTTCAACTGAAAGGCTTAGGGGATGCGACGATTGCTGCTTACAGAAGGATCAAGCTCTCGGTGGAAGTCATCTGTTGCTATAACAAGGACGTCAAGATAACAAGACCACTAGATTTTATAATCGTAGATCAGCCAAGTTCATATAATGACTTTCTAGGTAGACCCTTTCTAGAGGTTTTTGAGACAGTCGCCTCCTCTTACTATTACTGTATTAAGTTTTTCACCCCCGAGGGGGTGGTCGGCACCATTAAGGGTGACTAATCAATGGCCAGAAAATATTTGAACTATTTTGATTCTTGTTTACTCCCAATCTATAACGATCAAACGTTAGATAAGTCACAAACCGACCTCGAAAGGACCCTTCCGGCAACCGAAGTCGTACGGGAGGTCGGGTCCACCTCGGCCGGCCCCGGTATGGAACCAAGGATCGGTTTCGAACACTCCGAGCTCGACCTTGATCCGAGGTTCGACACAAACGACTGACGAAGCTACCAGCAAGCCACAGCCTTGGAGGACTTGGAACACATCCCGGTCGATCCTTCGAGGCCGGAACTGGAAGTCCTGATCGGCTCTCGCAGACCGACCGAAATACGGGGGGAAGTGATCGAGTTCCTCAAGGCCAACATAGGAGTTTTCTCTTGGTCTCACCAAGACATGGTCGGAATAGACCCAAAACACGCCTGCCATCGATTGAAGATCGACCCTAACAGGAGGCCGGTCCACCAGAAGAGAAGAAAGTTCGGCCCGGAAAATATGAAGCACTGGCCCAAGAGGTCAAGAAATTATTGGACAACAAACTGATCGAGTAAGCCAAAGACGAGCCCCAATGGGTCGCCAACACCGTCCTAGTAAAAAAGACAAACAACACTTGGAGACTGTGTATAGACTTCACCGACCTCAACGCAGCATGCCCGAAAGATCATTTTCCGATGCCGCACATTGACCATCTAGTGGATAGCACGGCCGGCCACGAGATGATGTCCTTCATGGACGCCTTCGCCGGCTATCACCAAATTCCAATGGCCGTCGAGGACATCAAGCACACCTATTTTCATATGGAAAATAACATATTTTCTTGGCTCCGAATACCTTTCGGCCTGATCAATGCCGGTGTGACCTACCAACGGTTGGTCAACAAAATGTTCGCAGATCAGATCGGAAGGACCATGGAGGTCCACATCGACGACATCGTAGTAAAAAGCTTAAAAAGGAAGACCACCTCAGAGACATCGAGGAGACCTTCAAGATCCTCAAGGCATACAACATGAAGCTGAACCCGAAGAAATGCAACTTTGGGGTCGAGGCCGGCAAGTTCCTTGGGCACATCGTTAGCCAGCAGGGAATCGAGGCCAACCCGGCCAAGATCAAGGCCGTCCTCAACATGCAGGAGCCTAGAACGATCAAGCAAGTACAATGCCTGACCGGCTGCCTAACCGCACTAAACAGATTCATAGCCTGGCTCGGAGACAAAAGTAAGCCTTTCTTCTCGACTATTAAAAATGGTAAGTTTTCATGGAATAGGGAAAGCCAAGTAGCTTTCTCAAAATTAAAGGAGTACTTGGCAAATCCACAAATTCTAGTCAAATCGGTCCCAGGAGAGAAGCTTTTCTTATATCTCGCGGCCTCCGAGGTTTCCCTCAGCGCGGTACTTGTCCGGGCGGACTGTCAGAACCATCTCCCGATCTACTTCGTGAGTCAAGCCCTACACGATACCGAGTTCAGGTACACCCCACTCGAAAAATTTGCCTACGCTCTGGTCATGAGCGTGAGAAAACTAAGACCCTACTTCTTCGACCACCAAGTGGAGGTCCTCACCACCCTACCCTTAAGATAAGTTTTACACCGGCCAGACACCAGCGGTAGGTTATTGAAGTGGTCATTAGAGATAGCTCAGTACGGAGTCACATATGCCCCGAGAACGGCCACAAGGGCCAGGCACTGGCCGACTTCGTAGTGGAGCTCACTTTCCCCCCAAATTTCACAAGGATCGACCATCCCCCATGGAAACTCTACGTGGACGGATCGTCAACCAACGCTTGCGCCGAGGCCAGAATCATTCTGGTCAGACCGGAGGGCCAAAGTTTCACCCATGCGGTCCGTTTCAGCTTCCCGGCCACTAACAACGAAGCTGCGTATAAGGCCTTGGTTGGGGGCCTCGAGCTTGCAATTGCCATCGGAGTATGCCGACTGCACATCTTCATGGACTCCCTACTCGTAGTAAATCAAATAAAAAGAGAGTACGAGGCTCGGGGGGAACAAATGGTGAAATATTTCGACCTGGTCACAACCTTGTGCGAGAAATTTCACCAAGTCTTTATAGAGCAAATCCCGAGGGAGCATAATACCCAGGCCGACGCCCTTTCCAAACTCACAACCGTAGAAGGGGCCGCCGACCTCGCCAACATCCAGCTCTCCACGCTCAGGACCCCCACAGTGATTCGTGCACAAGTGTCAACCGTTCTAAGCACCGAAGAAAATTGGATGACTCTGATCGTGAAATACTTGAAGACCGGCACACTCCTAGAAGACAGAGTCTGGGCCCGACAACTGCAACTCCGGTCATCGAGGTACACTCTCATTGATGACCTTTTGTATAAGAGAAGCTTCACCCTCCCACTCCTGAAATGTATAACCCCGGAGCAAGGCCAGAGCATTCTGGCCGAGATCCATGAGGGGGTATATGGGAACCACGCCGGAGGCCGGGCCCTAGCCTACAAAGTGATTAGGCAAGGATATTTCTGGCCAACCTGAACAAGGATGCTGTCAACTTCGCAAGGTCGTGCCACAAATGCCAAATCTTGGGATCCAACATCAAGTTGTCCCCCGAGCAGCTCTCCTCCATGTACAACCCTTGGCCTTTTGCCCAGTGGGGCATCGACCTGATCGGACCAATGCCCACTGCACCCTGGGGCCACAAATTCGCCGTCGTGGTCGTCGATTATTTTATAAAGTGGGCGGAGGCCGAGCCACTCAACAAGATTAGCCAAACCCAAATCATAAAGTTCATCTGGAAAAACATCATCTGCCATTTCGGCCTACCTCAAGCGATCATCTCCGACAACGGAAAGCAATTCGACGGTCTCCAGATGATCCAGTTTTGTGAAAAATGGAAAATCAAGAAAATTTTATCCACTCCCTACCACCCGCAGATGAACGGCCAAGTAAAGGCCGTAAACAAAATCCTCAAGCACACCATTAAAGTGAAGCTTGAGGACAAAAAGGGAAAGTGGGCAGTCGAGCTCCCCGACGTGCTTTGGTCGTACCAGACGACTACTAGAAACTCAACAGGTGAAACACCTTTCGCTTTAGCTTTCGGTACGGAGGCCGTCATCCCATCGGAGGTCTCCCTCCCGAGCCACCGAACAGCCCAGATGATCACCAAAGACAACGACACCACCCGGATGATCGATCTGGACATGCTAGAAGAACGAAGACTTAACTCCGATCTTCGGAATGCGGCCTACAAGAAGAAATCCGAAAAAAATTTCAACTCCAAAGTGAAGGCCAGATAATTCCAGGTCGGCGACCTCGTCCTCAAGAAGGTTCAAGTTCCTAAAGGGGTATTCGGCCCGAACTGGGAGGGCCCGTTTAGGATATCCAAGTGGCTCTCCAAGGGAGCTTACGAGCTGGAACTTATGGATGGCACTCCGGACCAATACCCCTGGAATGCAGTTCACTTGAAGAAATACTACCAGTAATTAAGTTGTACTATACAATCAAAGTTCTTATCAATACAAAGTTCTACGCACAACTCAATCTCATCTAAGAAAGAAACCGAGCTCAGTTCAAAAGCATATGCCGACCGTATCGAGGTCGGCATATCACACTTGAGCTCGAGAAGGCCACCCAAGGCCATCCAAAACCGAGCTCAGTTCAAAAGCATATGCCGACCGTATCGAGGTCAACATATCACACTCGAGCTCGAGTAGGCCACCCAAGCTATTTTGAAAACCGAGCTCAGTCCAAAAGCGTATGCCGACCATATCGAGGTCGGCATATCACACTTGAGCTCGGTAAGGCAACTAAGGCCATTTAAAACACCGGGCTCAGTCCAAAGTATATGCCGACCATGTCAAGGTCGGCATACCTCACTTATGCCCGGGAGAAATCTCGTATATACTTGTTAAAAATTCAAACATTTTTGAAAAGAGATAAAACAACAAGGTAATTAACAAACGAAACAGCGAAGTTAAGAAAAACTGATCCATAGAAAAACCGGTCTAAAGCCGGAAAAGAGTACAAGTGGTTCAAAAGAAAGGAAAACACATCCGTTCGGAAGCCGGTTACATTTACAAAAGCAAAAATACTGAAATAAGAAAGATGTTTTCAAGGATTGCCCACTCCACCCGCTGGGCTCACCTGCTCTCCTGGCCCGGTCATGAAGCTAGCTACTTCGTTAACACAGGCCTCCACTTCGACCACACCCTCGCCCGGCACCTGGGGGCATTCCGAAGGAGCCTCTTCTTCTTCCTCCTCTCCCTCCTCGCCCTCGGCGGTCGGGGGATCTTGGCCCGGTTGGATCAGTCTGTGCTGATGGGGGAACAACAAAAGGTCCACCCCATAGTCGGTCTCGAGATCGAGGAAGGGAAGCTAGTAGCCCTCGTGGATGGGGCTTTTCGCCACATATTCTCGGAAGTAGGTCTCCTGAGCTTTGGTGTCGGCACTGGCCTGGCGTCCGACCCGGATCAAATTGGCAGCAGCCATGTAGAAGCAAAACTCGGAGAAGAGCACCGGGCTGGTGGCTGGATCATCCGGATCGTAGGCCGGCCGGCTCAGAGCAGCAGCCAACTCGTTAGTTTTCTTCTGAAGCTCTTTCTCCAGCTCGACCTGCCGGGCTAGAGCCTGGTCGGCATCCCCCCGGGCTCGGTGCACCTCCAGCCGCAGCTCGGCGTTGGCATCCTCCATTTCAGCAACCCGGTTCCGGGCGTCCGCCAGGGCTTTGTACGCCATTTCCTCCCGACCTAGGGCATCTTCCTTCTCTTTCAAAATGGCCTCCATCTGGCTGACCGCCTGATCCCGCTCTTTCTTGAGCACGACGTTCTCACTCTCAAACCCGGCTCTCTCCTCCCGGGCATGGGTCAGGGCACATTCCGTCCTCCGAAGCGATCTGATGTTGTTGTTGAGATCATTCTTCGTCAGGTTGACCATGATAGCCGCCTGATTGATCAGCACGACGCTGGCCCGACCGGCATACTGAGGGCGGTTCTCGGCGATGTCAGCCATCTCCCGAGTCCAGGACTGGGGCAGAGAGTTCACCGTTCGGCTCATATAGTCCGGCATTTCGACCGTGGAGCCCGGTACCCGGGAAGACAGGAAATCAAGCACCAACGGCGGGAGGTCGGAATCGTTACGCGTCAGCCTAAAAAGAAGAAAAAGAGTCAAATCAGATACAAAACAAACAAGGTAAATAAAGAAAACCTCTGAAAAAGTAAACAACTCACGCTTGAAAGCGGGCCAGATCACGACCAAAGTAGGTTCTATCGCCCTCCTGACCGGGAGCTCGGGCCACTGGGGCCACTGTATCCGTCCCGACTGGCCGGGAACCAGGAGGCGTGTCATCTGAGATGTCGATGGCGGCCGGGCTCGATCTGTGTGGACCAGCCTCTTCACTCTCAACCTCCTCCCGGCCCCTTTTCTTGCTAGTGATCGGGGAGAAAGTCGGCGCCTCGGCGAAAGCTGTCCCGATGGTCGGAACTGACTGGAGGGGGAGAGGCTCTTCAATCACAATCCCAGTCCGGGCGCCGGTCCCCTTCTTCTTCTTCGCCCATTTGGCCGCCTTCTTCACCGCGCAAGCACCCAACAAGGAAAACATCTCAGGACAATGGTCGACGAACTCTGGGGGGCATCTTTTCACGACCGGAAACTCAGGCACTGCAATACCAAAATGCGAAGTGTTAAAAAAAAACTACAACTTGAGGTCCGGGCACACCTTTGTACCTACCCGATAAATTTAGATGGCACGTAAACTGGAAGAGTCGACTGGAAAGTCGGGCTTGTCGTGTCCGGAGGATGGCTTGATTTCTTTCCGTGGCCGGCAATGACAATATCCGCTCCCTGACGACCGTGAAGTCGAAATTCAGCTCCCGATCGGAAGGGCAAGGGTAGCCTGCAAAGAAAGTTAGAAAATTAGATCAGTACTTTTTATTCAAAGATAAGCTCAAAATCTCTTACTGGGATGTTTAAGGCGGATGTTGGTTGGAACCGCAATCTCGATTCCACCCTGGGTATTCGGTCTGCCAGGCTCCTCCCACAAAAAACCACTTTTTCCGGTCATTACGGGCCTTGCTCGGGAGACCGTTCACCAGCTTCTGCCCTTTAGTTTGAATGGAAACCTCGCCGATCCCACTCTTCTCGCTCTGGATCCGATAAAGGTAGGTCATCTCCAAAACCTCGCCGATCCCACTCTTCTCGCTCTGGATCCGATAAAGGTAGGTCATCTCCCCCGGGGTCAGGCATCCTGAACAACCGGTTTTAGCCAAACAACACTATGACGCTCAGGATGATCATCCACGCGTTTGGCAACAGTTGGATGAGCGCCTAGTCCCAGTAGTTCAGCAGATAAGAGATGGCCGGATGGAGGGAGCAAAGGAGTCCGACCTCCATCATATCTTGAGTAACAGCCACCATCCCCGGAGGAGGCTGATCCGCCCGTTCATTTGGTTCCGGGGCATAAAGGTGAACATCGAAAGGAATATCCCAGTCGGCTCGAGCTTCATCAAGGTAACTCTGGGTCATCTTGCTCTGAACTCGACCAATAGTCCACCTATTGGACTCCTCCAGATCAGCTATACGAATGGAGGCCGGATCACGAACGGTCGGCCCCCGCGGGAAACGATCTCGGTACCCCTCGAAGTCAAAATCAAGGGATTCAACTTCATCTTTCTCCTCCACGAATTCCGACCATAAGCGAAAGGCTCGCCTAAACTGGTCCCGCCGATCCTGGCTGACACTCTGATCGGCAACCGGTAGCCCTCCGACCTCCTCAGACCCAGATCTTGAGGCCTCGTTCGCCATTCCGAGCCTCTCTTTAATTTGCTCGACCGCCAGATTTTGAAGCAGTAAGCTATGGGCCAAGTCGTCACCCTCGCCGTGACCACCATCCTCATCATCTTCTTCTAGAAGATCGTCCAGTGGTTCCCGACCTTCTACCGGAGGAGCCACCATCTCTATCTGAGGTCCCACAATCGCGGCCGGACCCCTCTCCCTAGCGCTTTCACCCAGCAGTGACCGGCCTGGGCTCGGGAAGAGCGCGTCCAAGCCATCATCGTCGCGAGCCCAGATCGAGCTCGCGCTCAGGTGCGACGGAGAGGCTCCTCCTCCGCCACTTGAACTCCCCCCTTCATCGAAGAGCCGCCGATTGGCTCTACCGCCGCCGCCGCTGGAAGAGGCGCCACCCCTTTGCCCTGGCGGAGGACCAGTCCACCGCCGCACCATATTTAAAGAAGGAACAAAATTTCGAGTTAGGAGATGAGATTACCTTTTACAACCACTTGAGTCGCCGCCGTACAAAATCAAGCGCCGCCTCAGAAAGTTCGCCAGAGAAATCTCTAGGTTTGCTATGAATGCTCTGAAAACTCGAAAGCGTGAAAGTGAAAAACTCAAAATGGCAAGAATTTATAAGAAATGGGAAGGCCTATTTCGAAATAAAATTCTAGGCCTAGGGGCCTAAATGCAAAAAGTCGAAGCGACGCGTCGCAACGGCTGCGCACGCTATCAATGAATGCGCGGGATCCGAAGTGTCGCGTGACGTCAGGCACACCTTTTTAGGCGTACTTATCCACGCACGTCTACTCAAATGTTAGGTCACGAAAGGCCGACCTACGGTCGTCCTGAGCAGTTGCGGACCGGTGCCAACGGCCAATGATAGATGACCACCTCGCCTTCCACCAACCCTGAAAGCCGAGCTGGGGGGCAATTGTTGTAACCATTTTGTACCTCAGGTCGGCACCGACCTAAAACAAGCCAAAATGATGAGACCGCGCGCCCGCGATGGTCCCGATCCGACCAGACGGAGTCCGATCTCCACAGATACCGACCCCGTTCTCGGACCGGACGGAGTCCGATCTCCACGGATACCGACCCCGTTCTCCGACCTCAGAAACGAGGTCAGAAGCAAGCTTAAAACGCTCGCCTATGCCGGCCGAATAGCAGGTCAAATGGGCCGGGACCGGGCCGGCCTCGACCAATACGAACCAATAAGAGGTCGCTGAGGCGCAGCCGACATTTAGGAAGGCTTTCCGACCTCAAGACCCGCAAGGAGGCCGACCTCCGACCTCGAATTGTCCCCGACCTACAGAAAGGAAGGAGAGCACGTGACAGAATCAGGCAGGATCAACCTCCAAGAGGAAAAGAGCTACCTCCGCACACAGCAACATGGAGAATATTCCTTCCAATTGAGGAAAGTTCTCAGAGAATCGTCCTTTCATGGACACGCGTCAACATACCAGTGGTCGGCCACCTGCAGGCTACAGCGTACAAGCGCCTGCGCGCCCTCTGGGGCTGGGGGCATTTAATACCCCTGTCCCCTGAGGGGTCGGAATTGACAATCATACCCCTGTAGGGAGAAAACTATAAATAGTCCCACATTTGTAACAAGAAAGGAGAGTTCAACACATTCAATCAAAAAAGCAATATAATTTGCACTCAAGTCCAGGGATTAAATACCCCTGGCAATTCTTGGTGTTCTTACTTTCAATTCATCTTCATCATTAATTTTCCTCATCATAATCATTCATTCAACATTTATGATTCCTATCCTTTGATGTTTTTGCCAAAGCTCACTTAAATAGCCATTAATCACCAGCCTCATTATTTGGCAAACAACACTAATTACACTAATTTTCAATCTCATTCCTATTACCATTGAAGAATTGTTAACCAAGCGCCCCCTTAAATTCTTAACCTACACATTTAAAACCCTAAGACCCTGTTTTGTTAGAGATTGGGTCATTCAAAAGGGGGTGAACAACCCTCCATCGATCCCACGGGGAGTTTTTTTGCCCCCTAGACGAGGATGGGGTAGGGACCTGCCCTTTTTCCCGTGCAGCCCACATTTTTTATATATATTTATATATATTTATATCTATATAATATATAAATTTAGAAGTAAATTATAAATAAATATTTTATAATTTCCTACTCAATTAACTATTTATTCAAAATTACATATATATTTTATTTAATATTATGTTATTAGTTCCAATCTATATAATTTTCACTTTAATATATATGTTAACTAAAAATTTAAGAATTAGAGACTCTTCAAGTTATTTAAATTAGTTTTTTTAACACCAACTTAAACTAATTGATGTGTGTGATTAAAAATTTTAATTTACATATTTTAGAAATGAGATAAAAAAAAGTTAGGCGGGGAACGAGGGAAAAAATTTCCCGTTTATTTTGTGGGGACAGGGACAGGGAAATCCTAGACTTCGCGGGGACGGGGATGGGGAAAGGTCTCCCTAGCCCCGCCCCGTTGACATCCCTAATTACATCATTTTTTCCTCATCCACTCGTCTTTTTTTTTTAACTTTTTTCTCACGCACTCATTATGTGTCCGTCTTTTTCTTATCATCTCTCCTACTTTTCTTTCATCCAATCATATCTAACTAACAATAATAAAATATTACAACACTACTTTTGATTTGACATAAAGTGTCATCCATCTCTTTCTCCATCTCTAACCAAAGACAAAGTATAGAGTAAAACTGGTTTATACATGAATCATGGAAGGGTATTAGTTGTTTTCATTGAAGGGTATTAGTTATATTTACTGAAGCGTATTACTGATTTACACTAAAGAGTCTTAGTTGTTTAGTGAAAATGAACTAAGACTCTTCAGTGTAAACCAGTAATACTTTTCAGTGAAAACAATTAATACTCTTCAGTGAAAACAACTAATACCCTTCAGTGATTTATATATAAACCAATTTCACTCTATACATACTCCTAACTAAATACATGTTTTAGAAAAAAAATCAAAATTTAAAAGAGACTGGGTCATCCGGCCTACCGAGTCAGCGGTCCAACCCGATTTTTACTGGTTCGCGACAGTTTGGATCTAGCCCACTACCCAGCAAAACCCATATTGAGAAAGTGAGTTAAGGCTTTGATTTTGACAAGGGAGAGGTGGGCGAGACAACCGGCGGTTTGGGGCTATCAAATTCATAATCGTTAGCCATGGGATTAGAGCTCTGTTATACCATATACGAGAGGATCTTCTAAATATGGGCAGTAATATTGTTGGACTTATCCTTGTGATTTAATGATCACTTGAAATGATTACGTGCGATCAGGATCTTTGACTTCTTCCAATACCATATCTCCAATACTACCATAGATTATTAATTAAATTGAAAAAAAAATCTTTTATGACACATAAATTTTATGGTGAACTCGATAATACTATTTAAAAATTGCATTTTATGACATAAATTATTTATTCTAGTTTATGTTGTGAGATAGTTCTTCACAATTGAATCAACATTGAAGATTGAAAATAAAAATTAAATGAATGCTTAAAAGAAAGACACACGATTTGAGTGGTTCAACCAAAATTGGTCTATATCCACTATGGAGCTCTGCAACTTCTTTATTGATCAACTACTAAGATGAATCTTTACAAGATGTAGAGCTAAGAATGAAGATAACTCTATACTGTATAACAAGAACTGAAAATGAAAGTGTGTGTTTCCTCTAACTTTGAGGCTTTATATCTTGCTGTTGTGAGGTAGTTATGAGCTGATCTCTTTGCCAACTTGTTAATCGCCACCTCATCTTGTTAGTTATGAAAAATTCTGGAACAAACAACCTCCTAACCGAACTCTATAAGTTGTGCAAAGTCATACTAGCAAGCACTGAGTTAAAAGTTAGTTATATAATTGCCTTATCTGTTATAATTGTCTTTCTGCAACTATGTGTCTTGCAATGTGGTCACACCCAATCCCACATCATCTGATTTCGACCATAGCTTGAACTTAATGCATGATCTCTGTACAATTTTCACACAATATGTGCATATGATAAAACTTACATTTTCAAGCTACAACAAATGCTAATTTATCAAAATAGATCAAGATGAATCTACCCCGAGTCATATGAAAAACCACCTATCATTAAGGAGTTGCAAATTACACGAATCTTAGGTCCATGCAATACTATATGTATGTCTTTGTGATTGGTGATATTCTAATACCCGATGGGTTTAGATGAATTCTACATATTTTACGCGAGTCATGTATTTTTATTTACTTTACTTATTTGGGATGCTACGAATTATATTAATTTCTTTCAGGAGAATTACCTTCCACAATCTTCAATATATCATCTCTGCTGATAATGAATATGGGAAACAACCAATTATCTGGCAGCATTCCATATGCTATATGCAGTCAACCTGGTACAAAACTTGAAATCTTAGTGCTTCAATTCAATCAATTTGCAGGAGAGATCCCGACTTTTATGCATTGTCATTCTTTGCAAGCACTGTTTCTACTTGCTAACAAATTCAGAGGAAATATCCCAAGTGCAATTTGGAACTTATCTGCGATTCGGTTTTTTAGTTTTGGTCGTAACATGCTTACTGGTACCATTCCATCCTCCATTGCCAATTTGTCAAATATGGTGGTATTCGACATTGGTGAGAATGAATTCCACGGAGCAGTCCCTTCAGAAATCGGGCGACTAACCAAGTTAACAAACTTGAGACTTTCGTCCAATAATCTGAATGGCGAAATACCAGAGTCTATTTTCAATCTCTCTGCTTTACAAAAGCTTCAACTCGCGGTGAATAACTTATCTGGACATCTTCCGTTGTCATTAGGCAAAGGACTTCCGAATATTGAGCGCTTGTATCTTGGCCAGAACCAGTTCCATGGAAAGATTCCTAGTTCCATTTCAAATCTCTCCAGACTAAGCAAACTTGACCTTAATAGTAACTCATTTTATGGAGATATACCTATAACTCTTGGCAACTTGCGCCAACTCCAAGCACTAAGCTTAGAAGAGAATCAATTCACAAACAATATGTCCAATCCTGCACAAGATTTTTTCTCATCCGTGGCGACTTGTGACTATCTTAAGTTTATAGACATGTCTGCTAATCTTATAACCGGAGTCCTCCCAAAATCCTTAGGCTCCGCCAATCTTTCTGTGTCTCTTGAAGTTTTCAAGGCAGGGGCTTGTCGAATCACAAACTCACTCCCTAGTGAGATAGGGAACTTGAGTAGCCTTATTTCATTAAATCTTGGATATAATTACTTGACCGGGAGCCTTCCTACCACAATGAGAGGATTAAGAAACTTGCAGGGATTGAAAATATTTGGCAATAAGTTGGGGGGCTTCATCCCCCCTGAATTGTGCAATCTGAATAATCTGTATTCTATAGACTTATCAGAAAATAATTTCTTTGGAGAGCTACCAAGGTGCTTAGGGAACCTTTCTTTGTTGAGAAAAATCAATTTGGGTGGTAATGCATTCAATTCCAACATTCATCTAACTTTATGGTTTAATGATGGTATGGAAAGGATTAACTTCTCCAATAATTTCTTCGATGGTTCTCTCTCTCGGGATATTGGCAATATGAAGAGCTTGGTTTTGTTGGATCTATCTACAAATCAGTTGTATGGGGGAATTCCAACAACTATTTCCCAGCTTCAGAAACTAAATGTTCTATCATTGTCCAATAATAGATTCAATAGCTCCATACCTGAATCTTTTGCTAATTTGAAGGATTTACAACGCTTGGACTTATCGTGCAACAATCTTTCTGGTTCAATTCCTTTGTCATTGGAGAAACTTGCTTATCTTGATTACTTTAATGTTTCATTCAATGGACTCAGCGGTGAAATTCTAGATAGAGGGCCTTTTGCAAATTTTCCAGCCGAGTATTTCATAGGTAATAAAGGTTTGTGTGGAGGACCTCGATTTAAGGAATGCAACAAGAGTATGTCATCATCTTTTAGAAAGAACAAACACTTAAAGTATATACTGCCACCAATAGCATCGATTCTTGTTCTTGCCATTATTCTCATCTTTGTTATGAGGATTCGTGGTAGAAAGGTATTACCTTCATCTCTTCCTGATTGGTCTCTTAATCCCGCGCATGAGAATATCTCGTATTTAGAAATTCTTCGTGCCACAAACAACCTTGCCCAAGAAAACTTAATCGGGAGAGGTACCTTTGGATCAGTATACAAGGGGAATTTTTCTAATGCAATGGTAGTTGCCGTTAAGGTTTTCAATTTAGATGAACACGGTGTTGCAAATAGTTTTGACACGGAGTGCCAAATAATGCGCAACATACGCCATAGAAATCTTGTCAAGGTTATTACTTCTTGCTCCAATGTTGATTTTAAGGCATTGTTGATGCCATATATGCTCAATGGGAACCTTGAAAAATGGCTCTATTCTTCCATTTATTCCTCAAATATTCTTGAAAGGTTGGGAATATTGATAGATGTGGCATCTGCCTTAGAGTATTTGCACAATGGCTATACATTCCCCATTGTCCATTGTGACTTAAATCCCAACAACATTCTTCTTGATGAAGACATGGTTGCGCATGTAGCCGACTTTGGCATTGCCAAACTCTTGACAGAAGAACAAAGAATGCAACAGAGTAGGACTTTGGGCACCATTGGATACATCGCACCGGGTAAGTTATCATTCAGTAAAGTGTAATATCATTTTGGTCCCTAAAATTTATATTTTTCTAATTTTGGTTCCCCCTTTTTACTCACTACTAACTTTGGTCTTGGAAGTACAATTTACCCCCACATTTCGTCCCACAGTTAGTTAACCATCCGTTGATTAACGAAATCATCTATATAGGGGTGCAAAGTATAGTTATTTTTTTAAATATTACTGCCTCCGATTCATTTTTTATTATCCATTGGAAAAGGACACGAGTTTTAATAAAAGTGTTGTTTATTAGTATTTGTGTGTATAAAGTAGATCTTTAAAAAGGGGTAAGAGTTGTTTATTAGCATTTGTGGTTATAAAGTTAATAAAGTAGTGACGTGAGTGTAAATAAATGATGTTTTTAAGGGGTAAGTTAAAAAGGGTTGTGTTTGCTTTTTGCTATTTTGGGTAAGTAGAAAAAAAAACCTTCTTTTTATGGTAAAACAGATAATAAAAAATGAATCGGGGGAGTACATTTTAAACCTCCAATAGTTAACTTCTCAACAGATGGTCAACTAACAGTTTGGGAGTAAAAATGTAGTTTTAGGACCAAACTTGATAACCAGTGGAAGAGGTGCCAAAACTAAAATAAAACAATTGTAAGGACCAAAAATATAATCATCTCTTTAGCAAATTAAATACTATACTTTTTACACAATTGGATTTTATTGAATTGAGCAAGTGACTATGCATTTATAACAGAGTATGGATCAGAAGGATTAATATCGACAATGGTGGATGTTTATAGCTATGGGACTTTGGTGATGGAAATACTAACACGAAAGAAGCCAACAGACGAGATGTTTTCAGGTGAGTTAACGTTGAGGCAATGGGTAACAGAATCATTTTCCAGCTCAGTGATGGAAGTTGTTGATGATCAGCTACTAAACATTGATGACGAAAGAATTCGGACCAAACATGAAAGTTGCTTGACATCAATAATTGGACTAGCTTTGGAATGCACATCAAATTTGCCTGAGGAGAGACCAAATATGACAGATGTCGTAGCAAGAATCAATAAGGTCAAGTTGAACTACTTGAATCAATAATGACTAGCTAAGCCATTAAAACCCATATGTCCATTGTTCTGTTTTTTTATATTCTCAATGAGTATGTAGTGTGTGAATTTGATCCATGTACGAATCATTGAATAATATTCATTATTTTCACTAAATAATATTAATTGTTTTTACTAAATAGTATAAATTATTTTTAGGGAAATTTTTTACTATCCAATAAAAATAACTAGTACTCTTTAATGATTCATGTACGAATTATTTTGATTTTGTCATTCACAGTTCGTTTTCCCCGTAAGTTTTTCATTGAAATTTATAATTTTAAGTGTACTTCGAAAACAACTTCTACAGACTAGTCATATCACAATGGAAAAATTTATCAACTATTTTTTGTTAGTTCTTTCCCTTGTATTGCTTAACCGGTTAGGTAAAATATTATTCAATGTTTTTAAAATTGGACTGAGCCAAACAGGCTATTTCAATTCATTTCGACTGGTTCAATATTTATACATATAACTTTCAACACTTATTCATATATACATATAACTTTCAATATTTATAAAATTCTACCAAAAAAATTAAAATCAAAATTCAATAATATAAATATTATTTTGTAGAGCAGGATTTCAATTTTATTTTTTGACAAATACGATTTTTTTAAATTTTTTTTATTTTTGCAAAATATATGTATATGTGATATGTCTAGGAGTGAAATTGATTTAAAGAAAAAACTAAGATTGATGCTTAAACGTCAATTTTTATTGTTGAATTGTGTATTTTAAATACCAACATATTAATCAATTGTTCACACAAAAATATCTACACAATATTTCATTTTAATTATGATATCTTTTTTTATCAAATGTTACTTTTAGATTTGAAATGTGTGACTCCATCTTTAGAGTTAAATGTATACGTTCGATTGTTATTGTATCTTCATACCATGAGAAAATTGGGTATGCAACTATACAACAAATATAATTTTAATTAATACTGTGTCATACTAGCTAATTTGAGATTAAATGTGTTAGTTAATATTTTTAAAATATTTTTATTCATGTTTAACATTTTTTTATTGTTCGTTGAATTATAATCACAATTTTAATATTATATCAGAATTACAAATTTTTTAAAACAACTAACATTTATAATTTAAAATAATAATAATAATAATTTTTTTATAGTATGCGAAATTCATGGGGTACACACTAATATAATAATAAAAAAAAGGCAAAGTATGTATAGGGTAACTAAATTAAGGGAGGTTTATTGGTTATAGAGTTAGTATGATTTTATTAGGCTTTTAAAGTCTAGGGGTATACAATCTGGATTTTCAAAAGTCTAAATTTTTTTTGAGGTATTCAATATTGATTTTAAAAAGTCATAAAAAATTCTTAGGTATTCAACAGTCTATGGATTTTAATACTCTCTGGATTTTCGTTGATTCTCTTCTAAAATATAAATATATTTCACTCTTCAAAATCTTTTATAATAACCAGAGATTTCTTATTCATGAGCACACTCCACACGAGCACCTTCACTTTACCCGTTACCAAGGACTTTCATAATATATCTCAACAACTTTCTTCCTCAACTGGTTCTTCCATCAAACTCAGTAAGTCGTAGGTTGATTTACACGAATATGGACCATATTGTTCTCCCCTCCACATCCAACAATCCTCCTTCAAGTTCCCTCTCCACCATCTCCCTCACTTTTTTCTCCCTTTATCATTCGATATAAAAAAAAACATCGAATATATCCCACATAAAGTTTTCTCCCCATACCACTTGTTCCCCCATAAACTTATTAACTCCACACAACCTAACCTCTTGCTAAGACTCTCACTCACCCATTCGTCTTGAACCTCCTCTTCAATGCTAAACACATCCCACAATCACCCTGAAATTCTATTCTTCCTCCTCACTCTCTCACTCAACCCTCCCCTCTCCAACAATAAATTTCCCCATACTTTGACATAAGAACCGAATGCCAAGGGTGATGACTATCATTTAAAAACCGCCAATGCCACTTTCCAAGTAAAGCAAGATTAAAACAAAAAATATTTTTTATTCCTTTTTCTCTCACGCTTTATCCCAACTTACCTGTTACGCCCGATATTGCTACCCGACCATTGGGGTATCGGGGTTAACCCATCAAACCGAAGTGGCGCACGGATGAGAAAATCTCGTCACCGAGCCACGCCGAGCAGATGGGTAGGGTATCTTGCCTACCCGACGGAGATCTACAGGAGCTGTCGGGAAGAAGACTTATTCCGTGGATTAGAGGTCGGTCAGCGGCGAGCTCTGAGGGCAATCTCTACCCGCTTCCCGGAGAAAAGGATCCCCAGGGTACTCGCTACCTACTCGGTACCCGGTTACCCGTGTACCCGTCTGCCCGATCCCAGGCATCGCCAGCTGTGAGAGTACGTCCAGTGCCATCAGTTTAGAGGATTTAACAGTGTCAGAGCAGGTGGTTGGGTCAGGTCCCATCAGTAAAAGGCAGCAGTGCCAGGTGGCGCCTCCCCATTAGTCTATAGAGGGAGGTTGTAGCCACTCATGACCTCCCAGCTAGGAATAGGGGGAGGGGGGCCCACGGGCATACCAACCCAAGGTGGGGGAACCCACCATGCACACTATAAATAGGGCCTTAAATGCCCAAATGTAACACACAACTCATTTATTGCAAAATCCACTCTTGAGAGCTCATTCACTCTTGCATTTATTACTTTCAGTTATCATAAATACGTAAGTCCTACCCGCTAGGAACCCGACGACGAGATCCTCACGAAATCGTTGTCAACATTTTGGCGTTAGAAGGAGGGTAACTAATAGCGAAGTTCACTCGATTTCGCTCATCTAGTTACCTAAACCGAACCGGATCCATTTTTTTCTCAAAGAACCCCACTTACCCACATCAAAATGGCCACTTCAAAGGCTACCCGTACCCAACAGCAGGTTGAAGACGTCGGCGAGGCCGCTACTCCGGCTCCGGCCACGGCGGCCACACTCCAGGGGCCATTTGAGTTCTTATCCGCCATAAGAACCCCAGAGGATCTCCAGGCGGCAAAGGCGATGATTGAACGCCGCCAAGCCGAGATCGATGCTGCTCCTATCCGCACCAATCGGGCCGGAAAGGAGCCAGCCCATACAAGGGCCACCAGCCCCCCTCGGGCGAAATGAGAGGCGGCCGAGAGGGCCACCACTTACGTGGCCCGACCAAAGAACCTGAAAAGGTGCCTCAACGAGGAGGCTGACTCTCATCGAGCGTCTCATCGACCGGCGGGTTCGGTCTTCTCACGACTAGGGTCCCAAGCTTGGGGAGCTACCCGACCCTGCGAATAAAATGCAAGTTCCAAGCTGCGGGAACGAGAAAGGGGGCGCTCTTCCCAACATCACAACGACACGGCCTCGAGGCCATCGGTCCGTGATCGTCTGGGAGACAACCCACGTTCCCGATCTCCCCCCGCGACTGACAACGCCATGGCCCAGATCCTGAAGAAAGTGTCAGATCTGGAGGCCAAACTCGAGAAGCGGGATGGGCAATGTCACTTTGCCCATATGCCCAACTCGCCTCTCGCAGATATCCTGGTGCGAGCTCCCACCCAGCCGAAGGTCAGTGTGGCCGCTGTGGGCCAATATGACGGGAAGACGGACCCCGTCACACACCTAAGTAAGTATTCTACTTACATGATCTCCATGGGGGCCACAGACACCACCCAGTGCCGGATGTTCCCATTGACCCTCGGTAAACGAGCTCACCGTTGGTACTCCTCGCTACCCGCGGGGAAGGTGGTTTCATTCCACCAACTGGGGGAGTTGTTCCTAGAGCACTTCTCCTCGATGGCACCACGTCTGGCCGGCACCAACCGAATGGCCAACCTGGCCCAGGGCAAAGATGAATCGGACCGGGCATACACCGACAGGGTGGACCGCATTATCATGGAAGGCGAGCCGGTCGGGGACGAGGTCAAGCTCATCGGCATTATAGGCGGTCTCCGCCTAAAGACGAAGTTGTGGAAGTCCATGAACAAGGACTATCCCAAATCCTATGCGGAGTTCCGACAGCGGGCCGGAAAAATCATATACAACACTGACATCCTAGCGCAGCGGCTAGGGGAGAGCACCCCGGCAGAAAAATAGAAGCCCCGCGCTTAGACGGGCACCACGCCAAGCCGAAGAAACTTTTCCTACCATGCGCCCCAGCCGTTCAAACCCTTCGACTCCGTCGAAGTGAAGTTGGCCGAAAAATTGTCGGCCATCCCGGAATACGTCTACGTGCAAATTCGGGACAAAAACATGGTACCCAAGGCACGGCCATGGGTTCACAAGCCAGGGGTGCAGCTCAACCCCACCAAGTACTGCCACTACCACCAGACCGTCGGGCACAACACGAGCGAGTGTCGCGACCTCTTGAAGCAGCTCTGGCAGCTCTTCGAGGAGGGGAAGCTAGAAGAGTTCGTGAAAAGACCGGTGGCCAGGCCGGAGACGCAAGCCGCCGCCCACCCCGTGGAGCCGAACCGGGAGACAACCCTCATCTGCCCCCAATGTCGGAGCATCAGGCTTGCCGCGCCGTCAACATGCTCTCCCCGGTGGAAGGATTTGCACCCACCACCTTGCTCTCTAACCACCGACAGAAGAGCGAGCTGCGAGCCATGGAAAACGTCCACCAGATCACAATGCCGATCAACATGACGGCCAAGGAGTACGATCTCCTCGCTTTCGGAGAGGAGGACACAAGGGGGTCATCTACCCTAACCACGATGCCCTGATCGTGTCGGTCAACATCATGGGCGTCACCGTCCACCGGATGCTGGTCGACAATGGGGCATACTGTAACATCATCTTCAAAGCCGCCTTCAACCAGCTGGATAGCTCCTTCGAGAAATACGTGGAGCCATGCGACCGGGTCATCAAGGGCTTCGGGGATACCACCGTGAAGCCGTACGAAATAGTTAGGCTAGTTGTAGAGTTAGTTTCTAGCATAGATAATAAGGTTAAGGCTTCGAAATAACTCGATTTTATAATAATCGACCAGCCGTCAACCTATAACGGGTTTCTCAGCAGGCCATTCGAGCACGAGTTCGAAGCTGCCACCTCAGCTTTCTATTATTGTATCAAGTTCCCAACCCCCTCCGGGAAGGTGGGAACTCTTAAGGGTAATAAAAAAATGGCACGCGGATGTTTGGCGTATATCGATCTTGCTTTAAATTCCGCAAAATTAGATTTTATTTGTACTATCGGGGAGGGAGACATGGACGTAGACGAAAAAAACCCACCCACTGCCCAACCCATGTAAGAAGATTCTCAAACTTTTATGGATACTCAGATCGAGCTGGAACCAAGGATCGGCTTTGAGCCCATGGAGATCGATACAACGCTGGCAGAAGAGATAGATGACCCATCGGTACGGGGAGTGAGGTGCTAGTCCCATTGAGAAGCTAATTTTGGTCAAGATGAAAAATTGACCAGAAGTGAGCGTCCAGCTCGGCTCGACAATGTTCGACGAAATACGGACTGCTATGACCGCATTTTTGGAAGAAAACTTAGACGTGTTCGCATGGTCCCACGAAGACAAGGTTGGGATTGATCCAGCAGTATGTTCCCACCAGTTGCACATCGACCCAGCCCGTAGGCCGGTCTCGCAGAAGAGAAGGAAGTTCGGCCCAGAAAAGCACGCGGTCATAACCAATGAGGTCAAGAAACTACTCGACAACAAGCTTATTGGGATGGTCGACCACGACGACAAACCCCAATGGGTATCCAACGCTATCCTCGTCAAGAAGAGCAACAACACCTGGTGGCTATGCATTGATTTTACAGACCTAAACAAGGCATGCCCCAAGGATCACTTCCCGATGCCGCACATCGACCATCTTGTGGATAGCACGGCAGGGCACGAGATGCTCACTTTCATAGATTCATTTGCCGGCTATCACCAGATCCCGATGGTCGCCGACGACCAGAAACACACCACCTTCCTCACCGAGAAGAACATGTACTTCTGGAAGCGAATGTCATTCGGACTAATGAACACGGGAGCAACCTATCAAAGGCTGGTCAACCACATGTTTCATGACCAAATCGGAGCGACCATGGAGGTTTATATCGACGACATCGTCATCAAGAGCGAGAAGAAGGAAGGCCACCTCAATCACCTAGCCGAGACGTTCGAAATCCTAAGAAAGTATCGGATGAGGCTCAACCCGAAAGCATGCAGTTTCGGTGTCAAGCCGAGCAAGTTCTTGGGGTACATGGTCAGTCAGCGAGGAATCGAGGCAAACCCAATTAAAGTTTAGGCAATCCTCGACATGAGCGCTCCATGCACAGTAAAGGAGGTGCAGAGGGTGACGGGCAGCTTGGCCGCCCTCAGCCGTTTCATCTCCCACATTGGGGACCGGTGCAAACTATTGTTCGATAGCATGCGGAAGGGGAAACTAAACTGGACACCCCAGAGCCAGCTCGCGTTCGATAATCTGAAGGCATATCTCTCGAACGCCTAGATATTAGCCATGCCCGTCCCGGGCGAAAAGCTCTATTTGTACTTGGCGGCTTCGGAATCAGCTCTCAGCACCGTGCTAGTGCGGGCTGAGGGGCAGACATATCTGCTGATCTACTACGTCAGCCAGACACTCCACGCCGCCGAGATACGGTACCCGCCTTTAGAAAAATTGGCTTATGCACTAGTGATGAGCGTGCATAAGTTGCGCCCATATTCTTCGACCATCAAGTAGAAGTGCTGACCATAATGCCACTCCAACAAGTGTTGCATCGACCAGACACAGCGGGTAGATGCCTCAAATGGGCAGTGGAGATTGGGCAGTTCGGTGTCACATACGCTCCCCGAACATCCATCAAAGGCCAGACGATGGCCGATTTTATTGTCGAGCTCACCTACCTGGAGGCGATGTCCAAGATCGAGCAGCCACCATGGAAGATGTACATCGACGGTTCCTCCACGACCTTGCATGCTGGCGCGGGAATTGTCCAGCTCAGCCCGTCTGGCCAATCGTTCACAACGGCCATCAGGTTCGGCTTCCACGCAACTAACAACGAGGCCGAGTATGAAGCACTAATCAATGGGCTAGAAATGGCCATGGCCATGGGAGTAAAAAGGTTACAAGTCTACAGCGACTCGCAGCTCGTGACATGCCAGATTTCGGGGCAGTACGAGGCACGCACCGATAGGATGTTGGCTTATCAAGGATTAGCCAAGAACCTCCTCGAGAAATTTGACCAAATCCACATAGAGGTGGTGCCCCGACTCGACAACACTCAAGCAGACGCCCTTGCCCGCCTCGCAACATCGGAGGGGGCAGCCGATATATCCCAAATCACAATCACTTACTTGCCCGCTCCCTCGAGTTCGAACCAGCGGGTGGCCAATCTGGGGCAGGAGGAGGATAGCTGGATGACCCCCATTCTGAATTACCTACGTAATGGGAAGCTCCCAGACGATCGGGTAGCGGCAAGACAGTTATAACTTCGGGCAGCCTGGTACACGATCGTAGGAGACCTCTTATACAAACGAGGTTTCGCCCTACCTCTCCTAAGATGCATAACGCCGGAGCACGGAAAGAAGATCCTGGTGGAAATCCACGAGGTACGCTGCGGGAACTACGCCGGCGGCCAGGTACTCGCCTAGAAAGTTATCCACTAGGGATATTTCTGGCCCACCCTGAAGAAATATGCGATCAGCTATGCAAAGGCATGCCACAAATGCTAAATTTATTCGCCAGCAATCCACCAAGCTACAACCGAGCTCACTTCAATCCTGAGCCCTTGGCCATTTGCAAAGTGGGGGATCGATCTTATTGGTCCTTTGCCCACAGCTCCGGGCAGCGTCAAATACGTAATGGTCACCGTGGATGCATTTGCCAGCTATCACCAGATCCTGATGGCCGCTGACGACCAGAAACACACCACCTTCCTCACCGAGAAGAACATGTACTTCTGAAAGCAAATGTCGTTCGGACTAATGAACGCGGGAGCAACCTATCAAAGGCTGGTCAACCACATATTTCACGACCAAATCAGAGCGACCATGGAGGTGTATATCGACGACATCGTCGTCAAGAGCGAAAATAAGGAAGACCACCTCAATCACCTAGCCGAGATGTTCAAAATCCTAAGAAAGTATCGGATGAAGCTCAACCCGAAAAAATGCAGTTTCGGTGTCGAGTCGGGCAAGTTCTTGGGGCACATGGTCAGTCAGCTAGGAATTGAGGCAAACCCAACCAAAGTTCAGGCAATCCTCGACATGAGCACTCCACGCACAGTAAAGGAGGTGTAGAGGGTGACGGGCAGCTTGGCCGCCCTCAGCCGTTTTATCTCCCGTATGGGGGACCGGTGCAAACCATTGTTCGACAGCATGCAGAAGGGGAAACTAAACTGGACACCCCAGAGCCAGCTCACATTCGATAATCTGAAGGCATATCTCTTGAACGCCCAGATATTAGCCAAGCCCGTCCCAGGTGAGAAGCTCTATTTGTACTTGGCGGCTTCGGAATCAACTCTCAGCGCCGTGCTAGTGCGAGCTGAGGGGCAGGCACATCTACCGATCTACTACGTCAGCCGACACTCCACGCCGCCGAACTACAGTACCCGCCTTTAGAAAAATTGGCTTACGCACTAGTGATGAGCGTGCGTAAGTTGCGCCCATACTTCTTCGACCATCAAGTAGAAGTGCTGACCACAATGCCACTCCGACAAGTGTTGCATCGACCAGACACGACGGGTATATGCCTCAAATGGGCAGTGGAGATCGGGCAGTTCGGTGTCACATACGCTTCCCGAATATCCATCAAAGGCCAGTCGATGGCCGATTTTATTGTCGAGCTCACCTACCCGGAGGCGATGTCCAAGATCGAGCAGCTACCATGGAAGATGTACGTTGACGGATCCTCCACGACCTCGCAGGCTGGCGCAGGAATTGTCCTGCTCAGCCCGTCTGGCCAATCATTCACAACGGCCATCAGGTTCGGCTTCCATGCAACTAACAATGAGGCCGAGTACGAAGCACTAATCAACGGGCTGGAAATGGCCATGGCCATGGGAATAAAATGGCTACAAGTCTACAGCGACTCGCAGCTCGTGACATGCCATATTTCGGGGGAGTACGAGGTACGCAGCAATAGGATGTTGACTTATCATGGATTAGCCAAGAACCTCCTCGAGAAATTTGACCAAATCCACATAGAGGTGGTGCCCCGACTCGACAACACTCAAGCAGACGCCCTTGCTCGCCTCACAACATCGGAGGGGGCAGTCGACATGTCCCAAATCACAGTCACTTACCTGCCCGCTCCCTCGAGTTCGAACCAGTGGGTGGACAATCTGGGGAAGGAGGAGGATAGTTGGATGACTCCCATTCTGAATTACCTACGTAACGGGAAGCTCCCAGATGATCGGGTAGCGGCAAGACAGTTACAACTTTGGGCAGTCCGGTACACGATCGTAGGAGACCTCTTATACAAACGTGGTTTCGCCCTACCTCTCCTAAGATGCATAACGCCGGAGCAGGGAAAGAAGATCCTGGTGGAAATCCACGAGGGATGCTGCGGGAACCACGCCGGCGGCCAGGTACTCGCCCTGAAAGTTATCCACCAGGGATATTTCTGGCCCACCCTGAAGAAAGATGCGATCAGCTATGCAAGGGCATGCCACAAATACCAAATTTATTCGCCAGTAATCCACCAAGCTCCAACCATGCTCACTTCAATCCTGAGCCCTTGGCCGTTTGCAAAGTGGGGGATCGATCTTATTGGTCCTTTGCCCACAGCCCCGGGCAACATCAAATACGCAATCGTCGCCGTGGATTACTTCACCAAGTGGGCGGAGGCGGAGTCGCTGAAAACAGTCGACCAGGAACATGTCATTAGATTCATTTGGCGCAATATTATTTGTCGATTCAGACTCCCACAGATAATCATCTCGGACAACGGGAAGCAATTCGACGGATTGGAGATGAAGAGATTCTGCCAGAAGCACAAGATCAAGAGGCTGTTCTCGACACCCTACCATCTGCAGTCGAACGGGCAGGTCGAAGCAGTGAACAAAATAATCAAGCATACGTTGAAGGTAAGGTTGGAGGAAAGTAAAGGAACATGGGCAAGCAAACTGCCCGAAGTATTATGGTCATACAGAACGACCAGTCGAACAGCCACCGGGGAGACTCCCTTCGCTCTGGCTTTCAGAACGGAGGCGGTCATCCCGGTGGAGGTCATCATTCCGAGCTTCCGCACCTCACAACTTGTGGGGACCGGGAACGACGAAGCCATGCTAAACGAGTTGGACCTACTAGAAGAAAGGAGACTATCCGCCGAGCAAAGAAATATAGCTTACAAACGTCGGGCTGAAAAATACTTCAACTCGAAAATTAAGATCAGAGAATTCGAAGCCGAGGACATGGTCCTAAACAGACGGTCGGGCAGCCCAAGGGGGCATTTGGCCCGAATTGGGAGGGACCCCTAAAGATCTCCAGGCGCTTGGCCAACGGGGCCTATGAATTAGAGAGCCTTGAGGGCAATCCGGCCCAATACCCTTGGAACGCCTCCCTACACAAAAAATACTACCAATAACGGCTAGATAGTTTAGCCCGCGTCGTTTTCTCGCCCGTCGGGGGCCTCAATGTAATCGCGTTTCGAGTGTAAATTTGCAATCAATAAAATTGATTGTTAATTCAATCATTGTGTTGAAGTCGCTGCCCGTCTATCGGCTAAAGCACTTCACTAATCACTTGGTTAATTCTTAAATTGATTGTTAATTCAATAATTGTGTTCGTGAAGTCGCTGCCCGTCTATCGGCTAAAGCACTTCACTCATTCATCACTTGGTTAATTCTTAAATCGATTGTTAATTCAATCATTGTGTTCGTGAAGTCGCTGCCCGTCTATCGGCTAAAGCACTTCACTCATTAACTATTAATTCGTTGGTCGATTGAATTAAAACTTGGAAAGCGAAAACAAAAGAAAAAATAATACTGAAGAGAAAAGAACTGTTTCATTGAATGGGAAAAGATAGGAATTACAAAGGCCCGCGGCCAGCAAACTTAGCAAAAAAGAGAAAAGACCAAAAAGACGACTCCTCATTCGCCAGAGGATAAATGAAGGTCGCCGGATCGCCGAGAAACGACAAGTCCACCCCGCGATCAATCAGATCCTTCAGAGTTATATCATAGTCCGCGGAAGGGGGATTGAACTCAACGTAACTCCTTAGGTCCTCCAAGGGGCCGGTGATATTGGCCTCGGGGTTCCGATGCAGCAAGGAGCGGATCGAGTCGGCATAAGTATTAATATAGACCATGGAGCCTGCCGAATCGTGCTCCCCCTTGAGGCGGACTCGTTCAGCGGCCAGGCGTTCCTCAGCCTCCGAGCAAGGGCCTCGCGCACCTTGCGAACCTCCTCGACTGCCTTCGCCTCGGCATCGGCGCACACCTTCCTCTCTGTCTCGCAGATACCCTCCAGCTCGGCGCGACTTTTGCGGCCAGCCTCCAGCTCTTTCTTGAGCTTCTTGTTCTCCTCCTCCAATCGGGCGGCTTCGTCCTTCTTGGTCTGGAAGCCAACCTTGTACGCGGTTAGAGTTCGCGCATCCCGCTCGTAATCGAGCATGACGCACTCCAGAGCAATGGCGTCGCGGGAAGCTCGGATGGCGGTGAACCTCGGGCAGTCGGGAATGGAGACGATGCATGAGGCCTTCTGGCAATTCAGGGTCCACGACCGAGGCAGATTCACCACTGCCCGGCGGAGCTCTTCTGGCCAGGACTCGGGGACAGCCTCTGAGTAGGGCGGGGGCATAGGGTCAGGCCTGCAACGCATAGCGGCATGGTCAGTTAGCAAGAAATGGAAGAGAAAAAAAATTGTAAATGAACGGGCAAAGCTAACTTACGTGAGATGGTTGCCCCAGCCCAGGAACGAGAAGTCGCTCCGGTCGCGAGTGGAGGAGGCCGGGCTCCCAACAGCGGCCTCGGATGTGCCCGCAATCAAGCTTCCGGTTGTTGGATCCACGTCGACCGTCACCATGGCGGGACGGGGGTCTGGGTGTCCGCTCGGGGCTTCTTGGTGGGCGACTGGTCGCCGACGGGCACCGCAGGGGCGGTAGGCAATGGAGTCGGAGATGCGCCCGGGTTGTTGGACCCGAAGCCCTAACCGCTCCCCATTTCGCAAGTTTGGCCATGACATTCTTCTTGGGGGCCATATCGACCGTCTCCTCGGAGCTCTCGATGTTGACGACAGGGACGGGAGGAACCTGACCGGCCTCGGGTTGAGTCGGGGGAGAAGGAGCTGGAGAGGCCGACGGTGTGGAGCTCGACGCTGGGAAGAGCTATAATGAGAAGTATGGAAAGTACGAAAAGAAACGTCGAGTAAGAATTTTTCGAGTAAAAAGTACAAAAAGAAACATGTCAAGCAAAAAGGAACTTACCGCCAAAATTTAAATGGCGGGGAAAGGTCTGGAGGCCGGACAAACGTCACTGCTCATTGCAATTAAGCTGGTCGACGTCACAGTTAACGTCGGTCTCAGCCTTCACGCGGACGAGTGCTTACCGGAAGTCGTCGGTCAGATCACTCTGATTGGTCACCGAGTTGCCTGCGCAATGAAATAAAAATTAGATCAGTACTGAAGAGGTAGAAGAAGTACAAGGATTTACCTCAACAATTGCGGACACTGTACTCCCGAGGAACCGGGATGACTGCCCCATCAACTCCCACGCTCTCCCAAGCGCCGCCGACCCACCACCATTTTCATGCCTGCCCGTCACCTTCGGCGAGATGCCGAAGACAATAGCGTTTCCGCCCCGGGATTTCACGGAATAATACCCCAAGTGCATCAGTCCGGTTGAAGCCACGGTAAATGATTTATCTCTGCGGGGGTCGGCATGCGGTGAAGTCCCCGACACCCGAGGGCGACCATGTCACCCAATAAGTAACTCCACCCGTTCAGAGTGATTTGGGTGATCGACAGGTTCCACGCGACGAGCAGCTGAAAAATCACCGGGTGGAGCGGGAAGCAGAGGCCCGCATGCATCGTGTCTGCGTTTATAGCGATCAGCCCTTCTGGGGGTTGGTCGGCGCGTTCGTTGGCCTGTGAGGCATAAATATAAACGTCGGTGGGGACCTCGAAGGTCCAATAGAGTTCGGCGAGATCCACGTTGGGCGGCAAGCAGCTAGGACGACGAGAGGCCCCAAATTCGATCTCGTGGGCCTCGCGATAAGTGTGAGCTGGACGGCTCCATTTGTTCCCGCTTAAATACTTAGCGTAATCGAAGCCTATCAATCGGCTATCCGCATAGTCAACATTTTCAGGCATGGCCTCCTGCTCGAACAAGAAGTTCTCTGCCCAAGGCGGGTAAGAGGACACAGGGACAACACTGAGGATAGGGCCCTCCCGTTGAGGGCTCATCCTTTCTAGGTCATCGGCGAAGGCATCCACGTCCGTGGAAGTACCCTCGCCTTCACGGGCGGTGGCACAGGATGTACCCTCCCCGGCGTGGCGGAGGGGTCTCTCGGCATCGGCGGCGGCAGAATTGAAAAGCATCGGCGGCGCTGACGCTCTCAGCTAAATCGCTCATGGAGACGGAAAGAAGAGGATAGAGAAGTGGGGTTACCTTGGAAGACGAGAGTCGCCAGATTCTGGGAATGTACGCCGGAAAACTCAAAGCTTGCAAGAGGGGGTATAAGAGTGAAGAAACAAAAGTGAGAATGAGGGGAAAGGTCCCCTATTTATAGAAGAAATGGGGGAGGACTAAAGTGCAAAAAATGGGGTAAAAAATGTAATTAAGCAAAAGTCAGGGGGGCGCGTGAGAGGCACACGCGCAATGGTTGGAAGCAAGATCGGCGGACGTAACGCCTGGGATTCTGCGTATCAGTCACACCAGCTCATGATATCAGTGGGCGCGGAACACGAAGCGCCACCTCGGAAGGCGGAACGTCACCTCAAAATTCAAATTCAAATTCAAATTCAAGTCCGCGGATTGACCAGCCCACCACCCGATGTCGGGCTGGTGGGGCGATTATTATGCCCGATATTGCTACCCGACCATTCGGGTATTGGGGTTAACCCATCAAACCGAAGTGGCGTACGGACGAGAGAATCTCGTCGCCGAGCCACGCCGAGCAGACGGGTAGGGTATCTTGCCTACCCGATGCAGACCTCCAGGAGCTGTCGGGAAGAAGACTTATTCTGTGGATTAGAGGTTGGTCAGCGGCGAGCTCTGGGGGCAATCTCTATCTGCTTCCCGGAGAAAAGGATCCCCAGGGTACTCGCTACCTACTCGGTACCCGGTTACCGGTGTACCCGTCTGCCCAATCCCAGGCATCGCCAGCTGTGAGAGTACGTCTAGTGCCATCAGTTCAGAGGATTTAACAGTGTCAGAGCAGGTGGTTAGGTCAGGTCCCATCAGTAAAAGGCAGCAGTGCCAGGTGGTCCCCATTAGTCTATAGAGGGAGGCTGTAACCACTCATGACCTCCCAGCTATGAATAGGGGGGCCCACGGGCATACCAACCCAAGGTGGGGGAACCCACCATATACACTATAAATAGGGCCTTAAATGCCCAAATGTAACACACAACTCATTTATTGCAAAATCCACTCTTGAGAGCTCATTCACTCTTGCATTTATTACTTTCAGTTATCATAAATACGTAAGTCCTACCAGCTAGGAACCCGACGGCGAGATCCTCACGAAATTGCTGTGAACATTACCCAATTGATTTTTCTCGTCTCGGAAATCACACCCCAAAGAAAATGTCTCTAAAGGCTCAAAAGGTTATGGATGATATTTTTTGGGGGCTCAGTAAAAGGATAGTAGAAAATAAGGAATAGCATTAAATACCGCATTAATCAACATAATCCGTCCCGCGAGAGAGATATTTCTGCTCTTCCACACATTCAGTTTCTTCTTAAATTTCAAGATAATTGGTTCCCAAATTCTCTTGTCGTTCACTTTTGTCCCCACAAGCCCTCCCAAGTAAGAAAAGGGAACGGAACCTTTCGAGCAATTCAACATAAAGTTGCCTCATCAAACTAAGATTTTTCCCAATGAAACATGTTTTTGAGAAGTTTATTACCAAACCTGATAATGTTTCCACCCACCGAAGTATTGCCTTCAATGCCCATATGCTTTCCATATAAAAGGTCAATTTTGATTTGATTCAAGCTTATAAGCTACTTCCAAGGGATTATAACAATTTAAGACTCAGACTTTCTTCACTAAAGCTCTAACCCCTTCTTGAAGAATGGGATAACGGGCCACTTTGAAAAAGAACCTTTGACGGCCTAAATTCTTCCGTAGGGCTTCCATTTACCAATATTGAAATGGGGGCTGAAGAAAGACATCTCTTCATCCATTTTTGCCACTGATCACTAGAGTTCATTTTCTGAAGGATGAAGTCAATGAAATCCCACCTCATAGAATCGAAGTTTTAGCAAAGTCTACTTTGATGACAACAACCTTCTTTTTCTTCTTCTTAATTTCATCTAAAACTTCATTCACGACCACCACTCCATCTAACAAGTTTCTTCCTACCACAAAAGCAGTATGTTAAGGGGAAATGACTTTGTCAGTTACTTCTTTTATTTTATTGGCAAGGAGTGTTGTAGAGACAACCAAACAATGAGATTGGCCTATACTCATCAATACGAACAAGATTGGTCTTCTTAGGGATGAGTGAGATGAATGAAGCGTTCCCCCCAATCACAAAGTATCCACGTCTCACAAAATTTTCAACAAAATTAAAGAGGACTTTCTTAAGTACCTCCCAAGAGTGGCAGATAAATTGAAAATTAAACCCGTCTGGGCCGGGCTTTTGTCTGTTCCACAATTCCACACTGCACTTTTTATCTCCAATTTTATAAACTCTCTGGTAAGCCTAATCTTTTGAAATCTGATGATTCCAGTCTAGCATCCCTATTCTTTTTAACTTTATTTTGTTATGAAATATTTGTTTGAATTTTGAAATCATAAATATAAGGATTTCTTGAAATCTAGAGTAACTCGTTATTTTTTCAACGAAATGGTATTGCGCATATTTCTTATTATCTTTGGAACATGGTTGTAAGTAAAAAAGAATCACAATTTCTTTTGGTTTAAAATATGAATTTCATGTTGTATATGGTAATATCGAGTACACATATCAATATATTTAGAGAGTGTTTGGATAAGCTTATAAACTCTTTAAAACAACTTATAAGTTGTTTAAGAGCTTATAAACGCTATTAATGTGTTTGGAAATAAGATATTTAATAGCTTATAAGATCATAAAATAAGCTCCTAACAGCTTATAAGCGGTAAAATAATAAGTTGGGATTTTCCAACTTATTTTCCCAAACCACCTCCGCCTTCAACCACCCACCATACCTTAGAACCACTCCACTCCTACCCCGCCCTTACCCACCTCTACTTCAACATAAAAAAATAAAATAAAAAAATTATTTTATATTAAATTAAAATTTTAAAAATGTTTATTATGAATTCCCAAACATCTTATAAGTTGAATTAGTCAAACACTTTAGCAATTTAAAAGCTACTTAGAGATTACATTTAACCTATGATAACAACTTATAATATGTTATAACTTAAAAGTTGTTTTGAATAAGCTTAGCCAACAAGCTCTTAATTGCTTTCTCTTTAGCCCCTCCTAAATCGTTGTAGCTCCGCCCCTGAATATGTAGAAAAAGAAAAATGTATTTTGTGGAAAGAGGAATTTGGAAGATGGAGAACAATTTGCATAGCTTAGTGAAATACTTTTTCTGGTGATCTCTTTTTTGCTTGCTTATAATCACTCAAACAAAGTCTCTCATTTATACTTATCATCTAGGCATATGGGACACATACATTAAATATAAATACATGCATTCCCTTTTCTAGATACATGTATTCAAAGATGCATTGAATTCTAGATACATGATTTATTTGACTTAAGCTCATGTATCTTGACTCACATTAATTCATGTATTTGACTAAAAATTCAATCTATATTGCCAACGTTGCCTCCAGTAAATTGAATTTTGTTGATGACTCCCAAGGCTGCAACATTCCTTGCAAAAATTGGTCCGCCAAGTGGTTTAGTGAAAATATTGGCGAGTTGTTCTTGGCTTGGACAATACTCAATATTGATCTTGCCTTCTTTCACAAGTTCCCTTAAGAAATGAAAACGAAGTTGGACGTGCTTCGTTCTTTCATGTAGAATAGGATCTTTCGAGACAGATATAGCAGAGCTATTATCACAGTATAAAGTTGTCGGATCATGCTGCTTGAATTTTAAGTTCTCTAGAATACCTTTTAACCATAATGTTTGACACCCAGCTAAGGAAGCTGCAACGTACTCCGCCTCAGTGGTGGAAAGAGCCACAATTGATTGCTTTTTCGAACTCCAAGAGATTGCTACACTACCAAGATTAAACACATTATAACCGGAAGTACTTTGAGAATCGTCAATGCTTCCACCAAGATCGCTATTAGAGTATCCAACGAGTTTGGCAGGAACTTGTGCCTCATAGAATATTCCATAATCAATTGTTCCTTTGACATATCTCAAAATAGTTTTTGCTGCCTCTCAATGATTTGAGTAATGTTTCTCCATGAACCTACTAATCAAACTTACTGCAAACACAATACCCGGTCTTGTGGCAGTCAAGTACATCAAGTTTCCAACTAAACTTCAAAATATGGTGGTATTTACAAGTTTCCCTTCACCTTTCATGCTTAACTTCAATCCGGTAATACACGGAGATGATACCGAATTAGGTTCTCTATGTTGAATTTCTTTAAAATTTATGGTGCATACTTTTCTTGAGAAATGAAAATTCCAGAAGTCGATTGTTGAACATTAATTCCAAGAAAGTGATGTAACTCTCCCAAATCTATCATCTCAAATCATTTCCAGTAAAGGTAAGATCATCGACATAAAGACTTACCACCATAATACTTCCTTTGTTGTTTCTTTTAATATAAAGGGTGTTCTTATAAGGACATTGTTCAAAACCAAATTTCATTAAATAATCATTAATTCGGGCATACCATGCACGGGGAGATTGTCTTAACCCATATAGCGTCTTCTTGAGTTTGCACACTTTGTGTTCTTCGCCCTTCTTAACGAATCTGGGTGGCTTCTCAAGGTAGATTTCTTCTTGCAAATAACCAATTAAAAAAGAAGATTTTACATCCATTTGAAACAACTTCCAACCATTTTGAGCAGCAAGTGAGATAATCAAGCGAATGGTATCAAGTCTAGAGACAGGGGCAAATACCTCATTAAAGTCTTCACCTTCCTTTTGTTTGTACCCCTTAGCAACCAAGCGTGCCTTATATTTATTGACTAAACCATCCGAATTAGTCTTCGTTTTAAACACCCATTTAACTCCAATAGGAGTCTTGTTTGGAGGTAAAACCCTAAGCTCCCAAGTACGACTTTTTTCAATGAAATTGATTTCCTCCTGCATAGCTCGAATCCACTTGTCTTCTTTCGAAGCTTCATCATATGAAATTGGATCTTCGTCTGTAAAGAATGCAAAAAATACTTGATTTGTTGCATCCACCTCTTCCGTTTCATCATAGATGTCTCTCAAACTCCTGGTTTTTCTCGCCAATGGTGATGGTGAATTTTGAGGAAAATCATTTGTTCCGCCTTCTTCTATTTGAGGTTCTTCATTTCGTTCACTATCTTCACTTTCTCCAAAATCAAGGATCTGTGAACTTGATGTTTCTGCCAAATCTGAGAAATCATAACTAGCTTTTTAATCAAAGCGAACATCCCTACTTATCATGATTTTCTTTGTCACTGGGTTGTAAAGCTTGTAAACTTTGCTTCTCTCGTTGTAGCCGATGAACACACATTTTTCAGATTTATCATCCATTTTGCTCCTCAAAGAGTCTGGAACATGGACATAAGCGAGACATCCAAATGTCTCCAAGTGACTAACACTCGGCTTCTTACCAAACCATTTCTCATTTGGAGTAGAGTTTTTTAAACTCTTTGTTGGCAATCTATTTATCAAATAGACAACACATGACACAACTTCGGCCCAGAAATCAGCAGGCATATTCTTTTTCTTCAACAAGCATCGTACAATATCCATGATGGTCCTATTTTTCATTCTGCGATACTATTTTGTTGCAGCGTATACCTTGCTGTCAATTCATTTCTAACACCGTGATTTTTACAAAAAATCCTCAAATAGGTTAGACAAATATTCTCCACCACAATCACTCCTCAAATTTTTAACTTGACAGCCAGAGAACTTTTCAACTTCAAGTTTGAAATCCTTGAAGTATGAAAGAGCTTCTGATTTTTCTTTCAAGAAATAGACCCAAACTTTTCTCGTAAAATCATCAATGAATAACAGAAAATATTGATTACCTCCAAAGGATGAAACTCGTATCGGGCCACAAATATCAGTATGGACGAGCTCCATTGGTGACTGCATCTTCCAGTTTTATTCTGATGGAAATGGATCTCAATGTTGTTTTCTCATCATACATTCTGCACAAACTTCACTGATGACATCCATTTACGGCAATCCTTGCACAATATTTTTACTTGACAGCTCCTTCAAACTTTGAAAGTTGAGATGACCAAACCTATCATGCCACAACTTGGAAATTTCTTCCTTAGCAGACAAGAAATAAGTAGCATTTACGATATCAAGCTTGAGAGGAAATAAATTATTTGAACCCAACCCGATCCTTGCTACAAGTTGATTTTTCTTTTTCATGATGCAAAGATTATCAACAAAGTGGATATCAAAACCTTTCTTCGTTAAGTGCCTAATACTTAACAAATTACTTTGCAATCCGGGTACGTAAAATACCTCAGACATCTTCTCGACTTTTCCATTTTTCGTTTTGAAGGTAATTTCTCCAACACCTTGGATTTTGTAGGTCTTTGAATCTCCAATCGTGACCTGCCCACTGTTAGTTTTGACAAAAGATGAAAACAAAGTTTCGTTGTCGGTCATATGTCGGTTAGCTCCACTATCCAAGTACCAAATATCGCCAAAGTTTTCATCAAAAGCAATTAACAAAGTTTCATAATTTCCTACACCATTTTCATGCATTAAACTTCACATTTTTTTCAGGATATTTCTCCCAACAATCATTTATTTTCTGCCCCGGTTTATGACAATATTGATATTCAATATAAGGTTTCTTACCTTTGTAGGTGCCTCGTCCTTTTGCCTTTTGAAAATTATAGGAAGGTTCCGATTTCTCATAGTGTTTCCCTCTGTAAGATGATGATTGTTGATTGTTGTTGTGGTTTCCACCTTTCCCTTGACTACGTCCATGGTTACCGCCACTGCCTCCCGTGGTGGTAAATTGGGATTTCAAGGCTTGATCTTTTGAAGGAGTTTGAGGATTTCTTTGAAGAATCCTCGCTTCATGAGCTTCTAATCTTCCTTGTAAAGTTTCCAATGCTATTGAGGAAAGATCTTGTAATTCTTCAATAGCTACCACCACATGATCAAATTTAGTTGGTAGACTACAAATTTTTTTTTTCAACAACTCCATTTGATTTACAAGAGAAGTGACGCCCGTAGGGATTGCAAGCGAACTTTTTTTACTTGCACTTGGCCACGATAAGTCGTCTCAAGAATTTTTCATGCTTCTTGAGCATTTTTTGCTTTTGAGATCCTCTCGTAAACAGGAATCTCGATTACTTAGCAGATTTGAAATAAATGCTTTTCTATCTTTTTGTCTTGTGCTCTTCAAAAGATTTTGTTGAGCTTGAGACAAATGAGATTCATCTTTGGGTTGATTTACCCCTTCTTCAACGACACTCCATAAAGTTGCTCTAATAATCAAAATTTTCTCCATTAAAACGAGGCATGGATGGAAGCATATTGTTGTTGACCATTTTTTATTAATTGGCACTGATACCAATTTGTAGAAAAAATGGTATTTTGTGGAAAGAGGAATTTGGAAGATGGAGAACAATTTGAATTGCTTAGTGAAATAATTTTTCGGATGATCTCTTTTTGCTTTCTTACAATCACTTAAACAAAGTCTCCTATTTATACTTATCATCTAGGCAAATGAAATAACATACATTAAATATAGATACATGCATTCCCTTTTCTAGATACATGTATTCAAAGATGCATTGAATTCTAGATAAATGATTCATTTGACTCAAGTTCACGTATCTTGACTCACATTAATTCATGTATTTGACTAAAAATTCAATTTATTTTGCCAACATAATAAGATAAATGACCATTTAACTATGTTTTATATTGTGGACAATTTCCCCCGTAGATATATGTACATATATTCTCCCTCCGTCCACAAAAAATGGTTTTGGTTGCTTTATTTTTCCGTCTACAAAAAATATATAGTCTTGTTTCCTAAAATGTAAATAATAAACTTTATCGACCACTACAAGAAAATAAAGAATTGCCTATAAAAATTTTCCAACAAAAAAATTCATAGTAGGGAATGCCTATGATTTTTTTTAATCATGTAAGCATTTAGTTCTCAAACTAGAAACAATTTACCTAGGAAATCAATTTGCCTACGAAATAAAATCTCTAGGTAATTAATTACCTACCAGCAATTTGCCTACAAAAATTTTCCTATAACATAATTTGCGTACGGAATTTTCGTAGGCAAATTATATGTAGGTGGGAAGGAAAGATGTCTATATAATTATAAAATTTTGTAGGCAAGTTCCACTATGAAATGTATTGTTAGAAATTTTTTAGCAATATTTATAAATTTTGTAGGCAATACTTTTTTTTTTGTAGTGAACATTTTTCAACATACACATATAATATTTTTTAAAATAATTTATTTTGTAATTGATTTGACATAATATTCTTACTTTTTACATATTATATCAACTTTCTTAATAACCATGATAAAAGTAGCAATTCCAATTTTCATGAACGGAGCCAGTAATTAGTTGCATGCAGTTATGCAGAGGTATAATATAATATTTATTGAATCTCAACGTGATTTCCTAAAAATTCATGCATTTAGTAAGTACTAGTAGGGGTGCACCTCATTTCTGAGGTGATAACCCAGATATATAAGAAGCATTATATATGCATTTGACTACCACTGTACCAAATTTAAACCAGACCTATAACATAAAATTGAATGATGACTTCCAAAATATGTATGTCAGAATGAGTTAAAAGAAATTTAGAGAAGGACTTCAATTTGTGCAACTCTTGCTTGAATCATGGTTAATACTGTGTCAAAGCAGACACCTCTATAGTGGATAGACAAAACATGGCAACCATTAGGGATTCTTTCCACCTTCACTACATTCTACTTTTACCTACAGGAGACAAAAAAAATACAATCTTGAAATGTATGACATCAAAGATACAACACAATCTATGGCAAAAGAGATACAACACAATATATGGCAAAAGAGATTACCTAGATGACACTCAACACTAACTCACAAAGGGCTTATACTTTTGAGGCTGATTACATTTCCTCACTAAGGACCAAGCCTGAAAAAATGCAGAAATATAACTTGATATGGAATTCGATGAAAGACAGTAAATACAAATTAAATCAAATTGATTCACACTCAAGAGTGCATAACTTTTGAAGCATCCCAGTTTTGCACAGGACTTCATACTAAAATGGAATTGAAGTATATAGACATGATATTCTCCTTTTTTGTTTTCAATCGTGAATTGGCTATCAATTTTTAAAATTTAAGGGATACAAAACCCCATCAAAGAAACTCAATCAAATCACATTATCAGATTAGGATTCTGAAATAAATAACACCAACCAAATAATTCAGGGGATGGTGGGATTTAACAAAGATGATCATATTGACTTAAATTCAACAATTGGAACACAAATCTCATCAAGAAATAAGAGATCAAAGTCATTTCTAAAATGAAATTCAACTATACCTAATTCCAGGAGATCAAATTAAACCATAATAATCACCGCATATCTTGCATTAAAAGGTGTATGTTTGAAGATAAAGATACATGCTCTGACAGATGAAGTGGGCCTGTTTACAAATTTTAAGGTTCTCTTTTGTCTTTATGTAACACCCCTAAAAATATCAAGTTTTTATTTATTTTGAAAATACTTTGAAATGTTCATTTTTGAATAGAGAGAGTGTGTTCATGTGATATATATGCAGATGTTGTTGTTATTATTATTATTATTATATTATATATCTTTTTGCTATTATTTTCAAAAGTAAAAGGTTTTAAATATGTATATATATGCATATGTATCCTTGTATATGTGTATATAAATATATTAGTATATATATATATATATATATATATATATATATATATATGTTTTTAAAAGGTCACACATGTATTTATTATTTGGTTAATTAATATTAATTATTATATTAAAAGTTATCTTCTATTTAGCCTCATTTCTCTCGAAAATTAGTTAATATAATTTATGAATAATGTTATTAATATGTAGTCAAAAGTCTCTCTTAATTATTGAAAGAATTATCACGATTTCTTCATGGTTTTCTTTTGATCATATTTCACACATGTTAAAAACCGTCTTTAATTTTGACACTAATTTTAATTCTCATTATTGATATTAATTTTTATTTAATTCTCATAATTATTATTAATATTCTTATAATTGTCATTAATATTTTCATTTAATTCCATTATTGATATTAATTTTTATTTAATTCTCATAATTATTATTAATATTCTTATAATTGTCATTAATATTTTCATTTAATTCTCATAATTCCTATTAAAAATTTCAATGTATTTAAGGTCTTATATGGTTGAAAAAAAATCATTTCCATTACCACTCTCGTTTCATTTCTCTCTATTGAATCCCGCGTACAACATAAATTTATTATTCTTCACCCATTTGAGAGATTACTGTAACAAAGACCCATTATATTTCCTCTTTTCGAAGAAGACCGAAATCATATTCGAGATACTCCTCATATTTCTTTTAAGCAAGCTTATATTATTAGGTGATGAGAATAAAAGTATTTCATTGTATTCACATTCATCCACAACATTAAATTCAGGTGGGGATTTATTTGCTATAAACTCTATAGTGGTATCGTAGAGTATGCATGTTTATTCAATTTTAAATGTTATGTATAAACTACTTGAAGTGCTTGCTTAAATTATTTATTTCATGATATTTCTAATAGCCTGGGGCCCTGATGAGGTCCGGGACCGACGGGTCTTCGGGTGTATCCCGCCGTGCTCGGCAAAGTCTAATAGCCAGGGGCCCTTATGTGGTCCGGGACCGACGGGTCTTCGGGTTTGACCCGCCGTGCTCAATATCCAGGTGGCAAAGTTGGCAAAATTACTATTGGCAAAGTTATTATTGACAAAATTGGCAAAGTACTATTGACAAAGTTATTATGGCAAAGTTTCATGTGAATTACAATTTGGCATATATTTTCTTGTTGTTTATAATTGCATTTATTTTTTAATAAGTTATTTCCACTGAGTGTGCTTGCGTACTCACCCCATTCATTTTAACATTTTTAGAGTGCGCAGCGGAAACGTGGAGAGGCGATGGATGATGGTCCCTCAAGTTAATTTATAGATATTTTATGAAAAAAAATATTAATTAAGTTTTTCCAATTTAAACTCTAATGAGATAGTTATATTTTACTTATGAAATACAATTTTAAATTAATATTCAAGTCTTCCGTTGTTTGGCAAGTATTTTTATTAATTGGAGATAAATTCCATGTCTTATTTTAATTAATTTTTTAGTTCACTCTTTTTTATTCGAAAGTATTCTTGTGATTCGGTAAAATTTACTATTGCAAAAATTGGGGCGTGACACTTTACATACCCTTTTTTGTGACAATTTTATAAAATGATAGAGTTATTGGACCTTATCGCTTCTAGAATCTAATGTATTTTCGTGCACAATACAATATCGTAGTTATAGATGTGCTACATATACAAAATAGATTAGGAAATACAATAGGGAATCTTGAAAGCTGCTATTAAAAATTTGTCAAAGGAAAATTATCAAACAAACAACTTTTTCTATTTTCTCCTATACTGGACAACCCCTACATTTTTATATCACCAAAGCTGGAGATTAGTGATGAGACTATGACTAGAAAGGACAAGGTGTACGTGCGGCGCAAGAAAATGGCAAGAGAAAGCACATATGATCGTTTGCAGGATATGATGGAGATATTAGAGATCTGATTTTTATTGAGATTTGATTTGATTTATGTTTTCCTTTTTCCTTTGATTGTTATTTCCTTTTTTTAGTTCGCTAGGCCCATGGGCTAATAGGGTTTTGATTTAAATACTGTGAACAATTGTTTTGGGGGGTATATGCAAGAATTGTTTGAGTAATTATTTTCACAGTGCACGTACAGTGGTTGCTAGGGCAATCTGAAACTTGTTTTCAGGTTTGTAGAATTCCTCAACTTGAGGTTTCATCATTTGGCCTCAGAGCCGGATCGATCCTTACGTTTCCGCGATATGGTTTCGAACAAGCAGAGGTTCTCAAAGTTGGAGACGTCCATGGCTACGCTGAGTGCAGCGATGCAGGCTCTATCCGTACAACGCGGGAATCACTCTAGCGAGGGCTCCGATGGGGAGACACGTCGGGAAAGACGTCCCCACGATCGGGGAAGCCAAAGGTAACACTCACCACTTGTGATCTCTAATTTTCTTGAATTTTTAGAGACACCAAGCACAGAACAATAATCTTGTGCATAAAAAAGTGGACCGTTAGTATTTCTATGTACATAAAGATGAAGAAAAGTGGGAAAAGTTGTTCCAAACTTATTAGTTTATAGAAAAATATTATAATGTAAAGTTATATAAGGAACTCTATAATCTTTATTTCTCTCTCTCTCTACACAAGGTAGGTACATCTATGGATTAACCTCTATATTTTGGGGGATTTAAATAGTTATTTCTTTCTGTTATGGTGGCTTAAGGGAGAGAATGTGGGTTAAGGTGCGTAGAGTAGAAAGGAGACAGGGAAGTAATTTTTTATAAAACAAAAGAATCTGCAAATCCTTCACGAAACCAAGTGCCCTTAATTGGGGAGGATGCCTAGCATCATTCCTTCGGGAGCCTAAATCTCCAGGAACAGCCAAACCAGTCTCACCACCTCCATTCGAATGAGATGACATATGACTTGTATGATCATTAGGAACGTTTGTGGATAGAAATTAATACCTCATTCCAAAAACACGTTCTCTTTTTCTGATCCTTCAAGAAAAAAAGATTTGCAAGTAGTTTAATTAACATTCATTAAAACAATTTGGCATACAGAGAAACACTCAGAATTCAACTACATTTGACCCAAAACAAAGTTACATGAATAACTTAGACTTCAAAGGAATCAAGCATGGCCAATAGTCTTTTTAGATGATGGCAACTGTTTATCATTGGCACTGGCAACAAAGAGTGTTTCCTTTTGTCGTTGCCTTAGCCAAATTGTGAGACTTGTAAGGAGTCTCAAGCACATATTTGTAATACTTCAATTCAGGAAATTAAGACACATGATTAACAGAAGACAATGATGCAACTGAAATTTTGTTGCTAAAAGTGTTGATCAAGATGCAAGAATCACTTATGGAAGAACAGAGGTCAATGTTGAATACCTTGTGCAAATGAAGGACACGAGCAGATTGGAAACAGAGAACACGGTCAGAACGGCGGAGGTATCAATCCTGATTTTAGTGTAGCGGAAGCGACGTGTGTGAGAGGAAAATAGCAGGAGAAGAGAATCAAATTAGAAGAACAGATGCCCCAACAAATTAAATACCTTCAGGTGGAAACAGAGGAGACGGCCAAAGTGAAAATGGAGAACACTACCAAAAAACAGAACGGCGGAGCGGGAGCGGACAAATTTAATTCTTGATTTCAGCGGTGCGGATGCGACGGATGTGAGTAAAGATGAAATAATTTGGAGCGAAATTGAGAGGCGGTGCCTGCGAACACAACAAACACCTAGTGAGCAAGGGTCCCCCAAAAAATATCGAAGATCGGTCTGGTTCACCATTTCAATCCAGTAAAATATACAAGCAGGAGTCAGTTGGCGTAATGAATTTCTATAAATATTGAAGCTACCAAAGGGCAAGAGTTCTTTTAGGCATTTCAACAAACACCTGGTGAGCAAGGTTCCCCCAACAAATATCGAATATCAGTTTGTTTCACCTTTTCAATCCAGTAAAATATACAAGCAGGAGTCTAATTAAACAAAATAAAATCGTACAATTATCTGTGTTGCCCCCAGAAAATCCCAAAACATCATTGTATCACGACAAACTTCAAAGTAGGAAACAGGACGGTAGAAATTGATCGCCACAGACAAGATAAATCAAGCAAGAGAAGTCATAGTCTTTGTTACATGTAAGTTTCGAAGCACATGTCAGAAAGTGGGAGGGAGAGGGTAGACGGTGAACAAAACCTTGCATTCAATGGTGCGAAAAGAGTTTTTTTTTTTTTGGCTGTGCAGTAGATAGTCCGAGGCGTGAAGAATTAGAGATTGACGATAAGAAGAAAGGAAAAGCACAAACGTTGTCTTCAGATAGAAATTATACGCGTTTGATTTATTGGACGCCGTCCTACTTGTTTGACTGGCCACCGGCTGCAAATTGGCCATCTAAATCTCATTCCCTATTTTATATTAGTATATATATAGATATATTGCATTTTTCGATCCCAAGAGATTTAATTCTATAGTTTTTTTCGACATTTTTGTCCCAAATAAATTACAGTTTTGAGAATAGGATAAATTTGCATCCCAAAAATTAAGGGATGAGATCAAACAACACAAAAAAGGGCTACTTTCACACATTGATACCAAAAGTGTTTTGCACTCATTCTCTTGTGACAAAAAGTGTCATTTTTCATAAGAAAAATTGCACTTTTGGTCCCAAAAGATTGGGGGCATAAAACTTTTGGTACCTATGATTGAATTAGTCTTTTTATTTATTTAATTTTTTTTTTTTTCAGTTTTGGTCTCATTTGTTAATTTTCAGGACCAAAACTGCAAATTTATCCTATTCTCTTGGGACTAAAACTGTAATTTATCATACTCTCTTGAGACAAGTGCCAAAAAAAACTACGGGAATATAAGTACCAAAAAAAGGACCATTGAAACCAAAAGTGCAATTGACCATTTTTTTCATATATTAGGATTAAATTTTAACTGAACATAGAATAATTGTCTTATTAGATGAATCCTAGTATTGTTACACGGTTTTGATTATTTTTTTGGTGTAATACAATTGGATATGCACATGTGTGTCGCTGTGGTCAATTTTGTCCCTCTTTTTATACATACAGACAGAGTATTTGGAAATTTGTATGTATATTGTGTTCCAGTTATAATATGTTAATATTTCCAAATTAAAGGTGCAGGTGGAGTAAGAGTTACGTATATTAGAGAGGCTCGAACAACCCTCGCATTTCATCCGCAAAGCCCAAAGGCGATTTCGTGATGTCCGGAATTGGTAGCAATTGGGGAGGAACTCAAGTTGCGTTATTTCAGAAGACTTCTTCCGTTGCTATTCAGAAGAAATAAAGGTGGATGCAAATGAGTTCTGGATGGTTGGGTGATTACCTGCAATATGATCTGATCTGATATTCCCTTGTTTGTTTTGTGCAAGCTGCATCAATTTTTGATCAAACACATCTTAATCTTGTCTTGTGCAGACAAGGTAAAGCATATACTTGATTTGATTCACAGCAATTGGTATCCACCTTTTACTATAACATCTACTCCTACTAACAATAATACTGTTTTACAAGCTGCTGCCCCTGAATCTCCTCCGCAGCCTAGTACTGTTTATTATCCCGGCTGAGCAGCTGAAAGATGCTAATGTCCAGTCTTGGAATAGTGCTGTGGCTAAACTTCCCTTGGGCGTTTCTTTCTGTTGTGCTCCTTCATCGCCCAAACTTTCTTCGCTAGTTGTGTTTCACCATCTGGCCATGGACGGAATAAAGTTCATGTATGTATTTTAATAATTAGCACTTGTTTCTGCTCATCATGCATGATTCCACTTGTTTCTACATCTGGACTTCTTAATAAATATTTCTTTCTTCATTTCATCAAATAGTTGCTGTTGCTGTTGCCTGTTTCTAACAAGAACCATTTAATGGTATTGGTGTTCACTAACGTGGCATCGCATACATACATGTTTGAGTATTTAAATACATTGAATTGGTTTCCTACGATAAATACCAAATCCATAACGTGTACTTGAACTATTAATACTTCACCAACTCTACCAATAAGCCGCAGAGGTACTTAAATACGTACAGTAAGTCAGTAACTAAATGCATCATAACATGCTTATTAATATATTCTTAAACCAAGGCTGCCTACAATATATTGCAAATTTGCAAGCTTCAACATAAAACTAGAAATCACAATTTCCAATCCATCTTCTCTACGTAGAAGCACACTTTATAAGGCGCAAAGCCGGATAACAATTTTAGGACATTAACTTTGAGTTAAATCAAGAGACAAACTCTCTATTGCCCAATATTTCACATACAAAATCTTTTTTGCCTAATTTACAAATAGAATGTCCCATGTACCATTTGATTATCATTCCTACACTTTTATTCATATCTCTCTTTTCACTCCTGTTCGATCGCAAACTTTTTACTTTTTAATTATATATATTAACGATTTGTCCTACACTTTTATTCCTATCTCTCCTTTCGCTCCTATTCAGTCGCAAACTTTTTACTTTTTAATTATATATATATATATATATATATTAAGGATGGAATTTCTCCATCGCAAATCGACAGACTTATTCAAAAGAATGTAGCTGACGTGATTTGAGCCTGGAAACTACAGGCACGGGGAGGGCGTGTACTACCGGGCCACCAACCCATTAAGCTATTATATGCGGGCCACTTTTTATATAAGCCTTACGAGGCCTGGAACATCCAAGGGGAATTGAACGGTCGACTTCCCAAGCATTTGGAGGAGGCGTGTGCCACGCGGACACGAGCTTCTTTCGTTTATTTCTACACAATTAATTTTATACGTATCCAAATTGAATCATTTTTTTTAATAATTCATCAAATTAATTTCTTTTCATTTTTTACTTGTTTATACAAATAGTGTATCCAACTTTTTTTATTTTGTAAAATTATTTATGTTGATGTTGTTGGTAGTGAAGTATTCACTATTTACTTTGAAACAACATGAATTTGCCCTTTCTTCTCATTAACCAACACTTTATGATCAAATGTTGTCTTAGATGTTTTAACATGCAGGATGAAGATCTAGAAGGATCTACAAGGTTCTGGAATTATCAATGTTGCAGTGAATGTTGCATAACATTGGTAGCAACATGAGCAGTTACGGGTTCCAGAAGGATCTACAAGGATCTACAAGGGCCTACACGTTCCAGACTTATCCAGGACATTTTAGAACTGTCTAGATCAAGCGGTTGCATCAAGAAGCATGAGGAATAAAGAAAGAAACGTGGGATAACATGAAGATCACGCAAGCGGTTACATAGAGAAGTTATTTTTGGATTGAAGACTTCTGCCTATAAATAGAGGCCGAATCTTTCAGTACAAAGGGTGGAGTAAACGAGTACACCTACTCTAGTGTTGATCCTGAGTTTAAAGGTGATAGGGCAGTTATTCCAACGTTTATGTTATGCCTTGAAATAGAGTTTTTCACGCATAGCTTGTGATCGAACATATATCCATAGATAGTGAGATCATTGATATAGAGGGAGATCAATTTTGACGGTGTATTATGTTATACACTTAGCCAATTTAGATTTGATAGGTGATATCGAGTCTTGTTTCCGTTGTGAACGATTATACTCTTCACACAACTTTTGTATCACTAATATTTTTATAGTGAACCTTTCGCCATAAGGCTAGCACAAACTATTTATGAAAGTTTGTGTTAAAAAGTATTCCCTTTTGCAATTGTGTGTTTAAGTCTTCCACTGTACACGTTCTATATTCTGATTTACCAGATTGTTGTAATATTTGTTTTAACATTTGTTACAACATCTGCACTTTATAACACACACACACTTTCAATTGGTATCAGAACAATCTGATATCATACTACCTGCACTTTCAATTGGCACCAGAGCCATAAACTTGATATACTAAGTTTAGATCCTGAGTTTTTAAGTGTGTCTTTTGCTATGGAATATCCTGTAAACACCCCACTTAGGCCCCCTATACTAGATGGAAATAACTATGCATATTGGAAACCTAAGATGCGCATGTACATCAAGTCTATTGATGAACGTGCTTGGAGAAGTGTTCTGACCGGTTGGGAATGGCCCAGAAACCAAGCATGATGATGGCGAGACAGGAGTCAAACGGGAGATTGAATGGACAAATGAGGAGACCACGACGGCAAGCTACAATTCCAAAGCTCTCAATGCTATCTTTACCTCTGTTGATGTATCTATGTTCAAGATTATATCAACATGTACTACGGCTAAAGATGCATGGGAGAGGCTTCAAGAGCACTGTGAAGGAAGTGGAAGTGTTCAAAGGACCAAACTTCGAATGCTTGGGACCAAGTTCGAGAATCTAAGGATGAAGGATGATGAGACAATCACGGCGTACAATGAGAGGCTAAGTGAGATTATCAATGAATCACACGCACTTGGTGATCCAATTTCCAATGTACGAGTTGTACATAAAATTTTGCGATCTGTTCCTAAACGGTTCGATGCAAAAATTTGTGCTATTGAATAAGCCAAGGACACTGACACTTTAAGTCAAAATGAGCTTGTAAGTATTCTCAAAACATATGAGATGAACACAACTCAATCTGATGATACAAGTGAAGGAAAGAAGGTTGTTGTTTTCAAAGGTGAAATATCATTCAACACTGAAAATCAACCCTTTGTGACTGAAGTTGAGTCTGATGAAGATGTTCTAGACCAATGTTACAACACTCCTGAGCACATTGCCCTCCTTACAAAGAAATTCAATTCCTACCTAAAGAAGAAACTGAATAGATCCAGAGGAAATGGTCAACAGAGAACTCCTTTCAACAACACACCATCAGACCCAGAGAAAAGGAAGGATCAGAATCAATCAAGGCAATTCAGAGGTAATAAATCAAGGTATGATCCTGAATTTAGAAAATCAGTTAGATGTGATGCATGTACTGGATTTGGACACTATGCAAATGAGTGTGCAAATACCAGGTTAAGACAAAAACTGAATTTTAATGTTACCTTTAGTGATGACTTAGATGATGATGAACCTGAAGGTTCTAAAGATGAGGAACTAGCTTTTTCTGCAAGAATTGATTATGATGATTCTATAGATGATGATCTGGATGATCTAGACACTGATGTTGTTTCCAATGTTATAACATCAGAAACAACATTTGTCAAAAATCATTTAGATTTGAACTGTTTTAATGGGTGTGTTGATGAGACAGATTCTAATGACATAAGGGATGATGATTCCAGTATAGCCAAAGAGAATGATGATCTCAGAGAGACTGTAACAAAGTTAGAAGTCATTCTAACAAGGAAAGATTTAGAAATTTCTAAGCTAAATGTAGAATTGAAGAATTCTACCTTAAGTTTTAAGAAATACTCTAAGAGTTCTTCCATTGTAAGTGACTCCTTAACTACTGGACAGTCTAATAAACATGGTTTAGGCTATCATGGTGAGACTGCTTCTAAATTAGTGAATAATCCTGTAAAATTTGTTAAGGGAAAAACTGAGTTTTTTGCCAAAACAAAAATACATGAGATTGAAAAACCTGTGAAGAAGTATGTGTGTCACTACTGTTATGAAATCGGTCATAGTATTATATCATGTTGATGTTGTTGGTAGTGAAGTATTCACTATTTACTTTGAAACAACATGAATTTGCCCTTTCTTCTCATTAACCAATGCTTTATGATCAAATGTTGTCCTAGATGTTTTAACATGCAGGATGAAGATCTAGAAGGATCTACAAGGTTCTGGAATTATCAATGTTGCAGTGAATGTTGCATAACATTGGTAGCAACATGAGCAGTTACGGGTTCCAGAAGGATCTACAAGGATCTACAAGGGCCTACTGTTGGGAAAATAGGGGTGCCCGGAATCTATTCGGGATGAAATTTAAATACGAATTTAAATACAATTATTACTAGCATGAATTAATCCTAATTAATTCAAATAATAATTCCAACAACTAATTATCATCATGCATGTTAAATTAATTTCACATATTAACTAGGCGGAATAAACAAGTAAATATGCGATTAACGTACCTCTTGTAGTATTGGCCTTTGGATATACGGGACAATTGTAATCTCGCTCTATCAACCCAAAGCCTTCTCAAGTATTTCCCTTTTCACCTCACTTGATCGCCGGTGGGAGACGCTTTCAAGCAATTTAATAAACTAAGGAAAAAGAAAAATATTTATGCTTCTTGATTTTTCCAACACATGGAATTATGTACTTGGGGATGAAATAATCATCCCCTATTTATAGGTAGTGATGGCCGAAATTTTTAGGTATATTGGGCCTTGGAGAAAATCTTTTCTTAGACTCTAAGAAATCTTGAATATATCCCATATATTCTTTTCTCCAAAATAAAATATTCCACAAAAATCTCACACTCCTAATTATGGGGTGTAATTTTCGAAAATTCATAGGATGGAATCCAAGATTTGGATCTTCTTGAATATATGAGATATTCTTGTATTCCTAGAATACATATCTTCCATAATATCTTTCCAAGAAAATCAACAAAATCTAATCTCTCCTTGTGATGCTATTTTCGAAAATACTAGAAAAAAATTAGCAAGATATTATCTTTTTATTTTAATCACCATATCATTATTGGGCTACTTAATGGGATACTTGAGGGGCCTTAAGGAGAATTAAGATTGGACCTCCAAATGGACTTCTGAATTTCAATATTGAGCCCCAATATAATTCAGCCCATTAATATTAATTATTACCACTAATAAATTAATATTGAACTATCCATCTTAATCCATATTACGATAATATGGGCTCCCGGTTATTATTTCTCGCGTTTAAGATTATCAAGTCCATTAATTAATTAAGCTTCTGAATAGCTCTAAATTAATTAACATCTTTCACCTTGGAGTAAAGACAGCTCAATATTATTATTCGTACCGAAGAAACTAATTCTTAACTTGCAAGATTTGGTACAATAAAACTTCTGAGCCCACCAAGGGGACTAATCACACGAGCCATACTCGCACGCGTTTCTCCGTATTAAATCTTAGCAACCGTCGTATGATTAATATTACCGCCCAAGACACAAAGTTCGAAGTCGCAATGATTCTCACCCAACATGAATCAAAGCAGTAACCATTAAGCATACACGGTCCTATTTAAGTGACGGAGATTAAGAAATCAACAACCACTGAGGTCTAATTCTTCACCTTTCAGAACAGAAGAATTTATCCTCGCTGTAGGTCCTCTTCAACACATACTAAATGTGCTAGTGCAATCTCTTAGTCAAGACAGACCAATCTGAGCCTTACACATCGACCTTTCACGGCGGATTGTTCAATTCCACATGGGTCGTGAAATTGTACGTTTAGTTACAAGTAAACCGTTAATGTTGTCTTCCGTGATCGGGTATCACCACATTAACTTCAATGTAACTAGTACTATATATTGAACGGTTTGCAATAGAAATTCAACATTCAATCATATCTAAAGCAAATGTGATAAAAGAATTATTATTATAAAACGAGTGTTTGATACACGAGTTATACAAAGTAAAAGCATACTTTCACGTATAACTCCAACAATCTCCCACTTATACTCAAAGTCTGCTTTTAGTATACATCACGCATGTCTTAGTGTAGTAGCTCTACGTGACATCTCATGTCAACCTACACTAACCTAATAATTCCTCCCACTTATACTTAAAGCAGATTGACAATAGTCTTGACTCCCATTCCATCCACATGTCTCTCGAATGTACTCTGAGGCAGACCCTTTGTGAATGGATCCGCTAGGTTGTCACCCGACGCTATCTTTGCCACCTCTATATCTCCTCTCTTAACGATTTCTCGTATAAGATGGTATTTTCTTTCTATGTGTTAGCTGGCCTTGTGGGCTCTCGGTTCCCTTGAATTTGCAACTGCTCCGACATTGTCACAAAAGACAGTTATCTTGTCGGGCAAATTCGGAACATCGTCCAAGTCCACTAAGAAGTACTTGAGCCAAACCGCTTCTTTCGCTACTTCACAAGCAACTACTTATTCGGCTTCCATGGTCGAATCTGCGATGCATTTCTGCAAATCGCTTCTCCATGTCATGGCTCCTTCTCCCATGCAAAACACACTACCCGAGGTAGGTATTTTGGAGTCTATGTCTAATTGGAAATTTGAGTCTGTGTATCCCATGGGAATTAGATTGTCTGATCGTTAAATCAGCGTTCCATACCAAGTTCTTTTCAGAAACTAAAGAACGCATTTAATTTCAATCTAATGTGCTTTCCCGGGGTTACTTTGATATCTTGCCATCATGCCCACGGCAAAGCAGATATCCGGTCTCGTACACAACATTGCATACATAAGACTTCCTATGTCCGAAACGTACGGAACGTCTTTCATGTCATCTATCTTCACTTGCGTCTTAGGGCATATTTCTTTAGATAGATGGATTCCGTGCCTAAAAGGTACAAAACCTTTTTTGGAATCTTGCATGCTGAAATGCTTAAAAACAGTGGCTTTGTATGAAACTTGCGATAAACCCAACATCCTCCTCTTGCGATCTCGAGTGAACTTGATCCCAAAGATGTGACCGGCTTTCCCTAAGTCCTTCATATCAAACTGATTTGACAGCCATACCCTTACGTCTGACAATACCTTTACATTGTTTCCAATGAGCAGAATATCGTCTACGTATAATACTAAGAATACCACCGCAGTTCCGTCATACCTTTTATACACACAACTTTCGAACTTGTTTTGATCACAAACCTATAAGACTTAATAACTTGATCAAAACACTGGTTCCAAGTACGCGATGCTTGCTTAAGTCCATAAAATGGATCTCTTAAGCTTGCATACGAGGTGCTCTTGACCTTTTTCAACGAAACCTTTGGGCTGTTGCATATAGATCCCATCAAGACTTCCGTTAAGGAAAGCTGTCTTGACATCCATTTGCCAGATCTCGTAATCTAAGTGTGCAGCGATCGACAAGAGAATACGGATGGACTTAAGCATAGCTACAGGCCACAGGCCACAAGCCTTGCTTTGAAGGTCTCTACCCTTCCGTCCGGTCCTCTTTTCCTCTTGTACACCCACTTGCATCCAATGGGCTCTACCCTACTAGATGGATCAACCAACTCCCACACTTGATTATAATCCATCGAACCCATCTCGGCTTCCATTGCCATTTGCCACGACTCCGCGTCTTTGTCTTGGATTGCCACGTCGTACGTCCATGGGTCCGATTCATCGCCGGGAACCAAATCCAAAGATTCTCCTATCCCCATGAATCTCTCGGGTTTCCTAGCAATCCTCCCACTACGACGGGGTTCCGGTTGTGAAGGTGTGACGTGTGGTACATCATGTTGTATACTTGGTATAAGAGTTTGCTCTCTTAACTCGTCTAAGGTAATCTCACTTCTGGGCTTTCTTTTGTTCATATAGTCTTCCTCCAAGAATTTAAAGTGCGAACTAATCACGGTCTTTTAATCCTTGAGACTATAGAATATACACCCTTTCGTTCCCATGGGATATCCTTTAAACAACCTTAATTCCGAACGTGGATCCAATTTACCGGCTTCCTTGTCTAGCACGTATGCCAGACAACCTCAAATCCGCAAGTGTCTTAGACTGGGCTTGCGCCCGATCCACAATTCCATTGGGGTTTTAGGAACCGATTTGGATGGCACCAAGTTTAGAATGTAAGTCGTTGTTTCCAAGGCGTTACCCCAAAACGACTTGGGTAAATCCGAATAACTCATCATGGATCTAACTATTTCTAAAAGAGACTGGCTCCTTCGTTCCGCCACACCGTTCTATTGAGGGGTTCCCGGTGCGGTCAACAGGGATACAATCCCTTCGTCTGATAGCTAGTTCAAGAATTCATCGCTAAGGTATTCGCCTCTACGATCATATCGTAGAAACTTGATACTTCTTTCCCTATGCATCATAAGGTAGATGTATCCATATCTCGAGTAATCATTGAAAAAGACAATTTACTCATACCCCTTCTTGCTATGATCATCATTGAACCACACATATCGGTATAAACGAGTTCTAACACTTCCGTGGTTCTATTCCCCTTGGCTCCAAATGCCCTCTTGGTCATTTTACCCTCTAAACAAGATTCACAAGTTGGAAACGGTTCGACTTGGAATGATTCCAAGGATCCGTCTTTCACCAATCTCTCTATCCACTTTAGATTAACATGACCTAGTCTAAGATACCATAGAAGTATTTCGTTCATCTTCGAAGAACACTTTCTTTTATTGCTCGAAATAATCGATGTGTTATTAGATTCAATTTTGTGAGTGGTGTGCCCAAAAAATGGTATAAAGATCATCCATTGAAATTCCGGAACAGATAAACTCATCATTTCAAGAAATAATAACATCCTTATTAAAAGAAACTGAGTATCTATTCAAACAGTTTAGAAACTGAAGGTTGAGTTCTTTCTAAACTAGGAACATGAGGAACGTCTCTCAAGACCATAACTCTATCTTCACAAGATAGGCGCACTTCTCCCACTGCTTCAGCTGCCACTCTTGTAGCATTGCCCGATGTGATGGGGATCTCACTTCCGTTAAGTCGCCGGGTTAGCTTAAACCCATGAAACAAATGTCATCAGTAGCTCTCGTATCCACTATCCACGAATAGACAGCATACGCCACTTCACAAGTTTCGACGACTAAGGTGTGTGGATTACCTAACTTTCCTAGCCTCTTAGGCTTGGAACAGGCAGACCTTCATTGTCCTCTCTCACCGCAACTAAAACACTTCCCCTTTGTTGCTAGCCTTTGCATTTTCCTTTCGCAACAATTGGGTTTGCTTGGATCCGGCCTTTGGTTCTCTTCCTCTTTTTCCCTCCCTTGGGACCAAAAGAGGTAGACGGACCATTAGCCACCATAGCACTAGACTGGTGCTCCATTTTCACCTCCACCGAAACTAAAGCTTGCAAGAGCTCGGGCAAACGATTTGTCCGTACATTCATCGACAGTTCAGGTGAAACTGCTCAAAGCTTCTCGGTAGAGAATGGAATATGAAATCAATCAAAATCCGCACCAAGTACTTCCAACTTGTTAAGGTATGCCATTATCTCGAGAACGTGCTCCCTCACGGGCGTTCCTTTCACCATTTCCAACTTGACCGAGTCATGTTTGGTGAATTGATTAGTCATGGGATTCTGATGTGAAAACATCTCTTCAAGGTGTTCCATGATTTCAACAGCGGATGCAATGTCTCCATGAACGCGCCTCAAATCCTCAGACAGAGATGTCAAGATGATGCACTTCATGTGTTCATTGTCACACTTCCAATCATAAACTGCCTTTTCCCATTGCTTGACTTATCATTAGGCTTGCCGGGTATATTAACGTAAATAACCCAATTGTGTTTTCGTGCAGTAAGGACAAAATTTAAAAAACATTTCCAATCGATATAATTCTCTCCAAAAATTTTATTAACTTTGAGTATATTAAACAGTGGATTAAAAGGTTGCGACGTGATGAAATGAGAATAAAACATACATTCATATTAATATCTAGAAAAATATGAAATTATCACATAATTCAATCACATCAATTATATTGAAACCTTAAAACAATATAATCATGCATCAGCCAACATCTCGAAACAATTTAAATGCGCCACGGGGGGTGGTCTATACATTTAAATACATTCAAGCGGATCACAAACTTAAAAGTTACAAATCCTTAATTCAAAATTAATAGTTGGCTCCCACTTTGACCACATAGAAACTGACAGGGACTCCGAGGGGAGTAAGTTAATATCAATTTCCTATGCCTAAGTAATAACCATAATTAAATACATGATTATTATTTCGCTTTGAGCAAGCCACTCGTGGTGAGGGTCAATACCGCCACTAGTAATAATCCACAATCATCCTTTCGGAATTTATTCATGTGAAATCCGTTCTTTTGGCCGATCCGAGGGGGAAATGTATTCCAAAAGAACTTCACAAATAAATAAATTATGGAGGTCAAAATAATCCAATTTTAATATCCGGAATAAAATTGCGATTATAAAAACATACTTAGTAATTTTCGAAAGTAAGGTTTTTCTTGGACAATTAAATTCATGCAAACACATATTAACAAATAATAATTATTGCACGAAATAAAAACATCCATCAAAACAAAATTAAACACATTGGAGCATTCAAATCCAATTGTCACGGTTTAATTTCTTCTCGTCTTGATGCGAAAAATCGTCCTTGTTGCTTTCCGACGTTCGTCTCGACACGCTCCCACTCGAACAGCAACACTTCATCAAAAATAGCATCGTTTGGGGTTCGGGACGACGTTTAAAATCACACGGAAAAAAACATAAACCGAAAAAATTCCACGGCCTGAGATACGGCGCGCGTCGGCCCACGAAGTGGGCTCGCGCGCCTCCCGGCCCAAAAAGCGCCGAAGCACTGCAGGAGGCGCGCCGAGGCGCACCCAAGGCGCTGCACGGAGGCGCACCCGAGGCGCTGCACGGAGGCGCGCCGAGGCGCTGCACGGAGGCGCACCCGAGCCGCTGCACGGAGACGCGCCGAGGCGCTGCACGAGGCGCCCCGAGGCGCACCAGGCCGTGCCCGAGGCACGCGCGCGCGTGCGCGCGGCGCCGGCCTCCCGTCGCGCCCGGGTCGTGCGCCGTGCACCCCGTGCGCCGTTTTTCGCCGTTCGTCTCTGTTTTCTTCACCCCTTGCATGATTTTACGTCCATACACGCGCCACGCTTGTATGCGTCGTCCGGGTACGCCGTTTTTAATTCTTCGTTCTTCGTCACGATCCGGTTACAATTTATTTTTACAAAAAAAATAAATACTAGATCTAGACTAGTCTATTACAATGATCGAATCAAAATAAAAACAACTAATCTACTCGTGGATTTTCTCACGAGAAAAACGAATTCGAACGAATCGAATTAAAAATAATTAATTCACACGCATGAAATTGACAACATTAAAACCATGACAATTGGATACCTGCAAAAAAGATCTAGCAATTCTACTATCCAATTTCAATTTAATGTTTAACAATTTAAATTCCAATTTAAAGATTAGAGCCCGAAACCGTGGCTCTGATACCAGTTGTTAGGAAAATAGGGGTGCCCGGAATCTATTCGGGATGAAATTTAAATACGAATTTAAATACAATTATTACTAGCATGAATTAATCCTAATTAATTCAAATAATAATTCCAATAACTAATTATCATCATGCATGTTAAATTAATTTCACATATTAACTAGGCGGAATAAACAAGTAAATATGCGATTAACGTACCTCTTGTAGTATTGACCTTTGGATATACGGGACGATTGTAATCTCGCTCTATCAACCCAAAGCCTTCTCAAGTATTTCCCTATTCACCTCACTTGATCGCCGGTGGGAGACGCTTTCAAGCAATTTAATAAACTAAGGAAAAAGAAAAATATCTATGCTTCTTGATTTTTCCAACACATGGAATTATGTACTTGGGGATGAAATAATCATCCCCTATTTATAGGTAGTGATGGCCGAAATTTTTAGGTATATTGGGCCTTGGAGAAAATCTTTTCTTAGACTCTAAGAAATCTTGAATATATCCCATATATTATTTTCTCCAGAATAAAATATTCCACAAAAATCTCACACTCCTAATTATGGGGTGTAATTTTCGAAAATTCATAGGATGGAATCCAAGATTTGGATCTTCTTGAATATATGAGATATTCTTGTATTCCTAGAATACATATCTTCCATAATATCTTTCCAAGAAAATCAACAAAATCTAATCTCTCCTTGTGATGCTATTTTCGAAAATACTAGAAAAAAATCAGCAAAATATTATCTTTTTATTTTAATCACCTTATCATTATTGGGCTACTTAATGGGCTACTTGAGGGGCCTTAAGGAGAATTAAGATTGGACCTCCTAATGGACTTCTGAATTTCAATATTGAGCCCCAATATAATTCAGCCCATTAATATTAATTATTACCACTAATAAATTAATATTGCACTATCCATCTTAATCCATATTACGATAATATGGGCTCCCGGTTATTATTTCTCGCGTTTAAGATTATCAAGTCCATTAATTAATTAAGATTCTGAATAGCTCTAAATTAATTAACATCTTTCACCTTGGAGTAAAGACAGCTCAACATTATTATTCGTACCGAAGAAACTAATTCTTCACTTGCAAGATTTGGTACAATAAAACTTCTGAGCCCACCAAGGGGACTAATCACACGAGCCGTACTCGCACGCGTTTCTCCGTATTAAATCTTAGCAACCGTCGTATGATTAATATTACCGCCCAAGACACAAAGTTCGAAGTCGCAATGATTCTCACCCAACATGAATCAAAGCAGTAACCATTAAGCACACACGGTCCTATTTAAGTGACGGAGATTAAGAAATCAACAACCACTGAGGTCTAATTTTTCACCTTTCAGAACAGAAGAATTTATCCTCGCTGTAGGTCCTCTTCAACACATACTAAATGTGCTAGTGCAATCTCTTAGTCAAGACAGACCAATCTGAGCCTTACACATCGACCTTTCACGGCGGATTGTTCAATTCCACCTGGGTCGTGAAATTGTACGTTTAGTTACAAGTAAACTGTTAATGTTGTCTTCCGTGATCGGGTATCACCACATTAACTTCAATGTAACTAGTACTATATATTGAACGGTTTGCAATAGAAATTCAACATTCAATCATATCTAAAGCAAATGTGATAAAAGAATTATTCTCATAAAACGAGTGTTTGATACACGAGTTATACAAAGTAAAAGCATACTTTCACGTATAACTCCAACACCTACACGTTCCATACTTATCCAGGACATTTTAGAACTGTCTAGATCAGGCGGTTGCATCAAGAAGCATGAGGAATAAAGAAAGAAACGTGGGACAACATGAAGATCATGCAAGCGGTTACATAGAGAAGTTATTTTTGGATTGAAGACTTCTGCCTATAAATAGAGGTCGAATCTTTCAGTACCAAGGGTGGAGTAAACGAGTACACCTACTCTAGTGTTGATCCTGAGTTTAAAGGTGATAGGGCAGTTATTCCAACGTTTATGTTATGCCTTGAAACAGAGTTTTTCACGCATAGCTTGTGATCGAACATATATCAATAGATAGTGAGATCATTGATATAGAGGGAGATCAATTTTGACGGTGTCACTACAAGAAAATGCACTTCTTGTAACGAATTTATTTGTAACCAGCATTTAAATGGTTACCAAAAGAGGATCTTCTGTAACGAAAATTTATTTTCGTTACAAAAAGTCCTACTTTAAATAACACTAACTATTTATCGTTGCAAATAGTAAACTTAACTTATTGTAACCAACATATCATACAATGTCCATGTTAATAATTTCCATATAATTAACATGATGTAATTAATGGCTCCAAAATAAAAAAAAAATGGATGAAAATATTATTTTTATATTTTCTAAATTTGTTGGATTTTTTTTTATTCCAATTGAAATTCAACACCACTGAAATGTTTTCCCAAAATCAAATTATATTTTTTAATGATAAAATATTATATGAAAATTTCATGAAAAACTTATATATTATGAAATTATACTATAGTATCGAATATTTGACCAGAACTATCATAATCTCATGATCAGGTTTATAATTAATCTGGGTCGGTGGTATTATATTGTAATTGTTTTAAATTTTCTTGAACACAGATTAATGATACTCCTAGTGAGATTGTCGATTCTCCTGGTCAAATATTTGAGACAAAATATAGAGTAAAAATGGTTCATACATTAATAATTGAAGGATATTATTCATTTTCACTAAAGAATACTAGTTGTTTTAATTGATGAGTATTAGTTGTTTTCACTAAAGAGTATTAGTTCATTCTCGATACACAACTAATACTCTTTAGTGAAAACAATTAATATCATTCAATGAACGGCTAATACTCTTTAGTAAAAACAACTAATATCCTTCAATAATTAATATATGAACCAATTTCACCCTATACCTACTCAATATTCAATACTTAATATAGTTTAGTGATAAGTTTATCATAAACCATTTTCATATAAAACTTTTTTTTTAATTTAATATTTACAAATTTTTCAATAAAAAATAATTGGTTGGATGATTAACCAAATAAAATAATATTTTATTTATTTAATAATCATGGAATTACAGTGACACGAAAATGTTGGAAATTCTCCCCTAATACAATTACACTTTCATTTATTTTTTATCTAATAAATATTACTACTTAGTTTTTTTGGAAGGAATAAATATTACTTGGTTGTAAATTACATATTGAGAAGTTTTGCAGGTTCATTTCTTCTTCCCTTTTCTCAGGGCAATTCGCCCTCTTCATGTTCTTCAAACCCTTCCAAATTCAATCAAATTTTAATCACGATTCTTATTGAAAATGATTCCCTTTTTTCCCAAAGCATTCAACGGCCATCCCAGGAAGCATCGTCGTCTCGCATCGTTCGTGGTGCCTCAGACACCACGTCCTCCTCCTCCTCATGTCTTCTGCTGCGCCGGGCACTGCCCGCTATGTCCCGGATCTGTAAACCCAATTGAAGGTTTGTTTAATTAAAACCCTAACACACGTTTATTTTCTAATTTAAACCTAATCTACCATAAATGTGTAATGCTTAGTTTAGATTCGTTCCAGAACCATATGTGAAATGTCTTCTGCTACTATGTTAACATTTTTTTAAAATATTTATGCCCCATGTAAAATTAAGTGCATTCAAGTTGGCTCCTTGATGTGACTCATGGTCACTTAAATTGCTAGTAAAAATCCATTTAATGTGCTTAGATGTTGACTTATAAGCTTTCCAGAGCTGTTCCTACCTATTTCTATTTCTTTTTCTAAATTATTCCAGACTATTGGAAATAGATTCATTTTTCTTTCTCATGCTATTTGACCATATAATTTTGATTTGAGTCTTGTGATAAGTTTTTTTCCTGAGCTTTTGTATGGTACTACTGTGCATGGTCAAATTTACTAGATTCCGGAATTTGTTTAATAGTTATTGATGAAACACATTGCATATTAGAATATGGTCATAACTTCAGTGAGTTTATTATTGATGAAATTTAATAAAATTTGATTGCTTATTTCTAGTTCCCCACACACACACACACACATATATACCACATTTGTGCAGGAAAACTGGCCTGACTATGAATTTCATGCATCTAAATAGAAAAACCATATGATTTTTTCTGCATGTCTTAAACTGAGTGGTGTTGACACTTCAACAAACACCTTGTTCCCCTCTATTTCTCAATTTCCATGTGATCGTAGCTAAAATGGATACAATGTATATCACATTTTATCCTAACTCATTTTAACAACTCTCGTGTTTGCACCACTTTTACAATATTGTTAAAGGCAAAAAATTGGGAACTTGGTATTATTTTCTAGAAGGATTTTTTAGTCTAACTTACAAATCTCAAAGCTAGCCATTAACTCTTTCAGTTTTGACAATTACAAGAGGTAGCTTGTCATCATGAGCTTATTGATCTTTTCTTTTTTAGGGTGCAAAGATAGAAGCTGAAACCTTTGGATTAATGATGGTGAATATCAACTATTGAAGCATGAATACAGAAATATACCCCGTCAAAAATACAGTGGTACTGATATCTTATTATAATTTTGATCTCTTCATATGGATTTCTATTGGCTTTTGATTTGTGTAATTTAAAAATACTAAAGTTTTTTTTCATCTATTGGTAGGGGGATATATGCTCAATGTTGTTATGTTTCTTCCCTGTTGAACTGGGGCTTCCTTTCAAAATTTTGTAATTACTTTTGTCATTGTTTGATTTTGTACTCCTCGATATTAATTATAGCTCAACATACTGAACCTGCTAGCTTTCACAGGGATTTATTTAATTTTTAATTGTTTTGTTGCTTAAGGTCCTTAATTACAAGATCAATGGTCATGTGATACTTCCTATAAGGCAAATTCTATTGGGGCAGGTTCACTATAAGATTTATTCTGAATTTAAACTAGCTCCTGGACGTTGTCACTTGTCAGGTACTTGTCATTTCTCTTTTCTCATTTTTAGAGATTTTGTTATTTTTCTTTAAATGTCTTATTAGCTAGTACCTTTTGTGTCTTTGTTTCTGTTGGTGACTAATTGTGATTTTTTATTGGATTGCAAATAGTATTTCATGAATCTTCTTTATTACTTCAATTATATATGTTCATATTCGTTTTTTAATGCATTGCTGATTTCAGGAATCATGCAACACTATGCCAGAAAAGAGCTACGACAACGGGGAATCCCCGTTGTCTTAGGTGTTTTTCCACCGTTGTTGATGGGCTCGTTGTCGTAGCTTCACACTTTTGACCACGGTTTTTCCACCGTTGTCATAAACATATAAGACAACGGTGAATAACCGTTTACGACAACGGGTTTAAACCGTTGTCATAACTATTATATAACCGTTGTCGTAAAGATTTACGACAACAGGTTTTAACCGTTGTCAAAGGTTTGAGGCTACGACAACGAGCCGATCAACAACGGTGAAAAAATCTCTAAGACAACGGGGATTCCCCGTTGTCGTAAGTGTCTACGACAACAATGGAAACTAGTTGGCTTTTCTACTTAATCCGTTGTCGTAGGTATTCTTTTTTTTTTTTTTTTGCAATAAATTAAAATTCTAACAAGATTAGAAAAAATATATATTATAAATTAACATAATGTATTGTTAAATTTTATTATACAATCAATACGTGTCAAATCATGACAATGTAACTTATAAAAATATTACAAAAAATAATCTAACAACTAGTTTCGATAGCATCTCTTCCATCTTTCGTCTTCCATCTCAAGTGAAATGATTCCTACAAAGAGTGAAACAAGCCTATTATCTGAGATAAATAAAGGCATTCCAGTAAGTACTCTAAAGAAACAGAACTAAAAATAGATATAAGCATAGAAAGATACCATTACCAATAATTCCTCCACTAAAACAGAACTGTAATCTGAGTTAGAGAATATCAAGTCTTGAAAACAAACAAAAAAGAATTGACATTGGTCACAACCATGAAAAAAAATATCTTATAAATGACAAAGAGCATTGTAATAATTGGTAGTGTCTAAAAGTATAGCACATAAAGCCTTGAACTTTAGAGAGAATTAATTACAAAGGTAATTATCATACAAATAGCATCTAGTAAGTCATTATTCATTAAAAAGAATACAAACTTATAATTGCATTGAATATATACTACAAGAAAGCAGGTGATAAGCATATGTAAAGCAATTTCTGCATTTATCTCATCATCATCTTCATCACTACCCATTTCAAAATGAAGGTTTAAATATGCATGATTTCAATTATTCATAATGGGTTTGCAATTGAATATACACATACTAATAATTTTATGCCCCTCACGCAGTTTATTTGTATAGGCTAAGTATATTAATTAAGATAGTAAATTAATTAGCACAAAATCCTCATTAAAGACCTAAATTTAAAAATTACATTTGATTCTCCAAGGATTTTATGCCCAAATAACGTATACTACCTTGGTGAGGTGTATTTCACATCTTTTATGGGAAGACATTTGATAACACCAATAAAAGTAGATTGCATTTAAATGCATTCGTTAAACTGACTGGATTTCCCAATAATTAATCTCTCCATGACAAAATATTAATTTTTGCAGACATTTTTCGGGGCCAAGACATGCACAACTCTCAAGAGAGAGTTTGCGATGTAATTTTTGGAGTGCAATACTGTACTTGTGCAGTCATAAAGATGAAAAATAGCAAATTGTAGCTGCCTTATAAAGGCGTAGGAATTTAAGATACCCAGTTCATTAATGAAAATGGAGCTAAATACCTGTAACTGTGGTAAAGATTCAATAAAAAAAATATGATGTAGTCTGAAGAAACTAAAGAGGAAATGGATATCAGATAATGTACTCGACTGACCCTTGATTTGGAGCCCAAGACATCGATCTAATGGGGCCTGAATCTGCAGTGAATGAAAGCAGTGGTCTGGTTTGTGAAAAAAAAAATAACATAAGCACCTATTACTTTCCACGAAGAAGTGATCCAGAAAACAAGATTGTCGTGGAGATTTATCTTCGTATCCAAAATAAATGTAAAATTCACATCAAGTTGAATGGATTTTAAAAAAATTCACTACCTGTAAATGAGTCAATAACAGAAAACTTCCATAGAGCAACCTGCATTACATATACAAGAAATAGTTTATATGCGTAAAGAAAATATTGACAGAGAAAAGGTAGAAACAGATCCAAGTAAAATAGCTGCAAGAACAAAACCATGTTTCACAACAAGAGGAAAACTCGCAACATAGTTGGTTTTAAGAAGTATAACTTATAAAGTCTTAATCTTTCCTGTATATCTATTTTTTTATCATGGTGGTACAGCATGCCAAGAACCTTGCTTCATATCACTATACGATTTATGAGGAAATAAAGGAAATGAGATAAGATAAACATTTACCATTCCATCAAGACATCCAACCAAATTTTCATTAACTATGCAAAGCCAGATTTTCATCAATACACTGATATTCATTTAGCAGAAAGAAACGTGAATTGAACCCCAATTATTTCCCTTCCATGGCGTCTTTCTTTCTAAAACAATTTGCACAGAGGAAGGGACCTTCCCAGGGCTTGGATGCAGGTGAGAAATACGGGCCCAAGTTAACACATAATCCCTCACTAGGTGACTGATCCACTTGGCAGATCACATCTAAAGAGCCCAGAGGAAACTCCTTAACCAACATGTGCACATATGATTTCAATGTCAGCAAGCCCAAAAGATTTTCAAGTTTGGTTAACAATTAAAATATGATGTACCTGTAAAATTAATTATTAAAAAATATAAAACTCACAAGGTATATAAAATATGGCACATAATATTGTGTCAAAATGTACCAGCTATTTTTAATCAGTTATAATTTTGATTTCCAGAAACTTTGATCTATATGATTAGGTCCGGTTTTGGAAATCAATTAATATTTTCCACCCAACCATAGTACTTAAAGTTCGAACTCGACCCACCTTTATCGAGTTGGGTCGAATTGAGCTTGATTAAATTATCGAGTTTAAAATAGAGTTTGATCTCAACTCGCTAACAAACCCTTATACATTACATTTAAATACAAAAAAAAATCTCATATATTAACCCTAACAAATTGAGCTCAAGCTGACTCGTTGGTAAATTGATTATTTTATAAGAGCTGAGTTCGAATGTTAACAAGTTGGTCGAGCTGCTCAATTCAAATAACAGCTCTTCTTGTACAAAAAAAAAATACACTACTCAACATTCCATTAAACTCGTCAACAATCTTTTTTCAAGCAAGAAACATTCATAAATAACAGAAATCAGCAGACACTAAAACACTAATATATCAACAATAAAATAGTCTCATAAACTATTCTTCCAATTAGTGTACATCTTTTTCCAATTATTATCAAATAAAAACACAGTGCCATATTCGTTACAACAAAATCAATGCACATTAATATTGGAGCAAAAAACAGAGTCCATGAAATAAAAAAGAATCAGCAATAAATTTCCCTTCATGTAAATTTCAAGCTATTTCTAAAAGTACAACATTACTATGAGAATGAAACTAGAAGCAGAGCAAAATCTCTTACTACATCCTAGAAACTAGATAAAGTCAAAGCTTAGTGTTCCTCTCGCTACCAACAATTGACAAGCTGCCCCACAATCGTACTTTTATAAAATTTTGGATATTTTCACATCAGAATCCCAAAATCCTTTCTTTCTTTCTCTTAAAAGAATAAAAATGAATTATTTATTCTTGTAAGCCAGAAGAAATTAGCGACCGAAAATCACAAGGAATTGACAGTTTGAAAATCGAAATACACTTGATATGAGAAGAATAGAAAAATTACCTTCTCGTGCAAAAGCCCTGAAAATGGCCGACTTTAATTCGATTCAAAAATGAAGAGAAGAGTTTCGAAATTGAAAGTATCTTTCGAAACGCAGCCACACTCTTATATACTTGAATCTAATATAATTTATAGAAGAGTTCACCCCATACACTATATATGTGAAAATACAATAGCTCACAAATCAGATCTATCACCGTCAAAACAAAAAAACACAATGCAGATCATATTATCAGACGAAAACGCCCAAAAAGTGATAGAAAATCACCTTAATATCACACGTACATACAGTGAGAGAGAGAGAGAGATTCAGGGCTAGGGCAAAATTAGGGCGAGGGCAGAAATTAGGACTTAATTACCTGGGGAAAATTCGACCCAGGCGATTCACAGTGGAGAACGAGCAGTCAGTTCACGATGGTGGATGAAGTCGGTGATTCACGGTGGTGGACGAAGCTGGCAGTTTATGGTAGTGGGATTCATGGAAGACGAGAAAGCAAACGATAGTGGTGGAGGCGGTCCTGAGCGATGGTGGTGCAGGTGTGGCTGAGCGATGGACAGCAGCAGTCATGGTGGTGTGGAAGTGGTTGTGTGGTGGTGGTGGTGGTGAGGAAACGAATGTGAGGTCGATCAAAAACGTATGCGTGGGTTAGGGATGAAGTGAGATGTGAATTTTTTTTTAGGTGTGCATTTTATACCTTAAATAATTAAATAAATAAATAAAAATATAAGATCACGGGAAAAGACAACGGGGATTAATCCCCGTTGTCTTATATTGCAAGAACTGAGTTAAGACCACGGGAAAAGACCACGGGGGCTTATCCCCGTTGTCTTTTATTGCGAACCCTGAGCTTAAGACCACGGGGATACCTAAGACCACGGGCGTAACGCTTAAGACAACGGTTAAAACTGTTGGGATATTTTAGTTTTGATGATTTTCCAAAACAACATGTAATAGGTTTGAAAGCAGTCAGGATAGTATCTTTTAGTTTCAGGTCAGGCTAGGTTGTTTCTCAGGAGAACAGGTTATCAGTGGAGGAAGAACTCAGCTGAGGGGGAACCTTACTGAGAGGAACTCAGCTGAGGGGGAACTCTACTGAGAGGAACTCAGTGAGGGGGAACTCACTGACACAGCCTGAGGAAGTCAAAATAACATCAAAAAGAGAACAGACTGAAGCCATGTCAGAAGACCTGAACCTGAAGAGAAGCCTGAAGGAAGTCCCACTGAGTATAAACCTGACTTTCTAAGCTGGTCAGTGGACTACTCAGTGAAGAGCATGATTGAGAGGATCAGTGCTGTGCCTAGTAGGACCTGAAGGAGTCAGGCTACTGAGGCTGGGAAGCTTGACAAATAGCCTTATGTCAACTCCCCTGAGTGGACTTCAAGTATACTGAAGGAAGTCCACTGAGAAGACTTAAAGTCCAATGATGGTTCCTAAGAAGACTTCAAGTCTACTGAAGAAAGGTATCCTGAGAGGATTACAAGTCAGCTGAAGACAAGTCGCCTGAAGTCAGGACTACCCTGATCAAGTACCCTGAAGAAAAGAGCCGTTGGACTCAGTCCACGTGGACCAATCAAGTCAAGGCAGCGAATCTGACAAAAGCTGACAAAGGCCATACTTTACTGAAAAGGAGAATTTCACTCCAGAGATAGTCTGGATTTGAATGTTACTCTCTCCAACGGTAACATTCAAATCCAAACTATAAATACAAGCGAAGCAAGGAGCTGGTGGTGTGAGAGTGGTGCGTTTCAAGGGAGGCATAAGGAGGCACCATCTCCATCAAGAACACTGACCTGAGTTCTTCATAGTCATATTTGAGTGTTCCAGTTTGTATACTCGAGCTCATCATATACATCCTAAGCTTAGAGAGATTTTCACAACCTTAGCTTAAAGGCTAAACCATGTAAGGGAAAATCTCACCTAGTTGGAGAGAACCAAACCAAACTAAACCCTTTCCAGAATAGTGTTAGGTGTTGCAGTGAGGTGAGGCGAGGCAGTCCCTGAGTGAAGAGGGATGTGAGGCCAGTTCGAGAGGCAGCTCCGCGTAGGGGTGTGAGTCCAGTTGTGAGTGCACCTTGGCACGTTAAAAACAAGAATCCCGGGTAGTGGATTTCCTGTTAAATCAGGCAGTGGATGTAGGAGCTTGAGCCTCCGAACCACTTTACATTGTTGTGTTCTTTATTGCTTTACTGACTTGCATAACATCAGTGTTAAAACAAAAATTTCTCCTAATTTCCCATATTGTCTATGTTTGTGAATGAAAAAACGGGACCAACAATTGGTATCAGAGTGGGTTGTTCACATGACCACTGATCTAGTTTTGTTAAGAAAATTGGTCAACCGAGCAGATCTTAAATGTTTTAAAACTATGGGAATTTCTGCATGTTTCAAACTATTACATGTGCTCTACCTCATTCTTGTAATAGAAAACCTTTTTGTTAGAAGTTTTGGAATTATCAAAAAGGGGGAAATTGTTGGAATATTTTAGTTTTGATGATTTTCCAAAACAACATGTAATAGGTTTGAAAGCAGTCAGGATAGTATCTTTTAGTTTCAGGTCAGGCTAGGTTGTTTCTCAGGAGAACATGTTATCAGTGGAGGAAGAACTCAGCTGAGGGGGAACCTTACTGAGAGGAACTCAGCTGAGGGGGAACTCTACTGAGAGGAACTCAGTGAGGGGGAACTCACTGACACAGCCTGAGGAAGTCAAAATAACATCAAAAAGAGAACAGACTGAAGCCATGTCAGAAGACCTGAACCTGAAGAGAAGCCTGAAGGAAGTCCCACTGAGTATAAACCTGACTTTCTAAGCTGGTCAGTGGACTACTCAGTGAAGAGCATGATTGAGAGGATCAGTGCTGTGCCTAGTAGGACCTGAAGGAGTCAGGCTACTGAGGCTGGGAAGCTTGACAAATAGCCTTATGTCAACTCCCCTGAGTGGACTTCAAGTCTACTGAAGGAAGTCCACTGAGAAGACTTAAAGTCCAATGATGGTTCCTAAGAAGACTTCAAGTCTACTGAAGAAAGGTATCCTGAGAGGATTACAAGTCAGCTGAAGACAAGTCGCCTGAAGTCAGGACTACCCTGATCAAGTACCCTGAAGAAAAGAGCCGTTGGACTCAGTCCACGTGGACCAATCAAGTCAAGGCAGCGAATCTGACAAAAGCTGACAAAGGCCATACTTTACTGAAAAGGAGAATTTCACTCCAGAGATAGTCTGGATTTGAATGTTACTCTCTCCAACGGTAACATTCAAATCCAAACTATAAATACAAGCGAAGCAAGGAGCTGGTGGTGTGAGAGTGGTGCGTTTCAAGGGAGGCATAAGGAGGCACCATCTCCATCAAGAACACTGACCTGAGTTCTTCATAGTCATATTTGAGTGTTCCAGTTTGTATACTCAAGCTCATCATATACATCCTAAGCTTAGAGAGATTTTCACAACCTTAGCTTAAAGGCTAAAACCATGTAAGGGAAAATCTCACCTAGTTGGAGAGAACCAAACCAAACTAAACCCTTTCCAGAATAGTGTTAGGTGTTGCAGTGAGGTGAGGCGAGGCAGTCCCTGAGTGAAGAGGGATGTGAGGCCAGTTCGAGAGGCAGCTCCGCGGAGGGGTGTGAGTCCAGTTGTGAGTGCACCTTGGCACGTTAAAAACAAGAATCCCGGGTAGTGGATTTCCTGTTAAATCAGGCAGTGGATGTAGGAGCTTGAGCCTCCGAACCACTTTACATTGTTGTGTTCTTTATTGCTTTACTGACTTGCATAACATCAGTGTTAAAACAAAAATTTCTCCTAATTTCCCATATTGTCTATGTTTGTGAATGAAAAAACGGGACCAACAAAAACCAATACCCGTTGTCTTTTTCCCGTGGTCGAAAGTCATTTATGGCATAGTGTGATGATCTTCCATGCTATTAATTTATATGTAATATGGTCATTTCTTTCAGTGCAATTGGGCAAGAACCACTTAGCCATTATATTCTGCAAACAATAGAGTGCTGTAATAAGTTTCAGAAAGAGAGTTGTAATAAATTTCAGAAAACAAACAAGAGAGTGTGGTAATCAAGGTTAGTGTTTCTGTTCATTTACAAATTTAAATTGTATATTAGTTTTGATAAATTAATAGAAAGCACATATATGGTCAGACTAGATATATAATGTCTTACATAAAAGGGTACTCAATCCCCTGCAACCAAATTGTATGCTATGTTGTATGGAGTGCAGTGTTTTACAAGACTTATCTGTCTCAGATTAATATTGGCTTACTCTGTTTATTTTTTTATTACAGTCGTCTCATTGTATGTTTTAGCAAATGCTTTTAGGTGTTTTGGGCTACATGTAGGTTGTATATTAATCCTGCAATTACATTAACGATTTCTTGCATGCACGGAAGAATATGAAGATAGCTAAATGTTTAGGTTTAATACATGAGATTAATGAAATGATAAATTCCACTCTTTTTAAGTTGAGATTCAACGATTAGTCTTTTATATTATATATTAGAATAAGTCTTTTGTGTAATAGGTGCACCATTCAATTCAAGTGCATTTTGAACCATTACAATTATTTTAACTATTGACTAATAGTACAACAATTAAGTTGCATGGTAATTGATGCATATAATATATGATCAAGTCAAAATTTATTAGATATGATCAAGTGCTTTGATATTGCTTTGATTTTGTTCTGTCACTGCGGTTCTGTTTTTGAAGTTCTGGAGCTTACTTTTTTTCCCCCTCAATTTGGTTGATGGGATTGAGTACCCTTTATTCAAAAGTGAAAATTGAGATCAAAATTGGACCATGTCAAGAAATTGGGACTAAATCTGATAAAAAGTTAATTTTGGGACCAAATCTATTTTGTATGATTATGGTGTTTTAGAATTGTGTGATTGAGTATTAGTAATGTTTAAATCTAAAGTATTACTCCCTCCGTCCCTTTTTAATTGTCATTTCACATATATCAATGCATCTTTTACCTACTTTTTCCAACAATACCCTTAATTAAATGTAAAACTATACATCATTTTGTAATAAATATGAATAATAAATAAGGGTATAGGTGTCATGTGATACCCTAATAAATTAAAAAATTGATATGTGTGTGAATGGATAAAATAGGACAGATATAAGGGATGAAGTGAGTAGTTGATTGACAAGTCTGCTAATAACAAGGCAAATCACCTTCATGACCCGGATGGAGAAAGCATCGCCAGACATCGGACTGGTTCAGGGTCTGTTTTAGCACGACTGAAATTTATAATTATTTAATATTTATTAATTTTTGTAATAGTTGATTATAGTATATTAATTAATATCTTTGGTTCGTTATATATAGGAGTGGAACCATGGACGCACACCCTCTCATTTTGAAAGATTTAAGATCGCTCACCCACTTATCGAGGAGACTGGAAAGCCCACCAACTGCCGCACCACCAAGATCCACATAAGTCTACCAACTAAATTTTAATATTAAAATTATTATTTAAATTTCTAAATACATTTATTAATTAAATCATAAATAATTTGTAGAGGAAGATGCTCGATGACATAGCTTCCCAAACTCAGTCTCAGCCTCATATTGATCAGGATGAGGCGTCTGGGTCGAACCCTATGCCCCACATAGAGGCTCCGATTGACATTCAGAACCAATTATATCTCAAGAACGTCGAGCCTAAAAGGGGTGACTCACTGGGTTAGGTAGTTTCGGTAAAACTATCCTCCAATCTCGTGGGTCAAGTTCGTCCTCCCAAGCTTCCATCGACTCTCATCCCAACAACGGCCTATAGCGAAAGTTGCATAATGTGCGTAAGCAGATAGAGAAGATGTGAAGCACAAGGAGAAGGAGAGGAAGCCTATGGAGGATGTTGATAGGTGGATGATGTTGGTCTCGTCCAAGGTGGGTGTAAAGGTACTACCACTGTCGGTACCTAACGAGGAGAAGGAGAATGAAGAGAAGGAAAGGGATGGTTCCGGGTTTCAGTCCGATTATTAGAAACTTTATTAATTAATTTGAAATAGAATTTAATTATCTATGAGTGCTAGTGTCTATTTTAATTTGGATAATTTTATGCTTTTATTTGAATAATATTTTATTAGATGAATAATTTATAAGTATTCTGAATAAATAATTTTACAAAATAACTTAAAGTTGGACACAATATTTATATAAATAAGTTAGAAATAAAAGAAATTATTAGATAAATTATAAAAAATGACTCAATTTGGATACATATGCAAATAATTTCGTATAATTAAACAAATTATAAATTTATAAGTATTCTAAACAAATAATTTTACAAAATAAAAAAAAAAGTTAGACACAACATTTATATAAAAAAATTAGAAATAAAAAAAATTAATTAGATGAATTATAAAAAAATGACTTAATTTGGAAACATATACAATTAATTGCGTAAAAACTAAAAAAATTATAAATTTATAATTTGTCAAAATAAATTGAAAGTGCAGGTAGTATGATATCAGATTGCTCTGATACCAATTGAAAGTGTGCGTGTGTTATAAAGTGCTGATGTTGTAACAAATGTTAAAACAAATATTACAACAATTTGGTAAATCAGAATATAGAACGTGTACAGCGGAAGACTTAAACACACAATTGCAAAAGGGAATATTTTTTAACACAAACTATCATAAATAGTTTGTGCTAGCCTTATGGCGAAAGGTTCACTATAGAAAGATTAGTGATACAAAAGTTGTGTGAAGAGTATAATCGTTCACAACGGAAACAAGATTCGATATCACCTATCAAATCTAAATTGACTAAGTGTATAACATAATACACACTACAAGAAAATGCACTATTTGTAACGAAAAAATTGGTTACAAATAATTATTTTTTGGTTACAAATACATTTTGTAACGAAACTTTCGTTACAAAAGTTGGTCTTTTAAAGTCCGTCGCAAAAAGTTTTTGTAACGAAAAAAATCAATTTCGTTACCAATACATTTGTAACGAAACCTTTTTTCGTTACAAAAACGCTTGTATAGATAATCAAAGTTTCGTTACCAAAAAACAAATTCGTTACAAATAAATTGGTACATAAAAATTAAAATCCTATATTTGGTTATTAATATTTTATTCGTCACTAACGTTTTTTTATATTTACAATCCCATTTCGTTAAAAAAAATACAAATAACTTAACAACAAGAGGATCATATGAGAAACCTTAAAAATAAATGACAACAATGCAATAATAATTTTATTTCAAAAGAATAGCAACACTCCAAATACATTTAAGTTAATATTGTCAACATACTCATAGCATTGTGAACACTTCAATGTACATAACATTAATAAAGATCTATATATTAAAAGTGTTAAACTTGATGTCTTGATTAGTCTTCTTGTCCACGATCAATTTGAAACTTCATTGTCCTACAAAATATTCACAGCAGTAGAATATCATAAGTTTAAGAATTTACAATGCACAATTGTAAAAATCACAATTGCAACCATGTTCAATAATATCAAGAACACATCACAGAAAATTTCAGCCACAATTAACCATTTACTCGCATCAACAAAATTGTTAAGAGAATGAAGACATGATATTGACTGCATCATATTACTAACAATTACACTAATCACTTACCCTGTGCAGGAATTGGGAAAGAGAAGTAACTTATTATTCACATAGTGACATTAATTCGGAAAGAGAGTATTGAGGATCAGAAATTACCGCCTGATCTGTTCAAATTTCACAACAATTCCAAAGCTAAAAAAACAAAATTTCTGAAGTATCATTATTGAGTGAGGTAATGGTGAAAATGTGAAAGGTCAGATCAGGCGAGTTTGAATTTTTGACATGGGCGGCCGTAGCAATTATTAGTGTTTTGGTGACGGTGGCTTGTTTGGACTCACACGATACAAAAATTCCTTGAATAGAACGTCGATCCGAATTCTATTTTCGACATATCAAATTCCTAGTTCCAACTTCTGTTTCGATTGTGGTAAGATTAATTTTATAGAGGCACTCTTTAAAAACTACATTGAATTTGATTCCTTTCATAATAGGTCTCTTATCCACTTGAGTTATACCACTTGTCTATTATATATTAAATTTTCTATTATTTATAAAAACAACTTACTCATTTGGCCTCAGTCTTGATTGTCCTTTTGTTTTTTACCCGGGATTTAATGGATAAGACAGACCTTTAAAGCAAGAAACCAATTGGAGATTGAGATGGAGGGAGTACATGAGACGATCTCATCTATGACATAGACTCCCAATACACACATAATTATGATCCATTAACTAACTACAGCCCTCCACATACCATGTTTTAAAGTAAAGTGATGTTTAAATATAAAAGTAGAACTTTGTCTCACACATGAAACCACCTTATAACAAAATCACTATTAAATAAGATGTTTTGTTAAAAGCCAAAATGTTTTTTTTATCAGTAAAAAAGTTTTTATCATTAATCAAGTAATAAAAGTTTTTGTTTACCAATTATCATTCTAGGATTCTTGTTCCAATCATCAAAAATAAATCTAGAACACCTCAAGTCATTGACATAAATCCAACTCCACAATCTTGTTTTTAACTCATCCAACACCTTATCCTATTGTGCCTCGCCATTTCTAAAAATGATATCATTTCTCATTTTCCATAAGATCCACACCATACCAAGTCAAACCGTAGCAGCTATCTTTTTACCTCTCTTGTCTTTCCACATGTTACAGTGAGCCAACAGATTCAAGGTTGCGTCCGAATGGAGTGTCGTTGAATAATCAAGCCACTTTAGGATCTCCATCCATAATCCATATATTTTGTTGCATTCGAAGAATAGATGCTTGCTTGATTCATCTTGCTCGTCACAAAACACACACCTTAGGTTCACATTAGGATTGAGGATATTTCTTCTTTTGAGATTCACTTTTGTTGGTAATTTATCGTGCAAAACCCTCCAGGCATGAGTAACCATTTTGGTTGGGGCAAAATTTCTCCATATCACCTTGAAACCTTCCGCGTTCATTCTTTGAATCGCTGTTTCGTTTCTCCTTGCCATGATCTCGGTATATGCCAAAGTGTGAACATATATTTGCGAGGCACATTATATGTCTTCGAACATATGTTAAAAGCCACTATGTCTTCGAACATATATTGAAACTTAATGTTGGTTACTGGAAGCGTCAATTGTTATTGGCCTAAATTTAAATTTTCGTCAATTTGCATTTGATTAATACGAATATGTTAACTCTACAAATAACAAATAATTAGAATAAAGAAAATTATCAATGAAATAAATAAAATGTGAAACATTTGTTTTCCAAATTTATAAGGATCACATATATAATAACACTTCTCAAGAAAAAAATTCAAATAATTTTACAATTATTATTTTTTACACGCCACAGATGTATGTTTAGTTTAGTGCAATCATAAATAACATTTTTCTTAAAACACTTCTCTTTGGATTTAGAATTCTAAAATTGATTTTTTTTTCAATGTAAACACATGATAATTCAGAATTTTGGATTTATTACCATTTGGACACATTTCAAAATCTCTAACCAAAAGCAAGAAAACCCAAGAGAGTCTATGTTGAAACAAACATCACTAAAAAACAGAAAGCATAAAATTAGTACCCAAAAAAATATAGTATAAACTTATATAACGTCTCATACCACCTACTCCTAGCAAAATGGTAATGAATCAATCCTTAAATTATACTACATCGGTTTCACACAAGGCGTACTAAAAAAATGTATTAGTAACTTGTCAATGTTAGACATAATCGTTAAATGTATATCCGAAATTCATGAAACTGAAGTTAAAAGGTCAGACATGAATAATAGTCCCTTCAGTTGCTCATTTGGCTTTTGATTATTATATATTTTTTTCATGAATTCTTCTTCGAAACATCTTTGTTAATTCTTTCACTATTTGTATATCGTCTTTTGCTACTTTTTTTTGTCTGTATTAGAACCCTTCACATTTCATCACCATCTCAGCTGTTTGAAAATGAAAAAGAAAATGAGTTCTCAATTTATGTGTATTACACAAAATGAGAATCATTTGAAATCACATTTCTAAGTTATTGTGCAAATATCGCAAGTCGCAAGATATGGTTTACAAATTACAGGTCAGGAAAAGAAGAAAGCCAATTCCACATGAAAAATAAAAAAGTTCAGGAAAATCATTAAATTATTGTATATACATTTTTTTTTTACGGGCATTTTCAGTTACAAACATTGTCATATAAAGTTCAGGGGAACAAAAAATATGGCATACAACAAGAGAGATGTCCAGTCCAATAAAAAAAGACTATATATTTAATGATCTCACAATATAAAAATTATATATTATTTTTCACGGAAGCACTAAATAAATACAGAAGATCAATTTTTCACGGAAGCACTAAATATATTATTTAAAACTTAAAAACTAAAACCATTTTATTGATGTCTAATTTTGATTTTCTGTGAATATGCTTTTATCTAGATCAAACTTTCCAGATGATAATTCTCTGATTTAGCTGTTCACTTCTATTGAGTTTGAAACATAAAACAATCAGGAAATAATTAAATGAATTAATTTTACAATTCTCTACAAGTTCAAACTTTTAGATGAGATATAATTCTTTAATGGTATCAGAGTCAATAAGCTCACGCCCGGACAAAGATCTTGGGTTTGCAACTCCACCCATATTAAATTGTCCACTTATTGGGCCAACCCAAAAAGGAAAAATTGAGAGTTCAGCCCATGAGTGAATTGAATTAAAGCTTACATATTCGACTGTTTTCTACATTGCATAAACACTGAAACCAAACAGATGAACTATGCAGGGAGAAATGGAAGGACTTAGGCGTGCGGGCTATTGTTTTACAGCGGCTTACACAATATTAATATTTTATTATTTCAGAAAAATTGGGCAGGAACTTGTGCAAGAAGTTAGTATTCTATTTTTATATATACTAGTAACTAGTAATTTTCAATATTAATAAAATTCAATCTAATTTTCTTTAAATATAAATTGAATTTATTTTGTTTATCTTTTTTGAATATTATTCCCTCCATTCCATTATTAACTTTTTTTTATTCAAGCAAATGAAGAATTTATTACTTAAAATTCAACAGGCATAAGAAATGTTTGTCATTTTATTTTGTCATTTTCGTCCGTCCCACTATTAATTTTTCATTTCTCATTTTAGAAACAAAAACATAATATTATATTCCTACACTTTATTCATATCTTTAACTCTCCATCACATCACTTGTAATATATTTATATTTAAAAATTCCCTTTAAAATTTGGTCCTAAAGCAATAAGAAGTTAATAATGAGACGGATGGAGTATGACTTTTATCAAAACTAGTTGTATACACGTGCGTTGCACGTTGTATGTAATTTAGTTGAAAAAATAAAATCAATATTTCAATATTTTAATTTTTCAAGAAAACTGTATAGAGGTTTCGCTTATACACATATATGTGATTCACAAGGATTTTTCAATGAATTTAACATAAAAATAATTTTTAAGAGAGAACCAAGAATTATCTATCACGTGGTCTTCTACATTCTGGTATAATTTTTAGGCTGTCAACTTCTTCATGGTATCTTATTTGATGTAGGTGTGTTCTTAAATTTTATTTGATAATTTTTTAAACGATTTATAAATTATAAATATTTTGTTTAGATTTTATTAGTTTTTAATACAAATAGCTCTAATTTTATATTATACTGGTTTTAAATTTTGTTTTTTAATTTTAAAATTTAAAGATATTTATCATAATTATATTTTATTAAATTATTTTCTTGATTAAAGAAATTAAGCAAGTTTCTTTGATTCTTAATCACATCCTAAATACATCTTTGATTGATTTGGCCAAGTTTGTTAGTATATATGATAAGTCGAAGAATTGAAAAAATAGAATAGTTGATTAATAATACTTTTCTTGGATGAAGAAAAAAGGTTTTATAAGCATCAATAACAATGTCAATATTAAAAACACTATATGAATAAATTAATTTGTAGAATATTCTTCCTATATAAATTAATAATAGTTAAAACTATCTAAAGTTTGTAATTAATAATTTTCAAATTTATGCTCTCCTTTCGTCTTTCATTCTCCGAGCTTCTGTCATGAATGTATAAGAGAAGTTGCTATGAAGATTGCTCTCGTCAAGTGTATGTGACTGTTAACATCAAAATTAAGAAGAATAAGATTTTATTAACTTATAAAAACATGTAATATTTGAATTTTGAACTTGAGGCCATTAATAATCCACTAATAAACATATACTGTAACGCCCCGAATCCAAAACACATAAATATCTCAGATTCAAGGTGCCACTTGTAACTAAAATCCGAACTATAAAATTTTTGATATAAAAAGGGATAACAAAAATCAGAGATGAGTTTTATGCAGCGGAAGAAATGAGTAGAATAATATTTATAATATATCTCACACACATATATAAAGTTTATTATCAATAGTATCATTTTATTTAAGTGGGGAACTCCGTGTCGTCTCTATTACTGTCCTTGCTCCACGAAATCATAATCTGCAAGGGTTGTAAAAAGGGGGCGTGAGATTTGAATTCTCACGTGTGGGTGATTTGCAACGTCATGAGAATGGTAAATCCAAAATATGTTAAATTGTACTCATTAATAAAGCATTTAATTTATTTAATCAATTGACATAATAATACGAACATCATATATTATATAAATAACAAATTCCCATAAATAATCAGTTGAACACCACAGGTTTCACATCATATAATTGAAATATCACAAGTTGGTTCACGTTAAGGGGCAAAGCCCACAATCATTTCACATATCGGCCCAATCTGCCAAAATCATTTTCAACACATTGTAAGTCTCTTCCAAAATACCATAAATAATTACCAGCGACCATGAATCTGATCTATTATCACTCATGGCCGTACGTGTCATTCCACAAAATAATTACCAGTGACCATGAATCTGACATATGTCACTCATGGCCATACGCGTCATACCGCAAGAATAAGTACCAGTGACCATGAATCTGACCTATTGTCACTCATGGCCATACACGTCATTCCGCAAGAATAATTTTCAGTGACCATGAATCTGACCTATTGTCACTCATGGCCATACGCGTCATTCCGCAAGAATAATACCAGCTTTCCTTTTTCCTCACAGAACTATTATTTCAAAACATGGGGAGAAATACACATAGTTCATACTCAAAAGATTCATGCTCACAAAGTGCCCTTACCTCATGCAATCGTCATTAGTTCATATAATCAACAAACACAAACCATCCATATAAGGTATATATAATTATATCACATAATTCAAGCAGTTATATAATAGGGTGTACATTTATGTTGGATTAGTTGTTTTAGATTGATTTAGTCGAGTTCAGAGTATACCAGCACATCGTATTATTAGCAGATCGATCAACAGATCATCACCCACCTGATTGTTTCGAGTCCCGAGAATGATGTGTAGGCAGAGGGTCGAGTCCTCCGTGCGTGTCCCGAAAAGTACAGAATCCTAATAAGGAGTATTCCGATTAAAAGATTGACTTTTGAATTTGAAAAGCTTAAGAGTGTGAAACTCGAGGATTGAGTAGATCGTTGTCTTTAGAAAACTATTGAAAACTAAAGTTTTCAAAGGTTGATTTCAAATTGATAAGTACACCCCTTTTTAAGAGGAGGTGTATTAGGGGGGTGTATTTACTAAAAGCAGTGGTGTAACAGGGGGTGTATTTGCTGAAAGCAGTGTGTAACAGGGGGGTGTATTTACTGAATTCAGTGGTGTTCTTAACAAAGGCCCTTTAAGAAAGAAAATATAAGAATTCATATTTTATAAAAACCTCTTATTAAAACTTATTAAAGACTTTGGCTTTTCTAAGACAAATTATAAAAAGTACTTTTCTTTTCTAATATTAATAATACTTCTAAAATTGATTTGTAATACTTCTTAAAACAAAGGAATTATATTAATTTTTCCCAAAATTACTATTTTCATTTGTTATTAATTTTGAATATTAAACGACTTGTCTTTTCGTTCCTAATTTTCTAACAGTCGCACAAGGGGAAGACGAGTTTCCCTTTGTCTCCAAAAACTCAACTAATATTACTAACAACTAATTTCAGCACCACATCATCAGCTAACCAAACCAAACTAATTCATCCATTCACTAATACCCTCCAACTAATCAATAATACTTAACAGCTAAACCAACAACACTAAACAATAAATTCAATAATACTAATAGTTTGTCCAACTAAAACAATGATACAAAACTGTCATAGGAATGATACTAAATAACTAAAAGAATAATATAAATCCAGTAAGTTCAAGTACCACACATCTATAAGAATAATACTCATACAAGTAAAATACTAATGGTCAAGACCAATAACACTATATCACTAAAACAGTGATACTAAACCTTTACAAAAGAAATACCAGTCCAATTTCTATCCCAACTACTACAAGAATTAGAGAGGGGATTAGCAATTCTTACGAGTCCCAAATTGGGCGGCCTAACGGCGTCGTAAAAGGGTTCGATTATTTGTTGGATAATTTCGACAGCATAACGGCGTGATTCGGGAATTCGGAAAAGTGAAATGGACAGCCTAACGACATCGGTTGGAATTTCAAAAAATTCCGGCAACAACAACCGGTTCAAACGGCGTCAATTTGATCGGAAATTAAACGGAAAACGGGTTACGGTGCGATCGGAATTGAACATCTTAAGGATAGAATTAAAAGAGGGGTTTTGTGATTATCTTACTGGAAAAGAAAAGAGGAGGTGGAGCTGGGCAATTGAGCGGCGGCGGCCAACCGGAGAAGGAGGCGGGGCGGCGCGATTGGCGAGCGGCGGTGCTGCGTGCTGAGGCGGCGGTCGCCGAGGCTGCTACTGGAGGAGGATGGCTTCGGTTTTGGGCTGGCACGGCGGAGCAGGGCGAGGCGGCGCTCTGGCGCTGGGGCGGTGACGCGGCATCGCTCGCGACGGCGGCGTTGGGCGAGACCAGGCGGCGGCGGCGCTCCGTCGCCGGAAGGAGAAGAGGCGTGAGGCGGAGGGGACAGAGGCGCTTAGCACTGGGCTATTGGCGGCGCTCGTCGCCGGAAGCAGGGAGGCGCGAGGCGGTGGTCGCCGGCAGAGTGAGGCAGGGACGAGGCGTTTGGCTGCGGGCGAGAGAGACGAGAGGAGTGAGAGGATTTTTGGGAAAAATTGTACTCTGAAATGGGGAAGGGCACGGTTATATTTATAAGGGAATTATTTTTAATTAATTTAAAAGGAAAAATAAAAGGATAATTCTTGTGGCTAGAAATGAAAGTAAAATTCTTTGATATTTTCGTTCCCACTTATTACGGTTTAGGGGTCGTTTGGTTCACGAGTTTAATCCCGAATTAAAAATTAATACAGTTTTAAAACTTAATAAATATTTTAAAGTATTTTAATTATTCTCAACAAATTATACGGATCGAAAACATAATTTTAAACTTTAATAATTAATTTCTCGTAGTCCCTTATCCGTTTGAAAGTTTCGATTCCTTTCTTCGAATTCGGGAATTTGAAATAGAGTATATATTTAAATTACACAGTATCACACAAAATAATAAAATTAAAAGAAACAAGGATAATAATAATATAAAATTATATAATTAGGGTTTCTAGCAAAATAAAAGGTATAAAACGGGACGGGGTATTACATGTACCCCGCAACTAATTAACTACGACCTCCTCGTTTATGTTACATCTCTCACCAACCCCCTAAGCCTTTCTGATATGATTGTTGCTTAATTATTATGACACCTTGTATTAGAATAAGTCTTCATTTTATCTTTTTTTTAGAACATTATGCAACTTTCTAAGTTACTTCATCGATCATTAGTCTATCTCCTTATGTTGGTCGCACTTAAAACCAAACACTTCACTGGAAAAACAGAGAACATAACAAATTAACATTTATTGTGAATTAATCAAATTGAAGAGAACTATTCGACATATTTTGCAATTGAAAATAGAGAGAGCTAGAATCTCAGAATATATGAATGAACAAACTCAGATTCATAAATATTAAATTCAAGTTTTGAATCATTAATTGCTACCACTCATAACAAATTAACATTTACTGTGAAACTAATCAAATCAAAGAGAACTATTCAACATATTTTGCAATTGAAAATAGAGAGAGCTATAATCTTTGAATATATGAATGAACGAACTCAAAGTCATAAAAATTAGATTCGAGTTCTGAATCGTTAATTGCTGCCGCTCATGCTATTACGATAATCTATGAAATAGATAAGCAAAATTTGTATTATAATATTAGAAAATGAAAAATAATGAGTTGACTTACGATAATATATGAAATAGATAAGAAAAATTTGTATTATATTTACATAAATGAGCTGACTTCATAGGAAAATGGAGGAGTATCTGACAAAAATGATCTTAGGGCTAGCTTATTAGATTATTGCAAAGACTGTATAAATAATACTAATTATAATATTTAATGTAAGAATTTCAAAAGTTGTAAAACAATTAAAATAGATAATTAGCAGTCAAGATTAAAATATATCATGGATGATTTATTGTAAGAATTCCAAAAATTATATAATAAATGAATATAGGTAGTTGGAGTGTAATAGTAAAGATTAAAATATGCTAAGGATAAAATTGTCCAAACATATTTTCCAATCTCTTGTCACTTTTTAATATAGTGTAGATATCTCCTAACATGTTCTTGTTATATAATAGTTGTCATACACGTGCGTTGCACGTTGTCGATAAATTTGCAAGAAATGATACATTTTATTTTATGAATTGTACATGAACTTGCATAGGTATAATCTGTGAGGGAGTCCTGATTTTTCTCTCTTTCTATAGTGAGAAAACACCTCTTTCATAAATTTTGTGTTATAAAATCACCTAAATAGAACAATATTTTTTTTTCAAGAAACTTTCCGTCAATAAAATTCCCCTCACAAATATATTAATTTTGCTAAATAAATAGTAACGAAATTCACTTCTACCTTAACAAATGCCATATACCACTTCCATCAAATCCTAGAGATTATCAATTCCAACTCCATGTCCCTCCAGGCAAAAACTTGTATGGGACTGTCTCATGATATGAGACAACACAAACTAATACATATTCCTATCAAAGTGTTAATGAGTCAATGCTCCAATTACACACATTCCCATTGTCTCATTCCATGAGACGATCTCATATAAGACCTACTCTTTTTTTATTATAGAGTACATGGACAAATTAACCACTCGCATCATTGCAATTGATAATCTCAAGATATTTAACAATTAACAACATATATACTGTTCCAAACCCAAAAGGGGGCCCAAAATGTGTTGTGAATTGCAATGGTATAAGCAAAACAAAAAAAAAGTAGGTGTTCCAAGCTAAACTTGCAAACGAACTAAATCATAAATAATGTCTCATAATTAACATCACATAAATTTAATGAGAATCGTTTATGATTACTTTTTTTTTTCTTTTTTCCTTTTTTTTGACATTTTTCACAAATATATATTTCTCTTCTCTGAAGCACATGCCATGACAATCTAACCCAACCAAGGCTATCTGGGATTAAGTAATCAACTGAATTGTTAGTTTCTCTTCCAGAAGCCAAAGTTAATCTCTCCACATTTATCCATTTTGCCCTTTCCAAGCAATTATCTACAAAAAAATAGCAAGTACAAACAAAATTAGAAATCATGATATTAAAATTACTATTAACTTCATAGATATAGATAAGGTAATAACAAGGGTAGACATGAATCCATAAAAAATAATTTCAAAATCAAAAGGGCAAGGTTAGGAGTAGGCTGCAACCTGTGAAGTCAAAACTTAAAATCTCGATCAGTTTATACAATTCATGAACCTGACATGTCATATAATGTGAATGAGATGTGAACATCACTTGAAAAGAATCATGTAACAATGAAATAAAAGTAGTATTTATATTTTTACAAGAATATGGGCTTGGACTATTTACATGGTATTTTTTTCTATTAACTCTTAATTCATAAATCTCTCAAGAAAATAAAAGATAGGATTATAGAAGAGCAACAAAATTGTGCATGGAACGAAAATCTTTTAGTTGTACTGTGTCATGTAGAGCCTATTGAAATCCAAACAATGACATAAATTGATTTAACAAATTGAAGCAAAAACACAAAGAATAAAGAAAAACACACAAGCAAGTTATAAAGTGTCACAATATGAGGATACCTTCAAGACATCATTTTCAACTACAATCCAGCAACTTGTGAAGCTAAAAAACTCGGTGTTGATAGTGCCCTTCTTCTTCACCTATTGTAGCTCCGACAACCTGCTCATTACCAAATCATCATAGCAATTAAGATCATCTCAAGACTAAAATTCTAACAATTCATCAGATTTACTACAATGAAAATGAAGATTTTCTTTTAACACTGAGGGTACGGCTGTAAAATGTTGGACGACGTCTATACTTATAGGCGAGACGACTAAAAATCCCATTCTAGAAACTGGAAACAACTGACTTCTGATGGCCCAAAAGCTGATGTAACAAACCAAGAATGTCCTTACACTTACAGCTATGTTTTAGACCCCCAAATATCTTGAAGCATTTCTTATAAGGCCATTAATATAAAGGTTTGTCATTTTAGGTATACACAAATCCAGGAGGTTGAAGTCGTGAAAGTAGGTTTAATTATCTCTTCATAAATAAAATGAGATGTGAAAATTAATACGATGGTATCATCACCAGTAATTGCATAAATTATAAAACGCCAAGTGAAAAATCGCAAGATGGACAGAGAGCGAGATTATCATCAATAAATACACCACCTTCTCGGATTTACAAGCAAGTATTCTTAGCATTGATTGTCTCTCATCCTTCATCCACTTTTGAATGTAATCAATTTTCCACTAATATATGGCCTCAACCTTGTTCCCAAAGAGTTAGTTCAGAATTATCTTCACAATGTAAGCAGTGAGCATAATATTTTAATAAATACCCAAGGTCTAACACTGCAAAAGAGAAATATTTAAAGAAATACCCAGAGTTTTTAAGTAAAGGCTGATAAAAAGAAGCAAACTTTATTACTAAACTAAAGCATAATATAATTACTAAACAAAGCATAATATACTAAAAACAACCATTTTATTGCGAGGTCCAAGCCATCAGCTTTACTACTTTTGCGAGTAGGAAAATATAAACTTCCATACATAAATATAAACTTTCGCAAAAAAATAAATGGCATTAGTCTAATGAACAAGAATTTCATAACATATCCATAAAAACCATAAAAGAGAAAAGAAATTACACACTAAAAATATACCATTTTTACGATTCTCTAAATAACAACAACGCGTGCTGAAATTCCTGAATTCACCTACAATAGGAGAAAAAAATAAGTCAGCCATTGAACCTCTAAAAGATAAATAGAATATCTACAAGAGTTACTAAAAAAAAATTCTACTATTGTGTAAATAAGGTTTTGTAATTATGTGTATAATGATGTTTAAATAATGCTTCCGTAGTGACTTAGGATTACACAAAAACTGATTAGAGGAAAACACCTAAATTGGTTCTTTTTTTTTTCAACTCATCCAAATCTGGTGATGCAGAGAACTTCTTCCTCCTTAGCCATAGCGCCTAATTGTTTAACTTCTCAAAGAAAGAAATTAACAGGAGGACAATCACTACCATTTTACTTCCAAAAAATAAAAGAAAAACCATAGAAGCAAGGCATCATCTATCCATCTAAGAGAATTAAATAAAATAGATCTGTATAAAAGGTTTGCAAATAGTACACATTTGGCTAATTAAGTCGTTACTCATATCCTGGTTCCTATCACTTCAAGATAAAAAATTAAGCAATCAGGATCCATGGAATATCCTATAAAAAGAAATTACTATATAAAAATGAGAACCTCAATTTGACATAACCAATAGCAGGCAAAATCTTAACTTACTAAGAACAATCTATATTATATCAAAAAGAGGTTTGGGTTGGTAAACATTTTTGGACCATTTTACAAATGTTAATGTATGTACTGAAATTTGAATATACAAATGCAGAGAAATTTCAGTAACCCAAGGTCTCCAACTGTTTCACTCAAGTGACATAGTTCAGAACATCTACATTCCTAAACAATTAAAAGATTATGGATTTAATATTCTGGAAAAAATAATACAAACTATAGCAGAAAAAAAGGAGGGAAATGATAATAAAACATAGCAAGCCTTCTCTATTCACAAGCGAAGGAGAAGATCATGCGACCATAGATCGGAGTGGTGGCCGTCGAGTAAGGTATGAATGAAACCATAAAGAAAATCGAATACGTATCCCATCCAATTTCCTTTGGGGACTCTCTCAACAATGTCTTTATATCATTGTGTCCTTTAATTCCTGGTGGAAAAAACTTCACCAGAAAATAGAATCCCTAATTTTGACAAAATAATTAAACTCCAATTCGTAATAATACAGTGATGATACAAGAAGAAGAAGATAATAATTCAACATAAGAAAAAGAAAATCAGTGTGGCAGATCGAGAGATGGATGAAGGGCTCTAGGGAGTGGTACAATCTAAAAGTGCAACGATATCAAATACAAATAAATAAAGTGCATACCTGATCATCTGATGGAGAAAGAAATGTCGACTTCCGAGGGCAAGCGTGGGAGGGATGTGATATGTCCGACGAGACAGGAGATGCGTTCTATCCGGAAAGATTATGGAGCATTGGGAGCGAACCAAGAATAATGTTGCTAGAAGTCATCGGAGAAATGGTGTTGTGAGAAGGGGAGAAGCCGGAATTTGGAGAAGGTGGAATTTGGAGAATGCGAGTGTGATGGAAATAAAATAAAAGAAACTTAAATTAAATTGGGATGAAATTGTACAACATTAAAAAAGGGAGGGGCATAATTATCCAAAAATTATTGACAATTGGTAGTCACTTTTAGATATATATATATATTATAGACATGTGCATATCTCATAATTATTAAATTAATTACATAATTTTTAATTAACAAACTAAATTTATTCCAAATACTAAAATTAATAAATTTATATTATGCTTTAACAGAACTAATAAAATGCAAAATACAATTTTTTTTAATACTAAATTGTCTTATATAAAAATCAGTTTAAAAACATTAATATTCATATTTTGAATCTAAATTTTATTTTATATATGCATGTATATGTCAATTTAAAGATCATCAAAAGATGATTAATTTTTATAGATTTGAAACGAAAAAAATTATTAAATTTAGTAGAAAATAAATAAAAATATTAAATTGATTGGTATCAAGTTGTTCTCTTGGTTAGAGAGTAAAGTTCATTTGTCCACTTTTTTAAAACTTTACAATATTTTATATGGATTCATTTTCCACTCACTTTAATTCATAAATATTGGGAATTTTGTGCGAGAATATTTTATATATGAGACGAAGCTCCACTATAATATTACACTTCACTTTGTTTTAAAACATGATTCATACGGATTATCAAAATATAAAGTGATAGTGGTTCATACACGAACCATTTAAAGGGTAGTTTTGGAGGTTATTATTAGATATTTTCACTAAAATGTATTAATTAGTTGAAATGTACGAATAACATAGTTATTTAACTAAAGAATATTAGTTAATTATACTAAAAAATATTGTAAAGTGATTCATGTATGAATCAATTTCCCTCTATACATATTCATAATTTATATGTATATAACTATAAACATACAAACATAATATTTACAAATTTAGAATTGCCAAAGGAAATTATTTTAAAATGGCTACAAAATTTTCAACAAAAGAATTCCTTAGTAAGGATTGTCTACTACGTGACTATAAAATTTTCTAATTATGTATGCATCTCTATTCCTTAATCTACAAACAATTTGTCTACAAATATCATGTAATATTACCTATAAATATTTCGCCTACCAAAACTTATCTACAAATAATTTGTTTACGGGAAATTTTCTTGTAGACAAATTGTTTATAAGTAATGAATGAAGATGCCTATATAATTAGTAATTTTCGTAGGTAAGTTGTGGACAATCTCACAACGATATTTTTTGTTGCAAAATTTCATAGATATTTTAAAAAATTATTAGACAATTCTCTTTTTTTATATATAATTATGTGATAATAAATTGTCTCATGCAAGTTTTTGTCTTACAAATATGTTAAATTAAATTATTGTATTTTTTTTACAATCTTAAAATTATTTTCTCTTCAACAAAATATAGTAATATATCAAATGTGTGTGTGTATATATGTGTATGTATATATATATATAATGAATAATTATGATTTATATAGTAGAATTAATGAAAAATGGAAATAGTAAAATAGGGATTGAACCATATGCAGAGTATAACTCATTTTCTTTGCCAAGCGTGATTTCCACGCCCCAAATAAATGACCAGCGACTCTGCAACTCTCTATCCTAATTAATATGTTTCACTTGGTGGAGAGAGAAACTTGGTTATTGGAAAATTTGTAAAAATGACATGAACACAGAAAAGATAATAGACAGTTTGCAGGAGATAATAAAATATTAATATTTCTAGGAATAGAAGGTGAAAAGAGGCAGGAAAATGAGCTGCTATTTTAGGCAGGACTATCCTGTTATATATATATATATATATATATATATATATATATATATATATATATATATATATAAAGGTGGGAGTTGAGTTAAAATGGCCGGTATTCTTCCAGTTGCCGGTGTTGCCTTAACAGGTGTCTGAGATGTGTCGCTCTAAATTACTCTCCTTTTCTGATTATCGTGTCCCTCAATTTCTCTCCCATTTTTGCATCTTCCATCCACACAAACCGCCACTGCTCTCGGTTCTCTGTTGGCCGCTTCACTTCCCTGCCCGCTGCGTTGTTCTATTTTCGTTTTAATCTGGTGTCCATCAATTTCTACAGAAAGGTATGTTCTAATTCTCTTCTTGTATTTCTTAGGAACGTTCTTGATTTTCCAGTCACTATTTATAACGTATTCAACCTAAATAATAAGAGGATAACATTACTATGCAAACCACATGTTTGATGAAATGCTCCAATCAAATTTCGACCTCATTTTTCACACCATTACTCCTCTTTGTCGACCCCTTGTGTTAATTGTTCATTTAAAAAAATCTTTCACTTAGTCTCTGTAGTTTCTTAGGTTTTCAATTTGAGAATTTTGGAATTTTGAATTGGTTTTATGAGTTTGAGAATTTTATGTTTTCTGTTCACTTTTGGGATCGTGCATAATTGATTGTTCTGTTCGTACAAGTAGCTAATCAGGAATTCTCAGATGCAGTCATCTATTCTCCTATATATATTATAGATGAATATATGTATAACTGAAAAGATATAAAGGGAGATACATAGTATGTATATAACATTCTTTATGTGATAGGTCTTAGAGATACTCACAACAGAAGGAATAAAAGCAATCCAAAAGTAAGTATGCCAACCTGTAACCCAGAAAAATTACTTGTAAAAGCTAAATCAAAATTGACAGGATTACATAATTTTAAAAATGAACTGGAGGCTATCAGTAATGGTCCCCCATAAAATCTAAACTAAAATTGATAGACAATGCATCAATAATTTTTTAAATGAAAACACATTGGAGGCAAACTCAGCAGGGATCACACCAGTACATATCTCCAATAGGAAATATGTGAAATGTATATAGTGATTGCTGGAATTAGAAATATACCGGAAAAGCATTAACATACCATTTTATTAATTTTTAGCTCAAATAATTTTCATAATTGGAAAGTCAAGAATCATCAAGTTCTACCGACAACCACAACAAAGAAAGTGTCATCAAATTATTTTGTCTTTATAACTAAACAAAAAGGTAATGTTTCTCAATTAATATTTAGAAGATAGTGCTGGGGTCTTCATTCACATGAATGCCAAAATCATTATTAACTTATGGAAGCTGCAAGATAAAAATATATCAGGCTCTAATAAGAGTTGAGGGAGTTGCATATAATTAGGACAACAAATATATATACATATATATATATATATGTATATATATATATATATATATGTAGGCATAATCAAAGACAGGTGTTACATTAGTTTTTTTTAATATACTATTGCGCTACAGAGTGCCTATATGTACTGCAGTAAATGCTTATGTATGTGTTTACTTTTTGTTTCAGTTTTCAGACAGTATATTGCCCAAGAGTTGAACTGCTAGGCTCTTCCACCCACGTGTCAAATAGGTACGTGTGTTTGCCGTAGTTACACTATACTGTGTGTTCACTATATTATACCAACTAGCTTGTTTAATTAATTATTCTAGCAATAATGTCATCAAGAAGAAAAAAAAGCATTGAAGAATTACATTAAACAAAAAAATCATGTAAAAGAAAATATATTTCATTTGAAGATCGTAAACAAACCAGAAATAGACGAAGAAGCAAACAAGGTTTGCAAAATATTAATGATGACCCATTACAATTTATAGTAAATACTCCAGATATATTACCTGATGTACCAATCTGTGAATTTTGTGATGCAAAACGTATTTACTTAGAACCTCCTACATTTTGTTGCTCACTAGGAGAAGTAAAACTATTAGAAACTGAGATGCCTCCAGAGTTGGTACAATTACATCTTAGCCACCATGAAAATGCTAAAGGATTTTGTAATTGCATTCGTAGCTACAACAATATGTTTGCGTTCATATCAATGAGTGTACATTGTGACAAATCTTTGGCTACAAGAAATGTTGGAATCTATACATTTCGAGTGCAAGGTCAAGTTTATCATTTCATGGATCAACTAATACCATCAAATAATGAAAAACCCAAAAATGTCTATTAGTTCTAAATTTAATGGAACACTTGTTGAAAAACTAATGCACATCTTACAAGTCAATCCATAGGCAAATTTTTTTAGGAGTCTTAATAGTTTTCACAACTTGAATGAGTACAAAATTGCATTATAAGTTGACCCTAGATTGGACCAAAATATTTTTAATAAACCTTCTACATCTCAAGTTGCTGGAATATGGCTAGAATCTGAGGAAGGAGTACAATGTATAGGTCAACATATTCAAGTTTATCCAAAAAGTAGCCAACCTCTAATTATTAAATACTATTCTGGTTGTTATGATCCCATGCAATACCCCCTTATATTCCCAAATGGTGAATCTGATTGGCATCGGACAATTAAGAGATTGGATACAAGATAATAAAAAAATGTCCTTACACCAACATGTGATGATGAATTCATCTGTAACATCCAAAATTGCACAAACGTAGATGACTTCATACAATCCGAAGCTCAAGGTAATATTCATATTATAATTGTTGTTGTGTTAGAATTTAATAATATTTTATTTAGTAAATGTAAATTTGTTTGATTGTTTCCGTAGGTTCTCAAAACAAGAGTAGTCAAAGAACTGTGTCATGTCGTGAGTACTATTGTTATAAGTTGCAAATTAGAGAACACGATAAATTATTTTTACTACATATTGGCAGACTTTTGCAATAATACGTAGTTGATATGTACATTAAGATTGAAACCTCAAGATTAGACTTTTACAAAATTGTAGATATGCAAAACCATTTACGAAAAGATGTATATCATGGTTTACTAGATAGCATTGCACAAGGTTGTGAACTAGGTGCTGATGTTGGCCTACGTATGATATTACCTACATCATTTATTGGAGGACCTAGAGATATGCGAAAAAGATACATGGATGCTATAACTTTAGTACAACGTTTTGGAAAGCCTGATATTTTTTTGACAATAACTTCAAATCCAAATTGGCCAGAAATAAAAGCATTGTGCCTACCTTCTGATGAAATACAAAATAGACCCGATTTAATAGCTCGAATATTTCGTGCTAAACTTCATATTTTGAAAGATAAATTGTTTAAGAAGGAAGTTTTCAGCCACATTGTTGCTTATACATACGTCGTTGAATTCCAAGAAAGAGGCTTACCTCATGCTCACTTTTTGCTTATTTTGAGCCAATCATCAAAAATGTTTTCTCCGGAAGTATTTGACAGAGTTGTTTGTGCTGAAATACCTTATCAACATACAAATCTATATTTATTTTCATTGGTGGTAAAACATATGATGCACGGCCCTTGTGGTATATTAAATCCGGCATGCCCTTGTATGAAAAAAGGTTTCTGCAAATTCCATTATCCTAAAGACTTCACAAAAACTACTAAATATGCAACAAACTCATATCCGATATACCGTCGTACAAATAATAATTATACGGTTAATATCAGAGGGTCAAAACTCGACAACCGATGGGTTGTACCTTATAACCTATATCTTTTAGCAAAGTTCAACTGCCACATTAACGTTGAAATATGCTCAACTGTTTAGGCTATGAAATATATGTATAAATATATTTATAAAGGACACGATAAAATTACGTAATCATTAGCAAATACCAATGATCCAATAGTTGATGAGATAAAAAAATTCCAAAGTGCGAGATGGATTTCTCCTCCAGAGGCAGCTTGGCGAATTTTGAAATTTGAGCTTAACAATATGCATCCTCCTGTAATAAGCTTACCAATTCATTTATAGAATGAATAATTTGTAACATTCCTTGCTAATCAATCATTACAAAATATTGCAAATAACCCTACAATTCAAAAAACTATGTTAACTCAATTCTTTTACATGAATGAAAACAATGACTATGCTAAAAGCCTAAATTGTTTATACATGGAATTTCCAGAATATTTCACTTGGCACAATGATATAAAAGAATGGAAACCCCGACAACAACGACAAGTCATAGCCCGAATTGTTTCTTGCCAACCATTAGTAGGAGAAAAGTTCTATTGTAAGTTGTTATTAATGCATATTAGAGGGCCAACTTCCTTTGCAAATTTAAGAACAATCAATAACACATTTTTTTAGTACAAACAGAGAGGCTGCACAAAAGTTAGGATTAACAGAAGATGATAAAACTACTTAAATGTGTATTGAAGAAGTTGTTGCATATCTAATGCCCAGCGCTTTGTGACATCTATTTGCTACTGTCCTTGTTCATTGTAATCCCCAAAATCCAAAAAATTTATGGTTGAAATTTGAGCATTTTCTCTCAGAAGACTTTGCACAAAACAAAACCTATAGTTGTAATATAGTTAGACATAAAGTTTTAGCCATTCTTGTTGATTATCTTTATTCAATGGGGAAACAATTGGAAGATTTCTTCTCTGTGAGTGATGATATGCTAATGAATTTTCATGATAGTTTGACCAAAGAACTGCAAACTGAACGCGACGTAATTATACCTGATGAAGAACTTCTTGCAGTTCAACAATTAAATGTGGAACAAACATTTGCTTATGATCGAATCCTATACCATGTAAATAATAATCTGCCAAACATATTCTTTGTAGATGGTCCAGGTGGTACTGGAAAAACTTTTTTTATATAAAACACTTCTTGCTATTGTAAGATCTACTGGTTATATAGCACTTGCTACAGCAACTTCAGGTGTAGCAGCATCTTTACTTCCAGGAGGGCGCACTTCACATTCTAGATTCAAAATTCCCATAGATGAAAATGATTCTAAATCTTGTAGTGTTAGTAAGCAAAGCACATTAGCCCATTTAATAAAGGTCGCAAAACGCAGTACTATTGAAAAGTTTGACGAAATATTGAGAGATATTATGTGTTCACATGAAATTTTCGGTGGTAAAATAATTGTGTTTGGAGGCAATTTTTGTCAAACATTACCAGTTATTCTTAAAGGTGTCAAAAATGATATTATACATGCTTCCAAACACATGTCTCCTTTATGGACTTATTTTGAAAAACTGAAGCTTACACAAAATATGCGAGCATTACTTGATCCTGATTTTTCTTCTTATTTGTTGAAAATTGGCGATGGAATTGAAGACACTAATGAAAAAGATAAAATTCAAATACCATCCAAAATCATTATTCCTTTTACGGATGATAGTACGTCATTAAATGCGTTAATAGACATAGTATTTCCAAATTTTAGTGATTGTAATTCAGATTTCTATTTATTGGTTAAGCGAGCTATACTTACTACAAGAAACGATTTTGTCTATGAAATAAATGATGTCTTGATTAACAAATTTCCTGGCAATGAAACTACTTATTTTAGTTTTGATGAACGCGTAAATACTCGTGTTGTACCAGATCAACAAGAATTGTTCCACTCTTTGACTCCCCAAGGACTTCCTCCTCACAAATTAACTTTGAAAATAAATGCACCAGTCATACTGCTATGAAATATTAATCCAACTGAAGGACTTTGCAACGGCACACGCTTACTTTGCAAAGGTTTTGATAGAAATGTTATTTATGCTGAAATTTCAGTTGGTACACATGCTTGTAAACTTGTATTTATTTCTCGTATAACATTAGAAGCTCTACATGATAGTTTCTCATCTATTCCATTCAAAAGAAAACAATTTCCTTTGTGTTTTTGTTACGCAATGACCATTAATAAAGCCCACGGTCAAACGTTAGATTTTGTTTGTGTATATTTGAAAGAGTCTATATTTTCACATGGTTAACTCTACGTTGCATTATCAAGAGCAAAAACTATGACCCAATAAAAAGTTCTCATTAGACCATCACTGTCTTCAATGCAAAACACTAGCTGCACTAAAAATATTGTGTACCATGAGGTTCTAAATGCTGCCAACAGTAACTAAATTTACTGAAATACTAACACATGTAGGTTCTTCTCTTCTCTACTATGTACCATTTATTGTATTTCCGCCCTTTCTATCTTAGTATCAACACACATATTATTTTAGTTGTAGTAGTAACGTTGGTACAAAACTGTTTAATGCCACTTTTAAATTATACAACTTAAAACATTCACATGACTTTGTCACTCCTTCAATTTATGGACATATAATTTAAATGTTTGGTAAGTGCAGATTTATGCAAATTTCTGCTATTAATTTGACTAGTGTTGTTCTTTATATTCATGTTTAGGGAATTCAGTTTGACTTAAATTGTTGTTGTCATATATATTACTGCATTGATGAAAATGTGTACTTGACAATTCTGAAAGTAAGAAATTAACTAGATATCAGTGGAATTATGAACGGTCTAAATGTCAATCTGGCCTTAAATGAGATTTTCCTGTCTTATGAAATTTGGTTGAAGAGTCCTCATAATTATCAAAATGTTTTGATCTTGGGTTGTTCCCAATGTAAATATGATTTATATTTAAATTTGCAAGGATCAATTTTCCGAAGGACACATGATACTGAAGTACCGTATTTGCAGACTTGTGATGATACTAGTAAACCGGATGATGCAAAGTCAGCAATTGTTTAAAACATGTGTTGAATGTGGAGGTAGATCACAAAAACAGAAACAAGACACCTATTGGAATTACTTCTCGGGTACTCCAATGAAATAATCTGTCATATGTTAATGCATGTCAAGTAAATGAATGTTTGTGTGTGTCTACTTAAAAGTGGAGAGTTATGGTTTTAGTTTGGTAATATTTGTGTTCCATTCATCATAATTCATAACAACAAGAATAATGATGATTACAATAATGAATAATATGACTATATTTGGAGATTTTCTTAGTTTCTGTCATCCCTGCTTTACTAGGAAACTTCTGATGTGCTAATAGTATGCATATATTTAAACATTGGGAGATCATTTTGTGGTATATAGTAAGTTCATTAACAGGGTTGTTCAAATTCTCGGTATTTTGAAGGGTAGTAAACTATTACAAAACCGAAAAACCAGTTAATGTCATATACACTGTTATCTATTTTTATCCCGATTTTTCCAAAAGATCTCATGTTTCATTCAATTCACTGATCTTGTAAGGGTAGTAAAGACTCTGATTGTAAGAATAGTTTATTTGTTTAAATATTTATTGAATTTTTTAGTTATGTCGGATAGTAAGATCGATTTATTTGTTTGAATGTTTGTTTAATTCCTAAAGCTCTGGTGGATTGTAAGATTGGTTTATTTGTTTGATTGCACTATGCACGAGTGCTCGTGCACTAGTGCACGACTTGCATCCTCTCGTGCACCTTGCACGGCCGCTCGTGCACCCTTGCACGAGTACTCCTTGCTTGTGCACTCCAATGATCTTTTGCTCCCTCGAACTAGTACTTTTCGTATTTCTTCGATATCTTCTCATCCGGGCATCCGTTTGAGTCGATTCAAAGTCCTACGAACTCCTCTTTTCGCCCTCTATCCATCTATGAGCATCAAAGAGACAAATTCATTAGTTTATGAAAATGATACGCAAATGACTCTAAATACTCAACAAAATCAACCAAAACTAGGGCATTTCGAGTAACGAATCATGATCATTTCACACCTAATCAACCCCCCCAAACTTACCATGTTGCTTGTCCTCAAGAAACGAAATAATAAGTGAAGTGAAATTGTTAGGAATGGGTCAACGAATCAAATCATGCAAGCAAATGAATTCGAGCTTCAAAGATCAATCACAAGTATACTCACTCATCTTCCCTCATCATACGCATTCAACAACAGCGAGAATCACCAAAATCAAACATGGATGTGCACTCAACGATGTGTTTCACTCCCTCACAAGTGTATATCAATGATAAAGGGACTCACTCAATCAATCAATCACACATATTGGCAGCCATAGGCTTGTAAGCACTCTTAACTCCGACCATACTCTAGAAATCAATGCCGAATCAAAAAGGACTTTTCTCAAGGTTGTAATGTAGGCTCTTTGGACAGGTGGGATAACAATATGAGTAAGTGACTTAAGTGAATGGAGAATAGAAAATCAAACTTCGGTATTTCGTGATTAGGAACAAAATACTTCAAACATTCTCAATCAACACATTTTCAATTCCAATACTCTCAACACTTTAATTTATTTTTTTCTTTCTCACCATTTTTTTTTACTTTTCTCAATCACTTCACTTTTTTTTTCACCAACACATGAGCTCTTTTTTTTTTCTTTTGCTCATACTCAATTTTTTTTTTGTTCTTTCCCACAACTCAAAACTTCATCACACCCTTCTTTTATCACCACTCAACCATCATAATTCCTTTTCTCAACTCAAATCAATCCCTTCACATTCACACTTTTCCTATTCTCCACATCAAATTGGGACAAAAAGGCTGAGGAACTGGAATAGTGTTCATATGTGCTAGCAAATGAAATAAGGTTTAGGCTCAAAAGGGCTAACAAGGGACAAATGCCAATGGTAAGGAAAATTTTGGCTAACTGACTCATTCAAATCAAAGATGGCCTAAGATCACATTCGGCATATCAAACTAGACACAATCAAGAAGCAAGAGCACACACAAGTTCTAGCATCCTCTAAGGTGACGATCCACTCACAAACGAAGAGATTAATTCATGCATCAAAATCTCATAAGGCTCAAATCTCACGGCTTTCACATCCATGCTAGTCCTAGTGCATTCTCACTCTCATCACACAAGAACTCAAAAAGAAAAATTCACAAGCATACGAGTTCTTTCTCAAATCAACTCTAGCTCAACCACTCACACAAAAGAGTCCCTAACTCAAATCCACAAATCACCCTACTCATCAAATCATACTCAAAGATAGCAATCAACAAGCATAAGATGATTGATAGGCATGAAATATGTAGTAGCAAATCAAATTAAAATCACTCCAAGGAGCATATCAAGGCACCAAATACCCCAAACACACTCAAAGATAAGTGGTGCTCCGGTGCAATGTAACAAGAAACATAAAAAACTCCACCCCCCAAACTTCGACCTTGCGAAGAGGTCTAAGTTTGGGGTTGTGGTTACCTCAACCAAACAATTTAGTTTCTCTCAACAACGTTACACACTCCCTTGCTTGAGTTCCTTCAATCTCCACTTATTTGACACTCCTTCGAGACAACTCTACAAAATAAACTCTCAAGTACGAGGTTAAAACTTACGATTCAACAACACCCTAATAACATAAAACTCAAATAACTAAAAACACTCAAAAGCAAATAAAAAAGGGTTGCCTCCCATTCAGCGCTATTTTTAAGGTCTTAATGCCGGACCGAGCTCAAAGGAGCTTATGGGACATCATACTCAAAATTACCTCCCTTACTCTCATAAGAGTGGTGGTTGCATTTCTTTCCTTGATTTCTCTCCATCATGAACTCATTTGCTTCCTTCTCATCCCCAAGTGGTATGGGTCTTAACTCCTTCTCACCTTTACCTGGAGGAGTCTTACTATGCAATTTCTTGCGCTTGGACTTTTTCTTCTTAACTCCTCCTTTCCCTTCCAACTGGACCACGTCCACCTTTTTCACTTCTTCATCCTTCAATTTCTTCTCTTAATCCCTATCAAAATAAGTCAGATCATAATACTCTTGGGTTAAATCAACAGATGAAGGATTATCAAACTCATAAATAAAAGAAGGATTAGGGATAGGAGGTGTGTCTTCAACACTAGGATTAATGGCATCCATGCAATACAAACTCTCATCCTCCTTCGGGTGCTTCATGGCTTCATATAGGGAAATCTTCACTTCTTGATCATCAAACTTCAACGTAATCTTCCCGTTTGCCACATCTAATACCATCCCGGCCGTAGCTAAGAAAGGTCTTCCCAAGATCAGAGGCACGTGCTCATCTTCCTCCATTTCGAGCACTACAAAGTCGGCTGGAAAGATATGATCTCCAACTCTCACGAGGACGTCTTCAACCACACCTTGAGGTCTCTGATGGACCTATCAGCAAGCTGGAGCATCATCATTGTGGGCTGAAGTTCTCCACCTTCCAACTTCTTGAAAAGCGACAAGGGCATAAGATTTATGCTCGTCCCTAAATCACATAGCGCTCATTTCTTGATACCGTTCCCAATGTCACATAAGATGGTAAAGCTCCCGGGATCCTTCAGCTTTGGAGGAAGTGCCTTGTGCACTAATGCACTCACCTCATGGTTCAACTGCACCAACTTCGGCTCATCCACTCGTCGTCTTTTCGTGATCAAGTCCTTAAAAAACTTTGCATAGTTGGGCATCTGTTCCAAAGCATCATAAAAAGGAATGTTAATATGCATCTTTTTAAAAACATCAAGAAATTTAGCAAATTTCTCATCAAGCTTCTTTTTCATGAAGCGTTGTGGATATGGGACGGGTATCACAGATTTGGGTACCCCCATTCATCTCTCTCGGTCTCTTTCACTTTCTCCCTTGCTTCCTTTGCCTTCTTCCACTTAGGAACTCTCTCAACTTTCTCAATGCCTTCCTCTTCAAGCTCTTTGCTCGCTTGAGTGCTTTCACCCTCAACCTTCTTTTCAACTCCTACCTCCCCACTCTCATCTCCATCTTTCTTATGTTTTTTTCCCTTCTATCTCAACATCTCCTTGGGGCGTCTCAAAATCAGCAGGCATCTGGGGACCTTCATAATTGGTTCCACTTCTAAATTGGATAGCCTTACAATACTCTTTAGGATTACCCTCAGACATTGAAGGGTATTTGCCAGGCTCTCTATTCAATGTCTTTGCAATCTGGCTCATCTGGAACTCTATAGAAGTGAACCTTCTGTTGTTCTCTTGCTGAATTCGATTCAGCTCTACATCTCTCTTCTGGAGGTCTTGATCACGCTGATCAACTTTCTTATGCAGATCTTTCACATCGTACTCCAAAGAGGATAATCTCTTGCTTCCTTCCTCCACCTTCTGTAGGATAGCTCTCAACATCTCCTCAGTTGCGGCACCGCCTTCTCCACCAGGAGGTTTCGAACCTGGATCAACACCTGGAGGAACTGTAATACCCGCCTTCGGGTTAGCATATGAAAAATTCTCGTTCTTCCTCCATTTGTTCTGAGGAAGCTGCTGGCCTCCTTGGTACCCTTGTGTGTTCCTCCATTGATTTTGAGGTGGCTGTGGACCTAGAGGTACAAATGATTGGCCATAAGAAGGCCTTCCTTGAAAATTTCCACCTTGTGGATACCCATTTTGATTGTAATAAGGACCTCCCATATAATTTACTACTTCTTGCTGAATTGTGGGCTTGTCCTCTTGCTCATTCTCTACTGCATTCCCTCCAACCATATTCTTCCCCAACTCAAGGTTGTTAATCTTTTCCATCATGGCCATCAACAGCCTTCTCGTTCCTTCACCTTCCTCAACCTGATGAACACTCTGGATTGTAAACTGGAGGTGGAGGATACGGGTATGGTGGATACGGATAAGGTGGGTATGGGTAAGGTGGATAAGGTAAGTTGTTTTATGGTAAGTTAGGATGTGGGTAAGCAGGGTTGTTATGAGGATTTTGGACAATGTTATGAGCTGGGCTATTTTGATTCTGAGTACCCGGGTTTTGGCTCTGGCTTTCTCCTGATGGATCTTGGTTCTTACTGGTATTCCCTTCAGTGTCGTCAACCCGGTTCAATGCCTGATTAAACTCATTCTCGACATCATCCAACTTATTACTAATGTACATTGGTTCTTTCCCTCCGGCAGCGTTCATCCTTCTTAAGAAGGCACGGTTTCTTCTTGCTATTGTCTCAGGATCTAACGGTAATCTCTCTTCGCTCGTATTGCCTTGTGAGCGTGTTTTCATAAACCTGATACATTAACAAAAGAATCAAAATGCAACTGTCGAATATGTACGAAATAAAAGAGAAAAGAAAATCACTCACTACTAACTACTAAGCTATCGACAAGTCCTATTCAAAAGACATACAACGCCATCCCCGGCAACGGCGCCATTGACTTGATAGCAAATATACTAACTTCTACTAGTAGATTCCTCGCAAGTGTACGAGTTCACTGCAGTATGAGCAAGTATAATGACCAAGTATATCGAACCCAAGGGAAAGTGTGTATGCGAATAGATCCCTGAAGATCTACGCGTCGTAATTAATATGAGTGTATGTTTTTGGATTTTTTGGAAGAATTAATTAAAACTAAAATAAACTAATTAAACTAAAATACTAAAGACATCGAATTAACTAAGGATTGTATTCAAATGAGTGATGGTGATGCTCAGGATAGGAATCCCTACGTATACTAACGGAGCAGGCACATAATCAAAATAACCGTGACGTGCAAGAAATAACCTAAGTAAAAGAATGCAAGATAAAAGCTCAAGATTCTAAACCCTAAAACTTTACCCTAACACTCGACTTCACTAATCCACTAACAAGTTAATAGATTGTGCTTAATTAATGAGACCCTAATTTAACTAAGGTGATGCGGTCGTCCTCCTTCGCTAAACTGGTAGATGAATTAACCCTTTCTAAACCCTCTCGTTAAGTCTACTCGTTGTTAAGGAGTGATACGGTCGTCCTCTCTCTAACACTTTTCGAACGAAATTCAAAAGTAAAGTTAAGATTAATTTTAAGAATTCATTAATTAAGAGAATTAAAACCTAACGTCACGAGTTACCTTAATTACATACCCACAACCTACTTCTACGAGTTCATCCTACCCCAAACATGCAAGGGTTTTAGCTAGACATGGGTTTTACGTAAACAAGAACAATTAAATAAGTAACGATCATGAACATGATAATTATAACGATGAAAAGATCAATCATAAACTAGGGTTTCAAGAAATAAAGGAATAACTTAAATTAAATCAATAAAACGAGTCTCAACGTGTTCAAGAACAAAGATATGAAGAAACGAAACTAAAAAGTAAAATCGTGACATGAATTCGTAAGAAAACCTAAAAAACGTAAAGTAAACTTGCTCGTTCCTTCTTCTCCAAAAATTAACTCTCTAAACCACTCTTGAATCTAGTGGTGGTATGTGGTTATCCTTCAAAACGTGCTCGAAATGAATATATATAAGCATCGGGCCGAATCGGGAACGTATGGGCCAAAAAACACACTTGCTCGTGCACTGCTCGTGCACTAGTGCACAAGCACATCCCACTCGAGCACCTCAAATTGTCCAGAACCGAAAAACTGCACGACCACACGAGCTCGTGCACTAGTGCACGACCACATGCCTGCTCGTGCACTATGCACGAGTGCTCGTGCACTAGTGCATGACTTGCATCCTCTCGTGCACCTTGCACGGCCGCTCGTGCACCCTTGCACGAGTACTCCTTGCTTGTGCACTCCAATGATACTTTTGCTCTCTCGAACTAGTACTTTTCGTATTTCTTCGATACTTCTCATCCGGGCATCTGTTTGAGTCGATTCAAAGTCCTATGAACTCCTCTTTTCACCCTCTATCCATCTATGACCATCAAAGAGACAAATTCATTAGTTTATGAAAATGATATGCAAATGACTCTAAATACTCAACAAAATCAACCAAAACTAGGGCATTTCGAGTGACGAATCATGACCATTTCACGCCTAATCACAACTCCTCTTCTGTAGGTCGAGTGATCAATCTTCCTCTTCATCCCTTTCTTATGAAGGCTTACCAGAATGGAGTCCAAATGGTAATGTTGTTGGTCACCAGATAGAAAGTTACAGGGGGAATAAGCAGGTGGCTACCTCGGACAACCGATCTTGTCGAAGTAGATCCAGGTAAGAATTGTTCTATTGGTTATGGACAACAATGTTGAATTGTGCTTTGTCGACTTTAATGATAATTTAGAGTGTGTAGGGCCACCCATCTATTATTTTCTTATCACTTATATTCTCATCATTAACTCTAATATAAAACTAAGCTTTCGCCAGCTTTAGTGAAGTTGAACTCACTGCTTTTCGAAGCATTGCAGAAACTAAAATCAACATTTCATTGATACCTTGAGCTAAAATACACAAATATCATCCACAAAAAAAAATCCCTAATTCAACTTCACAATTCACCCTACTCATCAAATCATACTCAAAGATAGCAATCAACAAGCATAAGATGATTGATAGGCATGAAATATGTAGTACCACATCAAAACACTAACAGCCCAAGGTACATCTCAAGATACCAAATAACCAAACTCAACTCAAAGAAAGGGTGTGCATCTGTGCAATATAACCATGAAACAAATAAAAAAAACTCCACCCCCCAAACTTAGACCTTGTGAAGAGGTCTAAGTTTGGGGTTGTGGGTTACCTCATCCAAATAATTCAAGTTTCTCAACAACGTGTCACACTCCCTTGTCTCGAGTTGGTCCATTCAATCTGAATAACTCCATGATACCTGTTGATGACCTTGCTTCCAAATTTATGATTAGTGGCTGTTCTACTCCAATAAGATCATCAAACAAGGATTTTACTCAAGATTAAAGCTGGATTTTTATGAAGAGGAATTGAAAAACCAATTTGCAAGAGTTTTGCCTATTTTTGAATTAAGTAACCCCATTTCTTATTATCCCATGAAGGGTATTTATAGAGGTACAAGTAAGTAGGAGGTGTCATCTTCCTAATCATCTTTATTTACATTGTGACAAGTGTTAAGACACTTGTCAACTCCTAAGCTATTACATCTTTACACAATAACAAGTGTTAAGACACTTGTTTGTTCCTAATGTAATGCCTAATTATTGGGATTTCTGATGATCTTCCGAGGTGCCCTCCTGCTCGCTTGCTCGCCTCTAGTTGGGTCTTTGTGTCTTCTTGGTCTGGCTGTTCGCCACCTCCTTGTGCCTTTCATGACCAGCTGCTCGCCTCCTAGCCTCTATGACCAGCTGCTCGCCTACTTGATCTTGGTCTTCAAACTCAGTTGCTCGCCTCCTAAGGTATGAAGTCCCTGCTGGTCGTCCTCTTCATTTATTATTTTCATTCTTGATCTTTTAATCTCAATATTTTAATATTTTTTTATTTCTAATCTTGTTGCTCGGTTGTTCGCCTATCAACAATGCCCACTAGTTTGGCATATAAGGATAGATTTTATCCTTTTTTGTCAAACTATAGGATAGGCTAAATTATTCAACAGGAGGCGAGCAACAGGGAAATTGTCCTTCATTTCTGTAGGGAGCGAGCAACAGGTTTTTGAATTTTTGGGCGGGAAATTCTGAAGGCGAGCAATAGGGAACGACGCTTGATCTAGCGTCGTTTCGTTTCTCGAGGTGTGGAATACGAAGCGACGTGGCCACCCACGCGTGCGCCTCTAAAATTGCGTATAAGGGCCTCAATTTTTCACTTCTCTCAATTTCGCCCCCGAATCCATATCTATAAATAGCTCCTTCTTTCTCCCTTTTCTATTTTTCGATTCTTGCATGCGAGAAACCCCATTGACGAGTTTTCAAGCTTTTTCTCCTTCGTTTTCTTCGAATCTTCAGTCGATTTCTTCTAAATCGAAGGTAAATCCTTTGATTTTTCTTGTTTATCCTTGTCATTACTTGCATTTCTATTTTCAATTTTGCAATTTTCGTCCTTCTTTCTACTATTCCGCCATTACCGCCACCGTATCGCTGCCGCGTCGCCGTCGTTTTCTTCTATTTGAAATACGCCACCATTGGCGCCGTCTCTAAAGTGTTTTCTTTTTATTGATTCTTAAAATTTTCCAAAATGGCATCCCCTTCATCGAGTAACACCCAATCCATCGAATTTGTTGGACAAAACCCGGAAAAAAGACCACTGGGAGTTGAACCGTCACACCCTGCTCCTCGCCGCTCTCTCCGGCGAGCAGTTGGGCACAACCCTAGGACCCTGCTCGTCGACGAAGATACAGGCTCCGAGGCGAGCTCTGTTGTTCGCTCCGTTGATGACTTCTATGCTGTGGACAACTCGGGCGAGCAGGAGTTCCAAGGTCCTGTTGCTCGCTCCTCGCCTCCCCAAGGCACTTCCTCGGATTTGGGCGAGGACTCCGCTGAAGTTGCTGCTGAGATAGAAGAGATGAGTCTCCCTAGAGATGCGGGAGCGAGCAGTGGGCAACAGGCCAGGAGCGAGCAGGTGGTCCACTCTGGGAGCGAGCAGGTGGGCGTGACATGGGAATTTCTTCGAGAAATTAAATTCCCTGTCTCAAGGCCAACTCCCGAATCTATCATTCCTAAGGCCGTAGTCCGGAGGCAAGAATGGATTGACTATGCCAACAAGTACCACAACACCTTTCCTACTCCGCCAAGGCCTATCATGGAAGCTCGGGAATCTGCATATACGGCAAGCAAGGTGTCGAGTGTAGTCACGGAAAATGACTTAGCCCAGATCCGTTCTTCCTATCATATCCCGTATGACATCCACTTGTATGCCCCCCAGAAAGGAGAGATTACTGACAATCCGCCTCCTGGATGCACTGCCATTAACTTGGACGTTCTCAACACGGGATTCCCCCTTCCTCTGCATCCGGTGATTGGTCGATTTTTGGAGGATACTAATTTGGTGATCACCCAGATTACTCCAAACGGATGGAGTAACTTGTTAGCCTTCATTACTCTCTTTGGATTGGAAGGCTATAGAAATAAGATCTGCACGGTAGAGATTCATTATGCAATGACGATCTCCTCAGCTGTCAATGTAGAGGGGCTCGGGCGGTATTACATCAAAGCCCGTAGTGGTGTTAAACTGATTGAGGGAGTGCCTAACAAGGTTAAAAGCTGGCACAAGCAATTCTTTTTTATTGGCAGCGATTGGCGGGCGTCTTCCAACTTTTCGGGAGGACCGGAGTGTGTAAATTCCCCTACACATTTTGGGAAGATTCAGCGTAGGTCTCGTTTCTTAGTTCATTACTTCTAGGGTGAACTAATTTTAATCTTTCTTCTCTTTTTGTAGGTCCGCGTATCTTGAAGTGGGGACATCCTGAGCTGAGCGAAGAGTACTTGTACGTTCTTGCCCTGATCTCATTGCGGAACGTTAAAGACCGGAGCATTGGTCATCTCTCACAAGCGCACTGTCGTAAACTTGCTCAACTTACCACTAGTGCTCACCACTTGGAAGCACAAGCGGAGGTCCCGGAAGCTAACTTTTCCTTATGCACCTAGATTTTACAAGTTCTTTTTCCCTGTTGGTCGCCTACCCCCTGTTGGTCGCCGCCTTACCTGTTGTTCACCCCTCTTTTTAATACTTTTATTTTCAGCTCAAAAGGTCACGGTAGCCGTCCCACAAATCCCTGAAAGTTATTATCTTCTTGCCCGTCGAGTGAAGCAGATGGCGGCTAACCAGCCCTCGAGGAAAAAGAAGTTCGATCCCTGCACTTCCTTGATTAGACTAAGGGCTGGAGCTCTTGATGAGGTGGAGGCTCCTCTAGCACCTGCCCCTGTTCCTCGACCTCCTCCTCGCTCCTCGCCTCCCAGAGATACCCGGGGGAAAAAGAGGTTTACAAAGGAGACGGTCCCTAGAAAGGAGGATGACCGTTCCAAACGGGCCAAGGGGCAAGGCTCTTCCCAGGCGAGCAGATCTGCTGCTCGCTCCTCGCCCGAAGAGGAGGTGACCGAGCAACAGGTCACTGACGCCATGGTCGCCGACCGAAGGGGCTCTTTGTTGGAGTTATACGTGAAAGTATGCTTTTACTTTGTATAACTCGTGTATCAAACACTTGTTTATGAGAATAATTCTTTTATCGCATATGCTTTAGATATGATTGAATGTTGAATATTTATTGCAAACAATTCATAATAGTACTAGTTACATTGTAGTTAATGTGGTGATACCCGATCACGGAAGACAACATTAACAGTTTCCTTGTAACTAAACGTACATTTTCACGACCTAGGTGGAATTGAACAATCCGTCGTGAAAGGTCGATGTGTAAGACTCAGATTGGTCTGTCTTGACTAAGAGATTGCACTAGCACATTTAGTATGTGTTGAAGAGGACCTACAGCGAGGATAAATTCTTCTGTTCTGAAATGTGATGAATTAGACCTCAGTGGTTGTTGATTTCTTAATCTCCGTCACTTAAATAGGACCGTGTGTGCTTAATGGTTACTGCTTTGATTCATGTTGGGTGATAATCATTGTGACTTCGAACCTTGTGTTTTGGGCAGTAATATTAATCATACGACGGTTGCTAAGATTTAATACGGAGAAACGCGTGCGAGTACGGCTCGTGTGATTAGTCCCCTTGGTGGGCTCAGAAGTTTTATCGTACCAAATCTTGCAAGTGAAGAATTAGTTTCTTCGGTACGGATAATAATGTTGAGCTGTCTTTACTCCAAGGTGAAATATATTAATTAATTTAGAGCTATTCAGAAGCTTGATTAATTAATGGACTTGATAATCTTAAACGCGGGAAATAATAACCGGGAGCCCATATTATCGTAATATGGATTAAGATGGATAGTGCAATATTAATTTATTATTGGTAATAATTAATATTAATCGGCTGAATTATATTGGGGCTCAATATTGAAATTCAGAAGTCCATTAGGAGGTCCAATCTTAATTCTCCTTAAAGGCCCCTCAAGTAGCCCAATAATGATAAGATGATTAAAATAAAAATAAAATATATTGCTGATTTTTCCTTAGAATTTTCGAAATAGCATGTGTGGAAAAGAAAAGATTTTGTTGATTCTCTTGAAAAGATATTATGGAAGATAAGTATTCTTGGAATACAAGATTATCTCATATATTCAAGAAGATCCAAATCTTGGATTCTTATCCTACAAATTTCGAAAATTACAAGCTTATTTAGGAGGGTGAGATTTTTGTGGAATATTTTATTATGGAGAAAAGAATATATGGGATATATTCAAGATTTCTTAGAGTCTATGAAAAGATTTTTTCCAAGGCCCATTCCACTATATTTTTCGGCCATTACCCTCTATAAATAGGGGATGATTATTTCATCCCCAAGTACATAATTCCATGTGTTGGAAAAATCAAGAGCATAGATATTTTTCTTTTTCCTTAGTTATTTAAATTATTCGAAAGCATCTCCCACCGGTGATCGAATAAGGCGAAAGGGAATACTTGAGAAGGCTTTTGGGTTGATAAAGCGCGTGCGTGTTTGTCCCATTTTATTCAAAGGCCAAGTTCTATGAGATGTACGTAAATCACATATTATCTTGTTTATTCCGCCGTAGATTATATGTGAATTAATTCAACATGCATGATGTTAAATTGATTGTTGGAATTATTATTTGAATTAATTAGGATTAATTCATGCTAGTAATAATTGTATTTAAATTCGTATTTAAATTTCATCCCGAATAGATTCCGGGCACCCCTATTTTCCCAACAACTGGTATCAGAGCCACGATTTCGGGCTCTTGTCTTTAAGTTTGTAATCCACTTGAATGTATTTAAATGTATAGACCACCCCTCGTGGCGCATTTAAATTGTTTCAAGATGTTGGCTGATGCATTATTATATTGTTTTAAGGTTTCAATATAATTGATGTGATCGAATTATGTGATAATTTCGTATTTTTCTAGATATTGATATGAATGTATGTTTTATTCTCAGTTCATCATGTCGCAACCTTTTAATCCACTGTTTAGTATACTTAAAGATAACAAACTTGTTGGTTAGAACTATGTTGATTGGAAACGTAATATGAATATGGTCCTACCTGCGCAAGAACACTATTGGATATTTAGCGTTGACGTACCCAAGAAACCTAATGATAAGTCAAGTAATGGGGAAAGGGCGATATTCGATGATTGGAAGCATTCCAATGAGCACATGAAGCGCATCATCTTGACATTTATGTCTGAAGATTTGAAACGCATTCATGAAGGCATTGAAGCGGCTGTTGATATCATGAATAGCCTTGAAGAGATGTTTCAACATCAGAACCCCATGGCAAATCTGTTCACCATTCGTGAAAAGCTCACGAAGTAAATGGTGAAGGGAACACCTGTAAGGGATCATGTTCTCAAATTTAGGCGTGAGTTTGAAAAACTCGAGTTTCTTGGTGCCGGACAAAGTGAAGAAAGTCAAATCGATTCCATACTCCTAAAGTTATCGAGTAGTTTTGATGGGTTCTTTTGGGAATACGTGTTATCGGAACACAAGTTCACTTTAGATACCCTGCTCAAAGCTCTGATAATGGTAGAGTCATACTTAGGGAGTAGGGACGAGGCTTTGGTGATCAAGAGCTTTTTCTCAAAATCTAGGCCAATGGAAGGTAAGATTGAGAAGAAGGAGATTGATCGGAACCAAACCAGTAGACTCACTCTTAGTGGCAAAGAAAGAGCATTCAAGCCGTACGGCGTGAAGATATCCGGTAAGAGTAAGTGCTTCAATTGCGGGGAGAAAGGACATTGGAGGTCTACCTGTTCTAAGCCTAAGAAGGCGGTAAAGAAAGGTAAGTCTCATGCTTTAGTCGTTGAAACATATGTTGCGGCGTATGCTGCCCACGTTTGGGTAGTGGATACCGGGGCAACTGATCATATTTGTTTCACTCTTCAGGGGTTCCAGCTAACCCGACGACTTAGCAAGAATGAGATCACCATCACTTTGGGCGATGCTACGAGAGTGGCAGCCGAAGCAGTGGGAGTCGTGCACCTATCTTTTGAAGATAGAGTTTTAATTTTAAGAGATGTTTTATACGTTCCGAACTTTAGGAAGAATTTAATTTCAGTTTCTAAGTTATTTTTTTATGGATATTCAGTTACTTTTAATAAAGTTGTTACTGTTTCTTTTAAGAATGTTACTATCTGTCATGGAACGTTGGTAAACAATCTCTATACGATTAAGTGTGCACACCACTCAAATATTGAATCTAACAACACATCGATCATTTTGAGTAATAAAAGAAAGCGTTCTTCGGAGATGAACGAAACACTTCTATGGCATCTTAGACTAGGTGAAAGATTGGTGAAAGATGGATCCTTGGAATCATTCCAAGTCGAGCCGTTTCCAACTTGTGAATCCTGTTTAGAGGGTAAAATGACCAAGAGGGCATTTGGAGCCAAGGGGAATAAAGCCATGGAAGTGTTAGAACTCTTTCATACCGATGTGTGTGGTCCAATGACGATCAAAGCGAGAATGGGGTATGAGTATTTCGTTACCTTCATTGACGATTACTCGAGATATGGGTACATTTACCTTATGAGGCATAAGTCTGAAACTTTTGATAAGTTCAAGGAGTTTAAGGCCGAAGCCGAGAAACATAGGAAAAAGAGTATCAAGTTTCTACGATTAGATCGTGGAGGCGAATACCTCAGCGATGAATTCTTAAACTACTTATCTGACGAAGGGATCGTATCCCAGTTAACCGCATCGGGAACCCCTCAACAGAACGGTGTGGCGGAATGAAGAAACCGGACTCTTTTAGAGATGGTCAGATCCATGATGAGTTATTCGGATTTACCCAAGTCGTTTTGGGGTAACGCCTTTGAAACGACGGCTTACATTCTGAACTTGGTGCCATCCAAATTGGTTCCTAAAACCCCAATGGAATTGTGGACCGGGCGCAAACCCAGTCTAAGACATTTGCGGATTTGGGGTTGTCCGGCATACGTGCTAGACAAGGAAGCCGGTAAGTTGGATCCACGTTCGGAATTAAGGCTGTTTATAGGATACCCTGCGGGAACGAAAGGGTGTATGTTCTATAGTCCCAAGGATCAAAAGACCGTGATTAGTACACACTTTAAATTCTTGGAGGAAGACTATATGAACAATCGGAAGCCTAAAAGTAAAATTACCTTAGAAGAATTGAGAGGTCAAACCTCGATACCAAGTATACAAGATGATGTACCACACGTCACATCTTCACAACCGGAACCCCGTCGTAGTGGGAGGATTGCTAGGCAACCCGAGAGATTCATGGGGATAGGAGAATCTTCGGATTTGGTTCCCGGTGATGAATCAGACCCATGGACGTACAACGAGGCAATCCAAGACAAAGACGCGGAGTCGTGGAAAACGGCAATGGAAGCCGAGATGGGTTCGATGGATCATAATCAAGTGTGGGAGTTGGTCGAACCACCCAATGGGGTAGAACCCATTGGATGCAAGTGGGTGTACAAGAGGAAAAGAGGATCGGGGGGAAGGGTAGAGACCTTCAAAGCGAGGCTTGTGGCCAAAGGGTATACTAAAAAAGAAGGGATCGATTATGAGGAGACCTTTTCGCCTGTAGCTATGCTTAAGTCTATCCGTATTCTCTTGTCGATCGCTGCACACCTTGATTACGAGATCTGGCAAATGGATGTCAAGACAGCTTTCCTTAATGGAAGTCCTGACGTGATAGATATCTATATGCAACAGCCCAAAGGTTTCATTGAAAAAGGCCAAGAGAATCTCGTATGCAAGCTTAAGAGATCCATTTATGGACTTAAGCAAGCATCGCGTACTTGGAACCAGTGTTTTAATCAAGTGATTAAGTCTTATGGGTTTGATCAAAACGAGTTCGAAAGTTGTGTGTATAAGAAGCGTGACGGAACTGCGGTGGTATTCTTAGTATTATACGTAGACGATATTCTGCTCATTGGAAACAATGTAAAGGTATTGTCAGACGTAAAGGTATGGCTGTCAAAACAATTTGATATGAAGGACTTAAGGGAAGCCGGCCACATCCTTGGGATCAAGATCACTCGCGATCGCAAGAAGAGGATGTTGGGCTTATCGCAAGCTTTATACATTGACACTGTTTTGAAGCGTTTCAGCATGCAAGATTCCAAGAAAGGTTTTGTACCTTTTAGACACGGAATCCATCTATCGAAAGACATGAGCCCTAAGACGCAAGCGGAGATAGATAACATGAAAGGTGTTCCGTATGTTTCAGTCGTAGGAAGCCTTATGTATGCAATGCTGTGTACGAGACCGGATATCTGCATTGCCGTGGGCATGGTGGCAAGATATCAAAGTAATCCCGGGAAAGACCATTGGACTGCCGTAAAGTGCATCTTGAGGTATCTGAAAAGAACTCGTGAGCGGATGCTGATTTACCAGTCAGATAGTCTTGTTCCTGTAGGATACACGGACTCGGATTTCCAATCAAACATAGACTCAAGAAAGTCAACCTCGGGTAGTGTGTTTTGCATGGGAGGAGGAGCCATTTCATGGAAAGCGTTAAGCAGAAATGCATCGCCGATTCGACCATGGAAGCCGAGTATGTAGCTGCTTGTGAAGCAGCGAAAGAGGCAGTTTGGCTCAAGAACTTCTTAGTGGACTTGGACGTTGTTCCGAGTTCGCCCGACAAGATAACTGTCTTTTGTGACAATGCCGGAGCAGTTGCAAATTCAAAGGAACTGAGAGCCCACAAGGCCAGCAAACACATAGAAAGAAAATACTATCTTATACGAGAAATCGTTAAGAGGGGAGATATAGAGGTGGTAAAGATAGCGTCGGGTGACAACCTAGCGGATCCATTCACAAAGGGTCTGCCTCAGAGTACATTCGAGAGACATGTGGATGGAATGGGAGTCAAGACTATTGCCAATCTGCTTTAAGTATAAGTGGGAGGAATTATTAGGTTAGTGTAGGTTGACATGAGATGTCACGTAGAGCTACTACACTAAGACATGCGTAATGTATACTAAAAGCAGACTTTAAGTATAAGTGGGAGATTGTTGGAGTTATACGTGAAAGTATGCTTTTACTTTGTATAACTCGTGTATCAAACACTTGTTTATGAGAATAATTCTTTTATCGCATATGCTTTAGATATGATTGAATGTTGAATATTTATTGCAAACAGTTCATAATAGTACTAGTTACATTGTAGTTAATGTGGTGATACCCGATCACGGAAGACAACATTAACAGTTTCCTTGTAACTAAACGTACATTTTCACGACCTAGGTGGAATTGAACAATCCGCCGTGAAAGATCGATGTGTAAGTCTCAAATTGGTCTGTCTTGACTAAGAGATTGCACTAGCACATTTAGTATGTGTTGAAGAGGACCTACAGCGAGGATAAATTCTTCTGTTCTGAAATGTGAAGAATTAGACCTCAGTGGTTGTTGATTTCTTAATCTCCGTCACTTAAATAGGACCGTGTGTGCTTAATGGTTACTGCTTTGATTCATGTTGGGTGATAATCATTGTGACTTCGAACCTTGTGTTTTGGGCAGTAATATTAATCATACGACGGTTGCTAAGATTTAATACGGAGAAACGCGTGCGAGTACGGCTCGTGTGATTAGTCCCCTTGGTGGGCTCAGAAGTTTTATCGTACCAAATCTTGCAAGTGAAGAATTAGTTTCTTCGGTACGGATAATAATGTTGAGCTGTCTTTACTCCAAGGTGAAATATATTAATTAATTTAGAGCTATTCAGAAGCTTGATTAATTAATGGACTTGATAATCTTAAACGCGGGAAATAATAACCGGGAGCCCATATTATCGTAATATGGATTAAGATGGATAGTGCAATATTAATTTATTAGTGGTAATAATTAATATTAATGGGCTGAATTATATTGGGGCTCAATATTGAAATTCAGAAGTCCATTAGGAGGTCCAATCTTAATTCTCCTTAAAGGCCCCTCAAGTAGCCCATTAAGTAGCCCAATAATGATAAGGTGATTAAAATAAAAATAAAATATATTGCTGATTTTTCCTTAGAATTTTCGAAAATAGCATGTGTGGAAAAGAAAAGATTTTGTTGATTCTCTTGAAAAGATATTATGGAAGATAAGTATTCTTGGAATACAAGATTATCTCATATATTCAAGAAGATCCAAATCTTGGATTCTTATCCTACAAATTTTGAAAATTACAAGCTTATTTAGGAGGGTGAGATTTTTGTGGAATATTTTATTATGGAGAAAAGAATATATGGGATATATTCAAGATTTCTTAGAGTCTAAGAAAAGATTTTTTCCAAGGCCCATTCCACTATATTTATCGGCCATTACCCTCTATAAATAGGGTTTGATTATTTCATCCCCAAGTACATAATTCCATGTGTTGGAAAAATCAAGAGCATATATATTTTTCTTTTTCCTTAGTTATTTAAATTATTCGAAAGCATCTCCCACCGGTGATCGAATAAGGCGAAAGGGAATACTTGAGAAGGCTTTTGGGTTGATAAAGCGCGTACGTGTTTGTCCCGTTTTATTCAAAGGCCAAGTTCTACGAGAGGTACGTAAATCACATATTATCTTGTTTATTCCGCCATAGATTATATGTGAATTAATTCAACATGCATGATGTTAAATTGGTTGTTGGAATTATTATTTGAATTAATTAGGATTAATTCATGCTAGTAATAATTGTATTTAAATTTCATCCCGAATAGATTCTGGGCACCCCTATTTTCCCAACACTCTTCACCTGACAGCTCCTACCTGGGCTATGACCCAATAATGATGAGGGAGTAAGTAACTTCCCTCCTGCTCGGCTGCTCGCCTCCCTGGATATGCTGACTTTTCTAATGTTTTTTCATCTTTTGCAGGTACCGGAGAGATGATTATCCCTGTCGCTCTAGAGTACTTCATCAACATAGTTGTGTGAAGTCGGCCCCTACCTACCCCGACCTCAAGGATTCTCATGTTTGGTGGGCTACGGAGCTTGTCCCCCGCTCCTGGACGAAGACTGGTGAAGAAATCCTGCAGAACCAGTCTCTCAGCGACAACGCTCGCCTTCTGGGTTACAATGCCAGTCACCAAGCTATCACTGCCCAGAGAGTCGTTGACCAAGCCATCGAGCTTGAGGCGATAAACCGGGGCCTGGGACGGAAAATAGAACAGCTTGAGGCAGACCGGGATGCTCAGCTGAAGAGGAAAGACGAGGAACTGGCTAAGCTGAAAGCTGATTTTGACAAAGCCAAACTCACATGGGAGCGGGAAGTGAAAGCTGCCGAGGACCGGGAGATGGTGGCGTCCAATGCTTCGAAGAAGCTTAAGTTGGACTTGGGCGTTGCTACTGACCGTCTGCAGGTCCTGGAGACGGAGCGGGTAGGTCTGGTGGAGAGAGTCGAGTCTCTCAAGGTCCATGTTGACCAGCTGGAGAAGGAAAAGAAACGGGCCATTTCTTACAGCAAGTACGTGCAGAATGTGACTGATAACACTAATCTCGGTTACATCTGTGCGTACGCAGATTGTGTACGGTCCGTGAAGTATGCCTTGGACAACGGTCTTGATGTCATGACTAGTACCGTCAAGGACTTCGCGGATTACGTTCTCGAGAACCCGTCCACTCCTGGCTTTGAGATCCCTGTTGCCGACCTAGGGGAGATGGGGTTGGACTTGGGCATCTTTAAAGATGATGTCCAAGTCGTAGCTCCGAGGGAGAAGGTTGAGGTGAGCAAGGATGCCACCGTTTTTTATGCCTTAAGCCCCATTCTTCCGAATCTCCTTGGTGAAACAAGCACTTCTGCTACTGTAGGTGAGCAGCAGGTCCCAATGGCCACTGACCAAGATGCTCCTCCCCCTCCTACTGAAGATTTTCCAGCAGCACCAGCTCCTCCGACATCTGAGACTTAGGAGACTCTTTTTTTTTTCTGTCTTTCTAGTTGATGTAGTAGGATGATGATTGTACATCCTTCTTTTGTAATTTTTTGTGTTAATGAATGAAATCGTACTTTCTTATTTTACTTGTTCGCCTTTTATTCGCCTTTTGTTTATTTTTGCTTAAGTATTTTCTTTCATAAATGAAAGTTCAATACTTTTCTTGCAAGTTTTTGTTTATTAGTTATACATGGGTCACTTTGGTCCTTGAGGACTTGACCTTTTTATCTTTAATGCCCTGTTGCTCGCCTCCACTATATATGTGCTTATGCATTTAGTCTCTTGGGCGAGCAACTTCGTGTTATGGGGCGATCAACTTGGCTTCTGGGCTTCAAGAACCCTGCGGCTCACCTCCTTCTGGACTTGTGCCTACATCACTTGTGTTGGTCCCGTTTTTCTTTCACAAACAAGGACAATATGGGAAATTAGGAGAAATTTTTTTGTTTTAACACTGATGTTATGCAAGTCAGTAAAGCAATAAAGAACACAACAATGTAAAGTGGTTCGGAGGCTCAAGCTCCTACATCCACTGCCTGATTTAACAGGAAATCCACTACCCGGGATTCTTGTTTTTAACGTGCCAAGGTGCACTCACAACTGGACTCACACCCCTCCGCGGAGCTGCCTCTCGAACTGGCCTCACATCCCTCTTCACTCAGGGACTGCCTCTCCTCACCTCACTGCAACACCTAACACTATTCTGGAAAGGGTTTAGTTTGGTTTGGTTCTCTCCAACTAGGTGAGATTTTCCCTTACATGGTTTTAGCCTTTAAGCTAAGGTTGGGAAAATCTCTCTAAGCTTAGGATGTATATGATGAGCTCGAGTATACAAACTGGAACACTCAAATATGACTATGAAGAACTCAGGTCAGTGTTCTTGATGGAGATGGTGCCTCCTTATGCCTCCCTTGAAACGCACCACTCTCACATCAGCTCATTGCTTATTCACAAATGAAGCTTGAGTTTGTATTTATAGTGTGGATTTGAATGTTACCGTTGGAGAGAGTAACATTCAAATCCAGACTATCTCTGGAGTGAAATTCTCCTTTTCAGTAAAGTATGGCCTTTGTCAGCTTTTGTCAGATTTGCTGCCTTGACTTGATTGGTCCACGTGGACTGAGTCCAACGGCTCTTTTCTTCAGGGTACTTGATCAGGGTAGTCCTGACTTCAGGCGACTTGTCTTCAGCTGACTTGTAATCCTCTCAGGATACCTTTCTTCAGTAGACTTGAAGTCTTCTTAGGAACCATCATTGGACTTTAAATCTTCTCAGTGGACTTCCTTCAGTAGACTTGAAGTCCACTCAGGGGAGTTGACATAAGGCTATTTGTCAAGCTTCCCAGCCTCAGTAGCCTGACTCCTTCAGGTCCTACTAGGCACAACACTGATCCTCTCAATCATGCTCTTCACTGAGTAGTCCACTGACCAGCTTAGAAAGTCAGGTTTATACTCAGTGGGACTTCCTTCAGGCTTCTCTTCAGGTTCAGGTCTTCTGACATGGCTTCAGTCTGTTCTCTTTTTGATGTTATTTTGACTTCCTCAGGCTGTGTCAGTGAGTTCCCCCTCACTGAGTTCCTCTCAGTAGAGTTCCCCCTCAGCTGAGTTCCTCTCAGTAAGGTTTCCCCTCAGGTGAGTTCTTCCTCCACTGATAACCTGTTCTCCTGAGAAACAACCTAGCCTGACCTGAAACTAAAAGATATTATCCTGACTGCTTTCAAACCTATTACATGTTGTTTTGGAAAATCATCAAAACTAAAATATCCCAACAACTTGCATGTCTTCCGGCGAGCAGCTTTCCTGCTAGGTGAACAACTGGGCTTTAATGCCTTTTTGTTTCCTTAGTTATACAATACAACGAATAATCGTCTCCGCTTTTACAAGATTTTGTCAAAAAAGTTTGAAAATTTTATCAATCTTACTACAATACAACAATACAAATGATATACTACAAATGATAGTCTATATAGAAAACATTACACTAGCCTCCTAGCTACTGATAATATTTCTTCAATAAAGCCGCATTCCAGGTGTATTGGGCCGAGTTGCCTTTCATGTCTTCAAGATCGTATGTGACGTTGTACCACTTGTGGGTTATCCTAAACGGGCCCTCCCAAGTCGGTCCAAATACACCTGGAGGTGTTGCTAGAATTTTTCGAAGTACCAGATCTCCGACTTCGAATTCCCTGATTTTCACTTGCGAGTTGTAGTACTTTGCGATCCTTCTTTTGTATATCTCATTTTTTATTTCTGTCGAGATTCTTTTTTCGTTGATCAGATCCATTTCTACAACTAGTGCCTTGTTGTTTTCTTGTTCATTGAACTCGACTATCCTTTCAGTTGGTACTTTGAGCTCTATAGGTATGACTGCTTCTGTACCGAATGCCATAGCAAACGGTGTTTCTCCCGTGCTCGTTTTATGTGATATCCTATATGCCCAAAGTACTTCAGGTAGTTCTTCTGACCATTTGCCTTTTTTGTCCACCAGCCGAATTTTTAAGATATGCTTGATTATCTTGTTAACTGCTTCGACTTGGCCATTAGACTGAGGGTGATAGGGTGTCGAAAAATGCTTATTGATTCCCCATTTTTTGCAGAACTTATCTTTTTTCCTTCGAACTGTCTTCTATTGTCTGTCAATATTGCTTGTGGAACCCAGAATCGGCACACTATACTCTTCCAGATAAAATTGATTATTTTTTCTTGTGTTATTGTTACTAGTGCTTCAGCTTCAGCCGATTTTGTTTAATAGTCCACGGCCACTACTGCAAATTTTACATTCCCCTTTCCCGTTGGGAAAGGTCCTATGATGTCTATCCCCCACTTTGCGAATGGCCATGGACTATTTACTGAGATCAGCTATGTTGGTGGCTTATGTATGTTGGGGGCGAACAGCTGGCACCTGTGGCAAGTCTTTGCAACTTTAATTGCGTCTTGTAACAGAGTTGGCCAGTAATACCCGTGTCTCACTGTCTTGTATGCTAGTGCTCGCCCTCCTGCGTTATTTCCACATACGCCCTCGTGTATCTCCTTTAGAACTTCCTGGCCTTGCCCCTTGCTAGGCATTTTAGTAGGGGTAGTGAAAATCCCCTTTTGTAAAGTTGGTTGTCCATTATGGTGAACCTTGTTGCTCGTTTGGCTACCTTGGCTGCTTCTTGCGGATCTTTGGGTGTCTCGTTGTCCTTGAGATATTTGTATATTGGCATTCTCCAATCTTCTTCTGTTAACTCTTCTTCAACTTGGTTGATCTTGTAGTCACTGGTGGATGAATTAGAAATCCTTGTTATTGTGACCTACGTAAGCTCTGTTGGTCCCGTACTAGTAGCCAATCGAGCAAGTGCATCTGATTGTGCATTGTTGTCCCTTGGCACTTGTTCGATGTAAATCTGTTCGAATAATGAGGCCAAGTGAGCGACAATTTTTTGGTATAATGCCATGTTTTCATCTTTGGCTTCATATTCCCCACAGACTTGGTTGACTATCAACTGGTAATCTCCGTAGATTTGGATTCTTCGGACCCCCACAGCCAATGCCAGACGCAGTCCAGCTATCAATGCCTCGTACTCAGCTTCATTGTTTGTTGCCATGAACTCGAACCTGACCGCTGAGGTGAACACTTGTCTGCCTGAACTGATTAGCACTATCCTAGCTCCTACTGTTGGGTTATTTGATGATCCGTCTACGTACATATGCCATGGATGGTTATGACCTCTCGTCGGATCTTGAGGGAAGGTTAATTCGACTATGAAGTCGGCTAACGCTTGTCCCTTAATCGTTGTTCGAGGTGCATAAGATATTCCAGATTGGCTTATTTCGAGTGACCACTTGAGGAGGCGACCAGCAGTGTCAGGTCTCTGCAAGACTTGTCTTAATGGGAAAGTTGTTAGGACCTCCACTTGGTGATCAAAGAAGTATGGACTTAGTTTTCTTACACTCATCACCAGTGCGTAGGCCAACTTTTCCATAGGTGAATATTTAATCTCTGCCTCATGTAAAGTCTGACTCACGTAGTAGATTGGCAGGTGAAATTTTCCTTCCGCTCGAACCAAGACCGAGCTGATGGCCACATCTGACGCGGCGAGATACAGGTATAGTTTTTCTCCGGAGAAAGGTTTTAATAGGATCTTAGTGTCACTCAGATACTCCTTCAACTGCTCAAATGCTTGTTGGCAATTACTTGTCCACTGGAACTGTCCTTTCTTGATGGCGTCAAAGAAAGGTCGACGTTTGTCTCCTGACCTGGAAATGAATCTGTTCAGAGCTGCCAAACATCCGGTTAGCCGCTGGACTTCCCTGACCGACCTTGGTGATTGCATATCCATGATTGCTTTGACTTTTGACGGATTTACTTCAATGCCTCATTGACTAACCAGGTGCCCAAGGAACTTTCCTGAGTGTACTCCGAAGCTGCTTTTCTTCGGGTTTAGCTTCATGTTATATGCCCGAAGAATCTTAAATGCCTATGTCAGATGCTCCAAGTGATCCTCCTTTCTTAGGCTTTTCACGACTATGTCATCCACGTACACCTCCATTGTCCTGCCGATGTGATCATTGAACATTTTATTGACAAGTCTTTGGTACGTGGCTCCTGCGTTGATTAACCCAAACGACATCTTTTTCCAACACAGCAGGTTCTTATTGGTGTAGAACACCGTGCTTTCCTGGTCGTCTGGGTGCATCGGTATCTGGTGATATCCAGCGAATGCATCCATGAAGGTAAGAAGTTCGTGTCCTGCTGTGTTATCCACCAGTTGATCAATATGTGGTAGCGGAAAGTTTTCTTTGGGACATGCATCATTCAAGTCCGTGAAATCAATACACAATCTCCACGTGCCATTTGGTTTTTTTACCAACACTGGATTTGCCACCCATCGAGGACACAAAGCTTCTTTGATCAGATCATTATCAAGTAATTTCTTCACTTCGACATCAAGTGCCTCATATTTGTCAGGTCCGAATTTCCTTCTCTTCTGCTTCACCGGTTTCCTAGTTGGATCAATATTTAGCTTATGGCAAGCATGCTCAGGGCTAATGCCTACCATATCTGCATGCGACCATGCGAATACGTCGAGATTGGACTTAAGGAACTCACTTATTCTGGATCTATATGGTTCTGGGAGCTCAGATACAATGAACAATTCCAAGTCTTCTCTATTCGGGTCGACTTTTATTGTTTCCAACTCCTCAACCGGGGTTGTTTTCCTCTTTTGGCTCTTCCACCGAGGATCAATTATTGGACCTTCCAAGTTGAGTCCATCTTCGATCATGGGTTCCGCCTCCATTCTTGGCTCGATATCGTTTACTTTCTTTGGTTCAGGTATAATTTCTTTTCCCTGTTGCTCGCCCAGGCCCTCCTGCTCGTCCTCGCCCTGCTGGTTGTCCACCTCCATCATCTCTGTGTCGATGGACTCCATGATTTCGTCCAACATGGAAGGTTCATCCTCAGCCCTCTTGCTCGGCTGCTCATCCATGACAGACACACTGTTATCTTTAGGTTAGAGTTGCAGGAGGCACTCTCGAGCTTTCTTCTAATCACCTTTGACTGTACCTGAACCTTTTGAAGTTGGGAATTTGAGACAGTAGTAGTACGTTGAAACAGCCGCTTTGAATTCATTTATAAAAGGTCGACCGAGAAACCCGTAGTAGGCAGACTGTTGATTTACAACTAAAAACTCTATCATCCTAGTCAGTCTCCTTTCGGGATTCTCGATCGATACAAGCTCGACTGGTAACGTAACTAGTCCTAAAGGAACGTTTACAGCATCTCTGAACCCTACTATCTTATGGTCACATTCTTTTACATATTCATCGCAATCACCTAACTGATCTAGTGTGCTTTTGAATATGATATTTGTGTAGGATCCGATGTCCACAAGCAGACGGTGGACTCGGACCCCCATGACATTATCACATATAATTAGTGAATCATTGTGTGGAGTGAGTACCCAGTCTAGATCTTTCTAAAAAAATACCAGATCCCCAGTTTTCTTTGTTGCTTGGTTTATCCCGACCTCTCTGACTTGAGCCACCGCTCTCAAGTCCGCCTTTCTCTTTCTCTTGGAAATTGGCGGCCTTCCGTCAGAACAGCCCCCTACCGGTCCGGATTGTTCAAGCATTAGGATTTCTCGGACGGGCTCGGTTGGCGCTGTCATTGTCTTTTTCTCTTTTGATCCCTCCTACTCGGCTGTTCGTCACTCTCCTCATCTTCCGAGCCGAAGGATATTGCCACTCTTGGTTTCTTCCCTGGTTATCGTTTCACGAACTCTGATAGCTTTCCCTCTTCATAGAACCTCCATAACTGCTTCAAGAGGTCTCGGCACTCACTTGTGAAGTGACCTATGGTTTGATGATATGCGCAGTACTTGTTGGGGTTCATATTTCCTCACTTTTGTCGTATTTTTCGGGGCTCTGATAACATGTCTTTGTCCTTTTCATTGTTGTATACAACTTCTATTGATGTGGACAAGACATGGTTCAACTTCTCCTTTAGTTCGGAACCTTCACTGAAAGGTTTCATGTTCTTAGGGGCTTTGTATTCCCCTCCTGACTTTTTTCCCGACTTTTTGGTATCAGCCTTATCTCCTAGCTCTCTCTGCAGGGTTTCTTGCATCGAAATGTATACTCCAGCCTTATGCCTGAATTCAGAATAAGTTTTAGGGAAAGCTAGGTGCATCTCCTTCCATAGATCTGTTCCCTTCTTGTGCCCTGCCATAACCGCCATTATCTTAGTGTCTTCACTCACTGGTTCTCCTTCCAGTAGGACTTTGTCGAACCTTTCAAGGAAAGCTCTATCAGACTCCTCGTCTCCTTGCTTCAGATCTGCCAGCCTATATCTCTGTGTTAGGTAAGATCCAACTGTGGAGAAATGTGACAGGAACTCCTTACTGAGTTGCATGAATGAGCTTATAGAGCTAGGAGCAAGTGCGGAGAACCATCTATGAGGGCCGTCGCCTAAAGTTAACGGAAAGTTGCTGCATTGCGTTGCGTCATACGCTTTCACAGATATCATGTGGTCGGTGTATTTGGACAAATACACATTCGGGTCTGACGTCCCTTCATATAAGCTAACAGCTGGGAATTGTACCTTTTTCTGAACTGGTGCGTTCAATATTGCCGGGGACAATGGTGATGATGGAAGTACTGTGGTCCCACTACCATTCTGAGCATCTAACTGCTTCTTCATTTCCTCGATCTTTCTTTTGAGGTCAAGCCACTCATTCGGAGGCGCTCCTCCATTAGAAGACTGTTCATCGTGGTTCGGCTCGAGGCCTTCTCCACGATGCAGTCCCTTGCTAACGAGACGTTTCTCCTGTGTGACCCGCCGGGCCACATTACTTGCCCCATTGGGACCCAAACGGCCAAAAGCTGACCTCCTTAGTCTATCATGTACTGAGGGGCGAGCAGCAGGGTATGCTCGCTCCTCACTCCTCTGTGAATCTTCCCTTCTGAGCTCATTTTGGTTCCTTGTACCCCTGCTGCTCGATTCTCTGTCCCCTCCTGGTGTGGACTCACCTCGGCTTCCAAGTCGCTCACTTATTGGCGCTTTGCCTTTGGTTCTTCTTGTCTGGCCACTATTTACCTCTTCTACCCTTGTGTCTCCCCTTTGTTTAGCTCTTTGTTCTGTTTCCCGGTTGCTTGCCTTCGGGGTCTTAGAGGATTTATGTCCTGCTGCCTGGTTGTTCGCCTCCCGGGCTCTCGACGGTCCGGCAGCTTCCTGTCGTCGTTGCAATGATTGCAAAACGGAGATTATTTTTGCTAATTCTTCCGGATTTTGAGCCAATGCTTCTACCTCCGAAGGAAGAGCGTCGATGGTGACTTGGACATTTTGCCGGGACGTGGCTCGCACCGTTCTTGCATGGTCACCCGTTGACGATACCCTAGTTCGTGATTTGCTCGCAGGGTGGTTGCTTGATTCTTGATGATCTTGTGATCGTACCATTTTCTGAACTTTGGTGTTTCTTTGATGGAGATCTTGTTTTCGTGGATGTTTTGACCTAGAAACAACTAGCCTTGCATGTAAGGATTTGGTTGTTTACACACCTTTATCCACACATGCATGCATTCAAGTTTGTAGGTCTTATGTAACACCACCTAAACACTCAAACCTTCTTCCCAACTCCAGTTTTCGGCGACTTATTGCCGGATTTTTGCAGTTTCCGGCGAATTTCCCAGAAATTCCTTCAATTCTTCAATCGACGAAGGTTCGGACCCTCCTTCTAGCGCCAATTGTTGATGACCTTGCTTCCAAATTTATGATTAGTGGTTGTTCTACTCCAATAAGATCATCACACAAGGATTTTACTCAAGATTAAAGCTGGATTTTTATGAAGAGGAATTGAAAAATCAATTTGCAAGAGTTTTGCCTATTTTTGAATTAAGTAACCCCCTTTCTTATTATCCCATGAAGGGTATTTATAGAGGTACAAGCAAGTAGGAGGTGTCACCTTCCTAATCATCTGTATTTACATTGTGACAAGTGTTAAGACACTTGTCATCTCCTAAGCTATTACATCTTTACACAATAACAAGTGTTAAGACACTTGTTTGTTCCTAATGTAAAGCCTAATTATTGGGATTTCTGATGATCTTCCGAGGTGCCCTCCTGCTCGCCTGCTCGCCTCTGGTTGGGTCTTTGTGTCTTCTTAGTCTGGCTGTTCGCCACCTCTTTGTGCCTTTCATGACCAGATGCTCGCCTCCTAGCCTCTATGACCAGCTGCTCGCCTACTTGATCTTGGTCTTCAAACCCAGCTGCTCGCCTCCTAAGGTGTGAAGTCCCTGTTGGTCGTCCTCCTCATTTATTATTTTCATTCTTGATCTCTTAATCTCATTATTTTAATATTTTTTATTTCTAATCTTGTTGCTCGGCTGTTCGCCTATCAACAATACCTTTACTCCTTCGAGACAAGCCTACAAAATAAACTCTCAAGTACGAGGTTAAAACTTACGATTCAACAACACCCAAATAACATGAAATTCAACTAACTAAAAACACTCAAAAGCAAATAAAAATGGGTTGCCTCCCATTCAGCGCTATTTTTAAGGTCCTAATGCCGGACCGAGCTCAAAGGAGCTTATGGGACATGATACTCAAAATTACCTCCCTTACTCTCATAAGAGTGGTGGTTGCATTTCTTTTCTTGATGCCCCTCCATCTTGAGCTCCTTTGCTTCCTTCACCACCTCAAGTGGTGGAGGTCTCAACTTCTTCTCACCTTTATCTGGAGGAGTCTTACTAAGCAATTTCTTGCGCTTGGACTTTTTCTTCTTAACTCCTCATTTCCCCTCCAACTTGACCACGTCCACACTTTTCACTTCTTCTTCCTTCAACTTCTTCCCTTTATCCCTATCAAAATAATCAAGATCGTAATGCTCTTGGGTTAAATTATCAAGTGAAGGACTAACAAAATCATGAATATGAGAAAGATTAGAGATAGGAGGTGTGTCTTTAAAACAAGGATCAATGACATTCATGCAATAACAACTCTCATCCTCCTTCGGGTGTTTCATGGCCTCATATAGGGAAATCTTTATCTCTTGATCAGAAACTTTCAACGTGATCTTCCCATTTGCCACATCTGCCACCATCCCGGCCGTTGCTAAGAACGGTCTTCCCAAGATCAATGGAACATGCTCATCTTCCTCCATGTCGAGCACTACAAAGTCGGTTGGAAAAATGTGATCCCCAACTTTCATGAGGACGTCTTCAACTACACCTTGAGGTCGAGTAATAGACCAATCGATGAGTTGAAGCGTCATCATTATCGGCTGAAGTTCTCCACCCTCCAACTTCTTGAATAATGACAAGGGCATAAGATTAATGCTCGTCCCAAGGTCGCACAACGCTCCCTTCTTAACTCCATTCTCGATATCACATAAGATCGTGAAACTCCCGGGATCCTTCAACTTCGGTGGAAGTGCCTTGTGCACTAATGCACTCACCTCATGGTTCAGCTGCACCAACTTGGGCTCATCTACTCGCCGTCTCTTCGCTATCAAGTCCTTCAGGAACTTAGCATAATTCGGCATATGTTCCAAAACATCATAAAAAGGAATATTAATATGCAATTTCTTAAAAACATTAAGGAATTTAGCGAATTTTTCATCAAGCTTTTTCTTCATGAAGCGTTGTGGATATGGGACGGGTATCACAGATTTGGGTACCCCACATTCATCATGCTCGGTATTTTTCACTTTCTCCCTTGCTTCCTTTGCCTTCTTCCACTTAGGAGCTCTCTGAATCTTCTCAATGCCTTCCTCTTCAGGCTCTTTGCTCTCATTGGACTCATCCACATCTTTACTCTTCTGAATGCCTTCACCCTCAACCCCTTTCTCAACTCCCATCTCCTCAATCTCAATCTCTCCTTTGGGCATCTCCGAATCAGAAGACATCTGAGGACCCTCATAGTTGGTCCCACTTCTAAGCTGGATCGCCTTGCAATGCTCTTTCGAGTTTTCCTCCGGTATAGAAGGATACTTACCCGGCTCTCTACCCAATGTTTTTACGATCTGGCTCATCTAAAACTCTATCGAAGTGAACCGCCTATTGTTCTCTTGCTGAATTCGATTCAGCTCAATGTCTCTCTTCTGGAGTTCTTGATCACGCTGATCACCTTTCTTGTGCAACTCCTTCATATCATACTCCAAAGAGGACAATCTCTTGCTTCCTTCCTCCACCTTCTGAAGGATAGCTCTCAACATCTCCTCAGTTGAGGCACCGCCTTCTCCACCCGGAAGTTTAGAACCTGGATCAACACCTGGAGGGACTGTAATTCCGGCATTCGGATTAGCATATAAAAAATTCTCATTCTTTCTCCATGTGTTTTAAGGAGGCTGCTTGCCTCCTTGATATCCTTGTGCGTTCCTCCATTGATTTTGAGGCGGCTGTGGACCTGGAGGTACAAATGGTTGGCCATAAGAAGGCCTTCCAAACTGATTGCCACCTTGTGGATACCCGCCTTGTGGATAGCTAGGCCTTCCCATAAAGTTGGCCTCTTCTTGCTGACTCGTGGGTGGGTCCACTTTCTCATTCACTGCTACATTCCCTCCAACCAGATTCTGCCCCATCTCAAGGTTGCTGATCTTCTCCATCATAGCCATCAACAACTTCCTCGTACCCTCATTCTCTTTCAACTTACAAACTCTCTGAAATTTGGGATCCTCATTCTATGCCCCGACATTCGTGACAATGTTGTCGACGATTTTTCTACATCTCGCTATCCCTTGGTTCAGAAAAGCTCCACTGGCACATGCATCTAGATGGGCTTGGCCAGCCTTGCTGGCTCCACTATAGAAGAATGCCATGATATCTCCCTCGTTGTACCTGTGCTACGAGCACTCGATCAACATGTTCGAGTATCTCTCCCAAGCCTGACGTAAGTCCTCCCCTGGCTTCTGACGGAAATAAGAGATCTCTATCCTCGCTTTAATGGTTCTAGATGGAGGGTAGAATCGCTCGAGGAACAGACGCTCGAGCTCAGCCCATGTGGTTACACCTCCCCGTGGGAGCGTGTTATCATACCACTCCTTGGCTATTCCCGTCAAAGAGAATGGGAACAGCCTGAGCCTCTTGGCATTTTCAGACATGCCGTTATAATTAAATGTGGATGCGATCATCAGAAAACTTCTCAGATGAGTATGAGGATTCTCCTTCCCAACCTCTCCCTTGAATTGATTATCGGTAAGCAGCTTAAGAATTCCTGGGGAAATCGAGAAGTTATTTGCCTCTATAGGGGGCAATGGTACTCCATCATAGTACCTCTGCATTTGAGCCGCGAACCTTCCTCTAATAGCCATATTCTGATCTGCGTTCTGAGGAACGTGTTGAGGATTAGCAGCTGGTACGGGTACTTGTTGGGGTGGTGGTGGTTGATAAGCTGGTGGTTGGTTGTAAACAGGCGGTGGAGGATATGGGTATGGTGGATACGGATAAGGTGGGTATGGGTAGGGATAAGGTAAGTTGTTTGGTGGAAAGTTGTTATGTAGGTAAGCAGGGTTGTTCTGAGGATGTTGGACAAGGTTGTGAGCTGAATTATTTATTTACGTTTGCCCGGGTTTTGGCTCTGGCTATCTGATTAGGCGTGAAATTGTCATGATTCGTAGCTTGAAATACCCCAATCTTGGTCGAGTTTATCGAGTATTTAGAGTCAATTGAGCATTATTTCTACACATTGATGAATTTGTCTCTTTGATGCTCATAGGTGAATAGAGGACGAAAAATGGAGTTCGTAGGACTTTGAATCGACTCAAACGGATGCCCAGATGAGAAGATATTGAAGAAATACGATTGGTATTAGTGCGGACGAGGAAAAGTATTAGTTGGGATGAGTTGGAAGTCACTCGAGTGACTAGGTCGAGCGCCACCGCTCGAGCGCATTGCTCGAGCGCCTAAGACTTACAGAACTTTTCTTGCGCTCGAGCAGCTCGAGCGCCACCGCTCGAGCGATTGTGTCATTCGAGCTACACTACTCGAGCGGGACCGCTCGAGCGTTTTGCTCGAGCAACTTCGGATTTTTGCCTCCGGATGCGTATTTTCGGCCCATTAACTCCCGTTTCGACCTGTGCCTATATATACCTCTTCCAAACACGTTTTGAAAGACCCCGGAACTTTAGAAATAACTTTAGACTTAGTTTTTGGAGAGGAAGGAGAGGAGCAAACTTTATTTACGTTTTGTTGAGGTTTTGCATACAAATTCTTAGTTTCTTTTCGTTTCTTAGTTCCTTTTCATTAGTTTGATTTCTTTAAACACTTTGAAACTTCGTTTTAAGTAATTAAATTTCAGTTCTTAGTATTTATTTCTTTAAACCCTAGTTCATGTTTCATATTTTCGTTCTTCAATTCATTATGTTTATGTTCGTCGTTTCCTCTATTGCTTTTATGTTTGTTAAAACCATGTCTAGCTAAAACCCTTGCATGCTTAGGGTAGGATGAACTCGTAGAAGTAGGTTGTGGATATGTAGTTAGAGTAACTTGTGACGTTAGGTTTTAATTCTCTTGGTTAATGAATTCTTAAAATTAATCTAGACTTCGCTCTTGAATTTCGTTCGAAAGGTGTTAGAGAGAGGACGACCGTATCACTCTTTAACAACGAGTAGACTTAACGAGAGAGTTTAGGAAAGGTTAATTCATCTACCGGTTTAGCGAAGGAGGACGACCGCATCACCTTAGTTAAATTAGGGTCTCATTAATTGAGCACAATCTATTAACTTGTTAGTAGATTAGTGAAGTCGAGTGTTAGGGTAAAGTATTAGGGTTTAGAATCTTGAGCTTTCACCTGGCATTCTTAGACTTAGGTTAATTCTTGTGTGTCACAGTTATTTTGATTATGTACCTGCTCCGTTAGTATACGTAGGGATTCATATCTTAAGCATCACCATCTCCTGTTTGAAAACACACCTTTTGTTATTTCGTTTAATTTTCCTTTTGCATTCGTAGGATAATTTCAATTTAGTTTAATTACTCTTTCAAAAAAATCCAAAAACAATACACTCATATTAACTACGACGCGTAGATCTTCAGGGATATATTCGCATATACACCATCCCTTGGGTTCGATACTACTTGGTCATTATACGTACTTATACTACAGTGAACCCGTCCGCTTGCGGGGAAGCGACTAGTAGAAGTTAGTAAAATCGCTTCAAGTCAATGGCGCCGTTGCCGGGGTTGGCGTTATATGCTTTTTGAATAGGACTTGTAGATAGCTTAGTAGTTAGTAGTGGGTGATTTATTTTCTGTTTTTAATTTTATTCCCATTCATTAGGCAGTTGCGTTTTGAGACATGTCACATCAGCCTAAAAATAATGTGGTGCTGACACATCATTTTGGAGAGGTTTGTAAATATATTATAATAAGATTTGCAATTAATTGGATCGAAATAAATTTTTTTAATTAATTACGAGCGCCTACTGCCGCCACATGGCCGCCGCCTGCCGCGTGCGCCCACAAGCACGCCCATCGCGACCACCATACACGCGACCTCCCACCGCCAACCCACACGGTCAAGCCACCGCCGCTAGCCTCGAAGGCTACCGCGAGCGGTGCGGCCTCCACTTTTCCTCCACCGCGAGCCGTCGGGCGTCGAGCCCTAACTTTGCGCAACCGTGTGCCGCCTCGCAGCGGTGTGCAGCTGCCCGTGTCCGCCGCCCAAAACAGCCAGCGGCGCGCACCCCCTTCTTCCTCCCGACTTAATTCCCGCAGCCCCTCTTTATTTTGGGCCTCAAGTGGCCCAACTAGTTTGGGCCACACTAAATTTTTTTTGAGTATTTTGGGCCTGAAGTCCATGAGCTGGGATTAATTTTTATAAACTTACTCTATTTAATATTTTGGGCATGAAGCTCCAATTTCATGGGATAAAATTAATTTATTAATTGGGCAATTGAATTACATTATTTATTTGGGTCTCATATAACTTGGAAAATATTTTTTTACACTCAAATTATTTTATCAACTTTTTCGAAAAATACTTGAAAAATTAAAAGGTAATAATTCTTGCATATTAATTAAGCCCGAAATTTTTTGGAATTAATTTTAGTATTAGTTCTCAATAAATTTATTATTTAATATGCTTAATTGCTATATACACATGCTTCTATGATTTAATTATCTTGCATGCATTATTACTTTTGCACATAGTCACCATATTATAGTCCGCATATATTGCCTGGGTAGGCGGTGCCCGGTACTTCTCGGACAGTAAATCATGTTTTGGGTAGACAACGTCCAATTCTTGCTACTATGTGCCCTAGAATAATCAAATAAATCATTATTTCTCCGTTGTCAATAAATTGGTCACAGTTCTTACCATGTCACTTTAAAAATTGTAGTGCATAATATCTGATATTACCAAAAGAGAATTTGTTGAGCTTGCTCTTGATGGTAGTAACTACCTGACATGGGTGCTAAATGTTGAGATCCATCTAGCCTCAACTAATATAAGCGGGGCTATTGTCGTTGATTCAAAATCAACTAACGCCCAGAAGGCGAAAGCTTTGATTTTTCTCAGACATCATCTTAGTCAGGACATGAAAAATGAATATCTCACTGAGAAAGACCCCGGAACGTTGTGGAAGTCCCTGAACGACCGTTTCCAACAACAAAATGATATACTCCTCCCTCAAGCTCAATACGATTGGTTGAACCTCAGTTTTCAAGACTTTAAGTCTGTGACGGAGTACAACTTAGCCCTACATCGTATTGTATCCCAGTTAAAACTATGCAAGCAAGATATAACTGAGGCCGGGTTGATCCAGAAGATTCTATCAACTTTCCAAGCTAGAAAACCTTGTACTCCAGCAGCAGTACAGGCTAAGAACTACACTGTACACTCTCAGCTAATTTCTGCACTTTTAGTGGCAGAAAAACACAACCAACTCCTTATGCAAAATCATAACTCGAGACCGGTTGGCTCACAAGTTGTGCCCGAAGCACATGCTATAGCTCAAGGTAGTACAAGTGGTTGCAAGCGTGGAAGAGGGGGGATGAAGTAAACGAACTTGTAGCAAAGACCGAGGTCGTAGTAAATCCGGTGGTCCAGGTACCTCGAAAGATAATCAAGCTCAGACTTGTGGAAAGGCTGCATCTAACACGAACCCCGCTCCTAAAAAATCTAGCACTCAAGATAAGGTTGAACAGTCATGCTACAGATGCGGATGCAAAGGCCATTGGTCTCGCACGTGTCGCACTCTCAAGCACTTCGCTGAGGCTTATCAAATGCAGCAGAAAGACGACAAGGAGAAGACTCCTAAAGTCGAATCTCATCATGTCAGCCTGCCTGAAGCAGACTTTGACCATGAAAACGACGATCTCCTGGGCATAGAGCTCAAAGACTTTGGAGACAATGAGTGATTTGAGTATTTGATTATTTTAGTACTTTATTTTTTTTGTTAAAACAATTTATATTTGGATCCTGTCTTTCGGATATTTTACTTTTATGGATGATATGACATTTATGATTTAGCTTTGATATGTTTACCTTAATATATGTTATCCATCAAATTTATTTGGATATTATTATTCTTATACATGACTTGTAAACATATCAGCTATTAGGTTTGAGCTTTTCCCTCTAGCATAATGGATTCAAATTGTTATTTATGTTTGGTAGATAGCGCCACCACACACACAATATTAAGAGATAGGGAGTATTTTCATAACTTGGTAGAACGTAAGGGGAGTGTAACTACGATAGCCAATGATAATATTATGATAGTGGGTTCCGGAAGAGCTTCCATTGTCCTCCCTATGGGTACTGAACTCATAATTGATAATGCTCTATTGTTCCCACATTCTAAGCGTACCATGCTCAGTTTTAAAGATATAAGATCTAATAGCTATCACATTGAAATTGAAACTGAGAATAATAACGAATACCTTTTGATGACTATTACTCTAGGTAGCCGTAAACAAGTTATAGAAAAACTTCCCTCCTTCTCATCCATATTGTACTATTCCTGCATCCGACCGTCCAATCTCCATCTAGCCATGAATATGAAATTTAATGACCCGAACTCCTTTAAATTATGACATCAGCGGTTAGGTCATCCAGGACAAACTATGATACGTAGGATTCAATCTAATTCCATGGGTCATAATTTTTCGAATAATAGAATCCCTTATATTGATGAAGTTATATGTAATGCATGTTTAATGGTAAATTATTAGTGCGCCCGTCGCGCACCAAAGTGGGACTAGAGTCTCCGGTTTCCTTGAACGGATTCAGGGAGACATTTGTGGATCGATTCACCCAGCATCATGACCATTTCGAATTTCATGGTCCTAATTGATGCTTCCACTAGGTGGACATATGTCTGTTTGCTGTCTACCCGCAATCATGCTTTTGCAAAGCTACTTGCGACTATCGAGCTTCGAGCTCAGTTTCCAGATTATCCAATTAAATTTATTCGCATGGATAATGCTGCTAAGTTTACCTCAAAAGCCTTTACAGGTTACTGTATGGCTCTGGGAATTAAGGTGGAGCATTCGGCCCCCTACGTCCACACCCAAAATGGTCTTGCTGAAGCGCTAATAAAATGTATCAAACTTATCGCTAGACTATTGCTTATAAACTCTAAATTACCCACTTCATGCTGGGGGCATGCAGTCCTACATGCATCACACCTGATAAAAATCCGTCCAACTGTATAAAATGATCATTCCCCTCTATAACTAGTGCATAGGAAAGAACCAAGCATTTCCCATCTGCGTATTTTTGGATGTGCTGTGTATGTTCCGATAACATTACCGAAGCGTACCTCTATGGGCCCACATAGGAAACTAGGTATATACGTTGGATTTGACTCTCCATCCATCGTGAAATACTCAGAACCTTTGTTCGGGGATCAATTAACAGCATGGTTCGCTGACTGCACGTTCGATGGAGATCACTTCCCGGCATTAGGGGGAGATCCGAATTCAAAATTGAATGAATGCCGGGAGCTTACATGGAACATAAGTAATCTTCAGTATCTAGATCCACACACTAGTCAATCTGAACTAGAAGTTCAGAAGATCATTAATTTGCAAAATTTAGCAAACAATCTGCCAGACACGTTCACTGGCCATAGATGTGTAACTAAATTGCATATACCCGCAGTAAATGCACCCCAAAGGATTGAGGTCCCAAGTAAATCAAGTATACATGTCCCCACACGCCAAAAGCATAAAGGACCTACAACCAATATAAACACACCTAAAAGAAAGGCTTGCAAAACTGGTCAGCCAAACGTGAAATATCTAGAAGAGATTCGTCTAGAAAACTTAAAGTGACTAGAAGAGATTCGTCCAGAAGACGAGCATCCTAGTAATGAAGCACGTGCATAAAATATTCAACGTACTAGGACCGCAGAACGACCAGACCCAGATACACTTGAAAATGAAGAAGATCTGGTTGACATAAACATTGAAGTCTCTATTAATTTCATAGATACAGGAGGAACATGTAATAGAAATATTACTGTCGTCGATGATATATTTGCAGCGACAATTGCTCTTTCCGTTATAAATAACGATCTAGATCCAGAACCCAAAACTATCACTGAGTGCCGAAAGCGCTCCGATTGGGTAAAATGGAAAGAGGCAATTGAAGCAGAGCTCACATCACTAAATAAAAGAAAAGTATTTGGCTCTATCATTCGTACACCCGTGTGCGCTATCCCTGTAGGATATAAATGAGTTTTTATACGAAAACAAAATGAAAACAATACTGTGGAGAGATACAAAGCGAGGCTAGTAGCTCAAGGGTTTTCGCAGAGACCCGGTATTGATTTTGATCAAACCTATTCTCCCGTAATGGACGCAATAACGTTCCGCTACTTAATATCTTTAGCAGTTAAAATGAATCTCCAGATGAGATTAATGGACGTTGTAACATATTTATATGGATCACTAGATGCCGACATCTATATGAAAATCCCCGATGGATTTGAGATTCCCCAGATGAGCAATGGAGAAAATCGCAGTATGTATAGCATAAAACTGCAGAAGTCGTTGTACGGCCTAAAGTAATCAGGTCTCATGTGGTACAACCGACTTAGTGAATTCCTCCCGAAGAAGAGATACACGATTGATATAAATTTCCCATGCGTATTCATGAAGAAATCGCAAGGTGGGTTTTGCATCATATCCGTATATGTTGATGATCTAAACATAATTGGAACATGCAAAGAGATTGAAGAAGTCAGTTCAATCTTGAAAGCTTAATTTAAAATGAAAGTCTTGGGTAAAACCAAGTACTGCCTCGGCCTACAGATCGAGCATCTTCCAGGAGGAATTCTAATACACCAGTCAACCTACGTGAAGAAGGTATTGGAGAGATTTCATATGGATAAATCTCATCCACTAAGCACACCTATGGTTGTCCGATCCCTAGAAGTGGATAAGGACCCATTTAGATCAAGAGAAGATACAGAAGAAATTCTGGGACCAGAAGTTCCTTATCTTAGCGCTGTTGGAGCATTACTCTATCTCGCAAATTGTACTAGGCCGGATATTGCATTTGCAGTTAATTAACTTGCAAGATATAACGCTTCTCCTATAAGGAGACATTGAAATGGTGTTAAGCATGTTCTACGGTATTTCCAAGGGTCACAAGATCTTGGACTGTATTACCGAAGGAACCAAGATAAAACCTTGGTAGGTTATGCGGATGCTGGCTATTTGTCTGATCCCCACAATGTCATATCCCAGACTGGTTATGTGTTTTTCTTTGGTGGTATCGCGATCTCATGGAGATCAGTTAAACAAACCATGGTTACTACGTTTTTAAACCACTCAGAGATAATAGCTTTGTTTGAAGCCGCACGAGAATGTGTTTGATTGAGATCCTTGGTAAAACACATTGGTGACTCGTGTGGTATTGCTAAAGGCGATACATCCCCCACTTTTATATTTGAAGACAAAGCAGCTTGCATCGCACAAATGAGTAATGGTTACGTCAAGAGAAACTTGACGAAACATATTTCACCTAAGTTTTCCTACCCATACGAACTCTAGAAGAGTGGTGTGATTACCATTCAAAAAGTGCAATCTAGTGACAATCTAGCAGATCTGTTCACTAAGTCCTTACCTACATCTACTTTTGAAAAATACATTCATGGTATCGGGATGCGAAAGCTCAAAGGATTGTTGTCTTCAGAGGGAGCGGTAACCCCGAAGTAAATCCAGAAGATTAGATCCGGAAGATCAATAAATTACATTCCCCCCTAACTAAATATTTGGTTGCTACCTAGCATGTTGAGTTTTTATGACAAGACATATATGTTATGTCGTAATGTCCAAGGGAGAGTGTTATAAATCCAGCAGATTTATTATATCAAATCTAGAAGATTTAATATGGACATTACTAATGGACTTATAACCTAAACGGGCTTTAGGTTTTATCTCTTATAAATAGATCATTGTACTCAAAATTGTATACACGCATACACACACATATTAGTAAAACTCCTGGCTTGGTACATCCCCAGACGTAGTCGTTATCGATGAACTGGGTGAACAAATTCGCGTCTCTATTTTACGCTCTCAATTTACAACAAATACCATCAAATTTTAAAGGAGTTTTAAGAATCTATATTGAATACCCCTAGATTTTCAAAATCCATAAAAATCCCATAGAATCCTAAATGAATACACCCTCCTAATACTCCCCCATCCAAAATAAGTTTCTGAACTGGGATTAAAGAATATTAATATAAAATAGAGTGTAGTATAAACAATGTGATTGAATAGAGATGATATAATGAAGTGTGAGAATAAAATAAAAAGTAAAAGTGGGGTAGGTAAATTTTCAAAAAATTGCAAAACAAATTTATTGTGGGACACTCGATTAGGAAAGATCGAAAACTTACACTGGGGTAGTATCAGCTGACTAGCTCCGCACTTATATGGGCCCAAAGCTAGTTTGGGTTCATTCAAAATGAAGCCCATTGCATTTTTTATTTCTTGTACTTTAACAGCCCAAGAAAAACGCTTCTGACTCTTACTAAAGACCACTGTTATTTGCACTAGCCTCTGTGTTAAATACACTATCTGGATAAATATACTACTTATTTTTCCAAAATTTTGTAACATTTCGAAAAGAAATTCCGAAAATAAACAAAAAATTCAATTTTTTATTTTTGAAATATTATGCATTTTATTATATTTGAAAAAAATATTCGAAAAAATGAAAAATATTAAAAAAAAAGATTTCGAACAAAGAATAATGTATTCATCCGGCAGTAGTGCAAATAACCTGGGCCCTTACTAAAACGTGTGGTCAATGCGGGCGGCCTTATGAGGCCTGCTGACCCAAACAAACGTGTGGTCAAAATTTAAAAACAAAAGGAATCTTTATTCCATATATTTGCAAGTTTTCTCCCACTTCTCGAAAATGCTTTATTTTGAAATGGAACAATCCTGTGCATTTGACTCCCACTTATCCAATCTCAACCATCCATTTTCTAACTTTTATTATCAACCGTCAATTCTCTCACTGCGGTTAATAGAAGTTACTTCTCATCTCCTCTCTATTCGGCTTCTAGAATTGTCCATTCTCTTATACCAGTCCCGATCAATTCTTTCACTTCACTTCCCTCTGTTTTTCTTCTATTCCAGAATCCTCCATTCTGCTATGCTAAATTATTAACAGATTATTCTCTCTTGCTATGCCAATAGAGAAATTATGTTGTCCACTTCAGATTATCTTGCAATCGATTATTTCGTAGTTTTTTTTAATTGTTGATATTTTTCGGGTTTAACACTCAAAATTTCAAAATTTCGGTCTGGTCTTTGTGTGTGTGAAACCAATTGTTGAAAGTTGAGTGTCCATAAGATCAAATATGTTTAGGCCGGCGGTTGTGAGGTAGAGAAGAATCAGTTGGCACGAATTTGGCCGTTGTTATTCTTCAGTTTGTTTCCTATGCCTGAGTTCACAACTTTTGAATTAAATTTATTAATTGTCTCATTTGATACTTAATAGCTATCCTGGAAACAAACCGGAGCTCGGGAAGGGTATCTAATTTGGTTATGACGCAAGGTATCAATTCACTTTTCATCTATATTTTTCACTCTTTTTTCATAGTGTTTCATCCTTTTAGTCACATGTTTGTTTGCACAAACTCTTCTTCTCTGTTGCATTGTCTTTTATTTGCCCAATTTCAATTAAATTTCATACGACTTCCAAAACATTTCGGATTTTTTCCTACTCTATAACAGACGGGTACTATGTCTCTATCACATGTAGAGTATAATAAACTTGCTCCGTGCATTCTCTACGTTTACTAATTACTAGGTTGGATTCTCTGTTCTTTTTCCCGACTGATATAATTAACTTATGTATGACTATGTTAGCTAATAACATTGATACCGATCTACTTTTTAAATAATATTCTTGGGTTTCATTGACCACATACTTTAGTTGACAAAAGAATTTTGGTATGTTATGTCAAGGAATCGAAAACTCCATGCTCTATCACGAGAGACCACACTTTCTTGAAAATAAATGAGGTAGTTAGATCTGGATTAATTTCATTCACCATGCACGTTGATTGTGGTTTAAAAGACTATTCATTGTAATATTCATGGCCGTTTATGAATTAGGAGTGCGGAAAATGCCGAGAATTTATTTACACAATGTTGCTACTTCATTTCAGTTCTTGATAAGTTGCTTTCATCTTTTAGTATTTGCATGAATTATTATGGTGGTATTCTGTCTTTTATTTTTCAAGACATTGAATAAATTTTTGCAGCAAGTAAGTTGTTTCTGGACACTTAGCATTGTTACCTACTGATCTACATTTGGCTCATTCGCAGAGCCTGTAACAAAGCAGTTTTGGAAGGCAACCTGTTGTGTAATCACTCACAATTCAAATTTTGGCCATTCTTTGACATATAGTCCACAAAAAATGGAGGTTATGACTGTATGTAGCACCTAAACCATTTTTTTATAATCATTTTACTTACATTTCTCCTTCCATCAATTTCATAGCACAAATTTTAGCATGCACTTGAGTGCATGCTTTTTTAAGTTCAATTTTGATTTTTTCAAAATATACAAAAATATATTGAACTGTGTGTTTTTTTTTACAGTTGGGGTATTACTAATTTACCTCTTGGGGTATTACTACTTTTTGCTTGATATATTTTTTCAAAATCCAAGTATATACCATGCACTCAAGTACACACTAAAACTACTCGATTAAAAAATAATAATATAAGTTTTAGGCTCAACCCCGCATGATACGCGGGTTATACGCTAGTATAGTATATTATAAAATATCGAATCTACCAATGTTTCATCCTTTTAGTCACATGTTTGTTTGCACAAACTCTTCTTCTCTGTTGCATTGTCTTTTATTTGCCCAATTTCAATTAAATTTCATACGGCTTCCAAAACATTTCGAATTTTTTCCTACTCTATAACATACGGGTACTATGTCTCTATCACATGTAGAGTATAATAAACTTGCTCCGTGCATTCTCTACGTTTACTAATTACTAGGTTGGATTCTCTGTTCTTTTTCCCGACTGATATAATTAACTTATGTATGACTATGTTAGCTAATAACATTGATACCGATCTACTTTTTAAATAATATTCTTGGGTTTCATTGACCACATACTTTAGTTGACAAAAGAATTTTGGTATGTTATGTCAAGGAATCGAAAACTCCATGCTCTATCACGAGAGACCACACTTTCTTGAAAATAAATGAGGTAGTTAGATCTGGATTAATTTCATTCACCATGCACGTTGATTGTGGTTTAAAAGACTATTCATTGTAATATTCATGGCCGTTTATGAATTAGGAGTGCGGAAAATGCCGAGAATTTATTTACACAATGTTGCTACTTCATTTCAGTTCTTGATAAGTTGCTTTCATCTTTTAGTATTTGCATGAATAATTATGGTGGTATTCTGTCTTTTATTTTTCAAGACATCTTGAATAAATTTTTGCAGCAAGTAAGTTGTTTCTGGACACTTAGCATTGTTACCTACTGATCTACATTTGGCTCATTCGCAGAGCGGCAACCTGTTGTGTAATCACTCACAATTCAAATTTTGGCCATTCTTTTACATATAGTCCACAAAAAATGGAGGTTATGACTGTATGTAGCACCTAAACCATTTTTTTATAATCATTTTACTTACATTTCTCCTTCCATCAATTTCATAGCACAAATTTTAGCATGCACTTGAGTGCATGCTTTTTTAAGTTCAATTTTGATTTTTTCAAAATATACACAAATATATTGAACTGTGTGTTTTTTTTTACAGTTGGGGTATTACTAATTTACCTCTTGGGGTATTACTATTTTTTGCTTGATATATTTTTTCAAAATCCAAATATATACCATGCACTCAAATACACACTAAAACTACTCGATTAAAAAATAATAATATAAGTTTTAGGCTCAACCCCGCGTGATACGCGGGTTATACGCTAGTATAGTATATTATAAAATATCGAATCTACCTTAGGTAAAAGTCGTAACCGACAAGGATAAGCATTATTTCTCACCATACGATCAAGTTGATCTCATCCGTTAATTTCGTCACCAGGCTCTTATATATACCTCAAGCCTCGACGCTTATTCTCAATCCAATTTGATCGATTGTTGTTTGTTGTCCTTTGGTTGATTTTTATTGTGTTTCTGCTTTTGTCGATTATATGCATCTAATGATGGAGTCTTCAATTCGTTTTTCCTCGTGTGTGCGAGTCCTTTCCGATATTGATCATCGTGGTGGTGTATTTGATTGGAGATGGTTGATGTTTGATCTCATCGAATTTTAGTCGCGTCTCTGATTGTGTTGGTGAATTTGATTGAAGATGGTTAACGTTTGATCTTATTGAATTCTAATCGCGTTTCTGATCGTGTTCGTGAATTAGATTGGAGGCAGTTGATGTTTGATCTTATTGAATTCTAATTGCGTTTCTGATCGAGTTGCTGAATTAGAATGGAGGTAGTTGGTGTTTGATCTTACGCGTTTTCTTCATCGGCTTTGTTTTTATTGGTTGATCAGGGTTTCTTTTATTTGAAACGATGCTGGTAACCATGATTTCTTTTGTCGAAGAGCTGGAATAAATTCGATCATGAGGCCAACCCTTTCTGTTATTCTAAGTAGTTCTCTAATATGTGCATCACCTTTTTAGATAACCTAATTAAGTTTGATTTGAGGCAACTTTTCTAATTTTGGTTTCTTTTCTCCATTTGACATGGTTTAGTTTCGAAGAGAACTTGGCATGAGTCTGCATCCTTTCGACCTAGGGTGTTGGTTATCTGGAGTCTCTTTTAACCTTGGTGTGCATTCTTCGCGACATAGGGTGTTCAAATTTATTAGCTTTGCGCCTGGTTTTTTCACGGGATTTTAGGACTTTGCTTGGTTGTCAAAGATTTTTGTGGTGGTCGATAAACCTGTTGTGGCTGCAGATATTGGTACAAACGTTGATAAGTCAGATGTTTTCTTGCGGCTTTACCATATCATATCTATCGTCAATTGTCAAATACGCCCTTCCTTCCAACTAGAGAAAAAAAAATTCATGGTGGTATCTACGCGTATATATACTTCATTTCTGATTTCAGGGAGCCTAAGATAGTTCACCTACATTATGAAACATCTTCTTGTTGGGCTTCTTGTACAGGTTTTTCTTCTCTGGGCGGGTATGCATGACAAGGCACATTAACCTTTTGTCGGCGAATATAATTTCTCAACCAGTATTTAAGTCGGGTTTTCATTTATTTGAATTTGATCTTTTTTCCGCCTCCAATTGGTTCTTATTTCTGTTGATTTTCATTCAAACTTCGAGTTTTTAACTGTTGGGGTCCAATTTTTAATGATAACTGATTTTGAGGTATGATCTCTTATTGAGTTCTCTTATCAGTTCACTTTTTTGTTTATCACTTCAAGTGTTTTTTCTAAGTAATTAATTTCATAATGCAGTCTATCTGGGTTTCTGCTACTATTCAACTTTGGGCCATGCGGGGTACAGTAATATGCATAGTCTGGTTTGTTTCCAATCGACTCTTGTCATTTTGGGTTTGGTTCTTTGACTTTGTTTGCAGAATTTGATGAGAGTTCATATGTGGAGGACTTTTGAATAGCTTTCTCGTTTGCTGTACGATGTTTATGTTGGTGCCTCATTACTTTGCAACCAGCTTATTGTTGTGGTTCCAAATTCCTTTTAATTAGTTAGGCAGTTGCTAAGCCTCTGAATCAGAAGTCGTATATGCTCATGTTGTTTATGTAGGAAACCGCAGCCTCTGCCTTAGCAAGACTACCCGCCCTTGGTTTAGTAGCTGGTTCTGCAATGTGTTTTTGGTCCATTCTTTTTTTCCTTGGGAACATATTTGAATCTCTCTAATATGAATTTACATAGCGTGCATGCAATTAAAAATGCATCTCTGAGGTTTTCAAAACTTATTATAGGTTCCGTAATGGTGGTAATTGGAAACAAATGGGCATTGAAGTGGCTCTAATTGGCGACCTATTCAGGATTGGTTGAAGTAGCTCGGTTTTGCAAAATAAACTTAATATACTTATATAATAAATTTAATTATTATTTTGTGAAATGATGTGGTTGATTTCTGGCCTCAGCGTAGGAAGGAAAAATTCATAAAGTCATCTGATGGAGAATGGCATAAGTAATAGTTCTTGCCTAAGGTTTGGTAGTTAAAAGCTTTTTTTGTTTTTTTAATTTTAATGTTTTGTCCAATCGTAAAATATTCTCCCTTGCTTTGTCTGTTTTATTTTTGTGATCTGCGGGGAATCATGGATAAATACAATCTAATAAGAGCATATAATGAAAATGTAATCTGCATGCTCTACTATCTTCTGAAATATGATTCCTTAACCTAATATATTTGATTCTTTTTCCTAACTAACCTTGTCCTAAGCTGTAGTGTTCTAAACTTCTAATAAAGTGAATTTTGTCGTCTATCGAAACTCAACAATCTCTATGCTTGTTCAAACCCGGAGGTCTTCTATTTTACAGGAGGACTGTACCAATCGACTCATATTCTGTTTCTTGTTTGTCTTGATCAGAGGAGAAATCTTCGACAGGACCTTGTATGTAATAGTATCTACTTGCAGGGGAATTTCGTCCACGTTTCATCCCCAGGATTCCCCAGGAATAAGACGATCGAAACCATTGTTTTAATGATTTTATGATTTTCGGGGTATGAAAAATCAGGTCACTCTTGAATTTGGTTTCAAGTTTCCTTTATTTTCCTTCTAACTACATTTTAATTATCTACGCACGCATGATTTGGTATGGATGTCTGAAGATATTTTGGTGGCTGATTTGTGCTATTGGAATATATTTTAGTAGACAAGTTATGGTTTGAAATACTGAAAGCTGGAAATGACCAATTGGTTTTTTGTTATCCTTCAGTTTTTGGTATCTCCTTCAATGCTGAAGATTGTCTTATGTAGATAGGGTTCATAAGAGCTGAACTGTGGAGATAGTTTTCGAAGTAAATTCTGGAAATGAACCTATTTTTTTGTTATCCTTCAGATTTCGGTATCTCATTCAAAGGGGTTCATAAGAGCTGAACTGTGGAGATAGTTTTCGAAGTAAATTCTGGAAATGAACCTATTTTTTTGTTATCTTTCAGATTTCGGTATCTCATTCAAAGCTGAAGATTTTGTCTTATGTAGGGTTCATAAGAGCTGAACTGTGGAGATAGTTTTCGAAGTAAACCCAAATGAATGTCATCGTTTTCCGGTTAAATGATGTGTCCGTGGTGAAGGTCATTTTGTTCTTAGTTTGGCTAGCTCTTGTTTGTATTCAATCTACATAAAAGTCAACAACTGCGTCCTCTGTGTTCTACTCTGTGTGTTGTCGAATGTGCTCTGTTTTGCTTTATTCTTGAGGGTCCTCATGTGCTTGTATTCTTCTCCAGCTACTGTCCGCGGATATATCTTCAATCTTCGTGCTCTTCAGGTCCTGTCTGAAGAGGTCTTCCTGTAATCGTCCGTACTCGTGGTATTTTATGTCAGATTGATACAATGATCAAGAATACACTTCTGAAATTATTAATGCATCCTATATATATATCTAGTGAGTTAATTTTGTGAAAATAATAACAGATAACATGCAGAAGACGGTTTTGGTTTGTTGTGAAAAGATGTTCTCTGTGGAGTGTTCCAAGCTTCAGAAGTTTGTTCATCACAATTCATAATATTCGGCATGTTTTTGTTGGCTGGTATCATTTATTTTGTTATTTGGACGCATATATATTTTCCTGTTGGTTTCGGTTTTCAAAAATTGTTTTGTTTCTGTCTTGAGGGCACTGGAGTTTTGGTTTGCCTGGTCCTATTAAGCCTGTCGTAGTCAATTTCTTTTGTAGTGCCCCCACTGTAGATCTGGATCTGCCCAGGAAGATTTCACAATTATTGAGTGCAAAGATGTGTCGTGTATGTTGTCTGGCTAGGATAAGTGCATAGCAAGGCTTCCCATGGTTGTGTTTGCCATTTTCCCCCAGCTGGTTCTGCAATGTGATTTTGTTGCATTGTTTTATTCTTAGAATAGATTATATAGCATGCATGCAATTAACAACACACCTCTGAATTGTTTTAAACTTATTATAGGTTCTTTAATGGTGGTATTTGGAAACAAATGGACATCAGAGTAGCTGTATTTGGCAACCTTTTCAGAATTGATTGGAGTAGCTCGGTTTTACAAAAATCTTAATTTACTTCTAAATTTTTTTCGTAAATTTTATTTACTTTTTTCTGATTTGATATGGTTGATCTTCTGACCTCAGATAAAGAAGGAAAATTTAAGAATCATCTGATGGAGAATGGCATAAGTTCATAATTCTTGTCTTAAGGTTTGGTAATTGAAGATCTTTTTATGGTTTATACAATCATTAAATATTTACTTGTTTGTGTTAGTTCTTTAATCTGCCGGTCTTTAAACCAAATATATTTTGTTATTTTTTTCTAGTTAGCCATGCCGTTAGCTCTAGTGTTCTAAAAGAATTTTCTTGTACAACTCGCAATCTTTAAGCTGGTTCAAATTCTAAGACCTTTTGATGTTCCAGGAAGACACTACCAATTGGTTCATGTTCCTTTTTTTTTTTCTTGATCAGTAGAGCATTCCTTGACAAAAACTTGTTATGTCTTTTCCCGAAAGTCTTCCATGTTCACTATGTCATCTCCATGAACTTGTTTTAATGATTTTGGGTGTGCCTTATTCTTCTTATAACCTTAAATTTGGACGAGTCAGATGCCCCTTCAGAATTATTCTATCCCTCTCTTATCTCTTCAAGGTTTAAGCGTATGATTTTCCGTGATTTGGTTAACTTTTTTGTGAACAAGGAATGGTTTACCTTGCCGAAATATTGATTTGGAATGAAATGTATTATCCTTCAGCTTTTGGTACCTCATTCAACGATGCAGATTTGTGTTATGTAGGGTTCATAAGAGCTGAAAGTGTTAGGTTCATCTATTTCCGGTTAAGTTGTGTGTCCATGGTGAAGGTTATATTTGTTCTCAGCTTGGATAGCTCTTACTTATTTGTATATTGCATCTAACAAGACTCAACAACATTGTTCCCTGTGTTCTACTGTGTGCTAGTTGTCAAATGTGCTCTGCTTTTTTCTATTCGTGACAGGCCTCGGGTGGCTAGTATTCTTCCCTACCATGTTTGTTGTCCGTCGCTGTCCGTGGGTGTTTCAGTACCATGTTCCTACTGTTCATGCCCTGACTGAAGAGGTCTTTCTATAATCTCCAATGATTACACCAAGTTTTTGTGGTATTTTATGGCAACATTTACTGGTTATTATTGTATCTAGTGAATTAATATTGTCAAAATGAAGTAAAATAACGAGAACATGGTTATATTGGATTTGATCTGTTTTGAGAAGCTGTTATTCTGTGGACAGCTCCAGTCTTCAAAAGCTTGTTCATCACAGTGCATGATGTTCGGCGTGTTTGTATCGTCTGGTATAATCCGTTTTGATGTTTGGGTTGGTTTTGAAGCCTGCTTTGGTTGTCCTCTTCTTTTTCCATGCCCCTTTGTAGAACTGATTCTGCCTGGGAAAGATATCACAAAATGCAAGTGCAACCGTTTCAGATTTGGTTGGAGCAACTCAGTTTCGCGAAATTCATTATTTACTCCTTAAATAATTTATTCTTAAGTCAATTTTTTATTTTTTGTTTTTTTATTTTCAATGTTGTGATGTGATGATGTGATCTTTTGACCTCAGCTAAAGAAGGAAAAATGCACATATTCATCGTATGTAGAATAGCACAAGTTCATAGTTCTTGTCTTGAGGTTTTGGTAGGTAAAGATTTCTTGTGTAATAACAATTTACTTGCACTTGCTATGATTGTCTTCTTTCTGTAATCTGCCTGTAATCATTTAGGTTGTTGGTTCTTTTGGTTTAATTTCTATTTTATTGCTTGAAAGATGTGTTCCAACAAAATATTTTTCATGGTAATAAGTAGGGGTATGAAAGGCTCAGTTGATCATATTAGTATAATCCGTTTTTTACAAGGTTAATAGCTAACAAGTATAAGCACTATTAGGGGATTCAGATGAACTGGATTGACAAAATTTAATCTAAAGAGTGAATTTGCATGCTTTTTACCATTTTTAACCTAACTAATAAATTTGATTCTTTTTCCTATTTAACCTTGTCCTAAGTTGTAGTGTTCTTGTGGTCACAATCTTTATGCTGGTCCAAATTGGGAGGTTTTTGATTTTACAGGACGGCTGCCAATCGATTCACGTTCTGGTTCTTGGTTTTTTCTTGTTCAGTGGAGAATTCTTTGACTGGAACTCGTACTGTAATTATCATCTTCTTTCAGAAAAGTTTCTTTCATGATATCTGTGTCTTTTTCCCCAGGAGTTGGTAGATAAAAACCCTTGTTTTAATGATTTTCGGGTGTGCAAAATCAGGTTATTGTTGAATTCGTTGTTTACTCTATTCTCCTTGAAACCTTAAATTTGGACCAGTCGCACACCTCTTTGTAATTATTTTCCAGCTTTTGTCTTGTTGCATCTTCAATCAAGATTTATAAATGCAGATCTGTTGAACTCTGATGCTTTTGTTGAGAGTCTGTGAATCTATCCTACTCCAGTTCTTTCGTGATTGTGTACATAGGATGTTCCGATGTAAGTGCTATCTTCATGATTCGGTATGCACGTCTCCTAAATGTTTTGGTGGCTGATATATGCTTTTCGGATGTGCGGCTTTTTTAGTAGACAAGTTATGGTAGCCTTGCTGAAAGTTGGAATTGAACCGAAATGTATTATGCTTTTGGTATCTCATTCGGTGATGAAGATTTGGTGTTATGTAGGGTTTATTATAGCTGTACTGAGGAGATAGTTTCCGGTTCTAAGTGACGTGTCCACGGTGAATGTTGTTTCGTTCTTAATTTGTCCATTGTTTTTCATTTTGATTGAATCTACATGAAACTCAAGTGTTGTGTTCTTCTGCCTATGCGAGTTGTCGAATGTCCTCTGCATTGTCTCTTGAGGAGCTTCGTGCGTGCTAATATTCTTCTCCACACTATTCGTCATCTGCCACTGTCTGTTGGTATATTCTGGTGGTTTTGGTTTTCAACAATCTTTTTGTCTTGTGAATGCACTGGAGTTCTGTTTTGTAGGGCCCCCTTTGTAGAACTGGATCTGCTCTGAAAGATTCTTAAATTAGCAAGTGCAAAGATGATCATTCCGGCATGGAGAAGTGCATAGCAAGATCTCCCATAGTTCTGTTTTGCCATATTTCCCTCAGCTGGTTCTGCTATGTGTTTTTGTTCCATCCTTTTCTTTAGAACCAATTTGAATAAAATTATTTAGCATGCATGAAATTTGAAACATATCTTTAAATGTTCAAAACTTATTATAGGTTCTATAATGGTGGTATTCAGAAACAAAATGGGCATTGGAGTGGCTCTACTTGGCAACCTTTCAGAATTGATTGGAGCAGCTCGGTTCTGCAAAATTCTTAATTTCTTAGATATTTATTTGTAAATTATATTTTTATCTTGTGATATGATGTGGGTGATCTTCTGACCTCAGCTACAGAAGAAAAATTTCACAAATCCATCTGATGGAGAGTGGCATGAGGTCATAGTTCTTGTCTTAAGGTTTGGTAGTTAAAAGATTTTTTAGTTAGTCCAATCTTATAATATTTCCCCTTGATATGTCTGTTCTTTCTATAATCTGCCGGGAATAAAAAAAGTACCATCTTCTGAAGTTTAGTGTTCTAAAAGTATATATTCTTGTGGCCACAATCTTTATGCTGTAGTATATGTTCTGTGCCTTCATACTCTGGAATTAGTAGACCGAAACATTGTTTTAATGAGTTCTGGGTGTGCAAAATCAGGTCATTGTTGAATTTGTTGTCCAGTTTGCCTTATTTTCCTTAACCTCAAAATTTGGAAAAGTCAGCTTATTTCTTTTTGCATCATCAGTTGAATATGCAGATCTGAGGAACATTCTGGTCCTTTAGTGGTGAATTACTCTGTCAGTTCCTTCGTCTTGTGACTGTGACCACGATATAAATATCTCTGCATGATTTAGGCGTATGATGTTCTGCTGTAGGTGCTGTTTTCATGATCGCTATATACATCTTCAACATGTTTTGGTAGCTGATTTATATATTGGAATATTTGAACTTTCTAAAAGTCAGGTTATGGTTTGCCATCCAGAAAGCTGGAATTGGACCAGAAGTTATTATCCATCTGTTTTTGGTATATCATTCGAATGACAAAGACAGTGTTTGTTTTAGGGATTGGTCTAGGAGTTTGAGTTGTATTTGGAAAGATAGTTGAGCTTGGTGGTAGTTTTAGAGAGCAAATTACAGTGCCTATTGTAAACAAGGGCATGGCTTATACCCTCACTGTTCTTATTCGCTGCTCAAAAAAAAATTCGAATGGCAAAGACTTCGTGTTATGTTGGATTCATAAGAGCTGAACTGTCTATATAGTTTCCGAAGTAAATCAAAGTGAATGCCATCTGTGTCTGGTGGTTAAGTGATGTGCCCACGGTGAACGTCGCTTTGTTCTTAATTTTGCTGTCCTGACTGAAGATATCTTTCTATAATCTTATATGATTACATTCAGCTTTTGCTGTATTCTATGACAGTTATTTGATTCGGTGGTCAAGGATAACATTCTTGGTGAATTAATATTATGATCATGAAGGTTTCTCATAGGATGCTGCTGTTGTGGGTTTCAGATTGGGTCTTGCACAAAGGATGGAGTGGTAATTTATTATCTTCCTTTGATTTTCTTCCACTTGGACTCTGTTTGGTGTATGCAGTTGGCCAGATTATACTGCTGTTTGATGCTCGAGGGTTCTGTTGATTCCGTGTCGCTGCACTGTTCATTGTTGTCAGCTCCGGAGGTTGTCTGTATGTGATTATCAACTTCTTGTGCATTTACTCTGGTGTTGAATAGTTAATATGGGATATAGATGTCCTGTTGGAAATTATCATAAAAGAAATATGATATCCTTGCTGTTACTTGTGGAGTTCTGTAGACGATTACAACTGCAGCTCTGCCTAGGAAAATGTTAGCTACATGTTATCTTTTGCATGAACTGGTGTATGCCTTTCTTTGCTAGCATGAACTCTTGTACTAGGTTCCTGTGCTAATTCAACTCTCAGCATGATGGAAATGGTGCGCTGAGAGTCAGGAAATGTGTGTACTGGACTTGTGATTTGTCATGTGGTGCCACACTATTCCACATCATTATATTATCTAATAAGTAACTCAAATCTCTAAAAAGGCTACAATGTGAAATCTCGGTGCATTAACTTAGCTGTGCTTTTCATTTGTAGTGCATAATTTCTGTTTCATGAAGGTATACTATGTATTTTTAATTCTTTTTAGTTGTGTTCTAGATTAACTTGTTTAACTCCGCCTGTGTTGCATTTGCTCACAGCCGGTCCCAAGCCCGGATTAAGGAGGAGGGTCAAGATTAATTGGTTCTGGTTACCAAAATTGTGTATCTGAGCTGTTAAAAAACATTCTGTTATTTAAGGTATTTTGAAACAAAAAAGGCCACACTGTAAGACTTACCTTTTCAGAACTGGTTGGAGCAGCGTTGGTATTACAATCATCTTCATTTACTTGTTAATTATTTATTTCATGTATCATGTGGGTGGAGACCTCCTGATCTCATCTAGTTTTTATCCGAAGGTTTTGTAGTTGAAGATTCTATATGGTGTTTAGTTAAGCATAAATATTTATTTCATGTATCATGTGGGTGGAGACCTCCTGATCTCATCTAGTTTTTATCCGAAGGTTTTGTAGTTGAAGATTCTATATGGTGTTTATTTAAGCATAAACTATTTAACCTTGCTATCATTCAATGTAATCTTCCGAGAATATGGTTTGGTTACAATATTTAGCACGGAAATGCGTTTTAGTAAGTGAGTTAGTTGCAGTGGTAGGATTTAGATGAATTGGATTCATTTGCCAATATAATCTCGAGTTAAGGATGAAATAATGGATCTCTAAATATGATACTCCTCTTTAACCCAATATTTTGGTTCTCTGAAGTGTTTATTTTGTTGCTGTCTCAGTCTTGAAATTAAATACTTTAAGATTGGTCAAATGCTCGATATCGTGAGGTGGCTGTATCAGTAACTTGCAGTCCTGTGTATCTTTGAGCAAAGGCATAGAGCCCTTCGCTACTGTCACGATCGTCATGCACTTCAGTTCTGTGAACAACTACAGTGTCTCCTTAAAGTTTTCGGTTCAAATGTATGAGGTGCATTGGAGAGCTTTGACACATAGTTCCATATAGTCTTGTCAAGGTTATCACATCTTTCTCCAATGTTTACGAATTCATCATTGCACACACAGGTAACGTTTGCATTCCCAAGCTCACAAGAACAGTGAATGCAGCAGACCTTTACCTTGGGTACCATTGGATACATGGCACCAGGTAAAAGAATCTTTCCCCAAACATTGTGGAGTATGCGTCGGAAGGTTTAGTATCAAATAATCAAGAATTCTGTCACTACTCTCCTTACTCTCTCTGCTTTTGCTCCTTCATTTGCAGAGATAACTTTTCACCAAACCGATGATCTGGTCTTTCAAAGATACAATTCGATTATCGGACTAGCTCTGGAATGCACAGCGTATTTGCCAAGAAAGCCAGAAAAATGGAAGATGTGCTTGCAAGTATCAGCAACATCAAGTTGAACTTGCCACATCTACAACTTACTTGTTGGAAGGTGCAACTCTCTACTTGAACTAGATATTTGTTGTATGGTACTCTCTCCATTTCAAAATAAATGTCTTTTTAGGTTTTTTTACACATATTAAGATACCTAATATTCATCATGATTACCCCTATACAACAATAATTAAAAAAAAACAATTAATTTTATTGGTTCAAAACAACCTATAAGCTACTTTATATGCATTGAAAAATGTTTCAAAGGCTAAATGACATTTATTTTGCAAAAGATGCAAAATGCTAAAAAATATTTATTTTGAAATGGAGGGAGTACTTGGTAGGACGTTATATATTTGTCGAATATTGGATAACCATCCCACGTTTTTTATTATATGAAATTTGTTCTATTAAAAGTGCACAAAATACAAATCCAGATAAAATTTGGATAACCTCCACGTTTTTTATTATGAAATTTGTTCTATTAAAAGTAGGCAGCTTGCGACGCCTTCGTGTACTACACGTGGCGTCCAATCGCCTAGTCGATCACATTCCTCGGAGCCTTGGATTCTTGAGGAAACTCCATGACTTGGATTTGTCGAATAATTACTCAAGTGGAGATATTCCGACAAGTCTATCCACATGTGTACAACTCAAGAGGTTTAATATGTCGCATAACAATCTAACTGGAAATATTCCGCCAGAATTTGGAAACTTGACAAAACTCGAGGATTTCATTTTAGAACCACCGATTGCCAGGTACGTTTGCATGTTAATTTCATCACATGACTATGGCTTATTAATTATTAAAAGAAATTGTCTTACATATGAAATAAATCCCCTCTTAATATTTGAGTCGTACTATCTTTAGAAACCCACCGGACATTATAACATTGCAGGGACGGAGCCACATAAAAATTCTTTTTATATACTAGATATATACTATAGTTTCTAATTAATGTAGCTAAATGATGGTGCTTCATGTGAGTGCATAATTTATTTCTTCTAGGGACCAGCTTTCTATTCAAAGCATCCATTTGTCTTTTTTAGTACTCAGGCCTTTTTTTTTTTTTTTTTTCTCTTTTCTCTTTTATTTTTTTAATTATAATTCATTCTTAAACCTGGCAATTAGTTTTGAGTCCTTTTAAATTTCTTTCTCAATAAATATGAATACAATAAAAACTATTAAATTAATTACTGGCTAAACACTTTTTATTACAAGTAGAAATTTATCATTAAAATAGAACATTTTAATATTAAAATTGAGCCAATTTTTCTAATGCATTCATCGTCCAACTAAAATAATATATGAAAGTTGAAATTCGTCACTGAAATGAAATCATGAGAATGTGAATTATTATTGTACAAAGTATATAGTGAAAATGGTCCATACATAAACTATTAAAGGGTATTACAGTAAAACCTTTATAAATTATTAGGACCAGAAAAATTTATTATTTATTATTTTAGAGAGATATTAATTTATCTATAAATTAATAATTTATTAATTTAAAGATGGTTTTCCAAGTACGATGAATAAAAATTATATTTTTATAAAAATGGGCCATTGAATTAATATATGCATTATATACATTGAACTACCAATATATAAATGTCACGCCCCAATTTTCATAGAACAGACATTTTAAAAAGTAGTTACAATAACTAATTTGTGCGCGACTAAATTTAAAATTCAAATGTATAATGGTAAAGAACAACGGCTATAATTTAAAAAGACTAACGGTAACTAGCAATGACTATCAAATTTGACAAAAATATTTTAACTAAAAACTTATAACACCCGTACTTTTAAAAACTGAAGGGAATCACAAGTAAGTCTAAGTACGTAGAAATACTAAAAACTCAGTCAAATATAGACTTGAGTATTTTATTTTAGGTATAGATAACATCTAGGATTCGTCTCTGATTTGAACGCAAAATACTAACTTTTTCTATTAGTTACCCCATAAGAGTATGAGATCCCTATAGTATGGGCAAGCATAGGGACCGAAAGTGTGTATGCGAGTAAATACCTGGAGATGTACGTCTCGTAACTAATATGAATGTATATTTTGGATTTAATAATTATATTATACTACTGTATATTCTACTTCTATGCTAATAATTAAATTAAACAGAATAAATAATTTGGTTTTAATGCAAATACGGGATGATGATGCTAGGAATATGAATTCCTACGTATACTAACGGAGTTGGTACAATAATTAAAATAATTGTGATGTGCAAGTAATAATCCTAAGCGTACTCAAACTAGACAATCAACTTCACTAATCAAGCACAAGATTGAAAGACTAAAAGCTCAAGAATTAACCCTAATACTTCGTCCTATCAACTTACTTCACTAATCCAATAATCAAATTATATGGATTGTGCTTAATTATTGAGGCCCCAATTTAACTAAGGTGATGCGGTCGTCCTCCCTAGATAAACCGGTAGATGATAAATTCCTTCCAAAACCCTTTCCTTAAGTCTATTCGTTATTAAAGAGATATGGTTGTCTTCTTTCTAACAATTTTCGTACTCAATTCCAAGATTATTCTAGAGTTTATTTAAAAAATTCAATTAATTAAGAGAATCAAAACTAAACATCACGAATTATCCTAATTACATACCAATATTCTACTTCTACGAGTTCATCCCATCCTAAGCATGCAAGGGTTTTAGCTTAACATGGTTGATTGAATAACGAAAACAATAACAAGAACAATAAACATATGAATAATTGAATTAACTAATAAAATCAAGAACATAAACTAAAAAATAATTTCAAGTCTCAAAATAAATCTATATAAATCTGAAAAACTAGGGCTTATAGTCTAAAATACTTAAGAAAGAAAGAAAGAACTAAACTAAAAAGTAACTATGAATTCGTAAGTTAAAACCTCGATTACAAGTTGTAAAACTCTTCAAACCTCCTTCCCAAGCTCTCTCCTTCAAAAAACGAGTGTAAATAATTGTAGATATGTGTTAATATGTAAAAATATGCTTGGAAGGGGTATATATAGGCTTTGGATCGAATTTGGGCATTTTTGGGCCGAAAAAATATGCGTAAGTGCTCGAGCACAGACATTACTCGAGTGCATAGGGCTCGAGCTAGTGTCACTCAAGTGCCCCTCTCTTTCTAGAGCAATTTTGGTGCTCGAGCTGCCTTGCTCAAGTGCCTAGGGCTTGAGCTATCCTTCTACTCGAGTGCTTTCTCGAGCGCTCGAGTGCTTAGGGCTCGAGCTCGCCTGCTCAAGTGCTTTCAGGCTTCAGTTGTTGTACACTTGTTCGAAAAACCTTCATATCTTTTCAATCGGGAGTCCGTTTTGGCCGATTCAAAGTCCTACGAACTCCTCTTTTCGCTCTCTATCCAAATATGAGTATAAAAGAGACAAATTCATCAGTTTATTAAAATGATACTTAAATGACTCTAAACACTTATAAAAAACACTCAAAACATGGGCAAATCGGGCACCAAAACATAACAATTTCACGCCTAATCAGTCTTCCATGTAACAATTTCACATTTCCACATATATTTTGCCAAATATTGCCATAGAACATTGCCATAGAACTTTGCCAAACATTTCCATAGAACTTGGGAGCACGACGGGTTAAACCCGAAGACCCGTCGATCCCAGCCCACAAATAGGGCCCCTAACTATTAGACTTTGCTGAGCACGGCGGGATTCACCCGAAGACTCGTCAGTCCCTGACCATAAATAGGGTCCCTGGCTATTAGTAACTTTGCTATAATAACTTCATCATTTGCATAACATTGAAAAACAATTCACATAGTAGATAACTTAAGTATTTACTTAGAACATATAACACCGAATAACACATGCAAAAGGGTTCTACTAACCACGGTAAAGAATAAAGCAATAAAATCCCACCTCGAATCCGGAAGCAAGAAACGTTAAGTAGAAAGCTCGTAGGAACTTACTCCTTGAAATTGCCGTTACCTTGCATTAATTATTACAAATGTTTAATTAGTATAGCCTCTTAACATGTAGCCAACTTACTGGAATTGAATAAACTCCAAAGATGAAAAGATTAGGGCTTAAACACGTTATTAAGGAACTAATTATAAATCATGGGACTCAGTTTTGGGCAAAATAATCCCAGAATTCTAGATTCCCAAATTAAACCCAGGAAAATACATCTCATTTATAAACAATCTTAAATCATCTTATCCTTACCTCACATATTGAAACAGATCAATAGGATATCTTGATTTGCTAAAACTATCCATCCAAAACCAAGTATATCATCTAGCATATAATCTGTCATATTCAAATTGTGTCCTAATATGATTCCTAATGTAACTTTGCATAAATCCTTATGGAGCATGTAAATTCTGCCTAACAACCAACTTGAAACCTCCATTCTGAATTCTGCCTAATTGGCCACCTAAATTCTGACCACCATATCATCTTATCACCACCAAATTAAAATATTACGAACAAATATATTGGACAAACAGAAAGTTGTTGAGAAAGAAGTCAACGTAATAATGCTATTTTTCATAATTAATTTTTACTAGGAATATGCAATATCTTGTAACACAATATTTATTCTGTGTTAAGGATAATCCAATGAATCAATTTTTTGTCTTTTTTGTTCTTTATCAATTATAGTTAATTGATCAGTGTCAATTTTTTTTGTCATCTTTGGCTGAAATTTAAATTTCCCCCTAATTGAATGTGTGTAGTTCCAGTGTGCATTTGAGTGTATAATGAATTTTGAAAAAAAAAATGATAAATACCCCAAGAAGTAATTAGTAATACTCCAATTGCAAAAAAATACAGTTCGATATATTTGTGTGTATTTTAAAAAAAAAAAATTAAAATTGAAGTGAAAATTGAGTTTAAAATTCAAGTGCATACTAGAATTTGTGATTGAATTTTGGTATTTTAGTCCCACGGGCCTAATTGATTACATTCCTCCAGCCAAATGCACTAATGGCCGGCTTTAGATGAATAGCGATTCATCCAAAAAAAATCGAATTTCCACCACCCCCAATCCCAATCCTCACAGCACCACCTCTAAAGTCTAAACCACAGATGGAGCTGTGGCCAATTTGAATTTGGAAAACAAAAATGACAAAAATTTAAATTTATGGTATTGAAAATATTTCCCTTGATTATGCATGGAGAATTAGTATGAGAAAAAAAAAAAAAATGCTGAAAAAAAGGATTCATTTGAAATAAATTCATTCTCTTGGAATCAAGCAATAATTTTTCCAATATAAATATAATTGACAAGTATGACCTTCCATCTCATATGCTGAGACGGTATTTTTCATTACTTGAAGAGAGAGCGGTCTATTACAATATTATGGCACTCTTGAGATACTAAGTGGTCTTTCTGATATAATACTACTATTTTTTAAATATTTGATATATATTATCCAAAGTAATCATCTCGGACTTGTCAAAGTCTTTGTAAATATATTGTGAGTAGCAGAGTCATACGGGCGAGAATAAATTATGTTAATATGATAATATAATTCTCAAACTACTCCTTAACTTTTTAAAAGACAAATAAAATCCTCCCACAGCTACATTTTGAAGGGATGTTCCAAATGGTAATGGTATATTGTAAGATTGTGTGTAATACTTAATTAGTAGCAACTCTGCAGGTGACAAACAAATTAATCCGCAAGGTAACTCTTACACCTCCTACTTAATATCAAAATTCGTAACTTAGTTCGTGCCCAATTTTGATCGGGTGCTTTTTTCAAATTTAGTCAATGTCAATCATTTTTGCCGGAAGTTTGCACCTGACACACAATTAAATTGGGATCTAGAGATAATCATTTCCCAGATATAATTAACAACTGGAGCTTCAAAGTATATTCGAGGTATGTTATATCCTATGATTATCATTCACCTATATTAGAGATCAATCAAAGATGGAAGTTTTAGGGAATTTTTGACTTGTTAGGTTGGGATTGAATTTTTTCTGCTATTAGGTTTGGATAATTTTTTTGAAGAGGATCTCCTGTGTGCAAATATTTTCGGTACAGGAGGGGATCTCGATCCCACTTTTTAAATCGGGTTGGGATTCGAGATATTTTCACTCTTAATTTGAAATATTGATGGGATTTGGATTGTGGTTTATTTTAACAAAATTGATCTTTAATGACAACAATATTATTATGTCTTTTCATTATTGCTTCTCTGGCTAAAAAAATTTAGTGATAGAAAATAGTGTATAATTAATGACAAAATCTCCTCATTAAAAATTGTTTGTTGTTATTGAAGACTTTTAGCTGGAGAAACAATAAGGATAGAATTACTGTTACTAAATGTCATTTTTCTTGCAGTGCTATATTCTCTATCCTTTTTAGTTGTAATTGGTTGAATGGCCAGGATAAAAAATGTCAGAAAAATGGTGGATGAGCACGGGCCTCAACAAACCTAGTACTTTGAAATACGAAGAGAAATTTTGTGGGAAATGTTATGCGACCCTTCAAATTCGAGTAGATTTGTCCAGAACTTATAATCATCAAAAATTATATTATTATTGTAAGCAACATGCATTCCATTCATGGTGTAATCCGACAACTGAAAAGGAGTTTCACGAAGAAGTGGCAGCCAGCAACGGCATCAACAAAGATCTCAAAATGAGAAAGACGTTGGAGTTAATGAACAATTCATTGCATGAATTGTCACTTCTATTGAGAGTCATTATGATTATTGTACTAATGATTATGATTCTTGTCATCGCAATGATGATTTTGATTAAATTAAACTAATGTAATATATCTGTTTAGCATGTTTTTTTATGATATTATTTATAATGTGAATTTTGGTTTGGATGCCGCTATTCATCCACATAAAAATGCTTTGTTTACTCATATTTTTTTAACATAATTATACTTTGCATATAATAGTACATCACAAAACAACAAATTAGGATATCAAATTGTAACCCCGCCCCTTTATGTGATTTTTTATATAATTCTAATTAGTTAAGTGCTAATTTAATTGTATGTGGTCACATAACTTAAAGCTCATGAATTTCAGTTTTACTCATTCCCACGTCATCAAAAGTAGTCTCAAAAGTTTCCATTTAAAATCACTTTTGTTCCGAACATTTGGTTGACCGCCCATTGATAGAAAGAATAAAAAGTTTGGGACCAAATGTGAGGTGGAGGTTGAGTTTAATTACTGACACGACTACAAATTCGAACTAAGATAGCTGTACTTGGACAGCCATTAAAAAAACCGCTCTCCAAGAGATAGATTAGAGAGCGGTTTTACAAAATTTATTTAAAAAAAAAAAAAACAACTAAGACAGCGGTTATAAACCGCTGTCCAAGATTTGAACTAAGAAAGCGGTTTTAAACCGCTGTGCAAGAGGTGAAAGCTAAGACAGCGGTTAAAAACCGCTGTCTAAGGTGTAACTTAAAGAGCGGTTCAAAACCGCTATCTAAGTGGTTCTTGGATAGCGGTTAAGAACCGTTGTCTTAGATAATTACTTGGAGAGCGGTTATTAACCGCTTTCTAGGTGTTTGACCTCTTTTACCCCCTTTGACCCACATTCAGATCCCTAATTTCACCACGCTCTCGCTCTCTCCTTTCTTCTTCCTCTTCCCACGCCGCGCCATCTCCTCCGCCGCGCCATCTCCTCCGCCGCCTCTTCCCACGCCATCTCCTCCGCCGCCTCTTCCCACCTCGCGACGCAGCCCGTCGCCGAGGCTCCTCTGCGAAGCCGTCCCAGCCGCCGCCGAGCCTCTGCCGTCCCAGCTGCCGTCCCAGCCCGCCGCCTCGCCGCCGCCGCCGCCAGGTAAATTTCTCTTTCTATTTTTTTCTAGTTTTAGTTATTAGATAATCTAATTGATGAATTTGTATTAGATAATAATTAGATTATTAGGTGTATATTAATCTAATTGATGAATTTGTATTAGATAATTGTGTTTAAATTATTTCTAGTTAATTAACTTATATTTGTATTAGATAATTGTGTTTAAATTATTTCTAGTTAATTAACTTATATCTACAAGTTATAAAAATAGCTAAATGTGTGTACGCAATTAATTAGTCAACTTTTGGCTAATTAGTATGACTCCATTTTGGAATGACGTATTGTCTTAATTTGTTTGACAACAAAATAAAAAAAAAAGAATATGTTTAGTGGAAGGAGAGGTAATAGTTATTATTTTGAGATTGATGGCCAAGAATTATGTTTGTATTTGACTTCATGAGTTAGGGTATGAATTCAAAATAAGTTTGACAATGAGTAATTGATTATGATATATATATATATATATATATATATATATATATATATATATATATATATATATATATACTTGATTATGGTATTGGTGAGTAATAAATATGATCCTAGTATATACTTAATTGAGCTCATAAGATGATTCTTATGAAGCATTGTTAGGGTTAGAATTGTTAATTAATTGAAGGCTTTGGAATTAATTTTAGATGAAATTGTTAGAATGCATGTTAGGATTAATATGTTATAATTTTATTTGAAATTGTTAGAATGCTTGTTAGAATTTTAGAATGTCTTGGGACTTATAGAGTGTCTTGGGACTTATAGCATGTTAGAATTTTAGAATGTTTTGGGACTTATAGCATGCCTAGCTAGAGGTTAATAAATTTTATAAAACAGTAGTAGTTGTAAATAGAGTTGGATTACTAATTATATATAGACTCAACACGTGTGTTTTTCGATTAATCTATATAGGCATCTCTAGTTCTATATGGATCGAAAGTGGGTTCGGGCAGATAGATTATCAGAGGAGTATAGGAATGGGGTGGAAGAGTTTTGTAATCATCCAATTAGACACTGCACCGACCATCGATACATTCTATGTCCGTGTTGGAAATGTATGAATGGAAAAACTGTTAGTGGTCGAGAAAGTTTGTTTGACCACTTGATGTGTCACGGTATTGATAAAACATATACCGTTTGGACATTTCATGGTGAGGGAAGAGATGGATGTAGCTCTAGCAACATAAGAACTGACTTTAGGTTTGAAGATACAGTGGATGAGGATAGTTTCAGAGATGTACCGAATGTTGATACATCGAGTGGGGATGACACCAATCTGCGAGATCACCCTTATATGTTTGAAAAATTAAGGGATGACGTTGGATTGCCCCTTTGGCCCGGGTGTAAGAAGGCAACAAAAGTGTCAGCTGTGTTGATATTGTTCAACCTAAAAGCATCACATGAGTTATCTGATGTGTGCTTCTCAAGTATGCTGGAAGCAATTAGTGGTCTATTGCCCGATGGAAATGTACTGCCTACGAAAGCATATGAGGCTAAGCAAATGCTTAAGTCCATCGGGTTAACACATCAGAAAATTCATGCTTGCCCGGGTGATTGTATCTTATTTTGGAAGGAGTACGAAGACCTCGATGAATGTCCCAAGTGTGGGAAGAAGAGATATCTGAAGAATAAATCTCCAGCGAAGGTGATGTGGTACTTCCCAATAATACCAAGGTTCAGGAGAATGTATAGTAGCGGTGTGGATGCTAGAAATTTAACTTGGCATCATGATGATAGGATCGATGATGGAATGCTAAGACACCCTGCTGATTCACCCCAGTGGAAGACATTCGATGCCAGACATCCAGAATTTGGTGACGAGCCACGACACTTGCGTCTTGCACTCTCAACTGACGGAATGAATCCGTTCGGTATCCAAAGTACCAACCACAGTACATGGCCAGTGATTCTAATGGTTTATAATCTTTCACCGGAGTTGTGCATGAAGCGCACTTATATGATGTTGTCTCTATTGATATCAGGACCCAAACAACCTGGTAACGACATAGATGTATATCTGGCTCCTTTGATAGAGGACTTGAAGCTCCTGTGGGATGAGGGCGCTGATGTGTATGATGCTTATAGAAAGGAGAATTTCAAGTTGAAGGTGACTTGAAGCGATTTTACTAACTTCTACGAGTCGCTTACCCGCAAGCGGACGGGTTCACTGTAGTAAGAGTGAGTATAATGACCAAGTAGTATCGAACCCAAGGGATGGTGTATATGCGAATAGATCCCTGAAGATCTACGCGTCGTAGTTAATATGAGTGTATGTTTTTGGATTTTTTAGAAAGATTAATTAAAACTAAAATAAACTAATTAAACTAAAATACTAAAGCAGACGAATTCACTAAGGGTTGGATTCAAATAAGAGATGGTGATGCTTAGGATAGGAATCCCTATGTATACTAACGGAGCAGGTACATAATCAGAATAACTGTGACAAACAAGAATTAACCTAAGTCTAAGAATGCAAGGTGAAAGCTCAAGATTCTAAACCTTAATACTTTACCCTAACACTCGACTTCACTAATCCACTAACAAGTTAATGGATTGTGCTCAATTAATGAGACCCTAATTTAACTAAGGTGATGCGGTCGTCCTCCTTCGCTAAACCGGTAGATGAATTAACCTTTCCTAAACCTTCTCGTTAAGACTACTAATTGTTATTGAGTGATGCGGTCGTCCTCTCTCTAACACTTTCGTACTAAATTTAAAGGTAAAGTTCAGATTAATTATAAGAATTCATTAATTAATAGAATTAAAACTAACGTCACGAATTACCCTAATTACGTACCCACATCCTACTTCTACGAGTTCATCCTACCCTAAGCATGCAAGGGTTTTAGCCGGACATGGTTTTAACAAAAATAAAAGCAATAGAAGAAACAACGAACATAAACATAATGAATTGAACGAAGAAAATAAGAAACATGAACTAGGGTTTTAAAAGAAAATAATTCTAAGAACTGAAATTTAATTAACTAAAACGACGTTCAAAACGTTTAAAGTAATCAAGCTAATGAAAAGAAACTAAGAAACGAAAAGAAACTAAGAATTCGTATGAAAAACCTCAACAACGTAAAAGTAAAGCTTGCTCGTTCTTCTCCTCTTCAAAAACTAAGTCTAAAATTATTTCTAAAGTTCGGGTATTTCTTCAAAACGTGTTTGGAAGAGGTATATATAGACACGGGTCGAAACGGGAGTTAATGGGCCGAAAATACGCATCCGGAGGCAAAAATCCAAGGGTGCTCGAGCAAAACGCTCGAGCGGTCCCGCTCGAGCAGTGTAGCTCGAATGACACAATCGCTCGAGCGGTTCCGCTCGAGCCGGTCGAGCGGTGAAAATGCACTGTATGTTTTGGGCGCTCGAGCTGCTCGAGCGCAAGAAAAGTTCTGTACGTTTAGGCGCTCGAGCAATGCGCTCGAGCGGTGGCGCTCGACCTAGTCACTCGAGTGACCTCCAACTCATCCCAACTGATACTTTTCCTCGTCCGCACTAATACCAATCGTATTTCTTCAATATCTTCTCATCCGGGCATCCGTTTGAGTCGATTCAAAGTCCTACGAACTCCTATTTTCGCCCTCTATCCATCTATGAAAACCAAAGAGACAAATTAATAAGTTTATAAAAATGATACTCATTTGACTCCAAACACTAATCGAAAACACTCAAAACATGAGCAAATCGGGCACCAAAACATAACAATTTCACGCCTAATCAACCCCCCCAAACTTACCATGTTGCTTGTCCTCAAGCAACGAAATAATAAGTCAAGTGAAATTGTTAGGAATGAATCAAGAATCAAATCATGCAAGTAATTGAACTCGAGCTTCAAAGATCGATCACACGTATACTAACTCACCCCCTTCATCATACTCATGCAACAACAACAAGACCCACCAAGATCAAACATGGATGTGCACTCAACGATGTGTTTCACTCCCTCACAAGTGTATAACAGTGTTTAAGGGACTCACTCAATCAATCAATCACACATATTGGCAGCCATAGGCTTGTAAGCACTCTCAACTCCGACCATACTCTAGAAATCAATGCCGAATCAAAAAGGACTTTTCTCAAGGTTGTAATGTAGGCTCTTTGGACAGGTGGGATAACAATATAAGGTAAAGTGACTAAAGTGAATGGAGAATAGAAAATCAAACTTTGGCACTTCGAGATTAGGAACAGACTACTTCAAACATTTTCAATCAACACCCTTTCAACTCCATACTCTCAACACTTCAAATTTTTTTCTTTCTCACTCTTTCACTTTTTTTTTCAATCACTTTTTTTTCTCTTTTTTTTTTTTTCGCACAAACACATGAGCTCAATTTTTCTTTTGCTCATTTTCAAATTTTTTCCTTTTTTTCCCACATCTCAAAACTTCATCACACCTTCTTCTCATATTCACTCAACAAACAACATTTTCCTTTTTCAACTCAATTCATTCCCTTCATATTCACACTTTCCTATTCTCCACTCAAATTGGGACAAAAAGGCTTAGGAATTGGAATAGTGTTCATATGTGCTAGCAAATAAAATAGGCTTTAGGCTCAAAGGGGCTAACAAGGAATTCAATGTCATTGGTAAGGAAAATTTTGGCTAAGTGACTCAATAAAATCAAAGATGGCCTAAGATCCTATTCGACATATCAAACTAGACACAATCAAGAAGCAAGAGCACATGCAAGTTCTAGCATCCTCTAAGGTGACGATCCACTCACAAACGAAGAGATCAATTTATGCATTTAAATCTCATAAGGCTCAAATCTCACAGCTTTCACATCCATGCTAGTCCTAATGCATTCTCACTCTCATCACACAAGCACTAAAAAGAAAACTCATAAGCATACAAGTTCTTTCTCAAATCAGCTCAAACTCAAACACTCACACAAAAGAATTTCTAACTCACTCTTACTACTCACTCTACTCATCAAATCATACTCAAAGATAGCAATCAACAAGCATAAGATGATTGATAGGCATGAAATATGCAATAGCGAGTCAAATCAAAATCACCCCAAGGAGTATCTCAACAATCTAATAATCAATCAAACTCAACTCAAAGATAAGGGCGTGCATGCATGTGCAATGTAACAAGAAACATAAAAATCTCCACCCCCCCCAAACTTCGACCTTGCTAGAGGTCTAAGTTTGGGGTTGTGGGTTACCTCAACCAAACAATTCAGTTTCTCTTCATCAACTTTGCACACTTCCTTGTCTCAAGTTGGTTCCTTCAATCTGAATAACTCCATGATACCTTTACTCCTTTAGAGACAAGCCTACAAGCAACTCACTCAAATACGAGGTTAAACATACGACTCAACAACATCCTAGTAACATAAAAGGAAAATAACTAAAAACACTCAAAAGCAAATAAAAATGGGTTGCCTCCCATTCAGCGCTATTTTTAAGGTCCTCATGCCGGACCAAGCTCAAAGGAGCTTATGGGACATCATACTCAAATTTACCTCCCTTACTCTCATAAGAGTGGTGTTTGAACTCCTTTCCTTGATGTCCCTCCATCATGAGTTCCTTTCCTCTTTTCTCATTCCCAAGTGTTATGGGTCTCAACTCCTTCTTTCCTTTATCTGGAGGAGTCTTACCAAACAAGTTCTTGAATTTTGACTTCTTCTTCTTAACTCCTCCTTTCCCTTCTATCGGGACCACATCCACTTTCTTTACCTCTTCATCCTTCAACTTCCTCACTTTATCCCTATCAACATAATCAAGAACATAATGCTCATGGGTTAAATTATTGAGTGAAGGATTATAAAATTCATGAATATGAGAAGGATTAGGGATAGGAGGTGTGTCTTCAACACGAGGATCAATGGCATCCATGCAATACAAGCTCTCATCCTCCTTCGGGTGCTTCATGGCTTCATATAGGGAGATCTTCACTTCTTGATCATCAACCTTCAGCGTAATCTTCCCGTTTGCCACATCTAGCACCATCCCCGCCGTAGCTAAGAACGGTCTTCCCAAGATCAGGGGCACGTGCTCATCTTCCTCCATCTCTAGCACTACAAAGTCTGCTGGAAAAATGTGATCTCCAACTCTCACGAGGACGTCTTCAACCACACCTTGAGGTCTAGTAATAGATCGATCGGCAAGTTGAAGCGTCATCATTGTGGGTTGAAGTTCACCACCTTCCAACTTCTTGAAAAACGACAGGGGCATGAGATTGATGCTTGCTCCAAGGTCGCACAACGCTCCCTTCTTGATCCCGTTCCCAATATCACATAGGATAGTGAAACTCCCGGGATCCTTCAGCTTTGGAGGAAGCGCCTTGTGCACTAATGCACTCACCTCGTGGTTCAACTGCACCAACTTCGGCTCATCCACTCGCCACCTTTTAGCGATCAAGTCCTTCAAAAACTTTGCATAATTGGGCATCTGTTCCAAAGCATCATAAAAAGGGATATTAATATGCAATTGTTTAAACACATCAAGAAATTTTGCAAATTTTTCATCAAGCTTCTTTTTCATGAAGCGCTGTGGATATGGGACGGGTATCACAGATTTGGGTACCCCCCATTCATCTCTTTCTGTTTCTATCACTTTCTCCCTTGCTTCCTTTGCCTTCTTCCACTTAGGAACTCTCTCACCCTTCTCAATGCCTTCCTCTTCAAGCTCCTTGCTTGCTTGAGTGCTCTCATCCTCAACCTTCTTCTCAACTTCTTTCTCCTCAGTCTCAACTTCATCCCCTTTGGGCTCAATCTCTTCTTCGGGCGTCTCAGAATCAGCATGCATCTGAGGACCTTCATAGTTGGTTCCACTTCTAAGCTGGATCGCCTTGCAATGCTCTTTCGGGTTCCCTTCCGGCATTCTATTCACGGACTTTGCAATCTGGCTCATCTGGAACTCTAAAGAAGTGAACCTTCGATTGTTCTCTTGTTGATTTCTAGTCCACTCAACATTCATCTTCTGGAGCTCTTGATCTCGTTGATCACCCTTCTTGTGCAGCTCCTTCACATCGTACTCCAAGGAGGACAATCGCTTACTCCCTTCCTCCACCTTCTGAAGGATCGCTCTCAACATCTCCTCGGTTGATGCACCGCCTTCTCCACCAGGAGGTTTAGACCCCGGATCAACACCTGCAGGAACAGTAACACCAGCTTTTGGGTTAGCATAAGAAAAGTTCTCATTTTTCCTCCATGTGTTTTGAGGAGGCTGCTGGCCTCCTTGAACTCCTTGTGTGTTCCTCCATTGATTTTGAAGCGGTTGAGGACCTGGAGGTACAAATGGTTGGCCATAAGAAGGCCTTCCATACTGGTTTCCACCTTGGTAGCCATGCTGATTGTAATACGGACCTCCCATGTAATTGGCTACCTCTTACTGTCCACTGGGCTGGTCTACTCTCTCATTCTCTACTGCATGCTCTCCACCCAACCTCTTCCCCAACTCGAGGTTGTTGATCTTTTCCATCATGGCCATCAGCAGCCTTCTCGTTCCTTCTCCCTCTTCAACCTGATGCACTCTCTGAAAATCTGCATCTCCACTCCAAGCACCGGCATTCGTGACAATGTTGTCCACGATTTCCCTACACCTCTCTATGCCTTGGTTTAAGAATGCTCCGCCCGCACAAGCGTCTAAATGGTCTTGCCCCGCCTTGTTGGCACCACTGTAGAAGAATGCCATAATATCACCCTCATTGTACCCGTGCTGCGGGCACTCAATCAGCATGTTTGAGTATCTCTCCCAGGCTTCTGGCGAAAGGACGAGATCTCAATTCTAGCCTTGATCGTCCTAGATGGAGGGTAGAATCGCTCGAGGAACAGACGCTCGAGCTCGGCCCAAGTGGTAATACCTCCCCGCGGGAGCGTATTATCGTACCACTCCTTGGCTATTCCCGTCAATGAGAATGGGAACAGCCTAAGCCTCTTGGCATCTTCAGACATGCCATTGTAATTAAATGTTGAGGCTATCATGAGAAAGCTCCTCAGATGTGTATGAGGATTCTCCTTCCCGATCACCCCCTTGAACTGATTCTCGGTAAGCAGCTTTAAAATCCCCGGGGATATCGAGAAGTTGTTCGCCTCAACAGGAGGTAAAGCCACTCCATCATAGTACCGTTGTGGCTGTGCTGCAAACCTCCCTCGAATAGCCATATTGTGATCTACGTTCTGAGGAACGTGTTGAGGATTCGCAGCTGGTACGGGTACTTGTTGGGGTGGTGGTTGGTATATGGTGGGTAAGGATAAGGTGGGTATGGGTAATGTTGGTATACTGGGTTGTTAAAAGGGTTATTTGGGTTTTGTGGGTAAGCAGGGTTGTTATGAGGATTATGGACAAGGTTTTGAGCTGGATTCCCTACGTTTTGTGTATCCGGGTTTAGGCTCTGGCTATCCCCTAATGGAATTTGATTCTGGCTACCACTAACTCCAGTGCCTTCAACTCAGTCTACTGCCTGATTGAAATCGTTGGCAGCATCGTCCAACTCATTATTGATATCCATTGGTTCCTTTCCTAAGTCGGCAGCGTTCATCCTTCTCAAGAAGGCTCGGTTCCTTCTAGCTATTGTCTCAGGGTCCAACGGTATTCTCTCTTCGCTCGTATTGCCTTGTGAGCGTGTTTTCATAAACCTGACACACTAGCAGATGGATCAAAACGCAACTGCCGAATAAATAAAAATAACAATAAGAAAAAAAAACAGAAAATAAGCACCCACTACTAACTACTAAGCTATCGACAAGTCCTATTCAAAAAACATATAACGCCATCCCCGGCAACGGCGCCATTGACTTGAAGCGATTTTACTAACTTCTACGAGTCGCTTACCCGCAAGCGGACGGGTTCACTGTAGTAAGAGTAAGTATAATGACCAAGTAGTATCGAACCCAAGGGATGGTGTATATGCGAATAGATCCCTGAAGATCTACGCGTCGTAGTTAATATGAGTGTATGTTTTTGGATTTTTTAGAAAGATTAATTAAAACTAAAATAAACTAATTAAACTAAAATGCAGACGAATTCACTAAGGGTTGGATTCAAATAAGAGATGGTGATGCTTAGGATAGGAATCCCTACGTATACTAACGGAGCAGGTACATAATCAGAATAACTGTGACAAACAAGAATTAACCTAAGTCTAAGAATGCAAGGTGAAAGCTCAAGATTCTAAACCCTAATACTTTACCCTAACACTCGACTTCACTAATCCACTAACAAGTTAATGGATTGTGCTCAATTAATGAGACCCTAATTTAACTAAGGTGATGCGGTCGTCCTCCTTCGCTAAACCGGTAGATGAATTAACCTTTCCTAAACCTTCTCGTTAAGACTACTAATTGTTATTGAGTGATGCGGTCGTCCTCTCTCTAACACTTTCGTACTAAATTTAAAGGTAAAGTTCAGATTAATTATAAGAATTCATTAATTAAGAGAATTAAAACTAACGTCACGAATTACGTACCCACATCCTACTTCTACGAGTTCATCCTACCCTAAGCATGCAAGGGTTTTAGCCGGACATGGTTTTAACAAAAATAAAAGCAATAGAAGAAACAACGAACATAAACATAATGAATTGAACGAAGAAAATAAGAAACATGAACTAGGGTTTTAAAAGAAAATAATTCTAAGAACTGAAATTTAATTAACTAAAACGACGTTCAAAGCGTTTAAAGTAATCAAGCTAATGAAAAGAAACTAAGAAACGAAAAGAAACTAAGAATTCGTATGAAAAACCTCAACAACGTAAAAGTAAAGCTTGCTCGTTCTTCTCCTCTTCAAAAACTAAGTCTAAAATTATTTCTAAAGTTCGGGTATTTCTTCAAAACGTGTTTGGAAGAGGTATATATAGGCACGGGTCGAAACGGGAGTTAATGGGCCGAAAATACGCATCCGGAGGCAAAAATCCAAGGGTGCTCGAGCAAAACGCTCGAGCGGTCCCGCTCGAGCAGTGTAGCTCGAATGACACAATCGCTCGAGCGGTTCCGCTCGAGCCGGTCAAGCGGTGAAAATGCACTGTATGTTTTGGGCGCTCGAGCAATTCGCTCGAGCGGTGGCGCTCGAGCTGCTCGAGCGCAAGAAAAGTTATGTACGTTTAGGCGCTCGAGCAATGCGCTCAAGCGGTGGCGCTCGACCTAGTCGCTCGAGTGACCTCCAACTCATCCCAACTGATACTTTTCCTCGTCCGCACTAATACCAATCGTATTTCTTCAATATCTTTTCATCCGGGCATCCGTTTGAGTCGATTCAAAGTCCAACGAACTCCTCTTTTCGCCCTCTATCCATCTATGAAAACCAAAGAGACAAATTAATAAGTTTATAAAAATGATACTCATTTGACTCCAAATACTAATCGAAAACACTCAAAACATGAGCAAATCGGGCACCAAAAAATAACAATTTCACGCCTAATCAGAAGGCCATGTTATTTGGGACTATCAATGACTTCCCCGCTTATGGGAATGTATCTGGATATAGTGTGAAGGGGGCCGATGCATATCCTTGGTGTACCACGAACACAGATCACATTCGTTTATGTCATTGTAGGAAGACTGTTTATATGGGGCATAGAAGGTGGTTGGAGCCAACACATGAGTACAGAAGAATGGCCGATGCATTCGATGGCACAATCGAGACACGTGGAGCACCACGTTTATTGTCAGGTACAGATGTATTGAACGAGATGAAGAATGTCAACACACAATACAGAAAACACTTTGCAAAGAGTCTCCCAACTAGAGGCTGGAAGAAGGAATCAATTTTCTTTCAATTGCCCTATTGGAAAGAGTTGTATGTTAGACACTTCATTGATCTAATGCACGTTGAGAAGAATGTTTGTGCTAGTTTGCTCAATACTCTGCTAGCTGATAACAAGTCTAAGGATAGTTACAATGCAAGAATGGATATGGTTGATATGGGTATAAGAGCTGAACTGGCACCTGTGTATGAAGAAGGTAAACCACCGAAATTACCTCCTGCTGCACACACCTTGTCCAAGAGTGAGAGAAAAATTATTCTTCAAACACTAAAGGATGTGAAAGTACCAGAGGGTTATTCGTCCAACATACAGAGACTTGTTTCAGATGATGGCGTGAAGTTGATGAATCTGAAATCGCATGACTATCATGTCATCATGGAGAATTTCTTGCCCATTGCAATACGTTCTATCTTGCCTGAAAATGTGCGCATAACCATAACAAAACTTTGTTGGTTCTTCAAGGCAATGAGTAGCAAAGTTATTGATCCTAGAAAATTGCTTGGTTTTCAGAGACAGATTGTGGGGACGCTTTGTGAGCTTGAAATGTATTTTCCTCCTTCATTTTTTGATATAATGATTCACTTAACCGTTCATTTGGTTCACGAGACAAGGATGTGTGGTCCTGCTCGTATGCGATGGATGTATGGTGTAGAGAGATATATGAAAGTGTTGAAAGGGTATGTGATGAATATGTACAGGCCGGAGGGATGCATTGCAGAACGCTATTTAGTAGAAGAAGCAGTCGAGTACTGGTCTGAATTTATTCCGAATGTCGCTGCAATTGGACTTCCAAGTACCCGATACACCAATAGAATGGATGGTGAAGGCATTACCGGTGGCCAACCTGTAAGTGTTAGTATGAAGGAGCTAACACGGATGCACTTGTGTGTACTTCACAACACGGTCGACGTGCTTCCTTTTATTGACCTGCACATGCAGGCACTTTCTGAGTCTTTTCCCACCAGAGCTAGATCATGGATTGAAATTGAGCACAATCGCACGTTTGTTGACTGGTTCAATGGTTATGTTGCAAATATGTTGTCACAGGATAAAGACTCGGTGAAAGAAAGAGTTAAGTGGTTATCCAGATTACCTGATAGACATGTGTATTCATACAAGTGTTATCTTATTAATGGATACACGTTTTATACCAGAGATCATGATGCCACAAGTACAATGCAGAATAGTGGGGTGTCTATTACTGCAACTGCATGGAATCAGTCGAATACCACTTACTTTGGACAGATTGTCAACATTTGGGAACTCGACTATGTTGGTCACCGTGAGCCAATTTTCGATTGTAGTTGGGTGAGGATCCCAAACCAAGTTGAACGTTCTGGGTTCGTACGCGTTGATTTGAAGAATGTGGGATACAGAGATGACTCTTACATAATGGCTAGTCAAGCTCAACAAATTTTCTATGTCCCCAACCCAGTTAACAAGAAATGGTCAATTGTGCTTCTGTCAAACAAATTTAACCATAGTTACCAGATCAGCGATCACGTCGATGAAGATGTTGACATGATTGATGATCCTTTCCAGAACTTCACTCATTATGTACCCTCTTTCGATGATTCTGCAAATCCCCGTCCGTACCAGAGAAAACTTACAAGTGATGATGAGTATATCAATCTGGATCTCGTCAACATTCATGGTCATGAACAAGAAAAGTCAACCAAAAAACGAAAAAGAAAAATCAGTGCTAAAAAGAAATGTATGACTTTATTGAATGTTATTGTTTGTGCTTTATTAAATGTTGTTTCTTTATAATTCTTACATATTTTTTATTTTACTTCGCAGGATCATGGATTATTTGCCCTATGATAGAGATGATGGAGATGATCCAGTTTATTTTCCATATGCTGGAGATGAGCCAGATGATGGAGATGATCCAGATGACGGAGATGATGACACAAGACAGGATAACACTGATGCTCCCACCTCTAGTAGCTATGGAGAGAAGCGCAAGAGGGGTATAGTCACGATGACTTCACTGAAAAAAGACCGTAGCAAAGAAAAATTACTGAAGGTAATTTTAATACAATTGAACAGTTTAATTGATATTATATTAATTAATTGTCTGTTGACCTAATGATATCATTGAATTGCAGTTATCATTCAATGAGTATGGGCAGCCGATAGGACCAGAGAGTGCGAAGTTGGCGTACTTCATTGGGTCTGCAGTCAGGAGAGTTGTCCCTATCGTACTGCCATGCAATGACTGGCATAAGCCTGAGATGACTCCTTTCAAGGAAGCGATATGGGATGAGCTCGTGGTATGTTAATTAATTGTAGTGCATATTAAAATTGTTGTATAATTTTTTTTTTTATGTGAAATTACTAAATATAAATTGTTATATTCTATATGTATATGCAGTCAACATTCATTGGCCTTGATCACACAAAGAAACATGATATACTTAAACAAGCTGGAAATAAGGTCAAAAATTTTCGGACTTTTCTGAGGAATAAGGCACGAGACCCGAAGACTGGTTTGTATTCGCCTACGCCGCCTAAAGACTATGCGGAATCCCCTATGGTGGCTCCTTATTGGCAGGAGTTTGTGCGTAGATCTATGCTTGATGATTTCAAGGTAAAATTGACAAATGTTATTTCACCTATTATTTTTTTTTCAGTATTTATCTTATTTATATTACACTGTAGGAAAAAAGTAACAGAAATAGCATACAAGCTAAGAATATGGAGGCGCGATATCGTGGATCTTCCAAAGGTTATGCACGCATTAGGGAAGATTTGGTGAGATTTGCTAACTTTTAATTTTTTTTATGATCATTCACTTCATTAATATATATTCAGTTTTAATGATTTTTTACATGTTTATTATTATCGTAGAAAGAAGAAAAAAGGAAAGGTGGAGAAAGTGCACCTGTTGTTACCCGTTATGAGTTATTTCAGACTACAAGAAAGACTCGAGATGGGTATGTTCCCGATCCCAAAACACAGCATATCATTGATGAAGCGGTAATTCATCCATTATTTTTATCTTTAACATTATAAACTATTTTTTAATTTGAAATGATTTAATAATATTTGTTTGTTATTTAGGAGCGCATATCTCAGAGCATGACGCCCGACGAGGCTCGCACTGTGGGGACTGATGATCTGTTTGCACGGGCAATAAATTGTCAGGAGCATCCCGGACGCATACGGGGACTTGGATTTGGCGTCACGAAGAAATCATTGAGTATGGCACCTGGTATAGCGGCTATGTCTAAGGTGGATCAACTTTCAGCACAGGTTGCCGACTTAGCTAAACAAGTTTCGATGATATCAAACCATCAAATGAGATACGGGATGTCATCTAGTGGTGCTAGCTGTGAAAACAGTGCTCCTATGTTTTCCGCTGAGGCTAGAGAGAGTGCTGTTAGAAACAATGCTTCAGACGACTTTCATGATGCACTTCAAAACGTCTCCAAGGTATCAGATGTATCTCGTATTTGTTTTAATTAAATACTAGTATAAATTTTCTAACTGAATATCCTCTTCGAACAGACGACTCCTTGTTACCTTTATTTGGATTATCCTCTTCGGTTGGTGGCCACTGGAATGTTGTTCGATAGCTCCAGTGGAGTGATCCATGGTCGCCCAATCACTCCTGGTTTTGTGAAAGTCACCCTCACTGTACCTGAAATTGGACAAGAGACTTCACTGTTGCCAAAACCAGAAGATGTGGCCACCACAGTCGGAGACGCGATCGGGCATTTCCTCGAATGGCCGCAAAACTTGGTTTCTCTCACAAAAAAGGTAAAATACATGTTATTAAAGTAATTAATAAGTCAATTTATTTTAAATAATATTACAAATATTGATTGTAGATACTCCCGACTCCACAAAAGACTACACAGAGGGAGAGACCAGGGGAACCAACTGTTGGTGTGCGCAGACGGCGATTAAGGTACCCCCTGGCCGGAGACGTACCCCACGATGTCACTGTAATGAGTACGGTGCACTACATGGTGTCCTCCAGCTTCAATACAATCACAGTGCCCATTAATGCTTACTTTAACTATGTTGGATATGAGGAGTTCATCATACAAGATTATGTCGAAGAAGTCTTCGGTGACAAGTGGTTGAGTGCAACTACCATGACTTTTTACCTCAGGTGTGTTTACTTAATTCTCAACATTTACTTCATTTATAGTTTAACTTACTTATTAAATATTAATATTAGCGAATGTTGGTTAAAGGTATTTGGGCGAGGTATATTTAACCGTAGATGTCGTTGCAAGTGCAAAATATTCCTTCATCTGCCCCCAAGTGTGTAGCATTTTTGGTAATAGGACACAGTATATGAACGACATTGTTGAACATATGTTGAAATATAGAGAGAGAGACCATCTCATTTTTTGGCCAAACAATGTGGGGTAAGTATAATAAATATTTCATAAAAAATTTATTTAAACGAACAAGCGATTAATTTTAATTTTGTTAATATAATGTAGTAATCATTGGGTGATGTTGGCCATAAGAATGAGGGATCTTACTGTGTATTATTTGGATCCAGCTACGGATGGGGTGTATACAAATCGTCCCGATCTTATAGCATTTATGGAAGGGTACGTAAGTTAATTTTTAATATTCTCATATTATGATTTGTTTTACTTTTAAGATTATACATATCTAATGTATATTTATTTTTTAAAATAATTATATAGTGTGATGGCAATGTATCAGACTAGTCTTCCAGGTAAAAAATCAGATACCACCAATATTAGTAAAGTGCTGTGGAAAATCATTAAGGTAAGTTACTTTAGAAAATTAGCAAATCTATAGAAAATAATCATAGTTATAGTACATGATTGTAATTGTTAATCAATAGGTTCCGAGGCAGCAAGATGGCAATCACTGTGGACATTTTGTGTGTTGCTACATTGAAGATATAATCTTGACTTCTCGGACGACCATTCCTGAAGAAGTAAGTCGATTATCGATTTATTTTAAATATGATTGAATAAAAAATGTTTATTATTTAATTAAATTTTCTATGTAATTTGCAGTTTGTGCATAGGCCTCAGATCCCTTTTTACAACAACGCTCGAATTGAGAAATGGAAGATGGATTGGATTGGGTATCTTTACAATCGATTCTTGTAACATTATTGTAACTTTTGATAGCATCATATAACTTATATATTAATTTGTGATGAATTAATATTTCATGTTATTGGATCTTATATTATATTTATTTGATGTTACGAATAAATTATTAGTATATGTGTTTTGGTAACTTTGTATATATTAGCAGGTTTATTATTTAATTCAAAAAAATATATATATAATTGAATAAAATATATATATAATTGAAAAAAAACGGTTAAAAAAGCAGGTTTATTTATATATATATAAATAAAAAAAATAAAAAAAACTCTTGGAGAGCGGTTAATAACCGCTGTCTAAACAAATAAAAAAAAAATAGAAAAGGCTCTTGGAGAGCGGTTATTAACCGCTATCTAAGAGTGAGGCTTGGATAGCGGTTATTAATCGCTCTCTTAGTGTGGCACTTGGAGAGCGGTTTTTAACCGCTCTTTTAGTTCTTCCTCTTGGAGAGCGGTTCAGAACCGCTCTCTTAGCTCCTACCTTGCACAGCGGTTTCTTAACCGCTCTCTTAGACTAACGCAGCTGTTTCTTAGAAAGCGGTTTTAACCGCTTTCTAAGGGGAAAATCAACCGCTTTCTAAGGTCTAATTTGTACTAGTGTGACAAAATATTTTAAGTAATTACATTTTGCACTCTCAAAAATTGATTTCTTCTGTCAATTGACGATCGCCCAAAGAGGTCTAGTCAATTTTCTATCATCACATAACAAGGGCCAATTAGCCTTTCAAAGCCCAATATCACACCATGTTTAGGGATGACAATATTAGCCCGCCCCAGCACACACTGTTTGGGCCGCCCCGCCCCGTAGTACCCGTGCCTCGTTTTATATATTAAATTTTAATATATATATATATATTATAGAAATACATATAAATGTATATAATATATATCTATTAATATATATAATATATAAATAACAATAATTCAAATTTATAGATTTTTTTATGTTATATATTTATAATTATTTATGTATTGTTTTTAAAATAACAAAAATTATATTTAAAATTGTCGCCCCGCTGGCCCTGTGGCCCGCCCCGAGACACGTGCGGGTCGGGCAACCCCACCCCCTTTAAAGAATGGGGCGGGTCTGGGTATCTAAGTACCCGGCCCGACCCAGCCCATTGACATCCCTACCTATGCCTAAAAAAAGGCACAAAAAGCATAAAAAAGTCAGGTCCTCTAGAGAGCTGATGAGCAAAGAAATCGGGTCCTCAAGAGACCTAATATTCAAAGATCCTTCAATAAGGAAAAATACATCTAGAAACTCGGGGAAGTCGAAAAATACAAAACATCGAAAAAGACCTGAACTAAAACTCCAAACCTACACAAAAACCTCTTTCAGCCTTAGCCAAATATACTTTGCCAACCTCAGAAATCAATATCCTTTCACGCGGATAAGACCTAAGTCGAGTTCTTACTTCTCACTTTCGTAAGACCTGACATACAATACAACTATACCATCCTCTCTTCTAGAATAATCTGCCATCTGTCTAGGGTTTTTTGCCCCCCCCCCAATCCACACTCAATTACCCATATGCCCCTGCAACATTCAGATATAAATAGCCCATCTTCCAAATGTGAAATGTAATTCCTCTTCCTTCATCTTAATACTTAATTTCTCTGCAACCTTCTTCCCCTAAAAATATTACTCCTTCCTCAAGAATCATCTACTAACTTGAGCGTCGGAGGCCCAACGCCGGGCACCTCCCCGATGAGCTTTTTGCAAGTTTTCAGCGAGAGCTTAGACGAGGTCTTCGACGAGAGCTGCCCAATTTTTCAAAAAATCGACCAAGAAGATCGTTCTTGTGCAAGGGGGAAAAATGTTTTTTTAGGCCCGTGTCTTTAGGGTGATTGGAAAAGGAGGACAATATATTTTCGGGCTTGGAGAAGAAGGACAATAACTTTAAAAAGTGGTAAATGTAGGACAATTGAACCCGAATTAGGTCCCATTGTCCTACATTTACCACTCTCTAAACTTATTGTCCTCCTTTTCCAAGTCCGAAAACATATTGTCCTCCTTTTCCAACCACCTTAAAGATACGGGCCTAAAAAAATATTTTTCTCCATGGATTTGAATTTGACGAGAAAAATAGTCCAGTGTTTGTCTTGTTGATCAAGAATCAAATTTATCTATTTTTTGTTACTTAAGATTTGCATGATATAATTTAGTATTTGAATATATAGTTGTAAATTGAGAAATGTAGAATAATGTTACTTCAAGTTTTTATTTTAAAAATTATCACCTATTTTTATTTTATTTTAAAATGCAACCGAAAATGGTCACACAAGGGCCATACAGGGGATCACACAAAATGTTGGGTGATAATTTTGAAAATGAAAACTTGATAGTGACACTTGTGCATATTTTCCTTGTAAATTGACACTTTTAATTTTTATTGATGTAAAGACTTTGAAATTTAAATCCAGTACAACTTCAAACGATATTTTTTTAAAGAAGTTTCAGTGAAATAACCAAAAATTTCGTGAAATTCATTTGCGATTCAATTTTTCTTATCTAACCCCAAAAGATTGTGACTTATAAAGTGAAAAGAAAATTATTATATGAAAGAAAAAAGAAAATACAACAATTAAATGTGAGCAAGTGATAAACAATAAGAACAATAAACACGAACACAATTTGTTGATTCACACGGATACAAAATTGCACTCAAAGGGAGAAGAAACCCATGATCAATATCTAATCTTCATTTGAAAATTATCGTTTACATTAGAAAAAAAACCATATTTAAATATAATAACTTACAATAAATGACCTTTAAAGCTCACATAAATAAACGTCAACATTAAATTAAATAACTAAGTTCACAATTAATTTAAACCCAAAACATTAGATAAAACTATTAGCTCGATCAAACTTTTGACTTTTCCATTTATGCTTAACAATCTCATCGTCACCATCGAATCAAAATTAGTCTCATAGTAGGTTGAGGGGAAAAATATATTTTTAGGCCAGTATCTTTAGGGTGGTTGGAAAAGAAGGACAATATATATTCGGGCTTGGAGAAGGAGGACAGTACGTTTAGAAAGTGGTAAATTTAGGTCAATGAGATCTAATTCGGGCTTAATTGTCCTGCATTTACCACTTTTTAAAATTATTGTCCTTCTTCTCCAAGCCCGAAAATATATTGTCCTTCTTTTCCACCCACCCTAAAGATACGGGCCTAAAAAAATATTTTTCCCTGTGCAAGGTATTTTATACGGTTTGTAAAATATCTCATCAACATGATTCTATACGAAGGGGGAACATTTTCTGATATGGCAATGAAACACTACCACTTCCACTGCAGGGTGTGGTTGTACGATATGTTAGCTCTTACAAAAGTGACAGGTAAGAGCTCAGTTTAGGTCTTATCCGTAGAAGAGGATATTGATTTTTGGGGTTGACAAAGTATATTTGGCTAAGCTTGAATGAAGTCTTTGTGTAGATTTGAAGTCTTAGTTCAGGTTTTTAAAAGACCTAACAGGACCTGATTGCTCATTAGATATTATTACTTGTAGATTCGTGTTTTTTTTATTTCCCCTAGTTTTCTAATGTATTTTCCCTAATTGAAGGATCTTTGACTGTCAGGTCTCTTGAGGACCTGATTTTTTTTCCATCAACTCTTTTGAAGACCTGAACTTCTTTGCTCGTCAGCTCTCTGGAAAACTTGACTTCTTTATACTTCTTGTGTCTTCTCCTTTTAGGCAGAGCGTGATATGGGGTTTTGAAGGTTAATTGAACCTTATTATATGATGATAGAAAATGAATTGAATCTTTTTGGGTTCAAGTCTATTTTTATACGCATCAAAGCCTTTCCGTATGCATATGAATGGATTTATTAAAACTTATTATGGAGTGACTATCAATAAATAGAATATTTAGAAAATACAAATATAAAATGACAAAAAAAAAAAGAATATTATTTTTTATTGTAGCCCTGAACTCAATATCTGGGCTGGCCGACTTACCATACATAATTGGTTGGTTACGATATAAACTAATAATGTTCCTAACTTTCATACTAAGGTCTGATATTTTTTGAAAATCAAATTCTGTTCTGTAATTCATTCAAAAAAACAAAGAACGGATAAGCAAATAAAATTATTGTCTAAATATAAAAATAATGTTAAGCCCGCTTAGCTAGAGGTAATGATTATAGGGTGATGAGAATTATTTTATTAGTAGTACTTGATATTATGAATATAAATAAAATTATTGTGTAAATATAAAATAATGTTAAGCCCACTTAGTTGGAGGTGATGATTATAGGGCAATATTTGATATTATATAAATTATAATAAAATAAAAAATGAGTTATAATTTATCTATCAAATGACTTTTTATTCATTACTCAATTCAGATAAATTTATGTATATATAACAAATACCAATTTGAATGGTGTAAATAGAGGAATTAAAAAAGAGTTTTTAAATATAGGGTTGATCGCCTCTGGGGAGAGCGATCAACCAGGTAGATCGCCTCCCCAAATAGCGATCAACCAAAATATACTACCAGATTTTTTCGCATGCTGTGGAAGACGGATTTGATTTGAGGTGTGTTGTGGACTGTATGCTGTGGGAGACGGGAGCTGGCAGGCGACAAATTGCGGTGGTTGATGGAAGGTTGTGGGCAATGTCGGAGGGCGGTGGGAGATGGAAGCGGCGGACGTAAATGTGGAGCTTGGAATTGGGCAAAATTGGAGGAAAAGGAAATAGGGATTTGAGATATGCACGATCTAATCCTCTATTCCTCTCTTGCTGCATGTTGTCCTACAAACAAGGAAATGGAGTTTTGACCAAGTTTGATGCAATTAAAAAAGAGACGCTGGAAAAAAAAATGATTTGTGCACCGGCTTTTACATCCGCCGCTCCAACAGCTGCCCACTGCCTTCCGCCCCCACCGGCTCCCGTCTCCCAAAGTACACCTCAAACCTAGATCGCCTCTGGCGATCTATTACGTGGCACTGGCAGTGTTTCCCTGTTGATCGCTACTACCAAGGGCGATCAACCCTATATTCGAAAACTCCTTTCTAAGTTCCCTATTTTCACCATTCAATTTTTTTTTTTTGGCATATATACATAAATTTGTCCTCAATTCATTACTCCTCAATCACGTTAATTTCTATTACCCTATAATCACCACCTCCAATTAAATGTGCATTAATTCAAATTCCTTGTGAAATTAGAGAGAGCGACGGTGATGCATAAAAACAACCAATAAATAATCGACAACTCTAGTGATGATTCATAATTGATGAATTACCAAAAATGTATTGAAAAGAATGACGTATGAGAGAATTGAAAATGATGTTGAAAAGAGAGCATGTGAAACACACCCTAATTTGATAATGACATTTCAATTTAACTATATAGGGACTGGGGAACAGAGCATGTGAAACACACCCTGGTTTGATAACGACGTTTCAAATTAACGATATAGGGACTGGTGAATAAGAATACGGGGAAAATGTTTTTTGGTCGGTAATTATCACTAAAAAAAATTGGTAATCAGTGACGTAAATATCTGTCAATAATTTGTGATGGATTTCAAAAAGTTTACGACAGATTTCCATAAATAATAATAATATTTTTATACAAAATAAATTCAATATACTATATAAAAAAAATAATGTCGAAAAATCCATCAATAAAATAATTTGATAATTTAAAAGTAAAGTTGTTAATTATGATATATTTACCGACATAATATATGTCGTTACAAAATTTGTTGGAAAAAAAATTAGGAAATATGTGGATGCGTGTAGACGAAGATGACTTATGCAAGACACGGACTTAATACGAAAGTCGAGGCACGAGTTTAACTCGCTCTCCGTAAGATGATATTGCCCCGTACCCAGGTGCAATACGGTTCCATGGCAATCGCCCCCAAGATACAACGACTTTAAAGCCTTCCACACGCTGCACTACGAAATGGAAGCTATCGGCGAACGGACTCGGGTATCCGGAACTTTCTTGACACGACTCTAATGCATAACTACAACTCTAGTATGCATATGCACTTGATATAGTTTATATGAAATCGATTTATGAATGACTTAAACACTTTGTTTCGAAGTTTTTCAAATGACAAATGTGGGGGGTCTATTTATAGATTTCAAAGGGTCGTTAGGTAATAGTTGCGACTCTTCACTATAACTCTTATTATCCAAAAGTCATAACTCTTGGAAATAATTCACAATTCACCAAAAGATATATCTCTTAAAGACATAACTTTTGGAATAGTTTTAAAAGACATTACACTTCATTTCTATAAGTCACAATCCTTCACTATTACCTTTATACATTCATTAATGTATTTATCCACATATTAAATGACATTAATTTCTCATTCACCCGAAAATTGGTTTTGAGAAATCGAACCAACCAAATCCATTTACGCAAAACGGATAATTAAATTGTCACTTAATATTTAATCAAATATGATCAAAACCATATTTTCCAACAATCCCCCACATGAATGAAATTAATGCATGTGACACCCTAAGAAAGTTCCGACGAACCATTACTGCATCGGGATAGGTAGCTTCAGGCTTTGAACCTTCCCTAGTGAGATGCAATCGGATTTACTCACCACTCAGTGAACACGATGTCTTGAACTGGTCGGCTTTTTGTGTAAACCAAGACAATGACATTCACACAATAACGACTCTAATACCTTTTTGGTTCTCACGTTGTTGTTCATTTTGGCACTGGACCATATCTTGGATTCATAAGTGTGTACTGTATTTCCCAGTCTGAAGCGGCCCCACTTCAACGCTTATATAGGTGATCTCCTATCAAGAGTAACCTGCAATACTCCACCCTTGGGATATAGGAATCATTAAAAGCTTGTTAAGCTTAACCTTACCACACGTCAGCAGGTTTTATGCACCTGAAGAGGTACATGTTTGCACTTGAAGGGATTCGAGAATAGGTTGCAATTAAATTTTCAAGTGCACATCTGAGTGTTTCATAACTTAGTTGTCTCGTTGAACCAAGTTCTTGGGATCCTCCAGTCATCATGGACGAGTTTCCGCTATGAACACCCTTTTATGTGTGGGTTTTAACCTCATTCCCCTTACCCATAATCCTCTAAAACATCTCAATTTTAACCGGCCGGGTTTTTGTCTCAATGCAATCATTATTGCATATTTTTAGAGGATTTTCATGACACTTCTCCCCCACATTTTCACTGATGGGCTTGGAGTTTGTGTAAAAAGTATCCAGTTCACTTATTGTATATCCTTCCAACACATTTGGATATTTCCATGAATTTATGATTTGTTCAACTAACATTAATGAGCACACTGCCAGTGCTTCAATCTTTAAAGTCACCCCCACACTTCGAGATAATTGTAGGAACACTTTATCCTCATATTTTACGCAAATTTATCTCCTTTTGTGGTGACTTTTCATGAACGAGATTGAACAAATCTACGTGTGGAAACTTTTTCACTAGCCTCTTTGGCCACTGCCTTTTGATTTTCCATTTAGCTTCAAGGCCATGCCTTGGCTAAACCACATCACATTCCGAATGGAGAGTCCTCTTTTCCCCCACATTCGAATGTATTAATGGCGAGAATTTATCTCCCATATTCGTTCGAATTGTCCGTCCTTTCCATTATTCAATATTTCTACAAATATTAATTTGGACACAATCTCGAAATAAATTGGAAAACCAAACGTTTGAAGTCACACTTCAAGCCCGAAAATTTAATCTTGGTCAAAATACCAAATTAAATTCAATTTTAATGTGGCCGTCATTGCCACCTTTGACTCTCAATAATTCTCCATTAAATTATACGAGTCAAATTCTTGTGAATTAAATTCACACCGCTTGTGCTCTCTAGCACAATTTCAAATGAGGTCCTAATTGCCACCATTTATTCGCGAGAAATTCTCAAGTGAATTATACGAATATTTTAGACTAAATTCAAATCACAATTTGCGCTCTCAAGCACAATTTTAAATGAGGCTTTAATTGCCACCATTTATATTCTTGAGCACAAAGAATTAATCCATAATTCTTTTTCACAGCTCAATATTCCAACAAATTTGGGTATCAATTTTAATAAGGCCCAAATCCAAATCTTTGGCGATCCCAACAGCCAATTAATTAATTAGGCTTACAATAATCATGGACTAACCAAGTCCACGGACACGCCAAAAATGCCCAACTATATACCTGCTTGGTTAATTACTTGGGCTCAAACCATGGAAATGCAAAAGATCATATATATATCTTCCATTCCAATTTCTCCCGGAATAATCCAAAAGGGCTTAATTCCATCACCCAGTTATTTTTTATAATTGAGTTTGCCCACAACCATTTTAAATTTAAATGGCTCAAATCACAATGAATCGTCATCTTCTTCAACGATTCCATAAGTCACCAGTCTCACGCCTGGCGTCTCGAATTCAATCGGTGCTTCGGCGGCTCACCGAAACGGTGTGTGAGATTAAATCTCAACCTTCGCAAACTTGTTCTGCCGGCATTCACGCTGCCGATTTGCAGATCGTCGCGGCCCAGGACTGACGTTGCACCTTCTATCGTCGACAGCCTACTGCCGCCATCTGCAATTTCCTCGAGACCCGCCATTACAGCCGCAATTCGGAGGAGCACCATCTGGATCGCTCACATAGCCGGTCATCCGATGATGCCGCCAATTTACGCCGATCAACCGCCGCCTGAGGCGCGGGTATACTCACGGTGGAAGTTCCTCCATGGAGCGCAATGGTCTCGATAGGCCCTTTACTGCCCTGCCCACATTTGCCACCATCTTGCAGGCGCACGCGAATTACCGCCGGTGCAGCCTCCCATGGCCGACAACCACCTGATTCCAGAATTAAGATCGGGCCATTCAATTCCGAAATTACCGCCGAATTTCCCAGTTTTGCCGCAATCTGCAGGTGCTTGCGAATTAGCGCCGTTGCAGCCTTTCACGGCCGACAACTACCATTTTTTTCCGGCGAAATTGGTTGTTTGCGGCGTCATGCCGATCGACCGCCTCTCCGGCCAACGGCCCATAGGTCCACCCTACAGCAGGGTTACAGATCACCGCGTTCATTTGAGAAGAGTCACTCTTCATTACAACCGCAGCCGTGGTTTGGACTTTTCGACACAATTAATTTAAGTTGCATACACATCAAGTGTTTGATGAAATGCCTGTGAAGGGAACTGGGCATTTAATCCGAAGTCTCAATTGTAAAATTGAGAATAATGGAGATATCATTTCAATTCGAACCGCCATGTCCTTTCTCTCCCAAGACTCGTTCGACAATTCCTCTATTCCTTACGATTACTGGTGCTCCAATATTCTATCCAAATAAATTCATCAAGTTGATCAATTTCTATTTGCAATGCCTGCAAGAAAAACTGAGCATTTCACCCCCTTGAATAATTCTTGGGCGTGCAATCAAACCCATTATGACTTCGGTTTGCAGCCATGGTTCAGTCAAGTTGATCATTTATCAAATGATCCTGTCTTTGAAAAACAAAATGTCATTGAACCAAAAGACCAGTAGTATAAGAAAGCATTCAAGAAATTTAGAATTAAACTTCCCTGAAATAATTCTAGTAAATTTGACAATTTATCTTTATGAACCGATGAACCGAAGTTGAACCATCTTCGAAAACACACTAATTATCGTCTTACGATTGTTGGAAAAAAAATTAGGAAATATGTGGATGCGTGTAGACGAAGATGACTTATGCAAGACACGGACTTAATACGAAAGTCGAGGCACGAGTTTAACTCGCTCTCCGTAAGATAATATTGCCCCGTACCCAGGTGCAATACGGTTCCATGGCAATCACCCCCAAGATACAATGACTTTAAAGCCTTCCACACGCTGCACTACGAAATGGAAGCTATCGGCGAACGGACTCGGGTATCCGGAACTTTCTTGACACGACTCTAATGCATAACTACAACTCTAGTATGCATATGCACTTGATATAAGTTTATATGAAATCGATTTCTGAATGACTTAAACACCTTGTTTCGAAGTTTTTCAAATGACAAATGTGGGGGGTCTATTTATAGATTTTCAAGGGTCGTTAGGTAATAGTTGCGACTCTTCACTATAACTCTTATTCTCCAAAAGTCATAACTCTTGGAAATAATTCACTATTCACCAAAAGGTATATCTCTTAAAGACATAACTTTTGGAATAGTTTTAAAAGACACGACACTTCATTTCTATAAGTCACAATCCTTCACTATTACCTTTATACATTCATTAATGTATTTATCCACATATTAAATGACATTAATTTCTCATTCACCCGAAAATTAGTTTTGAGAAATCGAACCAACCAAATCCATTTACGCAAAACGGATAATTAAATTGTCACTTAATATTTAATCAAATATGGTCAAAACCATATTTTCCAACAAAATTATGATTAATTTTTTTTTGACAGGACAAAATTATGATTAATTAAGAATATGTAAATTATTCATTTTAGTAAAAAATGAAAAATGAAAAAGTAATTTAAAATATATAGACAGATATTCCATCATTAATTTATCGATGGATATCAACTGATGAAACTTCCGTTGCCTCACAAAATTTAAAACAGACCGTCATTATTTTCCTCAGTAAAAAGATGAAATTATAACCATTTTTCATTCATTTCTAAATACACCATACTAGTACTAAACCCGCGAAAATTCGCGGACTTGAAATAAACTTTTTTTTTTTAAATCTGTTAAATTTTGTTGAATTTTTTGTGTTTAAAATATTTTTAGCAACCTAAAAATCTATTACACGTGATATTATTACTTTAAAATTGTAATATGAAAAAATAAATTGTAAATGAAAACATATAAAACGTTAATGAAATCACAAAATATTGCATTTAAAAATTGTAAAAAAACTAAATAGAAAATTAAATTTAAGTATAATGTTTTATCAATGATATTACCCGACTGCATCTATTCTATTCCTGACTTCGATTTTGGTGTCGTGGATGTATAATTGGGAGAATTTTGGCTTGTTTCCAAATTGAGGCAACAAACTTCTTATTTTAGGGTAATTGGCTTCACGTTATCTATAGACGTACGGTGCACTACCATTGTTTATCGTATCATCAACCTTACCGCACTTGAATGTAAAACTGTCCATAATATCATAGGCTTGAATGTACTTGGGATTCAAAGTTTACCCAATATTGTATTATAGTTAAGATAATTATTTATACTTAAAAAAAAGAATAAAAAATAAATTACATGAAATCATTACCATCCTAAAAATTGGTATTTCTTGTTGTATTATATTTTGTGCAGCAATACTTCTCCCAACAAAACCTATAATATATATATATATATATGTGTATATATATACACACACACACACTTAAAATCATATAATATAAATTATAGTGCTAAACCTGCGAAAATCGTGAACTGGAAGTAAACTTTTATGTAAAATTGTTGAATTTTAATGTAATTTGTTTGTTTAATTTTTTTTAGTAACCTAAACATTTATAATACGCAGTACCATTATTTTAAATTGTAATATGAATTTGAAAAATAGTACTTAAAAAGCATATAAAACGTCCTTGAATTCACAAATTTAATTATTATGTAAAAAAATATTGCAATCAGGTACATGCATTGATTTGAATCTGTCATTTATCTGCAATAGTTACCTAAGCTCAAATAAGGCGCAATTCTTCAACTCCTCATTACTTAGACGCAAATATGAGAAAAAAAAATGTTAGACTTATTTTTAAGAACATCATATAAATATATTTTTATTAATTTGGTTATCTAATTATTAATTATTTATTTTTGAAAAATATATTAACATTTTTTGGCATATCGTAATCGAATTTTATTTGACCCATATATTATAAAATTTGGCTTAAATTGGACAAAATAAAAAAGAGTATCCTAGTTTTGCAAGTTTCTAAAGATATTGTCCTAATTTTGCAAGTTCGTAAAGATATTATCTCAATCTTGCAAGCTTGTAAAAATGGTGTTTTAATTGAACAAATACTTATAAAAATAGTGTCCTATATTAAATAATAAATTTTCCGTTATAGCTAATTTAGTTGATGGTAACTAAATGTATTATTTTAATTTAAAGAACATTAATTGGTTAAAGTAAAGTGTATCTAAAAATAATTATAAAATAGTTCATGTATGAAATAATTTAATTCCAAAACATACACTTAATACTAATGTTTTAATGTTAAAACACGTAATACCAAGATGAGGTTAATAATGTTTCTATTCTATCATCAATATTATCTGAACTATGAACTGAATTGTATATAATAAATCATACCTTATAATTTATAACTAAATTAACTCATATAAGCAAGAAGCAATTTTTTTTTGCAAGTTCGTAAATATAATTTCTCAATTTTGCGCGCCCGTAAAGATAGTGTCCTATTTTTATAAATAATCATAAGGTAGTATCTTAAAATAACAAAATTTCCTATATAACCAATATATTTTAGAAAAGCAAGATTTAGAAATTAAAAAAATAGGGTCAATTTGTTTTGTCTTTTAATAAACTTTTTAATATTTGAACACTATCAAAATCAATTGATGGAACAAAATTTAAAGGACTATAAAATTAATGGATGGAACAAAATTGCAAAAAAAAAAAAAAAAAAAAGGACCAAAAAGTTGCAAAAAATTGTAAAAAGTTTGATACCATGATTCTGTTATCTAATATATATATATATGTAAAAGTTAGAGGACCATAATATTAATGGATGGAGGAAAATTGTATATATATATATATATATATATATATATATATTAAAAAATTAAGAACAAAAAATGAATGTGGACCAAAGCTATAATCCTGTTTGTACATATATTTTTATTGTAACTCGAATACTATTCTTACAGACTGACATCACATCACAAAATCATCAACAAAGTATAGACGACACTCAACTTAAACCACATCACGTAAATAAAAAATATAAATACACAAATATAAAAATATAGACAGATATATGCAAAAGACCGGGAGAATCTAAATTTTTTGTCCTATGAGAACAGTCGGTTTGCAACAATGGTGCTTTTTTTTTTTATTTCATGGCCCGTGATATTTTTCAAAATTGGTCTCATAAATAATTATAGGTAAGTCCCAAAAGAATGCATAATTTGCGCAAAAAAAAAAGGGCCAGAAGCTGAAATTAGTACACCAAATTTATTACATATTTGTACATATACTTCCATTATAACTCGACTACTATCCGCACAAACTGATGTCATACCAAAAAAAATCACTTACAAATTATAGACGACACCAAGTTAGACAACATCACGCAAATAAAAAAAAGTACAAATCTCCAAAATATAAAGATAGACACGGATATACGAATCTTAATGCGGAAATCTTAAATTTTGGTCCAATGAGAATAGGCGGTTCACAATAACGGTCCTTCTTTAGATATCTTAGGTCCAATAGTTTTTTTTTTTCAAAATTTGGTCCCATAAGTAGTTGTAGTGAAGTCTTAAAAGAATGCATAAGTTGCAATTATGGTCACAAAAAATTGTAGCCTCAATCCGTAAAATTAATGTATGACAACAAATCTGAAAAAAAAAATACATACATAGAAAAATAAAAGGACAAAAACGGAATGTGGAAAAAAATTATTACATATTTGTACATATAACTCCATCATAACTCGACCATTATTTGCATATACTGACCTCATATCAAAAAACCACAGATAAAGTATAGAGAGCACTCAAGGTAAACAATATCACGCAAATAAAAATATAAATCTCCAAGTGTAAAGACAGAGACGGGTATATGAATATATGAATCTTAACTCAATTATATTTTTTGTTTTGGTCCCGTGAGAACAGACGGTCTGCAACAATGGTCCTTCTTTAGAGATTTTAGGTCCCGTAGTTTTTTCAAATTTGGTCCCATAAATAATTACAGTTAAGTACCAGAAGGATGCATAAGTTACATTATTATCCTATAGATATTTTAGAAATATTTCAAAAACATGAAAGAAGTTTTTATAATACAAAGAATTTAGGATTAATTTCACAATTATTAACACAACAATTTTTTAGAATTTTAGTCTTCCACTTTAAAAACTCAGCGCATATTTTTAGGAATATCCTATAGGACTATTTTAAAAACCTACAATTTAATTTGTGCAATAAATTTTATCACGATATTAGGAACAAGATTAGTTGTATTTTTTCTGCCATGAACCCATATATGATCTTCACAATAATTGGTTGAGAACCAATCGTAATCATACAAAATTATTTGCAATGTTTACTTTAATACCAAAATAATCCGCGCACAAAAAATTATACAATTCTTTCACCACCTATCAAAGATTTTAGTAAAGTAGAATCGACCACACTATTGGTCCCATATGAATGAATCCATTTTTAAAATGATCCTTTATAAAACACATTTAATCCTATATATTTTTTTACACAATTCTACTTTGGTGTGAAATGCACTTCACCACAACAATATGGCTAGAAATTTTCAACATCTAAAAAATAATTTGCCTACGAAAAATTACATAGACAAATTGTGTTGTATGTAAATTTTTGTAGGCAAATCAATTTCGGTAGGCAAGGTGTGTCTAATTTGAGAATTGTAGATGCTTTCACAATTAGAAAATTCCGCGGACAAATCGTAGGCAACTATTAGCACGATTTTTTTTTTTTGGAGGATTTTTTTTAATATTTAGGTAATTTTAATTTCATACAGTAAAGTAGAATCGACCACACTATTGGTACCATATGAATGAATCCATTTCAAAATGATCCTTTATAAAACATATTTAATCCCATATATTTCAACAATTATTAGCACGATTAAAATATTTTTTTTGTGGGAAATTTTTTAATATTTAGGCAAATATAATTTTATAAGCAAATCATTAAACTTTTTGTATTCTAATTAAATGCAAGAAAGTAATTTTTACCAATGATGGGTCATATATTCAAGACCAACGTCATCCAAAGGGTATGTTGCAGAGGACAAGAAAAAAAAAAGAGGATTAAAATAAAATAAAAAAGTAAAAATTAGAGGACCAAAAAAAATCTGGATACATCACACACAAATTTCGTCCACATTCGTTAAAAAATAGGAATGATAATAATCAGGAGACTTAAACTCAATTATTTTTTAATAAAATTAATCATTATGTAGCATTCAAAATTAAATTGAATTTAACATTCCAAATAATAGAAATACTTAATAATTATGAGTCTTTAAAATAATTCATTCAGTTAAAATTTCGGTAGGCAAGGTGTGTCTAGTTTGAGAATTGTAGATGCTTCCACAATTAAAAAATTCCGCATACAAATCGTAGGCAATTATTAGCACAATTTTTTTTAGAGGATTTTTTTAATATTTAGGTAATTTTAATTTCATACAGTAGAGTAGAATGGACCACACTATTGGTCCCATATGAATGAATCCATTTCAAAATGATCCTTTATAAAATACATTTAATCACATATATTTCAACAATTATTAGCACGGTTTTTTATTTTTTTTGTGGGAATTTTTTTTTAATATTTAGGCAAATTTAATTTCGTAGGCAAATCATTACACTTTTTGTATTTTAATTAAATGCAAGGAAGTAATTTTTACCAATGATGGGGTAATATATTCAAGACCAACGTCATCCAAAGGGTATGTTACAGAGGACCAGAAAAAAAATAGAGGATTAAAACAAAATATAAAAGTAAAAATTAGAGGACCAAAAAAAAATCTGGATACATCACACACAAATTTCGTCCACATGCGTTAAAAAATAGGAATGATAATAATCAGGAGACTTAAACTCAATTATTTTTTAATAAAATCAATCATTATGTAGCATTCAAAATTAAATTGAATTCAACATTCCAAATAATAGAAATGCTAAATAATTATGAGCCTTTAAAACAATTCATTGATTTAAATACAATATGTGGAGCATTCTAATTAAATGAAAGGAAGAAAAATCATCCGATGCTTTGACAATTAGAAAAATCCGCAGACAAATCGTAGGCAATTATTAGTATGAATTTTTTTTCTTGTAGAAAATTATTAATAGGCAATTTTATTTTCACATGGACGACCAAAGAACACAGGTCAGAAAGAAATAAAAAAAGTAATGGAGTAACCATGACAAATGCATACAAAAAGACACAAACAGTAACTGATGCACTTTCTTGCAATGACCACATATATATATAGCGAAAAATAATTACAATGGTGGAAACATAATAAAAACTAATAATTTTCAAGGTATTATCAAAGGAGAAAAATTAGCAAACCATTGAATTATTGGAATAAATAATAATTTATCAATTTAATCAAGGGATTGTGTAATTATTTAGATGAAACTACATACACACTAATTTAAAAGTAGACATTATTAACTTCACATACAAATAATTATAATTTGTGTATAAGATATGTGAAGGCCTTGGTGCCATAAGTGTAAGATACTTTGAATCCTACAGTTGTCTCGCGAAATGGTAAGCGACCAATCATACCTTTTTTATTGTAATTAAATCAGACAAATTTTTTGGATGTAGTGGACCAAAATCAAATTATATCAATATATATATCAAATTGCACAACTAATTTTGTTCCCAATCATTATTCATCACAAAGAATCCAAGAGATTTTTTAAACATGGTTGATTTCACATTTTTTGCAAAATTGGTTCCTTAATTTTAATTTTTATTGCCACCAAGGCCCTGGGCGATAATGTTCATGGCACAAAAATATAATTATGATTAAGATGGTTGAAATATAAATTCAAGTTGTTGCCAATAATTATTAAGCATTTTTATTTTTATTGATTGGGGTGTCAAATTCAATATATGAAGATAGTCTTGGTACAGAGGGAGCAATAATTGTAAAAATCCTGTACAACACTGGTGCTAATTTAGGAAATAATAAAAACCTCAATATTATGCATTAAAGATAAAGATATTTATAATTATTATGAGATAATAGTTTTAAAAAAATGTCCACCAATCATAACTATATAAGTGTTAGACGTAGTTTACTCACCACCCTAAGCTGCTCGAAATTTTGTCCGTAAGACATGGATCCTAATATTTTTGTGGTTAATTTCAGGGTAATACTACACGACCTAGCGGTGAAGTGTGGCTATCTATGTGCTGCATATGAAACCTATGACATTAGTACAAACAAAGCTAAAATTTTTCAAACGGACGTCTACCTCCATGGTGCACACACTATTTGTAACATACATGGTCTTCTCTTCCATTCCATTGAAGAGGCTGTAAACGATGCTGCATATAGAGGAATTAAGTACCTGGAAGATCTTCATTCTATTCAAATTGTAGATGTTACATCTTATTAGCATCAAAAGTTGTAACAGTATATTTTAAAGCACTGAACTTTTTCTACCCGGGAAAAAAAAATTGTTCGGTGCCTGAATAAAAATTATTAAATGAATCCTGTTGAATGTAATATTGGAGGAGTCTACAATATAATCAAACACATATAGTATCCAAATTAAATTGATTTAACATCCCAAGTAATAGAAATGCTTAATAACTATTAGAGTTTAAAACAATTAATTGAGCTAGGTATAATTTATGAATCATTCCAATTAAAATCAAGGAATAAAAAATATAAAATGGATAAATTATAACCATTATCATTTGCAAGTATGAACACATACAAATTTGGTGGACAAGTCCTTGATGCCAGATTAAAAAAAAAAGGACCAATTTTGCAAAATTTATTTAAACCTTATATTAACTCGGATCTAACACCCCAACTAATAAGAATAATTAATAAGTATTAATCTTTAAATCAAATAATGGACATCTCTATTGTTCAAATTAATTTAACGTATATTAAAGATACACTGCATCAGAAAAGTTGGGGTACACTTAGACATTCATGAAATCAACCACATCAACTGAAAGATACATGCAACAATTAGGGCAATTAGGCTATATGGTATTGATTACAAATTTAATTACATTAAATATCATATTAATTTATAATTAAGAAATTTCATGCATGGGAGTACATTCTTAGATTAATTCTAAGAATCAACTAATATCGAATTAAAAAGTTAAAGGACCATTTATAAAATATTAAGGCAACCATAGTCATCTAAAAACATAAGCCACAATTAGGACAACTAAGTTATATTGCACAACCAATTAGGGCATTTAGGTTAAATGGTATACGTTACAATTCTTGTTGCATTAAATATCATATTAAAATAAAGAAAATTAAAGGATCAATTTATAGATCATGAAATCAACCACATCAACTGAAAGATACATGCAACAATTAGGGCAATTAGGCTATATGGTATTGATTACAAATTTAATTACAATAAATATCATATTAATTTATAATTAAGAAATTCCATGCATGGGAGTACATTCTTAGATTAATTCTAAGAATCAACTAATATCGAATTAAAAAGTTAAAGGACCATTTGTTAAAATATTAAGGCAACCATAGTCATCTAAAAACATAAGCCACAATTAGTTTGACTAAGTTATATTGCACAACTAATTAAATTAAATATCGTATTAATTTTTAACTAACAAATTCCATGCATTATAATATACATTTTTAGATTAATCACCCTGTAGTGAACACAGTCGCCATGATATGAAGCCACAAAAGTTTCAATTCAAAAATCATGAAATCAACCATATTAATCGAAACATACACACAACAATTAGGGCAATTAGGTTATATGGATTTGATTATAAATTTAATTACATTAAATATCATATTAATTTATAATTAAGAAATTCCATGCATGAGAGTACATTCTTAGATTAATTCTACTAAATGTGTAATTAATTATGTTTAAATATCCCAATAAATATAGTTTAAGAGATAAATATCCTTGAATCAAATTTACATAAAAATCAACTCATATGGAATTTAAGAACAATGAAGTAATGCCATATAGGACCAATTTCGAAATCATGCGATTTATGTTATTTATTTTAATTAAATGTGTGATCAAATATGTCTAAATATCCCAAATAACCGTAATTGAATAGACCAACGTCCTTGAATTCAATCGAGATAAAATTCAACTCAAAACGAATTAAAGGCCTCGATGACATAATTTTTTTAAAAATAAAAAAATAAAGGATCAATTTATAAATCATGAATTCAACCACATTCACTGAAACATATGGACTTGATTAGGGCAATTAGGGCAAAACCGAAGGCCAATTAGGTTTTATGGATTTGATTATAAATTTAATTACATTAAATATCATATTAATTTATAATTAATAAATTCCATGCATGAGAGTACATTCTTAGATTAATTATACTAAATGTGTAATTAATTATGTTTAAATATCCCAATAAATGGAGTTTAAGAGATAAATATCCTTGAATCCAATTTCATAAATAAAAAAATTAAAGGACCAATTATTAAAATATGAAAGCAACCATATTCATTATAACTAAGAAATTCCATGCATGAGAGTACATTCTTAGATTAATTCCATTTAATATGTAATTAAGTGTGTTTAAATATTTCAATAAATGTAGTTGAAGAGATAAATACCCTTGAATCAAATTTACATAAAAATCAACTCATATGGAATTGAGTACATTCTTAGATTAATTCTACTAAATGTGTAATTAATTATGTTTAAATATCCCAATAAATGGAGTCTAAGAGATAAATATCCTTGAATCCAATTTACGTAAAAAATCAACTCATATTGAATTTAAGACCAATGACGTAAACACGATCGCCGAAGGCCTTGATGCCATAATTTAAAATTATATATATAAAAAAAATTAAAGGACCAATTATTAAAATAAGAAAGCAACCATATTCATTTACAAATATACGTCCTTGAATTCAATCGAGATAAAATTCAACTCAAAACGAATTAAAGGCCTCGATGACATAATTTTTTAAAAAATAAAAAAATAAAGGATCAATTTATAAATCATGAATTCAACCACATTCACTGAAACATATGGACTTGATTAGGGCAATTAGGGCAAAACCGAAGGCCAATTAGGTTTTATGGATTTGATTATAAATTTAATTACATTAAATATCATATTAATTTATAATTAATAAATTCCATGCATGAGAGTACATTCTTAGATAAATTCTACTAAATGTGTAATTAATTATGTTTAAATATCCCAATAAATGGAGTTTAAGAGATAAATATCCTTGAATCCAATTTCATAAATAAAAAATTAAAGGACCAATTATTAAAATATGAAAGCAAGCATATTCATTTACAAACATACGCCACAATTAGGACAATTATAATTAAGAAATTCCATGCATGAGAGTACATTCTTAGATTAATTCCATTTAATATGTAATTAAGTGTGTATAAATATTTCAATAAATGTAGTTGAAGAGATAAATACCATTGAATCAAATTTACATAAAAATCAACTCATATGGAATTGAGTACATTCTTAGATTAATTCTACTAAATGTGTAATTAATTATGTTTAAATATCCCAATAAATGGAGTTTAAGAGATAAATATCCTTGAATCCAATTTACGTAAAAATCAACTCATATTGAATTTAAGACCAATGACGTAAACACGATCGCCGAAGGCCTTGATGCCATAATTTAAAATTTTATAAATAAAAAATTAAAGGACCAATTATTAAAATATGAAAACAACCATATTCATTTACAAACATACGCCACAATTAGGACAATTATAATTAAGAAATTCCATGCGTGAGAGTACATTCTTAGATTAATTCCATTTAATATGTAATTAAGTGTGTTTAAATATTTCAATAAATGTAGTTGAAGACATAATAACCTTGAATCAAATTTACATAAAAATCAACTTCCTTGCAATGAACACAGTAAGTCATGGCATGAAGCCACAAAAGGAAAAAAAAATCAGTGCTTCATTCGATTACATACATATTTTAAAGCCATTACCGTGAACTCATTCGATCAACAGATTTCACAACGAAATCAAGTGCGTTGAATTGATCAGAGTCGGCAAAATACTTACAGCCATTACCGTGAACGAATGAAAAAAAATACTACAGTACCGATCTTAAAGCCATTGCCGTGAATGGAATCGGAAGACACATTACATAACGAAATCAAGAGTGCCGAATGGATCATACTCGGAGAAATACTCAATGCCAAAGAAGGATACAATATACATGGTCTAAAATTAAATAAGAATATTTCATTAAAATTCGAATAGAAATACAATATCTTACATCCAACTTCGACGGCAATATATGCCAAACAACCAATTTCACGATACCAACGAATAAGAAGAATGGAAAAAAACGAAAAACAAAATGATATGACCGACCAACTAATCACCCTACATCGCCAAGCCGGAATAACAACCGCATGACATTGAGAAAAAATGTAGATAAAAGAGGAGAATGGAGCCAAGGGTGGAAAAAAATGAATAACAAAGGAACAAATTTATAGGAAAGAAAACTAATGATCTACGACCGAGATTAATCATAAAATAAATCAACGGCCACAAAAGTTGGACACCTACAATGAATATGAAGCAAAGAATGTTGAAATGGGTGAAAACTAAGGATGCCACATAGGCAAAGTTTGTTTTACAAATATAAAGGAATTGATTCCGAAAACCCTGCACATGGCTTCGCCGGTTGTCTCCCGCCGTACCTCACCATGGATAGTCTTTTCTCCACCGATCACTACTTTAGGCTCCGTGGTTGATCTCTCTCTCTTTCTCACGAAAGATTTCCCAAATGCCTTCTTGCCCTAGATGCCGACGCCGCCTTCGCCGCTGCCTCCGGTTCGGTATTCTCTCTTGTCCCTCGCTTCCACAGTCCACGCAATTAACATTATTGCTTGTTTAGGTGTCCGGGCCTAAAATCGATTTACTAGGTTCGCTTCTCCCTCTCTCTCTCTCTTCTCAGTTACTGTTTAGTTTTGAATTCTTCGGAGTTGTTACTCATTTATGATGCATAAAATTTGGGAGCTTGGATTACTTAGACCAGATTGCAAGCTCAGGCTGCTGGAGTTCCATATGGCTTTTGCCATTTGGGATGCGTCGAGGCAAGCACGGTAAAACAACCAATCTGATCTTATTTTGGACCTCTCTATATGCTTATTTAACCTTAAATTCGTAAATATGTTTGGGATCAAAAAATGTATTAGTGGTCTTTTTTTTTTCTGGATATGAGAAATGGACCCAATGCTTAGATGAAGTATGAATCATGATCAACTGGAGTTCTCTTATTTTATTCTCTATTGTCCTGATAGTTATTGCTCTGGATTTTGTCTTAGATGTTGCAAGAGTTCAAGTATAGAGCATCTTTCGGAACTCAGCTGTCGTGCCCTCCTGATTGCACGCGATATAGATGAACATTCGATGTATTCCATAAAGTTATACAGCAGGTTAGTGATCGTTTTTTGTTAATTTAGAAACAGAATTGTGGTTTTTATTCGAATTAATCATAATATGGCTCTGCATATTCTCTTAAATTCATGTAGAGCATTTCTCATATCACCTAAGGGACATAGATATCTTCATCTGTGTTTATGCTGCAAATTATTAGTACATGATACATAACATATTCAAATTCAATGCTCTAATATAAACACAATTAATCAGTATAGTAATTACTATATTAATAGTTTCTTTGAGAACTTTCGTTTCAAATTTGACTTGGGATTAGATTTATGTTGGAATTAGTTAGCGGTCCATATACTTCCATAGTTTTATACAGGTAAGATCTTTTTTATAGCATGATGATGCCATTAAGTATGTTTAAGGATTTCAGATTATATTTGAAAGGAGCAGTGTTGATTGGGTTCTCTTCTAAACTGGGTTAACTATTGTGATACCTAGGTTACTGAACCAATTTCAATGCACCTGACTTAAACCAGTAATCAAAACTAAACTGACTTTGTTTATTCCCTTCGTACATAATATTTTTTGTTTTTGCAATTGTGCCTCAAATAATGTGATGGAAATTACATTTTTTCTATTGTGGTTTTAATAAGCTCTAAATTTTTACATTTTTCAAATGGAAAAGCATGTTTCTGTGGAAATCTTATTAGTATAAAGGGAAAAACCAACAACTTGTATATAATTCTATTAGCTAATTAGATCTATTATTCACTTACCAATGTTTTGTTATCCTATAATTATGTGATTTAAGAATTGGCTCCTTCCTAGTTTTACGTCAGTTGAACTCAACAACTCAGTCACTTTTCTAGCTTAGTTGACTCTTTGATATCTTTTGTTGCTTCATATTAGTTGGTGAGATATATTTGTGAGCATATGCATAGATGTTTGTTTCTCTTCTCCTAAATATTGTGCATTTTAATCAAATTATATCTTGTGCTTTTTACTTGATATTCAAGATTAGTGTCTCCAGATGATTTATCTAACACAGGGTTTACTTAACATAAAATAAGCAAATATCTACTTTAGGCTCATCACAGTTGTAGTGGTAAAATGCAGCCCAAGTACATTTTAACCTATATTAATGACCACAACTACCAACCTGCAGTTTGACGTACGTTCGGGCCTAGCTAGAACTTAATATATTAAAGACCACAATTACCAACTAATTTGACGTACGTTCGGGCCTAGCTAGAAGTTGATATATTAAAGACTATCAACTACCAATTTCTTTACCAATAAGAAATTAAGATCTAGTTGACTGGGGAGCTTTGTATCATTCTTTCTGGGATTTGTGGAAGTGTGATCCTGTCGGCTGTGACTGTGAGTACGTGTTATTAAATTTCATTAGTTTTGTTAATGACTTTCATCCTTATACTCTTTTTATGTGTCTTGATCTTGAATGTTTGGAGGTTAATTAAGCAGATATGTTTTTTAGTATTTAATTAGTTTTTCGAATATATGCTTTCTCATAAATAATATATCTTTATAATTAGCTTCAATTTCAAGGGGTCAACCCTATTAATCTCGACAATTTAATGAATTGGTTTTGGATCAACCAATAATATCACCTAGTTAACCTTATATATATATATATATATATATATATATATATATATTGCTTTTACTCGAATCACATAATCTTTATCAGTCTTACACCATTAATTTTGATAGGCACATTATTTTTAATCACATCGAAAATTAGTCCGGTGCATCAAATTTATAATGCAACAATTAGTTAGTTCGTATTACACAACCCCACGCCCGGCCACCGACACCCTAATTAACTTATAATTCGTGATATATTTTGAAATAATGTTTACATTGTTTATGTCTAATTGATATAAAGGCCAGTGTTGAGCAGTAGCTAGTGCAATAAGTATTCTGACTGTGACTGGTTTAGCAATAGGTGAGAAGCTCTCATCATAATCAACACCAAGTTGTTGGTGATAACCCTTGGCAACAAGCCTTGCCTTATACCTATCAACTGAACCATCTGGATGAAGCTTGAGCTTAAATACCCATTTACAGCCTTTAGGCTTTTTATGAGCAGGCAAGGGTACCAAATCCCATGTATTATTAATTTCCAAGGCCTTTAACTCTTGATGCATAACCTATTCCCAGTGAGGATTACCAACTGCTTGATTATAGAAAGAAGGTTCCTTGGAGCTATAGACATTATTAACAAAGAGAGTATACGCATGATCAAATGATAAAGAAAACTTACTGAAGGAGTTGGAAACTGAGAAAACCGAGGAAGATTCTTGAGTGGGCAGTGGATCAGTGAGGCCACACAATACAAAATCCCTTAACCAAGTAGGTCTGGACATGTTTCTGGAGGATCTTCTAATAGGTTCAGTAGGTGGATTATGAGATGGTAAAGAGTTAGAGACTGAAGAAGGACCAGTATCATGATGTGATAGATCAGTTTCAGGTGGAGGTGTATCATGATGTGATAGATCAGTTTCAGGTGGAGGTGTATCTGTCTGTGTAGGAGGAGAACTTGTGCTATTGTGTGGGTGATCAAAAGGGATATCTGTATCCCAAAAAGGTACAGTGAAAGGATTTTGGGTAGTTGGAGGAGAGGAACAATGAAAAGGAAAGAGATGTTCATAGAATCTGACATCTCTAGAACTAAAAATAGAGTGTGAATCCAAATCATACAGCCTATAACCCTTTTGGGAAGCTATGTAACCAATCATGATGCATTTTGTGGCACGGGGAGTAAATTTGGTCTTATGTGGGGTTATGTTAGTGGCAAAACAAAGGCATCCAAAAGTTCTCAGTGTTGAGTAGTCTAGAGTTTTGTGGTAGAGCATCTCATGAGGAGTTTTCCATGAGATGACAGGACTAGGGATCATGTTTATCAAATGTGTGGCAGTGAGTATAGAATAAGGCCACAGTTTCATAGGAATTTTTTAATCAAACATCAATGCTCGGGCTATATTCAAGATATGTCTATGTTTTCTTTCCACTACATCATTTTGTTGTGGTGTGTAAGTGCAACTTGTTTGGTGTATGATGCCAAGATTGGAGAAATATGATTGAGCATCTTTGCTCATGAATTCAGGCCCGTTATCTGATCTTATTGACTTTATAGTGGAGTTAAATTGAGTAGAAATCAAGGCAACAAAGTTTTGCAGGATAGGAAGTGTCTCAGATTTGTGTTTAAGAAGATAGGTCCATGTTGATCTAGTATAGTCATCAACAATAGTGAGAAAATAGGGAGTGTTGGTGATAGAGGAATGGTTATATGGCCCCCAAATGTCTATATGAATCAGATCAAAGGCATTGGTTGTACTAATTGAACTAACATTAAAAGGTAGCCTTGTTTGTTTGGCTAAGTGACATCTTGAACAAGGTAAATGAGAATCAACAGCAGTTTTATTCATATGAGGAAAGAAGCATAGATGTTTAAGTACGGAATCAGGGGTATGGCCCAATCTCTTGTGCCAAATATCAGCAGAAATATCTGAGATATGTGAAACAAAGCTAGGAACAGTATGTATAAGGTGAGGTGTTACATTATCTATCATGCAAAATCTATCATGTTTGCAAAGGACTCATCTGATGCAGACTTGTCTCCATGAGGAATCGAAGTAGATGCAAAGTATTTGGCAAGTTCCTGTTGTATTATGTTTGAGATGTCATTAGGAATACCTCCAGCATTAGAACTGTCTCCTGAAAGATTTGCTACTGCCTTTTTTGAGCCTTTAAGCTTATCATACCACTCAGGGTATCCATGAAGTTTAAAGCATTGAGAAGCTTCATGGCGTTTCCCACCACAATGAGTACAAGTCAGTTTATGTTTATCCTCCTTGGATCTGTATGATTGCATACCAGTAAGACTCTTGCTCCATGAAGTAGAGGTGGATCTAGTACCACTCTTTGCTTTACTAAACAAAACTGGTGTATCCTCAGCCTTCTCAATGGAATTCTGTTGTTCAATCCTTTGAATTGTGGAGTAGGCTTTGTTGATAGTAGGCAAGGGATCAAGCATGAGAAGTTGATTTCTAATAGCATCATATTCTGTATTTAGTCCCATGAGAAACTGAATCAATCGATTATTCATCTCTTTGTCATGAAGTTGCTTATCAATTTGACAAACACAATTTCCACATGTGCATCCCTTGATACTAGAGAATTCATCTAACTCATCCCATAACTTCTGTAATTTCCCAAAAAATACCTGAATAGAGTCATGGCCTTGTTTTAAATTGTATACACTTTGTTGAAGTTGGAATAGCTTTGTTCCATTAGTGACATCAAATCGCTCACAAATATTGAGCCAACGGAGATGAGCTGATTTGCAGGAAATGAACGAATCCACAAGATCCTTCGACATGGCACCAATAAGCAATGATGAAACCATGCAGTCTGAACGCTTCCATGTGAGATATTCATCCGTAGATCGATCACGCGGAGCTACCACCGATCCATCTATATAACCAAGTTTAGCCTTAGCTCCAAGAGCTAAATAAACAGCCTTACTCCAGGAGACGAAATTACGCCCATCAAGTGTAAGAGAAATCAGTTTCATTCCAGGGGAATCGTGATTATGAAAGTGATTCGGATCATTATGAAGATCAGCGGAATAAGAAGAAGAATGCAGAGCAGGCCAAGCATTTCGAGATGCCATGGCGTGCCAAAAAACTATTTATAACAAAATGAAGATTACAACGGTTAGACGGTTATTAGGAATGCATATATGAGATGTGCATGTATGCATGCATGTGCATGTGTAGAACTTAACAAAGGATTTTCTTTGTTCATAGTATGAAACGGATGCCATTACATGCACTAGTATTTCTCCCGTGCGATGCACGAATTGAATATTATAAATTTTAAATGCGAAATTGTATAATAACGATTATAAAAAAAAAGTTTCAATTAAATTTATTTTATCCATAAATCAATTAATATGTAAAGATTATATTGTATATATATATATGAGTATTATAATTATTTAATTGTATACTAAATTCATAACAAATACTAAAATTCATAAAATTATTTAAATATTTAAAAAATTTATATAGTCTAAATAAAAATTATTTGAATTCAATCAATCATATAGTTAAAGTCAATAGAAAACACTTAATAATAAAATAAATATTTTAAATATGATTTTTTTATTTGTGCAATACATATGTTAAATTAAAAATATTTAAAAGACAATTTAATTTGATATATAGTGTATTGAAAATAGATTTAAAATTAAAAGGTTAAATAATTTTGAAATTATTTGTGCAAATTTAAAAAAAATTTGGTAAAATTGATTCACTCTCTTTAGTAGAGAGTGAGATTCACTATTGCACCATAAAGCAAGTGCACTTCACTTGCTCCAATAAATACATTTTTTTCTCTCTCCTCACTTCTACTTTTATATATATATAGATTTACTAATACTATTACATGCATCCACTAATACCATAGTATTTTATACTGTGATTTCAGTTTATATGTCTAATCGTATTAGTGAATGCATGTAATAGTATTAATAAATACATGTAGTGATATAAATTTCTTACTATAAAACTTGTTCATTGGAGATTTTTAGTTTAAGTTTAATCAGATTACAATAAAATACTACTAGCAGCTATTAATATAGAGGATGAGGCTGATCATTAGTACCTTGATTATATTGATGGAAAAGAGAACATGCCATGGATAAATTGATGAGCTTGCGTTAGATTCTATAACAATGATGAGAAGAATTTTAATTAGAAAGTTTAATAAGCTGAAGCAAGAGACTACTGTATCAAGAGATTTGAAGAACTAGGATCTTTTATTACCACTCATAACTCATATCTCACGGAGGATTACTTTATCAAGAGATTTATTAGTGGTTTTAACGAAGAGATTGGTCACCTGTTGCACTTCATGAATCCTACCTGCTTAGGTTCAACTATTAAATTAGCAATCAAGCAAGACATATGATATGTTGTGGGGAATAATTACACTTTTGGTTCCAATAAAATGAGTCCAAAATACTTTTGGTACGTAGCGTGAAAGTGCTCCTTTATATTTTTTTTTTCAGTTTTGGTCTCTTATGTTTATTTTAAGGACTAAAAATGCATTTTTACTACAATTCTCTTGGGACCAAAAGTGCAATGTACTCATTCTCTTGGGACCAAAATTGCAATTTTTTTTTGGGACCAGAAGTGTTGAGAAAACTATGGGACTAAAAGAGTTGAAAAAAGGACCTATAGTGGAGGCATTCTCTTAGTTGGAAGCAAAACCGCAATTTACACTATAGTGTCAAGACTCTCAAAAGTGGGTGCAAACATGGAATTCATACCAGACAAATCAAGGAAACAATGATGGCAAATTTAAGGAGAAGTCATATTCTAGAGAAAGATTGTTTTTTGTGTTCCATAATTTGTCTAGTGTCCAATTTTGGTCCAAGATTTTTTAACTTTTCGATTTTGGTCCCACTTTCTCCACAAATTAAAAAAAGATGTCGTTTTGGCACGGACCAAACACCGTCTTATCAATTTCTCAATGAAAATGAAACCAAAACTGGAAGATCAATAAGTTATGGGACCAAAATTGGACATTAAACAAGTTACGAGACCAAAAAACGATTTTTCTTAAAACATTGACACTTTCATTAATTTTTTTTTCTTTTCTCACCTTTTATATCTATAGTCACTACATAACTATATATGCAGATCCTTAATGGATGATGCAATTATTAAGATGTTGGGAGTGTCGATAAAGAAACTTGAAGAAACCGGATTTAAGAATAAATACAGGTTGGAGGAAGTGTTTGATGGAGCAATTAAATTCTGCAAACAAAATGACATTCTTTATAATATTGATGAAGAGCATGAGAGTTGTTGTTCCAATCTTATAATTTCATACTGTGCTTTGAAATAATTGCTATAATAAAATAATATTACTAGTTAATATCATGAGAAATATAAATAATTATCTATGTACTATTGGTGGAGACAAGATCACGATAACGATCTGAAATTATTTTACCAAGATTTGGAGAATCCAAATTTATAGAAAAAATATATCTTTATTATTTTATTTATTCTACTGCGATTATATGTTCTAGTTAGTAATTAAAATTTCATCATTAGTATTTGTAATTCATCTTAAACACTAATTATTGGAATAGAAAAATATTGATTTACTCTTTTTAGTTTTTATTGATGTTTTTCAGGTATTTGTGTTTGAATCAATAGAATTAACATGTTAATTGTGTTTTATATTTCGGGTATTCTCATAATCAATAGACTTTACGTTACTACATCAATTTAATGCTATAGTACAATACTATTTTTTACCCATATTCTAACTCTAACACTACTGGAGGAAACAAATTACCTCCAGAAAGAAGGTTAATTAACACCAGCTGAAATGGAGGTTAGTAGGAACCATGCTGGTCATATATAAATGTAAGAAGATGATACTGAGAGTGAAACTAGAAGAACAAGTAGCTCAAGAACAAGAAAAAGAGTCAATCATATCATTGCATGGAGAGTTCCAGGATCTAGATGTCAACACACCGGAAAAGTAGAAATGCATTTCATTACTAGGGTGTGTAAGAGAATACACCACTAGTTCAAGATTTTAGCAAAGCTTTGGACCCTTGGAATCTGGAACTTTCCATATAGGAGAAGGAATTCTTGCTATCATATTGGCAATTGAAAAGTGGAGAATTTGATCTATGCTCATTTTGTGATAAGGACAGACCAAGAGAGTTTGTAATACCTTATGGAACAGAATGATCCACTCCCTTAAAACATAATACCTCATAAAGCTCTTGGGTTTTGACTACAACAGAATATGGTACGTAGTTGATGCATTATCGAGAAGGGTAAAAAGTGAGGGGTCATATTATGCCCCCACCATGGATTAGGGCTGCCCACGGAGTTTGAAGATTATCGAATCCGTACCTAAATCGGCACCGAATAATAATTGAATCGAAAAAACTGTTAATTTTTTTTTTATTTTAATCGTATCGAAATCGAACCGTTTATTTTTTTTGTATGGATTTGGATATTACCACGAAAAATCAAAAGAGTTCGTACCGAATCGAATCGAATTTAAATATTTATTAAATTAATTAATTTAATTATTTTCCTTATCGTTACCCTATATGATAACTAGGCAACCTGCTTTGAATTTAAGAGCTCAAATGCATCAATTTGCATCAAAACATAACTTCAAATCAATGTTGCATCAAATGCAAAATAGAACTTGATCAAAACTATAAGTTAGATGTAAAAACAGAGAAACTAACATAACATACTCAACCCAAGTGGTGATACAAGACTGTTCTTATGAAGTATAGGTCCGAAAGTTGTACAGTTGACAATAACCTTTTCGGATCTGATTTCACGTTTAACAAGATTATAGAAACACACGAAACGGCAAATACGATAATAACCCTCAATTTCAAAGGCCAACACCTCTGGGTATATCAACCAACCACTTGGTTTTATTATATCACCCTGCCTTAACCCAAGCCCTTCCATCCTACCCTTCTCGCCTTCCAAACGTATCTTCCCCAACTTTTTCAGCTCCCCCGTCTCTGGTTTCATCTCCAAAACATCCCACAACAATTCTCCGCGAGAAATCAATAAAGATAAATACCTTCCCGTGGGAAAACAACAAACGCTTCTCTTTTCTTCTCCTACAACTACAGGGATAGACAGCGAAATCTCCGTGATAATTTCAGTCTCTACATTCAAAGTCACGACTATACTTCCTTCACTTTTCCAATGCATAAATCCTTTGAAGAATCCGAAGATACACAGTGAAGAATCTGTGATGCAGATGCAAAGGAAAACGGTTACGAAGCAAGGCCCTGTTTTCATTTCATTATGTTGAATAAAAAAAAAGGATTACAGTGTATTGTGCCTTTTATATATAAAGGCATATTATAAAGAAAGGTACAACTAAAAACGTGTTTTCAAATACAGCAACTATTAAAATGAAACTAAAATGATTTTTCCTCTATAGCCCCTTCTCAAGGTGGGCATTGGTGAACTTAACCAATCCCAACTTGGACATTAAGAACTCCAAACGAGCACCTCCCAAAAGCTTGGTGAAAGCATCAGCTAACTGCAAGCGAGTAGGCACATGAATAAGAGAGATGAAACCTTCTTTAAACTTGTTGAGCACCACATGACAATCGATTTCCAAGTGTTTTGTACGTTCATGAAATACGGGATTAGAAGTGATATGTATGGCCGCCTGATTGTCACACTCAAGGGTAATTGACAAAGAAATCGAAATACCGAAATCTGCACAAATGTATGAAATCCATTGCAACTCTGAAACTGTAGAGCTAAGAGCTCTATACTCTGCCTCCGCTGAAGACTTGGAAACTGTTGACTGTTTTTTACTCTTCCAAGAAACCAAACAAGCACTAATGAAAATGCAATACCCTGTAATTGACATTCTGGTGTCCTTACATGCAGCCCAATCTGCATCACTAAAAGCGTGTAAAACTGAGCTCAAACCTACTGGATAATGCAACCCAAGAGATGGAGTCCCTTTAATATATCGTAAAATATGAAGAGCACCATTCCAATGAACATCACATGGAGCAGACACAAATTGGGAAAGCTGTTGGACAAAATATGTGATATCTGGCCTTGTTAAATTCAAGTAAAGAAGCCTCCCGATCAATCTTCTATACTTATCAGGATTAGATTATAAAATGCCTTGCTCAGCTTGAAGATGTAAGCCTGATGGCAAGGGTGTAGCAACAGGTATACAATCAAGCATTCCAGTGTCTTGCAATATATCCATGATGTATTTCTTTTGGCAAAGAAAAGTCCCTGAAGTATTCCTAGCAATCTCTCCATGCCTAGGAAGTACTTAGCAAAACCAAGATCCTTTATAGTGAAAAGCTCGTCTAAATAAATCTTGAGCTTATCAATTAAAGAAATAGATGTGCCTGCTACCAACAAATCATCCACATATACCAATAAAGCAATAAAATCATTGTTTTGCTTATAGGTATATAAACAATGATTAAAAGCAGACTGTTGAAATCCAAAATCAATCAACTTAGAATTGAACTCCTGATTCCATTCTCTACTAGCTTGTTTCAAACCATAAAGACTCCTCCTAAGTCTACAAACCTGTCCAGGTTTTGCCAAAGTATATCCCTGTGAAAATTTCATGTATACCTCATCATCAAGATGACCATGAAGAAACGCATTATTAACATCCCATTGACAAATGGGCCACCCTTTCATAGTTGCAATAGCAAAAAATAGTCTAACTGTAACTATTTTTGCTACAGGAGATAAGCTCTCTTTATAATCGATACCAAAGGTTTGAGAAAACCCCTTGGCAACCAACCTAGCTTTATACCGTTCAATACTCCCATCTGGATTGAGTTTAACCTTATAAACCCATTTATTACCAATTGCCTTCTTCATTTTAGGCAAATCAACCAATTCCCAAGTTTTATTTGCCTCTAATGCCAAAAACTCTTTGGCCATAGCATCCTGCCACTCTTTAAATTTACAGGCCTGCTCATAAGAACAAGGTTCCTTCACAATAGATATTTGATTCAAGAAGGCATCATATGCAATGCTTTACTCAATAGGATTAGTATGAGGGTAAGGAGAAAGATCATGTGTGGAAATGTGGGATACAAAATCTCGGAGCCACATGGGTTGAGTTCTAGGTCTCTGACTTCGTCTAAGAACCGGAAGAGATTGATCAATAGAAGAAAGATCATTTGATGGTGAAGAATCAAGGGCAGGAACATGACATTGTGGCTGGGGAAAAGTATTTTCTGAAGAAATATCAGAAGAAGGATAAGGAATTGGTGTTTGAGTAGAAACTTGTGAAGAAGGAAGAAAAGGGAATATGTGTTCAAAGAACTTGACATCCCTCGAGACAAGAAATGTTTCAGAATCAAGATCATAAAGATGAAATCCTTTCTTTCCAGAAATGTATCCTAGAAATACACATTTATGAGATCTAACCCAAAACTTAGAAGTTTTCGGGTGTGTGTTTGTTGCATAAACAAGACAGCCAAAAGGCTTTAGTTTAGTGTAATCTGGTGCATGACCATATAAGACTTCAAAGGGTGTTTTCCATGATAACACTGAACTTGGCAATCTGTTTATGATATGGACTGAGAGTAAAACAGAATAGCACCAGAATTTAATTGGAAGTTTAGAATGAAACAGAATTGATCTAGCAATATCAAGAATGTGTCTGTGTTTTCTTTCAACAATGCCATTTTGTTGAGGAGTATGAATACACGAAGTTTGATGGAGAATACCAAGAGAAGAAAGAAAATCTTGGCGCTCATTACTAGTGAATTCAGAACCATTATCACTCCCAAGGATCTTAACAGATTTTTGAAACTGCGTACGAACCATAAGAATGAAGTGTTTTAGGAATTTACAAGTTTGGGACTTATGAGACATTAAGAACACCCATGTACCCCTGCTACAGTCGTCAACAATGGTAAGAAAGAAAGGTGTATTTGTAAATGTTTCTTCCCTGCAAGGACCCCAAATATCAATATGAATAAGCTCAAATAAACCAGTGGATTGTATGTCGGAATGTGGAAAACGTAATCTGGTTTGTTTGGCTTTGAAACAAGCATCACATGATTTTATTGAATGAAAATCATTACAAAGATGTTTCAAAAAAGGTAAATGTTTCAGAGTACTAAGAGAAGCATGGCCTAACAAATGATGCCAAGTTTCAAGTGAAAAATTACAAGAAACAGGAATAGAGGCAGGTTCAAGAATATAAAGCTTGTGGTGAAGCTGTCCATGAGCTAACAAATTACCACTCTTTAGGGCCTATATAAGACAGGTAGAAGGTGTAAATATACACTTCACATCAGATTCAATGGTCAATTGAGAAACCGAGAGCAAGTTGTACTTAAAGGATGGAACAAAAAGCACATTCAACAAAGTGAAATTGTCGTTGAGAATAACATGACCTATTTGAGAGATTTGTTTGGTGGAACCATCAGGCAAAAGAACTGAAATAGGATAAGAAACAGTGGATATAGAATGGATTAATGAAATATCATTGCACATGTGCCTACTTGCACCAGTATCTATGATCCAATCTCCTCTTTTCAAATCAGCCAACAAGGACAACTCGGTATGAATCAACAAGGGTTTTGAATTACCTGCTGAGTTCACAAAATGAACATAATCCTTGGTGGAGCCAGCATTGCTTCCTCCAAAACTGGAAGCTTCCTTAGAGCCAAAAATTTTTGTCAATTCTTTCTGGAAAAGGGCAGAAATATCAAGAGCTCCACCTCTAAGATCTGTATGCAAAGGAGCAGTTGCATCAACCTCTCCTGTGTCAGCAACATTAGCAAAAGTTCTACCACTCTGCTCTTTATATTTCTTGTACCAATCAGGAATCCCATGAAGCTTAAAACAGGTAGAAGATTCATGGCCTGTCCCAGAACAATGATCACAAGTAAGCTTAGCTCGCTCCTCTTTGGCCAGTTTATGAGAACCTCTCCCACGACCCCCAAATTTGACAGCAAAAGGAGCAGGACTCTTAACACCGCTCTTTACCATCATAGCAGAATGATCAGTGGAGTCAGAAAAGTGAACACCAACTGTCTGTTGTCTCTCAACTCGGACCAACATAGAATATACCTTGTGAACACTAGGTATGGGCTCCATAACCAAAATCTGATTTCTAATAGGATCATAAGTATCATGCAACCCCATTAGAAACTCAGAAACTTTGTTCTCTTGGTCATTCTGGATGACCTCTTGACGAATTGAACAATTGCAAACGAGAAGTGGCTTCAAGCAAGCCAGTTGATCCCATAAAGCCTTAAGACGAGTGTAGTAAACAGCAATTGTATCAGTTCCTTGTTGAATACTATGAATGTCCCGACGCAATTGATGGACTAAAGGACCATTATTCTCACTGAAACGTTGAGCCAGATCATCCCAAAGCTCTTTCGCAGTATTAGCAAAGATAATGGAATTAACAATATCCTTCGATACACAATTCAGAATCCAAGTAATAACCAAATCATCTACCCGTTTCCAATTATCGAACAAAATGTCATCATCAGCAGGTGGAACAACCTTTCCATTAATAAACCCTAACTTTAATTTGGAACTTAAAGCAAGCATCATCGAACGTTTCCAAGAAATGTAATTGTCACCTGTAAGAGGAGTACTAACCAGAATCATTCCTGGATGATCGGAATGAGAAAGGTAAAGGGGATCGTTCATATTTGGCGAAGAACTAGCACCTTGCGAGTTGGAACCAACACCAATCGCACCACTGCCGGCCGCCGCAAGTGCCGGCCATTGCCGACCCCAATCAGATGCCATAGCACAATCAACACGGATCGAAACCTAATTAACTGATACCATGAAGAATCTGAAGATACACAGTGAAGAATCTGTGATGCAGATGCAAAGGAAAACGGTTACGAAGCAAGACCCTGTTTTCATTTCATTATGTTGAATAAAAAAAAAAAAGGATTACAGTGTATTGTGCCTTTTATATATGAAGGCATATTATAAAGAAAGGTACAACTAAAAACGTGTTTTCAAATACAGCAACTATTAAAATGAAACTAAAATGATTTTTCCTCTATATCCTTCATTAATCAACGGAGGTTGCCATAACGCATTCAGCACATTAAGAGATAAGTGGTGAGTGGAAATACATCTCCAAGATTTATCCACTCCCACAGTTAAAATATTACAGCCTTCCCCCAGCAAAGCACCAACTGTTGCAAACACTTTATACGCCCCGGAAGCTGCAACGTACCCTATGCCAATAAAATGCGCGGAATTAATAACATCTGGAGACGAAAAGCTTGGTCCGTTGAAGGGTTTGCAATAACATAAACTACGTGATCATCTCTATTTTCCTCCGATATCAAACCATTACAATTAGTTCAAATTGGGAGTACGCCTTCGTAAGTCATTAGCTTATGCGTCTCGATTTCACCTTCTCTAAAAGTGATGAACATGATATCCCTATGTTCATCATCGTAGAGAAGTCCATAACTCGTGTACTGAAGATATGAAATTATGGCTACGTATCATGTGATACCACTTCCGGCATACCAGCCTTGCCTCAAAATAAATATCTCGTGCCGGGAGGCGTAACACAATATCCAGAAATAGTTCGTCTGGAATAGACTCTATTGCTGATAACCTCCTACTCCTGAAATAATACATCCTAGTACTGGAATCGCCTCCAATAATCTGATCCTTTTGATAAAGAAAAGTTCGTTTTTTATTTGAGCGTGATTAAACACTACGAGAAATTAAAAAAATTCCTGATCAAATTTGTCAATATAGCGACGAAATTTAAAAAAAATAAAAACAAAACTATGTATTGGGATTGCACACAAAATTTTCTAATTGTGTAAATATCTTCATTTTTTTAACCTACAATGTACATAAATTGGTTTTACGACGGGCACGACCGTCGTAAATCATGAAGTTAAATTTTACGACGGACTTCCCGTTGTAAACTTGTCGGCCACTATGATTTTGCACCGTTTACGAAAGGTCGCTGTCAAATGTGTGGAATTTTACGACGGGCATGCCGTCGTTAATATCTATTTTAAAATCTATGACGTTCTTCCCGTCGTTAAATTTGGCGGATTGATTAAAGAATGGGTTCCGCTTGTTTTACGACGGCTTCTCCCGTCGTAAAAATCAAGAATTAAGGACGGATTTTTGCAACCCGTCGTTAATTTTAGGCCGGACAAGCTCTGGTTAATATCCGTCGTAAATCCATCGTAAAACTTGTGTTTTAACGACGGATGACCTGTCCGTCGTTAATTGTCGTCGTAAATACGCCCGTTTTTTTAATGAACGATTTCACACAAGTTTTAGTGCCAACAGTGTCCAATTTATTCCGATTACGTAGTTGACAACTATTTTCATCCCAAATAATGAGTATATAATTTGGATTGTGTACGTTGCCAGGATTGAAAACCAGTTGACTTAGTGTATATTATAGAGGGGAAAGAAAAACATTTCGATATGGCAAGTGGAACGGCCTTTACTTCAGTGGGGACCCCCGCGTTCCCAGTAAAATCTTTCAAACCAGAACTGGTTTTCATAGAGGAGAGAGGTTGATATCTATGGCAAGGCCTCATTATAATTCAATTTCGAGAAGAGCACAGCTATACCATGAAGATGGAAATGACTAGTCGAGCGAATTTGGAACGTCTAGCACCGAGAGGGACTAATTGGTAGGGTTCTTTTTTTTGCTCCTTTATATCTCACTAATATCAATAGAATAGGTCTTACGTGCAATATTGCACCGTGCAATTTCGCGTTAACAAAAGAAAGTTTTTAAAATTCGTGGGTCATTATTGAAAATCCGGGTCAACATAATAAACTTCGCGGGTCAAGTGGATCTTCCCAAAAAACAATCGTGCAAAAACAAACAAAAAAATTCGCTCTCTGGTATGTGTTACTTTAAGGGCAAGTGAGTGTTACTGTAAGAGTACGTATGTGTTATTAAATCAGAAACAGTGTGAAATCGCGAAAAAACAGAGGTTTAAATCATGAAGAAGAAAAACCTGATAGACACCAAAAAAATCTTAAGATTATAGATAATCATAACATCATAATTCTTATTCATGTGTTACCATATAAAATTGGAAGAATCTGAACGATAAAAAGACTATATGATTTAGTAATTCATGTGTTACTACATGAACAAATGAGTGTTACTACAAGAACTAATCAGTGCTACATTATGAGCTAGTAACACACTTTTGCTCATGCAGTAACACTCGTTTGTTCATACAGTAACACAATTTTCAGCACTATGAATAATGGGCGATCGTTTGACCCGCGAATTTTGGAGTTTTCTATTTAAAGCAGTAACAAACTTTTGTTCATGTAGTAACACTCGTCTGTTCATACAGTAATACAATTTTCAGCAATATAAAAATGGGCGACCCGTTTGACCCGCCTTTAACCTGCGAATTTTGATTTAATTTATATAGAAAGCAACCAGGTAGGATTTGGGCAAATTGCACGGTCAGACTTGGTGCAATATTGCATATTAGACTTTGTGTTATCAATAACTATACCCACCTAACAATAGAACATCTTCAATTTAATATGGCCAACAACAACACCAGGTGTCTAAAACAATGACGATCAAGTTGATCATTAAAGACTGTCATCATTTCACAGCTGATGATAGCACTTGTATGGCTCAAAATTTCTAAATAGAATTTGGCTCAAAAACGAAGTCCAACATAGAGAAATTGCAAACTAAAATAATAGTCAACATATACTTTCAAAAAAAAAAAAATAGTCAACATATGTTATACTTTTGTGTTGGAAATAATTAATCATAGAAAAAGAAAACATGGTTATTTTTGTTTAATTGCCTGCTACATTGGCTCCACATGTTATGAAATGAACCTGATCCTAAAATCGGGCCACAAACAACTATATGAATTAATTAATATCACACCTCTATATAAACTCGAATTTTTAGATAAAATTCATTTTTTTCATGGTATCAGAGTCAATAGGCTCACGTCTATACATCTTGGATTTAAACCCTCTGACATCAATTTCAACCTAATCATTAAACTCCAATCCTCCATGGAATGGGAGTGGACGAGTAAAGAGAAATCTTAGTGGAAATTTTATTTAAGATTGTGAGAATTTTGAAATTAATCTGGATTTTTAAATCTCGAAAATCTAGTGAATTTCAAATCGAGATTTTAAAATTTAGTGTTTTTTTTTTTTTGACATTTAAATGTTGGAACTTTATAATGTAACTAACGAAATACTAAATGAAAAAAATAAAAAGAAATAATTTCTTTAATTGCTTCCAATAACTTTCCAACCGAACAAACACTTTGAGACTGGATTCGCTGTTTAAATACAACAAGCACATGTACCTGATTACTCATATAAACGGTTCCACGAACGTTCGAGTTGGAATCCTTAATTTCACGAACATTACTACTGAAAAATAATTCAGAACATAGCCGAGTAGAGTCAAGGGAAACCCTTTTCCGCAAGACAAATACGTTCCAACTAGGTGTTTGTTGGAATTGACATAATGTCCCAAAAAGATAAAATGACTCTCATCCGTTTATGTGTACCACACTACATAAATAGCTCCGGCGAACAAAAATTAACGCGGGAAGAGGATAACACTACTATATGAAATGCAGGAAATGAATATGTAGAATGCTTTTTCGATGTATTGGTGTTTTAAATGAATGAATGAAATGATATGCATGTTTATTTTATAGACACTGCAGGACTTCTCATGTAAGGAATGCTGAATCACTTCTGAGTCATAATACGAACCTGAATTCAACAGTTTAACATCAAGATGATTTCTCTCCCGATCAGTCTGCAATCAAGGAAGTTAGTCAATAGAAAATTCCAGCACATGTTTTACATGTTCTTTCCTCTTGACTTAGTTTTTCATTCAACGAATCTTGGCACTCTAGATTTTTGGCTAAGTGCAAAACTTTGGACTTAAAAAAAAATTGAGAGCCCTCAAAGGCTCAAATCCAGTCCAATTGTCAAGGACTAAGAAACAAGGTCCACCATCCCAAGCCCAAGCTCGGTCAAATTTTCCTTTTAATTTTCACTCACCATTATTTCAAACAATACCCACACAAGTTGAAATCAGGGCCTATAATATGTAGACTCTCCATCAAAACCTCATGAAACTTAATTGCATTTGGATAGGTAGCTTGAGGCTTTGAACCTTCTATTGTTTAACATTATCGAGTATACTAGCGGCCTAGTGGACGTGATGCCTTGAAATAACCTCTTTACTGTATCTTTAGACAATAATGAAGATATAATAAAGCTTCGATGCCTTTTTCGTTATCATATATTTGTCCATTTCTGCCACAATGTAGTTTTCCCATTGAACCAAAATTTTAGGATCTCCAGCCAATATGGATGGGTTACCACTGCTTCAATTTTTATTTTGTGGAACATTCATTCTAGCACTTTTTTTATCTCGGCTAACTCTTTCGTGAATGAATCCACTATAACTAGAGATCAAATTTTCACACACCCACACCCCATACTTTAGGGTAAACACCTCTAAATTTCACCAACTTCAAATCACACATGTTTGCATTATCTAAATTCTAAAAGTTGAGTGTTCCAAACTAATGACAAATGTTGTCATTTCCACTTCCACATATTCTAAAAGTAGAGTGTTTCACCACCTTTAAGGTTAACGGTATTTGGAATGTTAATAGATAATTTTTACTAACTAATAACTTTTAGATTTATACATCAAAATCTCAAAAGTTATAAAATTGGAACACTAAATTCTTCCACAATTAAATTTTTAGTACCAGCGTCCTCGGTCAAGTACTTGTGTACAAAATAGTTCTATAACTCTTTCATAGTACGTATCGAGAAGTCTACGTTATTCGATGTATAAACTACTCCAATCCACCAAGGATATAATTTCAGCAAAGGAAATCTCACCCGCCTCGCAGTGTCAGTATCTAGGTAGATCCTCCTAGAGGAATCACACCAAAGTCAACTAGAGATGTAATCAAACCAAGCCGGTCGCAAGCTATTCGGGTCTCGGCTCGAAACATATTCATTCGAGTTTATTTGTTAAGTTTCACGAGCTGAGCTGGAGCACGATTTCGAGCTCGAGCCTGGTGGTATTCGACTCGAAAGCTTGTGAATAGGCTCGTTAACAGAGCTCGCGAACAGGCTCGCGAAAAGGCTCGTTTGTGGATCTCGCGAACAGGCTTGTGAATAGGCTCGTTTATAAGCTCGCGAAGAGGCTTATTTAATTACTTTTTTATTTTTATATAAATATTTTTAAAAAATCCATAAGCATGTAACATAGTATTATTGTATGTTATTTGGGATAAAATTATTTTAAACCATTAATAGTCTTGGTTTAGCTTCCGAATTAGTTGTTGGTCTTTGTTTGGATGACGTTTTTATTATAGTGGACAACTATATTTTTAATTAGACATAGTTTAGATGTGTTATTTTTGTATAATTTTTAAAATTTTAATTAGTTTTTCAAGCCGAGCCTTTCTAGGTGAGCTTTTTGAACCGAGTCTTTCGAGCTCAAGCTCGAATTATGCTTGATTAATTTGAAAATATACTTTTTTCAAGCGAAGATCGAGCTATTCACAAGCTTAAAAATTTACACACGAGTCGAGCTCGTGCCTAAAATAAATCAAATGAGTCGAGCTCGAGCTTGATAGTATTCGGCTCGGCTTGACTCGTTTACATCCCTAAAATTAACCTCGTGAGGTAGAACATTATTTCCAGCTGCTACTTTTTAGATTTGCTTCCCGAGAACTTCTCGGGTTTTTCACTTTCAATCACAAAGGATCACATTAGTTACAATATATTCATCTTGTGATTGTTGGAACTTTACAGTGTCATTAGTAAAATAAATAATTACAAAGAAATAATTTTTTAACTGCTTCGAATAACTCTCAAGCAGAAGGAACACACACACGTGCTGGATAACTCAAATGAACCATTAACGCACAAACTGGAATCCTTAATTCCATGAACACTGGTACTGGAAAAATTTCCACAACACGGGGTAAATCGAGTTAAGGGAAACCCTTTTTCCGCAAGAAGAATATGTCCCAGCTAGGTTGTAACGGCCCAAAATCAAATTAGGGTTTTCATGATATATTTTTAATGTATTTAAATGAAATGTTTGATTTATATATATGTGTATACAAGTTCTAATTTTTTAGGTGACAGACGAGCATTTCTACTAGCACTTTTCAAGTTTTATCCGAAAATGGGTCGACTTTCTTAATAAAAATTTAAAGAATTCAAAATGATAAAAAAGAACATTTTTATGAACCACAAAAACCATACGAATTTAACGGTATGTTTTAATTAAATTTTGGAACCAAAACCGAACCGAAAAATATCGAAAATACACTGTCGAAGCTAAAATCGCGTCTAGAATTGGGACTACCATAAATGGCAGCCCCAAAATAGTAAAAACCTGCACCTTTGACCCATTTTGCAGCCATAATAAGTAGAAGTACATGTAATGATATGCTAAAGTCTACCCTAATCCTATGTCACATCTCATCTCATAATTCTTGTGTTTAATACACACAAGGACACATCTCTCTCTCCCCTCTCCTTATGATCAGCCAACCCTCCTCATTTCCTCCTATATATACCGCTCCAAACCCCTTTCATTTTCCATGTTAGTTCTTGCACTTAAGAGAGAAAAGAAAGAAAGAAAGAAAGATAGAAAGTTAGAAGTGAGAGTAGAAGGAGAAGGAACCCTCTCCTCTCCTCCCCTTCTTGGCCTACACCACCACCATCTAGGAGGAATGTTTCCCCACCATCTTGAAGCCAAGGGAGTTTTAGAAGTTAGGGTATTCATCTTTGGTTCCTAATCTTCAAGGAAAAGAAAGAAACTATAAGGGTAAGCCCTTTAAATCCTTTTTTCCTTGATGTTATGATTATATTTTGTTTTGAGTATGAAACCATTAGAAATGGCATGCTAAGAACCTTCCCTAAGCTTATTTAAACTTTGAATATATTTTATGAGGTTTGTGTTTAAGATTTCCCACGTTTTTTAGCTTATATGATCGTGTATGTGAAAGTTCGACAATGTTCGTTACTACCCGAGTTAGCTACTGCCCCCTTTTTAACGAACCCATTTCGGACCTTTATTGATGTTGAAAAATTGTGAAAATTTACCAGAATGTATTATATGATGTATAAGAAAATGTGAAAATTTCGTGGTCATCTGATTTATATTGAGGGAGAATAAATTCATGGAAATTTGTGTGTCTGAAACCGTGCGAAACTGGGAGCAGCGACTCTATTTAACATTTTTGCTTGTTTCCAGTGTTGATAAAATTATAGAAAAATTTGGGAATGTTCTCCTTGTTATTTAAGGCATATCCAAAAATCATAGTATTTTATATAGAGGATAATGAGATATGCCTGTTTAAATATTATATGGTATTGTTCCGTAACTCAAATGACTTAGGTTTATAAATAAAAAATGTTTGGTTTTAAGTTATCTGTAACATATCTTAATTTCATGATTTTTGAATGCAACTACTGTGAGATATGATTTTTAGAATTTAATGTACACTGTTTTGACGAATGTCTTGCTGTTCTGTTTTCAAATGCAAATGTACTCTATTTCCATAGCTCAAATGACTTAGTACCCTTAATGAACATTGTTCCATATCATCCGATGCATAACATACTAAAATTTCATAATTTTCCAGTAAGTATAAATGCCTTTTTCAGTTAATACATGTATGTATGTCTTATTGTTAAATAAGTAGCACTAGAAAGAAGGAATAAGTGATACTTTTAAAAATAAGCATGTTTTAGGTATATGAATGATTTTTGTTTACTTGTCTAAGAATTTGTTTGATTTTTTTACTTGCTTTTGAGTGTTGAATGAACCCGGAAGACCCAAAATCCCAACCGGTGGACCCGTATTGAATTAGAGTGACCTTACTACCCGAATGAACAAGTTTCAACGTTCTCCTTGAACTTGAACAAAAACCTAAGAATGTTTTAATAGGATAAATGTTTCCCCTATTATCGAAAAGCCCTAAGTATGATGCAAAGTTGAGTAATAAACTAAAAGAATGAACGATGACTAAATGAGCGGACTGTGTTAGGTAAAGTGGGGTTAGCTCGGAAGCTCGGAGTTCGCCCTTGTTCTAAGCAATCAAGAAGTTAAGCTTTATTCCTAAAAGTTTCCAGGTGGGTGACACTATCTCTATAGCTAGTTAATATTATATAGACTGTTGTCAGTTTTCCGAAATGAACATAATGAATATCACTAAATGACATGAACAATCTAATGAAGTTGAATGCGAGTATGCGATTATAATAATGTGAGCATTTTGGTATGTGATTTGTGAACTATGTGAAAGTGGTAAGGGAAGCTGTGGAGAGATAAGGACGGAAGGGATAAGGATGCGGTGGAGTCGCTACCGGTGCCCCCCAAATAGGGATAAGCATGTGGTTGAAAGAGTACTAGTGCCCCTCAATCTTTTAGGGACTACCGATGCCTCCCAATAGGGATAAGGATGTGGTTGAAAGAGTACCAGTGCCCCCCTATTTTTAGGGACAATGACGTGGTGGAAATGCCACCAGTGCCCCCATATGAATAAAAAAGGAGATTGATAGGCCTTTGAGCCATATGATTGATGGGCCTTTGGGCCATATGAATGATGGGCCTTCAAACCATATGAATGCTTTGTTCTAAATTTGTGTTTATAAGTTTTATGTTAAAGAAAGCGAATACACACGACCAAGAATTATGATGAACCAACTGAAAGGTGAAAATCCTAAAGGTATTATTATTTTGGATCTCCTGACAATCTATATAACAACATACAAGTTACCCGCTGAGATTTTATCTCACGCCCCTCTCTAAACATTTTCGGGTTATGATGCTGAGGTCGGGAGCTGCCGTAGATGACTGCTTCCAACTCCCACTTATTAATTAAATAAACTGTTTTTATCAAGATGGAGACAATATGCTATTTAAATACTAGTGTTAATCTTTTGCCACTAATGCCTCGAGAGTTATACCCAAGACTCATTGGTAATGGGATGATGGTTTTTATTAAGCAACAAACTGATGATTTCTCAAATAAATATTATGTTAAGTTCTCCCACTGCATCTGTATAATTATATTTATTATTTTATCTTTTATAAGAAATTTTCTGGCTCAGTTTTTATGGTTCACTAAGTGATGACTCGGGTTTTGGATGTTGTGACCTCAAATGTCAACTTTCTAAATTCCGGGGCGTTACAGGTGGTATCAGAGCTTATGTTCAGAACTTCGGACCAAATGATTTATTTTCATTATTTCAAAAATTTCACTTAGTATAGTAGACAAATTTTATATACTTCAAAATTAAATATCACTAGTGGGAAGGTTGTCTACATCGAGCATACCGGAAAAACCTCAAGGTATGTGATATATGTTATGAGAAGTTGAATAACAAAACCCATACAAATTAGAAAACCGAAAATGAAAGAAAGAACATGAAAAACTTATGAGGACAAGTGTTTGAATTTCATACTATTTGTGCATGTATGTGAAATTACTTGATTATTCATGTTATACTATTCTATGACGTCGTTTTCTCTGGCGAGAAAAATTGTTATTTCGTGTATAGTATTACTATTTTCTTTTCTCCTTTAGTGTTTTGTCTATGGACCTTAGATCTATTTGAGGTTGAGGATTTTAGTATATAGGCACAACTACTGGACCATAGAGTAGTCTGAATTTGAGACCCTAATGGTTTTGTAGCACGCCTTATCTAGCCGTCGAGAAAGAGCCATCGACGAAGACATGGTGAATACGGGTCAGGAGGACCAGTCATTCTCCGAAATGGACCCTGATAGGCATGACATCGAGACATGACTAGTCACCCTCATGAATCCTTTGTCAACTAATGTACATGTTTGAATTTTGGTAGCTGTGGAGATAATCTCCCTGTTGTAGCCGGATGACCCCAATCGTTGTGAACTAAGATATTTTGTGAATTGACTTAGACTCTAACCTTTTGGTAGCTCGAGTTGTTTCTTTGTAGTAGCCTCACAGCCTACACAGTTCGACTTATTATGTATATCTTGACTACTTTTAATACTATCTTTATATATTTTGGAAGTCTCGCATCTTTATATTTTCGTTGGAGACCCGTTTCTCTCTGTTTAACTTTGAGAACTCGTTTTTCTCTTTCCAATTATGTATACTTACTACATTCTCATGTGCTTTATTTCGTGGGATATTCTATTTTATCTGTTATGTTTATCTTATGTTTGCACCGTGTGTCATTATTTTCCCTAACATGCATCGTCATAGCTCGTTATCGTGCTGCTAATCATGACAGTATGTTCCAGTTTCTGTGTGCACCTCTATGTGATCGAATTAATACCATGGTGTTAAATGTTGGATTCTTTTGTTTTGAATTTTATCATACCTATATAAAGTAACCTATTTTTAATTATTCGCTGCTTGACCTAGTTGTTTAGATTTCACTCCTTGTGTCTTAAGAAGTTGAGAAATTTTTGGAATAGGAAGTACCAAAGGAGAAGGTTTAAGGTAAGTATTACACCTACGTGTTCAATAAGAATCCAAGATATGTTATAGGAGTAAGGACGAAATATAATGGACTATAAATAAGGATCAAACTTGACCCTAACATTAAGATTTTGGCATAATCTTGGGAATAGACTAGTTATCAAAAAATAAGACGCTTAGCTAGGTGGACCGAGGAAACCACGTTCTTGTCGAAAGAAAATTTTGGATAAAATTTGAAGAATAGTTTGAGGGTAACTCTAGATTAATAGATAGAGTCTTATTAATGAATTAGTATTACTGCAAAGGTTGTTAAACAAAATGTTGATATGGGTTGACACACCACCACGTAGCCGGTTTTACTCATGAGGAAAATATTTATTATTGTAGAAAAAAAATTACCACCTCTTTTTTTTCGAACTACAACTTTATCATTTCCACTCAACTCCTCCAACGGTCGTAAACGGTCATAAACGACCATATTTTCGAAAATTTTACTCTATAAATACCTCATTTTACTCCCACCTCTAAGCACAATTTGTTAAACTTTCATCAACATTACCAAAATGAGTAAACTCTTCCTCACCATCGTCACTTTTGTTTATGTCTTTATGCTCATCGGTTGTTATAATGCGGATGAGAAATTTAGTGCACCTCTCGTACTTACCACGATACTCGTTGCGTATTTTTAGTTTTAGCTTGGGGGGTAGAATTTAGAATTTTTATTATTTATATGTAGTGCCTTGAAGTATGAATAAAAGATAATTCGATCTTGTTGTTTATTTTTCAGCCTTTTCTTTTTCTCTCGTCTTTGAGCTCTAAATATGTACGCGAATATTGCTTCTTTGAATAAACGTTTCCCTTATTTTCGTAGAAAAAAAAAAGATAATTTAATGGTTGATGTAAGAGATTAAGGTTACTATCGACAAGATTAAGATTCGACTAATAAGATATGGGTATGAATATTTTGGGAAAAGATAGTAGAAGTAAGGATCACAATATTTCTCGAGAAGACAAATTCTATAGGAAGTATCGAATGTTTAAGAAGAACAAATGAATTTCGGGGAATAAATACTTTTTAAGAGGGGAAGGATGTAATCCCAAAACAAAATTATTAGGGATATTTATGTGATTAAATGCTATGTGATTTTTTTTCTATGTCTTGGCTACAACATATCCAAAATTCAAGGTATTTTGTTGAGAAATAAACGAGTTATGAGTTTTTGAAATCTATGTATTATTACTCCAGAAATTTCATGAATAGTAAAATACGGAGTTAAAATTTTCTATTTTATCCATGATAAAATTCTGAAATTTTTATTATATGTTAATATGATAATAAGAGACCACATATTCAAAAATTAAGGTGTTTTGATGAAGGAAACCAGAGAAATGAATTTTTTAAATATGATTTATGAATCTGTGAACTAATTTTTTTTTTCTTATGTTTTGTTCATATGAAAATTATGGAAAACTTATCATACCTTCCTTGGATGTTAGTGTATGACGTATACGAAATTTATGAGCATCGGACATAAAATGAAGGAGAAATAAAATCCCAAAAAAAAAAAATCTTTTTTGCTAAAACTGAACCAAATAGTGAAGCCTATAATTATGGACCTAAGTCTAAGCCGTGATTTAACTTATGAAGAAGTAACTGTGACCATTTTTGGGAAGAAAAGTTCACCTTTTGAGGAATCGAGAAGTCCCTTTAGTACTAGTACAATTGAGCCGATACGGAAAAGAAGGAGCCACTTTGAAAAGAGATGAAGATATATTAGGTAAATAACTGCAATGTATTTAGAATAAGTAAGTAAATTTCGAGGACAAAATTTCTTTTAAGGGGTGTAGGATGTAACGACCCAAAATCAAATTAGGGTTTTCATGATTTATTTTTAATGTGTTTAAATGAAATGTTTGATTTATATATATGTGTATACAAGTTCTAATATTTCAAGTGACAAATGAGCATTTCGAGCCGAAAAACCCTACTAGCACTTTTCGAATTTTATCCGAAAAATGGGCCGACTTTCTTAATAAAAATTTAAAAAATTCAAAATGATAAAAAAGAACAATTTTATGGACCACAAAAACCATTCAAATTTAATGGTACGTTTGAATTAAATTTTGAAACCAAAAGTCGAACCGAAAAATATCAAAAATACATTGTCGAAGCCAAAATCGCATTTAGAATCGGGACTATAATAAATGGCAGCCCCCAAACAGTAAAAACCTGCACCTTTGACCCATTTTGCAGTAATAATAAGTAGAAGTACATGTAATGATATGCTAAAGCCTACCCTAATCCTATGTCCCATCCCATCTCATAACTCTTGTGTTTAATACACATAAGGACACATCTCCCTCTCCCCTCTCCTTATGATCAGCCAACACTTCCCATTTCCTTCTATATATACCCCTCAAAACCCCTTTCATTTGCCACATTAGTTCTTGCACTCAAGAGAGAAAAGAAAGAAAGAGAGAAAGTTAGAAGTGAGAGTAGAAGGAGAAGGAGCCCTCTCCTCTCCTCCCCCTCTTGGCCTACACCACCACAACCTAGGAGGAGTGTTTTCCCACCATCTTGAAGCCAAGGGAGTGTTAGAAGCTAGGGTGTTCATCTTTGGTTCCTAATCTTCAAGGAAAAGAAAGAAACTACAAGGGTAAGCCCTTTAAATCCTTTTTTCCTTAATGTTGTGATCATGTTTTGTTTTGAGTATGAAACCCTTAGAAATGGCATGCTAAGAACCTCCCCTAAGCTTGTTTAAACTTTGAATATATTGTATGAGGTTTGTGTTTAATATTTTACACGTTTTTGAGCTTATATGATCGTGTATGTGAAAGTTCGACAATGTTCGTTTCTACCCGAATTAGCTACTGCCCCCTTTTTGATGAACCCATTTCGAACCTTTATTGATGTTCAAAAATTGTGAAAACTTACCTGGATGTATTATTTGATGTATATAAGAGACTGTGAACATTTCATGGTCATCTAATTTATATTGAGGGAGAATAAATTCATGGAATTTTGTGTGTCTGAAACCGTGCGAAACTGGGAGCAGCGACTCTATTTAACATTTTTACCTATTTCCAGTATTGATAAAATTATAGAAATTTTTTGGGATGTTCTCCTTGTTGTTTTTTAAGACATATCCAAAAATCATAGTATTTTATATAGAGGATAATAAGATATGTCTCTTTGAATATTATATGGTAATGTTCCGTAACTCAAATGACTTAGGTTTATAAATGAAAAATGTTTGGTTTTAAGTTATATGTAACATATCTTAATTTCATTTTTTTTTTTAATGCAACTACTGTGAGATATGATTTTTAGACTTCAATGTACACTGTTTTAATGAATGTCTTGCTATTTTGTTTTCAAATGCAAATGTACCCTATTTCTATAGCTCAAATGACTTGGTACCCCTGATGAACTTTGTTACATATCATCCAATGCATAATATACTAAAATTTCATAATTTTCCAGTAGGTATAAATATCTTTTTCAGTTAATACATGTATGTATGTCTTTTTGTTAAATAAGTAGCACTAGAAAGAAGGAATAAGTGATACTTTTATAAACAAACATGTTTTAGGTATATGAATGATTTATGTTTACTTTTCCAAGAATGTGTTTGAGTGTTTTACTTGCTTTTGAGTGTTGAATGAACCCGAAAGTTAAAAAACCCCCACCGGTGGACCCGTATTGAATTAGAGTAACCTTACTACCCTAATGAACAAGTTTCAACGCCCTCCTTGAACTTGAACGAAACCCTAAAACTGTTTTAATAGGATAAATTTTTCCCCTATTATCGAAAAGCCCTTAGTGTGATGCAAAGTTGAGTAATAAACTAAAAGGATGAACGGTGACTAAATGAGCGGACTATGTTAGGTAAAGTGGGGTTAGCTCGGAAGCTCGGAGGTCACCCGTATTCTATAAGCAATCAAGAAGCTAAGCTTTATTTCTAAAAGTTTTCAGGTGGGTGACACTATATGTATAGCTAGTTAATGTTATATGGACTGTTGTCAGTTTTCCGAAACGAACGTAATGAATATCAGTAAAAGACATGAACAATCTTATGAATGTGAATGCGAGTATGTGATTATAACAATGTGAGCATGTGGTATGTGATTTGTGAACTATGTAAAAGTTGTAAGGGAAGCTGTGGAGGGATAAGGACGGAAGGGATAAGGATGCGGTGGAGTCGCAATCGGTGCCCCCCAAACAGGTGCTTGTTTGAATCGACGCAACGTCCCAAAAGGTAAAACTATTCTCATCCATTTATGTATAGCACCATACAAAAGGGACTCATGCGAAATGAAATTAATGTGTTGATAGGATAACAATACTATATGAAATATAGGAGATGGGTATGCAGAAAGCTTTTTCGATGTATTGTTATTTTAAATGTTTGATTGCATTGATATGCATATTTACTTATAAACCTTACTGATGGTCCCGTTTTTTGATGACTTTTTCTAGACAAATGGCAATTCAGGAGCAATTTTTTTTTAAACTTTGCATTGCACCCTGAATGAGTTCAGTGAAGGACACTCAAGTCACTGCATTGCTAAGAGTCAGAGCTCTCAAGTCAGTGACAATTGACTTGTGAGCTCAGGCTCTTAACAAAGCAGTGACTCGAGAGACTGAACTCTCGAGTGCTTGCTTAAGCCTGTCAGTGAGATGGATTCTCCCTGACCTAAATACTTAACCAAAGTTTCTTAACAATGCTTTCAGTGAGCAGATTTTCACAACACTTTAGTAAATGCTTAAAACAATAAAACGCTCAGTTTAACGTGGTTCAGAGACTCAAGCTCTTACATCCACGGCCTGATTTAACAGGAAATCCACTAACTTGAATTCATGTTTTTAACGTGCCAAGGTACACCCAGATCTACAACTCCAGATCTTGCTTACTTCCTTACTAACTCACAAAACAACTTACTACCAAGAAACCTGACTAAGGGTTATGATTTCAGTTGGGTTTTCTCCAACTAGGTGAGGTTTTCCCTTACAATGTGTTAGCCTAAAGCTAAGATTGGGAAAACCTCTCTAAGCTAAGAGTTACAAGTTGAACACTCATTTGTGTATAAATATGAAGACCCTAATGGTCAATGAACAAGGTGTGAATCGTGCCTCCTTATATCTCCCATAAAACGCACTATTCTACTCACACCTTCACAGCTCGTAGGTGTTGAATTTTCTTACTCACACACACTAAAACCGAAACTATGAGCTTGTATTTGTAGCGTGGATTCAAATGTAACCGTTGGATAAAATTACAATTGATCCATACATTTAAATAGGTTTCACCTACTTTTCTTGGAACTCGGCCTTGTCAGTGTCAGATACGCTATCTTGACATGATTGGTCCACGTGGACTGAATCCAACGGATCTTTGGTTCAGTGAGCTTGATCAGGGCGCACTGACTTCAGATGGCATATCCTCCACTGACTTGATGATCTTCAGTAGACACAGATGTCTTCAGTGTAGTTGTCCTACAGTAGAATCTTGAAGATCTCTCCAAGAGTTTGTCATAAGGCTGAATGACAAACTTTCCTGACCACAGTAGCCTGACTCCTTCAGGGCCTACTTGGTACAGCACTGATCCTCCTGATCATGCTCTTCACTGAGTGGTCCACTTGACTTAGCTTAGATCAGCCAGGTTTACACTCAGTGGGACATCCTTCAGGCTTCTCTTCGGGTTCAGGTCTCTGGCATGGCTTCAGTCAGTTCTTCTTGGTGTTATCTTGATATCCTCAGGCTGTGTTGCTGAGTTCCCCCTCAACTGAGTGTTTCCTCAACTGAGCTCTTCTCAACTGACAGCCTATTCTACTGAGAAATAACCTAGTCTGACCTGAAACTAAGAATACTATCCTGACTGCTCTCAAACCTATTACATGTTGTTTTGGAAAATCATCAAAACCAAAACATATCCCAACACTTGCAGGACCTCTCATGCAAGAAATGTTGAGTCACTTGTGAGTCATAATATAAACCTGAACGTTCAACGGTCTGGGTTCATTTCTATCAAATAAAGACCAAACTGATTTCCCTCTCAATCAACCTGCAATCAGAGTAGTTAGTCAATAGAAAATTTCAACACATGTTTTACATGTTCTTTCATCTTGACTTAGTCTTCCATTCAATGAATCTTGACACTCTAGATTTTGGGCTAAGTCCAAAATCTTGGTCTTCAAAAAATTTGAGAGCCCTTCAATGCTCAAATCCAGCCTAAAATCCAATTGTCAAGGACTAAGAAACAAGGTCCAAGGTCCACCATCCCAAGCCCAAGCTCGGTCAAAATTTTCTTTTAATTTTCACTCACCATTATTTGCAACAATATCTCTCATGAGTTTAAATTAGAGCCTATAATATGCAGATTGCTATCCAAACTTCATGAAACTTTATTGCATTTGGATAGGTAGATTGAGGCTTTGAACCTTCCACAGTCTAACATTATCGAGTATACCAGCAGCCTAGTGGACATGAGGCCTTGAACTTGTCCTCTATAGTAAATACATAGACAACAATATAGAGTCGCAATAAAGCTTCGATGCCTTTTCGTTCACACATTTTTTTTTCTGTTTCGGCCATGAATACCCTTTTATTTCATAGGCGTTGTTGAAGTAGCCTCTCACTTCTCATGTATTAGGTGATCTTCTATCTCAAGTATCTCATTATACTCTACCTCCTCGAGGTGTTAGAAATTATTAAAAATCACATAGTTAACCTATACCACAAGCTTATGAGTTCCAACACTTAGTGTTGTGCTCTTCTAAAGAATGGTCTAGTTACCAAGTGTTTTAACAACAAACATCCAAAGCTTAGTTTTCTCATTGAATCAAGATCTTGGGATCTCCAGTCAATATGGTTGGGCTATCACTGCTTCAATTTTTATTTTGTGGACTATTCTTTCTAGCACTTTATTTGATCTCGGCTAACTCTTTTGTGAGTTGATCCACTACAACTAGAGATCAAGTTTTCATACACCCCCACACTATAGGGTACATACCTCTAAGTTTCACTAACTTCAAATTACACATGTCTGCATGATTTAAATTCTAAAGGTGGAGTATTCCAAACTAATGACAAATGTTGACATTTCCACTTCCATATATATCATACACCTTTAATGTTTTCGATATTTGGAATGTTAATAAGTAAATTCTTATTAAATATTAGCTTTTAGATTTACACATCTAAATCTCAAAAGTTATAAAATTGGAAAATTAAAAATATTCCACCATGAACTTTTTAGTTCCGGCATCCTCGATCAAGTACTTGCATACAAAAGAGTTCCATAACTCTTTCACAGTATGTATCGAGAACTATACGTTATACAATGTATAAACTACTCCAATCCACCAAGGATATAATTCCAGCAAAGGAAATCTCATTGCCCCCACTGGTCATAGGTCATCCGCCTCGCAGTGATAGTGTCGTTCTCATCCATGATAGAAGGATCCTCCTTGAGGAATCTTACCATTCAACCTCATGAGGTAGAACAACAATTTCAGCTGCTACCTCTTAAATTTTCTTCCCTAGCTAGAAGTTCTCATTTTTTTCACTTTCAACTACAAAGGATCTCATTCGTTACAACGTATTCATCTTGCGATCCCGAGCCCGAGCTCGGTCAAATTTTCCTTTTAATTATCACTCGCCATTAAGTTCTCGTTTTTTTCACTTTCGACTACAAAGGACCTTATTCATTACAATGTATTCATCTTGCGATCCCGAGCTCAAGCTCGGTCAAATTTTCCATTTAATTATCACTCGCCATTATTTCCAACATTAAGACGAGAGCGTGGTCCCCCTCTTCAATTAATGAGGGTGGAGCCCTCATCTACGTTTGAATTTTGGCGAGCCGAGGGCGTTGTTGGGATTATATGTGAAAGTATACTTTTACTTTGTATAACTTATGTATTAAACACTTATTTATGATAATAAATCTTTTATCACTATTGCTTTAAATATGAATGATGTAAAATATTAATTGCAAACCATTCAACATATAGTATGTGTTACATTGTAGTTAATGTGGTGATACCAGATCACAGAATATCACATTAACAGTTCCTTGTAATTAAACGTACAAATTCACGACCCAGGTGGAATTGAACAATCTACCGTGAAAGGTCGATGTGTAGTTCTCAGGTTAGTCTGTCTTGACCAAGAGATTGCACTAGCACATTTTGTATGTGTTAAAGAGGACCTACAGTGAGGATAAATTCTTTTGTTCTGAAAGGTGAAGAATTAAACCTCAGTGGTTATTGATTTCTTAATCTCTATTAGTTAAATAGGAACGTGTGTGGTTAATAGTTATTGCTTTGATACATGTCCGGTGAGAACCATCATGACTTCGAACCTTGTGTTTTAGATAGTAATATTAATCATATGACGGTTGCTAAGATTTAATACGGAAAAACGTGTGCGAGTACGGCTTGTGTGATTTTTCCCCTTGGTGGGCTCATAAGTTTTATCGTACCAAATCTTGCAAGTGGAAATTAGTTTTCCGATACGGATAATAATGTTGAGTTGTCTTTACTCCAAGGCACAAGATATTAATTAATTTAGAGCTATTCAAAAGCTTGATTAATTAATGGATTATATAATCTTAAACACAGGAAATAATAACCGGGAGCCCATATTATCGTAATATGGACTAAGATGGATAGTGCAATATTAATTTTATAGTGGTATTAATTAATATTAACGGGCTGAATAATATTGGGGCTCAATATTGAAATTCAGAAGCCCATTGGAGGTCCAATCTTAATTCTCCTAAAGACCCCTCAAGTAGCCCAATAAGTAGTGCAATAATAATAAGGTGATCAAAATAAAAGAAAAAATATTACTGCTGATTTTTTCATTAAATTTTCAAAAATATGGTTTAAGAGAGAGAAAAAAAATTTGTTGATTTTCTTGGAAAGATATTATGGAAGATATTTATTCTAGAAATACAAGATTATCTCATAAATTCATCAAGATACAAATCAAGTATTTGTCCTCCCTAATTTTAAAAAATAATAATATAGTTGAGAGGTTGATATTTTTGTGGAATATTTTATTATGGAGAAAAGAATAAATGTAATATATTCAAGGTTTCTTGGAGATCAAGAAAATATGTTTTCCTCCCCTCTTCCACATGATAAAATCGACCACCTCCCCTATAAATAGGAGATGATTATTTCATCTCCAGTTTACGAGTTCCATGAGTTGGAAGATAAATATTTTCCTCTTCCTTTAGATTATTAAATTATTCATGAGTGCTTCCCACTGGCGAACGAATAAGGCGAAAAGGGAATACTTGAGAAGGCTTTTCGGTTGATAGGATCGTTTCACTTGTCCTGGTCTTCTATTCGGACGTTGCTTCAAGAGGTACGTATTCATGTAAAACTTCTAGATATTCTGTAGTAGGATTTTACGTGGTTATATTAATATGCATGAATTTATTTGTTGTTGGATTAATTATTATTTGAATTAATTTAGAATTAATTCATGCTAGTAATAATTGCTTTTAAATACGTATTTAAATTATATTCCGAATAGATCCGGGCACCCCGATTTCCCAAATAACTGGTATTAGAGCCACGGTTCGGGGCTCTGATCTTTAAATTGGAATTTATATTGTTGAACATTAAAATTGAAATTGGATAGTAGAATTGCTAGATCTTTTTTGCAGGTATCCAATTGTCATGATTTTAATGTATATTTTATTCATGCGTGTGAATTATTGTTTTTTAATTCGATTAATTCGAATTCATTTTTCTCTTTTGAAAATCCACGAGTAGATTAGTTTTTTTTTTTTTTTTGCGTGATTCAATCAATGTAACAGACTAGTCTAGATCTAGATTAATTTATTTTTTGTAAATAAATTTGAACCGGATCGGAATGAAGACGGAGATGATGAATTAAGAACGACGTACCCGGACGGCGTATGCACGCGTTGGCGCATGCATGGACATGGATCGTGCAAGGAGGAAAAATTGTTGGGAAAATAGGGGTGCCCGGAATCTATTCGGGATGAAATTTAAATACGAATTTAAATACAATTATTACTAGCATGAATTAATCCTAATTAATTCAAATAACAAATCCAACAACTAAATTTACATCATGCATGTTGAATTAATTCACATATAATCTATGGCGGAAATAATCAAGATGATATGTGACTTACGTACCTCTTGTAGACTTGGTCTTTGAATAAACGGGACGATTACAATCTCGCTTTATCAACCCAAGAGCCTTCTCAAGTATTTCCCTTTCGCCTTGTTCGATCACCGGTGGGAGATGCTATCGAACAATTTAAATAACTAAGGAAAAAGAAAAATATCTATGCTCTTGATTTTTCCAACACATGGAATTATGTACTTGGGGATGAAATAATCACCCCTATTTATAAGTATAGTGGCCGAATTTTAGGTGGTATATGGGCTTTGGAAAAAATCTTTTCTTAGACTCTAAGAAATCTTGAATATATCTCATATAGTCTTTTCTCCAAAATAAAATATTCCACAAAAATCTCACACTCCTAAATAAGGGGTAGTTTTCGAAAATAATAGGAGAAAATCACAAGATTTGGATCTTCTTGAATATATGAGATAATCTTGTATTCCAAGAATACTTATCCTCCATAATATCTTTCCAAGAAAATCAACAAAATCTTTTCTCTCCTACCAAACCCAATTTTTGAAAAATATAGATAAAAATCAGCATAATATTATCTTTTTATTTTAATCACCTTATCATTACTGGGCTACTTAATGGGCTACTTGAGGGGCCTTTAAGGAGAATTAAGATTGGACCTCCTAATGGACTTCTGAATTTCAATATTGAGCCCCAATATAATTCAATCCATTAATATTAATTATTACCAATAATAAATTAATATTGCACTATCCATCTTAATCCATATTACGATAATATGGGCTCCCGTTTTTTATTTCCCGCGTTTAAGATTATCAAGTCCATTAATTAATCAAGCTTCTGAATAGCTCTAAATTAATTAATATATTTCACCTTGGAGTAAAGACAGCTCAACATTATTATCCGTACCGAAGAAACTAATTCTTCACTTGCAAGATTTGGTACGATAAAACTTCTGAGCCCACCAAGGGGACTAATCACATGAGCCGTACTCGCACGCGTTTCTCCGTATTAAATCTTAGCAACCGTCGTATGATTAATATTACTGCCCAAGACACAAAGTTCGAAGTCACAATGATTCTCACCCAACATGAATCAAAGCAGTAACCATTAAGCACACGCGGTCCTATTTAAGGGACGGAGATTAAGAAATAAACAACCACTGAGGTCTAATTCTTCACCTTTCAGAACAGAAGAATTTATCCTCGATGTAGGTCCTCTTCAACACATACTAAATGTGCTAGTGCAATCTCTTAGTCAAGACAGACCAATCTGAGCCTTACACATCGACCTTTCACGACGGATTGTTCAATTCCACCTAGGTCGTGAAAATGTACATTTAGTTACAAGTAAACCGTTAATGTGATCTTCCGTGATCGGGTATCACCACATTAACTACAATGTAACATGTACCACTTATAATGAACTGGCTGCAATAAATATTCAACATTCAATTATATCTAAAGCAAATGCGATAAAAGATTTATTCTCATAAATAAGTGTTTAATACATGAGTTATACAAAGTAAAAACATACTTTCACGTATAACTCCAACATAAATAACAGACCACACTCAACGTGGTATACTTAAATTATTTTAAGATATCGGCTAATGCATAATTATATTGTTTTACAGTTTCAATATAATTGATTTGATCGAATTATGTGATAATTTCATATTTTTCTAGATATTAATACGAATGTATATTTTATTCTCATTTCAACATGTCGCAACCTTTTAATCCACTGTTTAGTATACTTTTAAGTTAGCAATCCTACTGAAGAGAATTATGTCGATTGCAAATATAATTTAAACTTTGTCCTTACTGCACAAAAACACAAGTGGGTTATTCTTGTTAATTAACCCGACAAGCCTATTGAAAAGTTAAGCAATGGGGAACATGTAGTATATGATTACTAGAAGTGTGCCAATTAACCAATGAAGCGCATCATCTTGACATGACTGTCTGAAGATTTGAGATGCATTCATATGGGCATTAAATCCGCTGCAGAAATAATGTAAAGCCTTGAAGAGATGTTTTGCATCAGAACCTCATGACTGATCAATCTACTGGACTTGACTTGGTCAAGTTGAAAATTGTTGAGGGAACTGTTGATAGGCAAACATCTATTAATGATGGGCGAACAAGGTTTAAAGCCTAAATGACGATTATGAAGAAGAAAACTCAAGTTAAAGGCAATTACCAAGAGAAACAATCAAAGGGGAGTGCACTAATTAATCCAGGTGCTGTATGAAGTGACGAACAACTTCACCGTCGAACAACATATCGGTGAGCAGGTTTTGAAACACGAGACCAGATATGAACCCTCCACCAAGTCACTGGTGACGAACAACATTAACAAATGGTCGTGTAATTACCAGCCTAAGAAGTGTATATAGATGAACAAAGAACCAAGATTCCAAAGCATATCTCAACATGACGCATGTGCGAACAACTTCCAAGCCAAATCCATAATAGGCGAAAAACTTTTATTGAAAGGCCATACTGGATTAATCAAGCCGACCTAGACGAACAACAATAAAGTCCGAGATAAGACCAAAAAAGACTTTGTAACTAAGATTCAGCTTAGATAAGGTCAAAGGACACTTGTCTAGCATGCAAGCTAGGAAGTCCAAGAGTCTTGGACACCTCCTGCTTGCTAGTCTCTATAAATAGTTGTTCTCCAGCTAAGAAATACAAGTTCAAATTCACAAATACTCCCAAAACACACACAAGCACACCTAAATGTACACATATACGAAATAAATACGATTTCAACTTTCGTATTTACAATTTTATGATCCTAAACCTCGATTTATCATTTACGGTGATAATCAATCACACGTTCTTGTTTGGTGGTCCTAAATCGAACTAAACAGCCACTAATCTATCCGATTAAATTCGATCACCAACAATTTGGCACTAGAAGGAGGGTTCGAACCTTCGATTGAGTGTGATTAGTCAAGAACTTCAAGTTTAAAAACTTGAAGATTTGGAGAAATCCTTGAAGATTCAAGCAAAGGTGTTCTTGGTATTCTTCAATATAAAATTTGAAGATAATTCAATTTAAAATGCCTCAATCCAAGGAAACACAAGGTTCACGTTTGTCAAGGAGAGCATCTCTCACTCGGGCTTCATCAGCAGGCCATCAAGACCGTGAACCTAGACATGCAAATAGATCACGACATACGGCCGTAACACATAACATCCCACCAGAAATGGAGGCCCTAGCGAACAACCCTAACGAACTGGCTAAAACCATTGCTGCTCTCCAAGCTATTCAAAAACAGCAAGAACAAAATAGGCCTTCACAAGTAAGGTCTAGGGCCAAACCCATGGAGGTTGTTAGAGCCAGATCTGTTAGGGGCGAACAACGAGAGGTAGACAGTGCCCAAGTCAGGAGAGATAAGGGTAAAGCCAAGGTGGCCGAACCAAGAGAGGGTCAGACTGAGTCTGCACATGGGCGAGCAACAATGTCAAGCCATGGAACAACTCGTTCCAGTGCCCAGGATAGGCTTGGTCAACCCCAAAATCAAGAGAAAGTTGCTCGCCAAGGAGCAGGTGATGGGTGAGCAACATTTGAGCAACCTCGCCCATCGGTTCATGAAAGACTCTCCCAGTCTGCTTTCAGGCGCCTAGGGCCAAATGCGGTGAGCAACCCTATGAAACAGCTCCAGGACATGCCCGCTCCGAGTGAGGGACTGCAACGAACAGAAAGGCTTGTGCCTTTTCTCGCCAAACAGCCTCCCAGCCAGGGGGCATCTTTGGATGAGTTGTCAAGCCTGAGAAAGACTGTGGAGAGCATGCAGGGGCAATTGGATCAACAGAGAGGGATGGGCATGACCAGCTTGTCATCCTCTCCCTTATCATCTATCATTTTGAAGGCCCCGATTCAGAAAAGATCAAATTTCCAGCAAGCATACAATACGATGGCATTGCTGATCCTAGAGTCCATTTAATGAAGTATTCAGATTACATGGTCTCTGTGGGAGCCAGTGATGCCACCCAGTGCCGAAACTTTCCCTTGACTTTGGGGGACCGAGTACAGAAGTGGTTTTCCGCAATGCCACCAGCATCCATCCACTCGTTTGTCCAGCTAAGTCGAGAGTTCCTCTCCCACTTCTCAATGGCAGGATCATATTTGTCACAAAAATACCGGTTGTCGGACTTAAAGTAAAGTGACGATGAGTCGGACCGGACATTTATGGAAATATTTGACAAAGTGCTGCTGGAAGGGGAACCGGTAAGCGAAGATACAAAAATCGTCACTGTTATGGCCGGGTTGAAGAAAGGGTCAAAGTTGTGGAAAAAGGTACGTCTGAAGTGCCCGAAGAGCTATGCTGAATTCAGGAATCAAGCCGGCATATTCGTTTCCATGCACGAAGCCCTGCAGGCAAACTTGGGAGAGAACAAAGCTGATCCCAAGGAGAACAACAAAAAACCCGGCGGGACAGGCTATAAAGTCCCGAAGAACATGAAGGCATTCACTGAAGGGACGAAGCTGAAAGAAAAACTGAACCAGGTGCTAACAGTGTCAGTCGATATTGTGTATGAAAATGTCTAGGAGAAAGAGTTGCTCTCCCCTCCACGGAGGATCCGCCAAGAACTGGCAAATTCAACCCTAACAAGTATTGTGCCTACCATCAAAGCGTGGGGCACTTTACTAGCGAGTGTAGAGATTTGCTCAAACAACTCTGGCGGTTTTACGAGGAAGAAAAACTCTCCGACTTTGTCAAAAGGCAACCCGAGAAGAGAGGCCGGGAGAACAGCCCGGAGGATGAAAGTGACGACCAACCTCCACGGAATAATAAGCCCGGGCGACCAGTTCCCTCTGTTGCTGCTCGTCCATTAGAGGATTTATACATGATGGAACCTGCAGGATCTGCGGAAGGGTGTTCTGATGGACGACCACCAATTTCCAACCGAAAGAGAAAAGCCGAATTGTAAGCAATCGATCAAGTACAAGAAATGGGGTTTAAACCGTCCATCATGCAGAGGGCGGAATTGACTTTTACTGAGAAAGATTTGGAAGGAGTTTTGACCCCCCACAATGATTCACTTGTGATTTGTGCCAAGATCATGGGGACCAGAGTGCATAGATTGTTGGTGGACACGGGGGCATACACCAACATTCTCTTCAAGAAGACATTTGATCGACTGGGGGATTATGTAGGCTACATCCGAGACACAAACCATCGTATTTTAGGTTTCGGAAATGCTGTAACAGTCCATCTGGGAATAATTACTCTATCAGTACAACTTGTAACGGTCGAGGAACCAAAGAAGAATATTACCAGAATGGTAGATTTCTTGGTCGTAGACCAGGAGTCGATTTATAACGGGTTTCTTGGTCGACCTTTTTTAAATGAATTCAAGGCTGCATGTTCAACTTACCACTATTGCTTAAAGTTCCCAACAGCAAGTGGAGCAGGCACAGTCAAGGGAGACCAAAGAAAGGCTCGTGAATGTCTCCTACAGTTTCAAGCAAGACATGCACAAGTATCCATGATTGAAGCCACCACAAGCTACCCCGTTGATGAGCCATCAGTACTGGAGAACATGATGGATACAGAGGAGGACCATATGGATACGGACAAATAATACTGTGACGAGCAGGTGTTGGATGAACAACTCGTCACCACCCATGGAGAACTTCAAACTGATGAACAACAAAGGACTGGTGACGAGCAACATTCAATAGGTGGCCTGGAGGGCCATGTTGGTGTATACTGTAAAGCAAACTTTTGTTGGGCTTTTATGGATATATTCGATGTCCTTATTATTTGAAATAAATGGTTTTTCACATTATTGCAATCTTATTAATTGCTTGTATTACTTGTATGTCTATTTATCTTATATTGTAGATAATGTGGTGAGTTTGTAGTCACACAGAAGATCACATTGTCAGTTCCTTATAAGATATAAACAGTATTCACAACCGAGATAGTTCTGGACATAACTATTGGTATAAGTTGTAGTATGAACTTGTTAGTGGCTTGTCTTGGCCATTAGTTCATACTAGTACGCTATGTCGTATTGAATGGATCACAGTTAAGACATGTTCTTCCATTCTGACTGTTATGAAGAACTAAAGGTCTTGGTGACTCTTGTAATTCTTAACCCTAATTGTGATATCTAGATATGTGGAGCGCTTGTTCACTACTTTGATTTACTATGGGTGAGAATCTTGTTAGATTCAACGCACTATGTATTTTGGGTAGTGACATCGTTTGCACGATGTCTATTTATTGACATTAAGGCACCGTGTCCTGGTGATCCAGGTTGATGACGTCCCCTTGAGGAAACTCATAAAGGATTGTCGTATTAAACCCTGCAGGTGGATTATATCCGTACGACAACAAGGTTGAGTGGTACTACTCAAGGAATAATAGATGTTAATTAATTAAAGCGGTTAGGAGCTTTAATAATTAATGGACGTGCGATATCTTTAACACGGGGAATTATAGAGTCTAATAGAAGCCCTGATTCGGTTCAGGATAGGATGGGAGTGCAACATTAATTCTCTAGTGGAATGAATTAATGTTCACGGGCCAAATAAATGTTCTGGGCTGAACATAAGAGTATTTGGGTCCGTGAGGAGTCCAAACCCTATACCTTCTAACAGATCCCTAGTCTGGCCCATGAAACTTAAGGAGTCTATATAAAGGCTTCAATTTCGTTATTAAAACCCTAGCACTCTAAGATAAAACGTGCAGCAGCCGAAATTCGTGAGTGGGGTTGAGAGGGAGACGAAATTGTGAGGCACTTTTCTCCACGTTCGCTAGTTCGCCGTCCACCCGGTGTACGAATGAGGTTGGGAGACAGACTAGAAGATCAGTAGTGGAATCAACGCCTCGGTCTTCAAGGGTAACGTATCTAAACTTGTTTTTAGATGCATGTTTAGGTCTTTAAGTGTTTATACACGTCTGGTATCCCAACAACGATCTTGGGGACGGACCGCCTTCACCGGCGCGTTCCATCAGGCCAGATGTTAACTAACAACAACGGGTCAGAACCAACAGACGATCTAGAGCCCCGCCTGGGAGTAGAGCCCATAAACATCGAAAATGATTTCAACCCTGAGGGACCAATACTTGATCCCCGTTGGAAAGGACAAAAACGACGAGCAACTCCGGTTGAAGAACTGGAGGCGTTCAAAGTTAATCCTAAAAATGAAGATCTTGAATTATACATAGGATCTGAGCTCCCCGAGCCTTACAGATCCCGAATGAAAGAATTCCTCAGCAAAAATCTAGATGTTTTTACTTGGTCTCATGCAGACATGGTGGGAATAGATCCGAAGCATGCTTGCCATAAGCTTAATATCAATCAAGCCAGAAGGCCAGTCCATCAAAAGCGAAAAAAGTATGGCCCAGATAAATACCAAGCCTTGAATGAGGAAGTGAAGAAGTTGTTAGAGAACGATCTGATCCGATAAGCACTTTGTCCACAATGGGTAGCAAACCCCGTCCTTGTGAAGAAACCAAACGGGACCTGGAGGCTGTGCATAGACTTTACAGATCTGAATGCAGCATGCCCGAAGGATAACTTTCCTCTCCCCCATATTGATCAATTGGTGGACAGCACGGCGAGTCACGAGATGTTAACGTTCATGGATTCTTTTGGCGGGTACCATCAAATTCCTATGCATCCAAATGATCAAGAAAACACAGCATTTTATACGAATAAAAACTTGTTGTGTTGGAAGAGAATGCCCTTTGGCCTCATCAACGCCAGAGCAACATATCAAAGATTGGTGAACAAGATGTTCGACGAACAGATTGGAGACACAGTAGAAGTCAATGTAGAAGATATCGTGGTCAAGAGTCCCAAGAAAGAAGACCATCTCCAGCATTTGACCCAGGTGTTCGACATTCTTTGACATTACAATATGAAGCTGAACCCGAAGAGGAGCAGCTTTGGAGTCCATTCTGGCAAATTCCTGGGCCATCTTGTTAGTCAACGAGGGATTGAGGCCAATCCAACAAAATTCAAAGCTATCGTGGATATGCAACCATCACGTTCGGTAAAAGAAGTGCAAAGGCTCACGGGGTGCCTAACAGCATTGAATCGGTTCATATCCCGATTAGGAGACAAGTGTCGTCCATTCTTCGAGGCCATCAAGAAAGGAAAGTTCATGTGGACTAACAACTGTCAAAAGGCGTTCGACCAACTTAAAGACTACTTGGGAGATGTTAAAATCCTATCAAAGCCAATCCCAGGAGAAAAGCGCTACTTGTACTTGGCAGCGTCAGAAGTGGCAATCAACTTTGTTCTGGTACGGGAAGATGACAAATTCCATCAACCAATCTACTACGTCAGCCAAGCTTTTCACGAAGCGGAGATCAAATATTCTCCAACTGAAAAGCTGGCATACGCACTTATCATGAGTGTGAGGAAGTTACGACCATATTTCTTTGACCATCAAGTTGAAGTGCTAACAACTTTCCCACTCAGACAGATTCTCCATCGCCCAGACACAGCTGGTTGTCTATTAAAATGGTCACTGGAGATTAGCCAATTTAGGGTGACCTATGCTCCTCGAACAACGATCAAAGGGCAAGCATTAGCCGACTTTATAGTCGAACTAACTTTCCCACCAGATCCGAAGAGAGGACTTGATCATCCCTGGCATCTCTATGTCGATGGGTCTTCAACCAACATAGTCTCAGGGGCAGGAGTAGTCCTAATAAGCCCTGACAGACAAGTATTCACCTCGGTGATCAGATTTGGTTTCATGGCTACCAACAACGAAGCTGAGTATGAAGCTCTCATTGCTGGTCTCCATCTATTCCTTGCAGTAGGGGTCAGACGGTTGCAAATATTCAGTGACTCACAATTGATTGTGAACCAAGTCCGATGTGAATACGAGGCAAAAGACGATCACATGATCGAGTATCAGCGAATTGTTGCTCACCTGATGTCCTTGCTGGATCAAGTCTTCATTGAACAAATTCCAAGGACAAGCAACACTCAGGCAGATGCATTAGCTCGGCTAGCAACAAGCGAAGGGCCTGCAGAGTTGGCAGACATTATAATCACAAAGATGAACGACCCATCAACAAGAAGTTATAATGTCAACCAACTTGACGAACAAGCAAGTAAAGAAGAGGACTGGAGAACAAATATAGTCAAATATTTGAAAAGTGGGGAAAAACCAAACAACTCTTTTGAAGCCGCCAAGCTAACAAAGCAAGCCACCAGATATACTCTGGTGGGCGAACAACTTTAGAAAAGGGGAATATCAATCCCACTTCTCAAATGTTTGCCTAGGGGGCAAGGATGAGCAATACTCGAAGAAAAACATGCTGGAGTATGTGGAAATCACACTGGGGGGCAAGATGGGGGATGGACATTATTGACATTATTGGTCATTTGCAAGATGGGGGATGGACATTATTGGTCCTTTCCCAGCAGGAGTTGGAAATGTTCGATTTGCCGTCGTGGCAGTCGACTATTATACGAAATGGGCAGAAGCAGAGGCCATGGTAAAAATTACACAGCAAAAAATGATCAACTTCATATGGAAGAATATTGTCTGTCGTTTTGGGGTACCACGAACCATCGTGACAGACAATGTTCCGCAGTTTGATGCGAAAGAGTTGAGAGACTTCTGTACGAAGTGGGGGATCAAGAAACATTATTCTACGCCTTATCATCCCCAGTCAAATGGACAAGTCGAAGCCGTGAATAAGATTATCAAGCACACACTAAAAGTGCGGCTGGCAGAGAGCAAAAGTAATTAGTCTGAAGAACTTCTGGAAGTCTTCTGGGCATATAGAGTTTCTCCCAGGTCGAGCACCGGAGAAACACCTTTTGCAATGGCTTTCGGAACAGAAGCTGTGATACCAATTGAATTAAAGACCAACATAATCAGGACGACCAACTTTGATGAACAAGCGAACAACTCTGCTCTAGCTACTGAAATGGATTTGCTCGAGGAAAAAAGGTTAAGTGTCGAGCTAAAAAATACTACCTATAAATAGCGAGCAGAACGCTACTATAATTCCTATGTCAAGTTTAGGGAATTCAGAGTTGGAGATTTGGTTCTAAGAAAGTTGTTCGCCCAACCTCCAGGTGTATTGGGACCAACTTGGGAGGGCCCGTATCGTATAACAGATAAATTTCTTAACGGTGTATACGATATTGAAGATATGGAAGGCAAGCCGGCCCAATACTCCTGGAACGCTGTACATCTAAAGAAGTGCTATTAATAAGTCGAACAAGTTCAATTCACAATTGTTGGGTGAATAAATGTCTTAGGGGGCAAGTGAACCAAGTAAGGCAAACCAAAATCTTGCCTAATTTTTTAAAAAATTTCGTAAGTATAGATTCAAAAGTTTTTCGGCACATTGTATAGTCTGGTGCTATTTCGTATCTTATGTTTTTTAGACAAAGTTGCTCGGCAAAAATACTATGAGCGAGCATCTTTTGGTTAGTGTTCAAATTTGTTCGTCAGTTTGTATATGTTTGTGATGAACAATCTTACAACACTTGTAATTTTTCACAATGTAAATATAGTTGTTCGTTTGGAGAAAAATAGTCTAAAGCTCGAGGTACAAGTCCATTATGAGGACCAAAGCTGTTGACGATCTGTTCTATTCTTGAAGATTAATGGCTGTTTTAGATGGTTAATTGATCATCAAACAGTTACGTGAGATTGATCACTAACGTAATTAGTGAATACAGATTTTCGGGTTTAGATGGATTAGAATCGTATGAAAGCTTACGTGTTTAAGTTCGATTGTAAGTTAATCGAGCTGCTTTGGATTCGTAATCGAAGTTTGGACGTGTATAATAATCTGTGCTTGTTTTATTAGCTGAAAAAATCTAAGTATTTATAGACAATTGCCTAGCAGGAGGTGTCGTGACTTTTGGCCTACCAGGCCTGCATGCACGACACCTGGCCTTTGACTAAGTTGACCTTATCTAGACTAAATTCTATCCTTATCTTGTTGGACTTGCTCGCAGTCAAGAGTTGCTCGCCATGTTGGACTTGTCCTTTAGGAGTCTTTAGTCTGATTTTGCTGGTCTCTTGTCTCACTTAGTTGTTATTTTGGTTTTGTGGTCGGATCTGGTTGGCGGGATGCTAACTGAGTTCATCATGTGGCTCTTATTCTGATTTTGTTCGCTCATTTTCCTTGGTGTTGTATGCAGGTTCTGCTCGCCAGATATCTTAGGTGTATCTTGAGTCAATTTTGCCTTAATCTTTAAGCGCTTTGTGCTAACCCTGGTCGTCTATGTGACGATTCTGCTCGCCCATCAACAATTGCCCCCTTGCCGATCAATAAATTGTGAAGATGATGAATGAGCACTTTTTGGGTTGGCAACTTTTAAGTGTCACTGGTGCAAGCAAGAATGTCGCGGGGGCGAGCAACTTTTCACGGGCGGAAAACATTGGTCGAGCAGACTTGGGCCGGTGACGGTTGGGATCCCAAGGTCTGGGTACGGCTCGAGGTGTGATGTGGGCGGAATGATTGCAGCCGCCCACGCGCACATGATCCCGAGGTGACGCACCTTCCCGCTTTGTCGGGCAGGTGCTGCACGCGCCCAGAAATTGCACTTTAGTCCTTCGATTCCTTAACTTGCTCGTCCGGAACCCCGTTTTTCCAGAGAGTATATAAAGAAAAAATTCGCGATTTTTTGTTATTTTTACTGTTTATTGAGTGCGAATCTCTCCTCCTTTCCTTTTCAAACTTCCGGCGTACGTTACCAGTTTCAGGCGACCTTCAAACGACTTCAAGGTAGTTTTTCCTTTGCTTTCTTCTTTTCTTTCTTCTTTTCTTGCGTTGTGTGCGTTCTAAATTCACCAAAATCCCTACTCCGCCGTGGAAAGTTCTAAACCACCGTGTTCTCCCTTGCCGGAATCTGTAAACATTCAAAACTTTTTTCACCTTAACTTATCGGATGTCGTCGTACTCTGAGACCGGATCTTTCCCTCTCCAGAACCCCGAAAAACGGCCCGTCAAAGAGAATCCCCCCATTGTTAACCTGGAGTCTGATCCTGAGGCGGCTTCGGTTGCACGCTCCATTAATTATGGAGCTCGTCCCTCTGGGTAAAAAGAGGAGCGAGCAAATCCTGCTCGCCAGCTCTTGGAGGAAACAAGCTCGGATCTCCCCGAGGACGAGGACGAAGAGGTCGAGGTACTTCAGCCGGTGAACCTCGACGAATTAACTTGGGCCTATCTAAGAGATATCAACTTTCCTGCGCCCAGACTGATCGAGCATCGAATTCCAGTTGCTGTTGCTCGCCGTGTAGACTGAGACGAGTACGAAAAGGAGCACTCAAACCGATTCGTCATTCCTGCTCGCGGGGTATGGAAGCTTAAAGCGACCGAGTTCGCAGCGATCTGTATCGTGTCCGCCGTTACCGAGGAGGACTTGCCTGGGATTCGAAGGGATTACAAGATTTCTTTCGACATCCCGATGTATACTCCTTTGGTGGACGACAGAGCTGATCGCCCACCACATGGATTGACGGCGATCAACCTTGCTACCTTGAATGCTGGAGTTTCTCTACCGTTGCATCCTCTGGTCGGCCAATTCCTTCAAGACGTGAACTTGGCTATCACCCAACTTACTCCCGTTGGGTGGATAAATTTGATGGCTCTGATGGTTATGTTCGCCCTAGAGGGATACCCCAACAAGCTGTCCGCCGAGGAAGTTGGCTACCTGATGATGATCACTGGCTGCACTGGGGAAGAGGCGGGTTGGTACTATCTGAAGGTGCGACCAGGCCAGAAACTGGTTGAGGACATCCCTGGGAAAGTGCGAGACTGGAAGCACGACTGGTTATGGGTCGGAGGCGATTGACGTGCTTCTGCTCGCTCCTCAGGGGGTCCTGAACGAATTGAGACCCCGATGGAGTTTAGGGAATTAAAGCGCGAGTCTTACCTCTTCTATAACTTTGAAGTGGTTAGACTAATTTTAATTCTCTTTTTCCTTTGTTTCAGGTCCCAAAAACTTGGGGTGGCGAACTGTAAAGAATAGCATCAGCGATCAATTCTTGTTCGTTGCGTGTTTGATCGCCCTTCGTCGCCGAGAAGATCGCAGCATTGGCCATCTTTTCTCTGAGGATACACTGCGAGTTGCCCATCTTACTACTTATCCTCACCATCTTGAGGCTCTAGCTCCTATCCCAGAGGGTAAGTATCTTTTCTTGTCAGGCGAACAGATCTGTTCGGCATTATACTTGGTGTTAAATAACCTGTTTTGCACTTCTTTCTCGCAGACCAGCTCGTCACCGTCGCTCTTCACCCTTCCTTCCTCGAGCTCGATAACCGCATCTGGGAGATGCCGACTAAAAGAGGACGCAAGAAGTCGGATTCCCTCTCCAAGATTATTGCCCTAGCGGCCAAGGGTGGAAAAGGCGACCCGAGGCAAGCCGGAGGGTCGAGCTCGGCACAACCACCTGCCCCAATGGCGAGTCCACCCAAGACTCTGGCTCCGAGGGCAAAGAGGCTTCTTAGCGGAGACGGCACTCTCGTCTCCGATACTGAGAAGGCAGTAAAGCGAGCAAAAGCTGCTCAAGAGAAAGTGACTGTAGCTGTCCGGCCGTCTGAAGGCAGCAGCGAGCAAACTCCCTCTATGGAGCGTCCTGCCGAGCAAACTCTGGCCGCTACTGCTTGTGAAGGATTCGGCCCTTCAACCGACCCCACTTATCTCGAATGGGATAAGGGTCGTCTTGACAGGTACAACTCTCCTCGCCCAGGACACAATAATTTCTTCTTCTATTTTTTCTTACTAACTGAGGATTCCTCTCCAGCTACTTGCCCGAGCAGTACCCTGGGCGGTCTAACCTGGTGCACCGTTTCGCCTGCTCAAAGGTCCCGACCAACCTCCGCGAGATCCCAGATTCTTTTGTCCACCGCGCTTCTGAGGTCGTTGCTCGCAGCTGGACTAAAGAGCTGAACGAGACCGTCAAGACACAGGCGCCTTGCGATAATGGCCGTCTGTGTCTCGTTGAGGTGGGCAACACCCTGGCGGGCGTGCAGTGTCTGGTCGAACGAACAACTTAACATTGAACAAATATTAAAAATTACAAGTATCAAACGCGACCAAGAACGTAAATCTGTACTAACTAGGTTGGACCTGCTCGACAGAAACAATGTCAAACTTCCAACCATTAAAAAACATAATTTACACCAGGAGTCAAAGCTGCTCGACCACTATACAATTTGTCAAGGCATCTTTAAACTCTCAATAGGAAATAAAACCGTACAAGATACTGGCCTTCTAGCCCGCGACCAAACTTGACCCAATTCAACTTTGTTCGACCACTTAGTGAAAATTTCAAAAAATTAGGCAAGCTTTTTGGATCCATCTTGTACTTCTGCCATTCTAGCTCGCCCAGTGGACTTAGTAGTTCGCCCATTTCAACTTCACCCTGTCATGAGGCAAAACTGCTCGACTACTGAAAGTACTTCCTTAAGTTAGCTGCATTCCAGGAATATTGGGCCGAGTTGCCATCTAAGTCCTCCATGTCATATGCTCCATTGGGTAACCTGTCTGTTACCCTGTATGGGCCCTCCCAAGTCGGGCCAAATATGCCTGCAGGTGGGGAAAGCTTTTTCCTTAAAATAAGATCACCAACTTCGAACTTTCTTATCTTGACTTGGGAATTATAATAACGCTCTGCTCTTTGCTTGTACGTGGCATTCTTTAGCTCAGCATGTAATCTCCTTTCTTCGAGCAAATCTGTTTCTGTGGCCAAAGCAGAATGATTTGCTTGTTCATCAAAGCTGGTCGTCCTGACTGTGTTGGTCTTTAATTCAATTGGTATCACTGCCTCTGTTCCGAAAGCTATTGCAAAAGGTGTTTCTCCGGTGCTTGACCTGGGAGAAACCCTATATGCCCACAAGACTTCCGGGAGTTTTTCTGACCAGCTACTTTTGCTTTCTGCCAGGCGTATTTTCAATGTATGCTTGTTAATCTTATTCACATCTTCAACTTGCCCGTTTGACTGGGGATGATAGGGAGTCGAATAGTGTTTCCTGATCCCCCAATTTGTACAGAAGTCTCTCAACTCCTTTCCGTCAAATTGCGGGCCATTATCTGTCACAATTGTTCATGGAATTCCAAAGCGATAGACAATGTTCTGCCATATGAAGTTGATCATGTTCTGCTGTGTAATCTTTACCATGGCCTTCGCTTCTGCCCACTTTGTATAATAATCGACTGCTATGACGGCAAATCGAACATTTCCCACTCCTGCCGGGAAAGGACCAATAATGGCAATTCCCCATCTTGCAAATGGCCATGGACTATAAACCGATACAAGCTCCTGGGCCGGGGCATGAATATTTGGAGCACAAATCTGACACTGGCGGCAAGCTTTGGCTAACTGGATTGCATCTTTTCGTAAGGTTGGCCAATAATAACCCTGCCTTACAGTTTTGTAGGCCAAAGCTTGCCCCCCAGTGTGATTTCCACAAACTCCAGAATGTATATCCTCCAGGACTGTCCTTCCTTGCCCCCTAGACAAACACTTGAGTAGCGGGAGTGAAAAGCCTCTTTTGTAAAGCTGTTCATCTACCAGAGTATATCTGGTTGCTTATTTCTTGATTCTTTCAGCCTCAAATGAGTTGCTTGGCAACTCCCCGTCTTTCAAGTATTTGGCTATAGGAGTTCTCCAATCATCATCGTTGTTATGTTCGACTACTTGGTTTACTTCGTAGTCCACTGTTGATGGTTGGACTTTTCTGGTAATGACAATGTCCATCAGATCTGCTGGCCCATCGCTTGTTGCTAATCTTGCTAGGGCGTCAGCTTGTGTGTTGCTCATTCGTGGTATCTGCTGGATAAAAACTTGATCTAATAGAGATACCAAGTGAGCAACTATTCGTTGATACTCGATCATTTGCTCGTCTCTGGCCTCATATTCACCTCGTACTTGGCTTACAATGAGTTTGGAGTCTCCGAAAATCTGGAGTCGTCTTACTCCAACAGCTATTGACAAGTGAAGACCTGCAATGAGGGCCTCATACTCAGCTTCATTGTTGGTGGCCATGAATTCGAATCTGACCGCTGAAGTGAATACTTGGCGTTCAGGACTGATAAGCACTATTCCTGCCCCCGAGGCCAGATTTGTTGACGAACCGTCCACATAAAGATGTCATGGGTGATCCAGCCCTCTCGTTGGATTTTGAGGGAAGGTTAGTTCGACTACAAAGTCGGCCAACGCTTGTCCCTTAATCGCGGTTCGAGGTGCATATGTCACACCAAACTGGCTTATTTCAATGGACCATTCCAAAAGACGGCCAGCGGTGTCGGGTCGGTGTAGTATTTGTTTGAGTGGGAAAGTTGTCAATACTTCGACTTGATGATCGAAAAAGTATGGTCTTAACTTCCTGACACTCATGACAAGAGCATATTCCAGCTTTTCGGTTGGTGAGTATTTCACCTCAGCATCATGTAAGGCTTGGCTGACATAGTAGATTGGCAGGTGAAACTTGCCTTTTGTTCGAACTAACACCGAACTTATGGCCGTGTCAGACGCTGCCAGATATAAATACAGCTTTTCGCCGGGAAAAGGTTTTGACAGAATTTTTACATCCCCAAGAAATTCTTTCAATTGATAAAAGGCTTTCTGGCAGCTTTCCGTCCAGGCAAAGTTGCCCTTTTTGATGGCCTCAAAAAATGGACGGCACTTGTCTCTGGACCGTGATATGAACCTGTTTAAAGCGGCTAAGCAACCGGTTAACCTTTGCACTTCTTTAACAGAACATGGTGGTTCCATATCGATGATCGCCTTCACCTTTGCTGGATTGGCTTCGATTCCGCGTTTGCTGACCAGATGGCCCAAGAACTTCCCGGAATGTACTCCAAAACTACTTTTCTTTGGATTTAACTTCATATTGTATCTTCGGAGTATGTCGAACACCTGGGAAAGATGATGGAGGTGATCTTCTTTCTGTGTACTTTTGATGACTATGTCGTCGACATACACTTCCACCGTTTCCCCAATATGTTCATCGAACATCTTGTTGACCAGCCTCTGGTAGGTTGCTCCAGCATTGATCAGACCAAACGACATCCTCTTCCAGCACAACAAATTTTTGTTAGTATAAAAGGCCGTATTTTCTTGGTCATCTGGGTGCATTGGAATCTGGTGGTATCCTGCAAAGGCATCCATGAATGTGAACATTTTGTGACCGGCAGTACTGTCCACCAGTTGATCGATGTGCAGGAGCGGAAAGTTATCCTTCGGGCATGCTGCATTAAGATCTGTAAAATCTATGCATAGCCTCCAGGTTCCGTTCGGCTTCCGTACCAAGACAGGATTTGCAACCCATTGTAGACATAACGCTTGTTTAATTAAGTCATTGTCCAGTAACTTTTTGACTTTCTCGTTTAAAGCTTGATACTTGTATGGTCCATATTTTCGCCGTTTCTAGTGGATAGGTTTTCAGACTGGGTTGATATTCAATCTGTGACAAGCATCCTTCGGATCGATTACCACCATGTCCGCATGGGACCATGTGAAGACGTCTAGGTTAGCCATCAGAAAGTCCGTCATGCGAGTTTTGTAAGGCTCGGGGAGTTCAGACCCGATGTAGAGTTCAAGACCATCACGTACAAGATCAATCTTGATGGCCTCCAATTCTTCGACTGGAGTTGCCCGTCGTTTCTACCCCTTCCATCGAGGGTCAACTATTGGTCCTTCTGGACTTAGTTCATCCTCGATGTTCATGGGTTTGGCACCCAACCGGGGGTCAAAATCTTCAACAAGCTCCGGGCAGGGTTTGGTCGCCACAGCTGGGCCCTTATGGATGTCACTCGGACATGTTTCATTAACCATAGGTGGTAATATTACATCTGGCAAGGTTTGTTCGCCGTCTTGCAGCATCTGCTCACCCATGGGTGAGGGCTGGTCGTCTTCGTCCATCTTATCGTCCCGGGCCCCAAGGATGTCTTCCAAAATTGAGGGCTCGTTCTCATGTTGGCTAGTTGATGCTTCCATCATAGATACTTGTCCTTGTCTTGACTGGATTTGTAGGAGGCATTCTCGAGCATTTCTCTGGTCTCCTTTTACCGTGCCAACTCCACTTGCTGTTGGGAACTTTATGCAATAATGGTAAGTAGAACAGGCGGCCCTGAATTCATTTAAGAAAGGTCGGCCCAAGAATCCGTTGTACGTTGACTCTTGATCAACGACCAAGAAATCCACCATTCTTGCGATATTTTTCTCGGGCTCTTTGACCGTCACAAGTTGCATAGCGAAAGTTACTATTCCCAAGGGGATTGTCACAGCATTCCCGAATCCCAGAATACGATGATTTGTGTCTCTGATGTAGCCTGCATAATTTCCCATCTGGTCAAGCGTCTTTTTGAAAAGGACATTAGTGTAGGCTCTAGTATCCACCAACAGTCTATGTACCCTAGTTTCCATAATCTTGGCACATATCACCTGCGAATCATTGTGAGGGGTCAGTACTCCTTCTAAGTCTCTGTCGGTAAAAGTCAATTCCGATGTTTGCATGGTAGGTGGAAAAACCCCCATTTCCTGTACATGACCGATCGCTCGTAATTCTGCCTTTCTTTTCCGATTAGAAATTAGTGGTCGTCCATCAGAATAACCACCTATGGGCCCTGCAGGTTCAATCATCTGGATGTCTGGAACTGGTCCTCCGGCTGGCGCCTGAACTGGTCGCCCAACTCGATTCCGATGAGGTGCCTGTTCCTGGTCTTCTTCATCAGAATCTTCGTCTTTGTTTCTTTTGCCGGGCTGTCTTTTACAAACTCGGATAGCTTTCCCTCTTCGTAGAAACGCCACAACTGCTTCAGTAAGTCACGACATTTGCTTGTAAAGTGTCCCACGCTCTGGTGGTAAGCACAATATTTATTCTGGTTCAACTTGCTTGTATCTTGACATATTTTACGAGGTGGTGTGAGCAATTCTTTGTCCCGAACGTTATTATAAACTGTATCGATTGATACGGTAAGAATGTGGTTCAGTTTGTCCTTCAGCTCCGTTCCTTCAGTAAATGCTTTCATGTTCTTGGGAGCTCGATAACCAGTTCCAGACTTCTTCGCACCCTCTTTCTGCTCTCCTTTGTCTCCCATGTCCTTTTGCAGGGCTTCATGCATGGAGACAAAAATGCCTGCCCGATCCCGAAATTCGGCATATGTCTTCGGGCATCTTAGGTGTACATCTTTCCAGAGTTCAGTGCCCTTCTTGAGCCCAGCCAGGACAACCACAATCTTGGTATCTTCACTGACAGACTCCCCTTCTAACAGGACCTTGTCGAATCTTTCCAGGTACGATCGGTCCGACTCGTCGTCAGTTTGTTTCAAGTCGGATAACCGATGTCTTTGGGATAGATAAGACCCGGCCGTAGAGAAATGGGATAAGAACTCTTTGCCCAGTTAGGCAAACGAATGAATTGAAGCTGGTGGCAAAGCTGAAAACCATTTATGGACACGATCCCCCAGAGTCAAAGGAAAGTTGCGACATTGTGTTGCGTCACTTGCCCCCATTGATACCATATAATTGGTATACTTCATCAGATGCACCCGGGGGTCCGCCGTGCCCTCATATTGGATACTTGCTGGAAGCTAAATCTTTTGCTGAATTGGGGCCTTCAGAATCACCACAGATAGAGGTGAGACTGGAAGAGTTGTGTTCCCGTATCCTCTCTGTTGATCTAGCTGGCCCTGCATGTTCTCTATGGCCTTTCTCATGGAGGCGAGCTCTTCCAAGGATCCCCCTTGACTCTGAGGCTGTCCGGCGAACAGAGGCGCACAACCGTCTGTTCGCTCCAGTCCCTCATTGGGAGCGGGAACCCCCTGGATTGGCCTCCTAGGATTGGGCTCTGCATTTGGGCCAAGGCGACCAAAAGCTGACCTAGTCAGCCTGTCATGGACTGATTGGCGAGCAGGTACTACAGCTGGGTGAGCTGCTCCTGTAGTGGGATGGATTTCCATGATTCCCCGGCCACGACGACCCAATCTTTCAAGAGCACTTTGGCGTGTGCTCTGACTCCCTGCCATGGCCGGATTCTGAGTCGAACCTCCCTGACTGGCGGCCTCGACGTGTTGTTTTTCTTTGCCTTTGGCCTTACGAGCTTGGGCACTATCAGCCTCATTTAAATGATCCCCCCTAGCCTTTTCTTGTTCACGAGTCTTTGTGGGGCTACACCTTGCTCGCACATATGAAGAGCCAGGTTGGGCCTGTTGTCTTTGTAAAGCCTGGATCATGGCAATTGTGCGCGCCAATTCGTCGGGGTTACGAGCAATGGCGTCCAACTCCGGTGGTACTAACTGACGAGCAACATCAGTTTGATTTTCTTGGTCACTTTTGCTCGCCCTTGCTCGCCCACCAGCCTGGGACATCCGGGAGTGTGAATCCCTTGTTACATGTTGTGAACGTTGTGTCTCTCGTGATTGAGGCATGTTCACAGGAGATTTTAAATATTGTTCTTAATGTTCTTGAATTTTTCCTTCAAAAGCTCAACCTTGTTCTTCAATCTTGAGCTAACCTTCGTGTTTTCAATGATGCGAAGGTTCGAACCCTCCTTCTAGCGCCAATTTATTGACGGTCAGTTCTAATCTTGAAGATTAATGGCTGTTTTAGATGATTAATTGATCATCAAACAATTACGTGTGATTGATCACTAACGTAATTAGTGAATACGGATTTTTGGGTTTAGATGGATTATAATCGTATGAAAGCTTACGTGTTTAAGTTCGATTGTAAGTTAATCGAGCTGCTTTGGATTTGTAATCAAAGTTTGGACGTGTATAATAATTTGTGCTTATTTTATTAGCTGAAAAAATCTAAGTATTTATAAACAATTGCCTAGCAGGAGGTGTCGTGACTTTTGGCCTACCAGGCCTGCATGCACGACACCTGGCCTTTGACTAAGTTGACCTTATCTAGACTAAATTCTATCCTTATCTTGTTGGACTTGCTCGCAGTCAAGAGTTGCTCGCCATGTTGGACTTGTCGTGGAGGAGTCTTTAGTCTGATTTTGCTGGTTTCTTGTCCCACTTAGTTGTTGTTTTGGTTTTGTCGTCGGATCTGGTTGGCAGGATGCTAACTGAGTTCATCACGTGGCTCTTAATCTGATTTTGTTCACTCATTTGCCTTGGTGTTGTATGCAGGTTCTGCTCGCCAGATATCTTAGGTGTATCTTGAGTCAATTTTGCCTTAATCTTTAAGCGCTTTGTGCTAACCCTGGTCGTCTTTTTGACGATTCTGCTCGCCCATCAACAAAAGCCAATTAAAGGTTTTTCATTTTTTAAGATAAATAAAACCTAAGGCTAAACCCAAATTCCATTCAGGCAAAGTTCAAATCGAACAAAGCCCAAAATTATATGTTATAATTGCAAAAGCATTGACAAAAATGTAAAGACAATTAACATATATAAGAAGAGGAGCAAATAAGAAAGACATTCATTAAATAAAAGGCATCGAGCCTAAAAAATAGTACAAAGGTTAAGTACTTCAAAAGTGAACAACTACAAGGAAGAGCCTACCGAGCAACTATTACAAAAAGAAGAAGAAAAAACTGTCCTAAATTTAATGCTGCTCGCCCTATGGAGGATATTGAGCTGGTCGGCAGGAGGTTCGACTATCATTGTGCTCGCAAGATCCTCGGTATCCTTCTTCTCCTTCTCAGTCGCATCCTGCTCGCCTTCTGCTGCCGGCTCATCTTCGTCAAGAGAAAGGAGAGGCCGAGTAATGATGATACTGGGATCAAGTTGGTCAATCTTGACCCCATAATCTTCCATATCCCCAGTTGGATTTCGATATTGTTGGGTGGGGGATAGGACCCAACGAACTCGGTAAGGTCCTTTCCCATCTCCTCAACCATGTCCGGATGGTCGTATACATGGGCAATTCGGATACAGTCGGCATTTGCACAGATATAGCCTAAGTTTGAGATGGGAGCGGATCGAACTTGCAGCTCGGCCTCCAACTTCTCGCCAGTATACATGTTGCCATTGAACTCATTGAGGCGAGCATTTTCAGTTTCGAGCTCTGCAATTTTTTGCTCGGAGGCAACCAATCTTTTTCCTCCTTTATCGAGCAAGGCTTCCTTGCACTTCAACTCGGCGGACAGACCTTGAATGTCCTCGAGATATTTTTTCTCAGAGTCGAGGGTAAGGGAGAGCTGATTGTTCAGGCGAGCAAGTTTCGCCTCATAAGTGTTGATCATCCTATCCTTTTCCTCTGTGAGTTGCCGAGCAGTGCTTGCATACCAGTGAACAGCTTCTTCTTGCTCGGCCAGCTGGGCCATCGCCTTTTTTGCAGTGACAAGGCCATTGGCGTGATGCATCATTGAGAGATGGAAATTATCAGCCAGTCCTTGCATGGAGATAGTCTTCTCCATGGGTCTCGTCCAGGCCCGGGCGATCAACTCTGTCGCCCTACGAACGTGATCGCCCGGGATCTCCTTTATGTTAACGGGAGTTTTGGAACATGCATACTGATGGACAACATTTGCTCGCCTAGGATGGTCTTCAGACCGATATCTGCGAACAAGAAAGTACACTACACTTAGAAAAATTTATAAAAGAAAAACAAATCTTGTTCGGCAGAGAAGAGTGAATTCTTACTCGGCAAATTTGCGATCATCCCAGCCGAGAAGAGTGATGTCCTCTGGGCCACGGGATGAGGTGACATCCTTTCCAGCTTTGCCCGTTCTCTCAGTAAGCTCGACTGAGGAGCGACGAGTAACTTCTTCTTCGGGACGAGCAAGATTCTTGCCCACTTTTTCTTTCCCCTTGGTGCCACCGGGGATATCTTGCGCCACAGGGGTCCCATCACCCTTTTTTAAGTGTTTTCCCCCATGAGGAGGGGAAATGGGAGGAGGAGCTGGCCGAGCATGACCAGAGGGTGCCGCCTGCCGAGGAACTTTGGCCCCCCCGGGTTTGTTCGTCATCGCAAGTACTTTGGAAGGGGGATCCCCCTTTATCTTCCTCCCTTTAGGTGGAGGCATCTCGTGCACCCTCTGTTCAAGGTGACCAAAGCAAGAGGGAACTGCTACCGTAACTTGCTCGGCTAAAAAAAAAGAAAAAAAAAGAAAAAAAAGTAAAGTCAGAATATGAAGTGTGCGAGCAAGTTCTTATCTTCCTCATTGGCGAACAAGAAGACTTATATAAGTTAGTAAAATTTCGTACCTGGGGGCACCTCAACTTGGGCCTCTAGGTGATGGGGATATGTGAGTAGGCGAGCAGCTCTCTGACACTTCTCCTCGCTCAAGTATTGGATGGTCCTATCTGCTTTATTTCACAAGCCGACCAAACAAGAAGTGAAAAGAAACTCTGAGTCAATCTTCTCTTCCTCTGTGTTCAACTTGAGCAATCGAGGGCCTGCGAGCAAATAAGAAAAGTTAAATTAGAACAATACAGTTAAAAAACGAACAGAGATAAACTTACGCTTAATTATTCCGTAAGAAGCGGGAGAGTTTATTCGCCCAATGCCACCGTGTGGACCGGAAGATGCTCGCCAATCACCCCCAATGAAAAAAAAATGTTGCTTCCAGTCCCGGATCCTATTCGGCACCCCTTCTACCATCTTAAGCCCAGTTCGGGCCTTGAGGTAGTAATATCCTTCCTCGCCTATGGGGCACTTAATGATCGTCATTAGATAGTTGATCTCCTCCGCAGTGATGCGATCAACGTATCCTTCCAGAGCAAACAAACACATCGAACCGAGCAGGTTCATCCACCCAATCAGCGTGATCTGGGTTATAGCATGGTTGGTCACCTCTAGAAAGCGACCAACAACTGGGGGCAGTGGCAGCTTCAAACCAGCGATCAACGTATCAATGTTGATCGCCGTACATCCTGGAGGTGGACGATTAGCTCTCTCCTTTCTCCTAGGAGCCCACATATGAATGTCGTAAGGAATCTTGTAGGTCTCTCGGATCGAGTCGAGATCCTCCTTGAGAACAACACTTTTGATCTTGCTCGCCTAGAAATCAGTCTTCACCAAGCCCATCACTTATCGCTGTGGGCGAGTAAAGCTGTTCGCATATTCCTCCGCATATGCTCGCCATTCGAAAGGCCGAGCAACTCCAACTGGGATCTCGTTTTCCAACATCTTTGGAGGTGGAAAGTTTATCCCCTCCAAAAACTCACGAGTGAGTTGGTCAAATTCAGGGTCCTCCTCCAATTCAGAACTGGACGAAGAACCCTCATCAGAATCTCTGCTCGCAACAACAACCACCTCCCCTCTGGATGGGCGAGCACCGGTGTCCTCCACAGATCGAACAACGGAGCCAACGTTAGGGGTCGACGCCGATGAAATTTCGAAAGGAGGCTGGTTTTCGTATGTAACTATGGGAAAAAAGGGATCCAGGGCTTCCTCAGAACTATGGTTGCTCGAATGGGAGGACATAAAATTTAAAATAAGGAAATTGTGGGTTTTTAGAATTGATTGGAAGGATCCCGGTGGTGGCTTTTGGAGGACGACGGCGGAGCAAATTCCCGCGCTGTGGTGATGGTGCAATTCTTAGAAGGGAAAAGAAATAGAAAGAAAAAATAACAAGAATTATGTAACAAACTACCTTGAGAACAAATTGAAGGCCATAAATCGAGTGAAACAACGCCAGAAAAGCTTGGATTCGCCGGAAATTGAGGTTCTCGCCGGAATTTTCTTTGTAGCAAATGAAGAAGAGTGGGAAAAATTCATTTCCCACTCCTATTTATACTTTAAGAACAAATGGGGTAAAACCCGTGATTTTCGTATAATTTTGGGACTAAATTGAAAGAAAATAGGGTCTTTTTTAAGAAAGAATGAAAGTCAAAGGGCCTATAAATAAATATAGGGGCGCGTGGCCTCGAAATTGGTCACGTGTGGGTGGCGCTTAATTATACCGTCCACGTCATCCTCGTACATCTCCCAGATCGTGGGAAGACGAAACGATGGCCAAGGTTTTCCTCGCCAAAGAGAAGTTGTTCGTCCAAATCTATATCAAAGCAATATCCTAACTATAGTTGCTCGCCACAAAGTTGATCGTCTGAAGCAACATCTAGCCAGGATAGGGGGCAATTGTTGATAGGCGAAAAACTGTTAATGATGGGCGAACAAGGTTTAAAGCCTAAATGACGATTATGAAGAAGAAAACTCAGGTTAAAGGCAATTACCAAGAGAAACAATCAAAGGGGAGTGCACTAATTAATCCAGGTGCTGTATGAAGTGACGAACAACTTCATCTTCGAACAACATATCGACGAGCAGGTTTTGAAACCCGAGACCAGATATGAACCCTCCACCAAGTCACTGGTGACGAACAACATTAACAAAGGGTGGTGTAATTACCAGCCTAAGGAGCGTATATAGATGAACAAAGAACCAAGATTTCAAAGCATATCTCAACATGATGCATATGCGAACAACTTCCAAGCCAAATCCATAATAGGCGAACAACTTTTATTGAAAGACCATACTGGATTAATCAAGCCGACGTAGACGAACTACAATGAAGTCCGAGATAAGACCAAAGAAGGCTTTGTAACTAAGATTCAGCTTAGATAAGGTCAAACAAGGTCAAAAGACACTTGTCTAGCATGCAAGTTAGGAAGTCCAAGAGTCTTGGACACCTCCTGCTTGCTAGTCTCTATAAATAGTTGTTCTCCAGCTAAGAAATACAAGTTCAAATTCACAAATACTCCCAAAACACACACAAACACACCTAAACGTACATATATACGAAATAAATACAATTTCGACTTTCGTATTTACGATTTTACGATCCTAAACCTTAATTTATCATTTACGGTGATAATTAATCACACGTTCTTGTTAAGTGGTCCTAAACCGAACTAAACAGCCACTAATCCATCTAATTAAATTCGATCACCAACAGGAATGCCCGTGAGGGAGCACGTTCTCGAGATAATGGCACACCTTAACAAGTTGGAAGTACTTGGTGCCAAGTTTGATGTCCCTACTCAGGTCAATTTCATACTCCATTCTTTACCGAAAAGCTTTGAGCAGTTTCAATTGAACTATTAGATGAATGAATGGGCAAATATCTTACCCGAGCTCTTGCAAACTTTAGTTTCGACGGAGGCGATAATGGGGCACCAGTCCATTGCTATGGTGGCTAATGGTCTGTCTACCTCTTCTGGTCCCAAGGGAGTGAAAAAGAGGAGGAGAATCGAAGGCCGGACCTAAGCAAATCCAACTGTGGCGAAAGGTAAAGCCAAGACTAGCATCTAAGGGGAAGTGTTTTAACTACGGTAAGAGAGGACATTGGAGGTCTGCCATTTTCAAGCCTGAGAGGCTAGGAAAGATAGGTAATTCACACACCCTAGTCGTTGAAACTTATGAAGTGGCGTATGGTGCCCATTCGAGAGTCACTGATCACATTTGTTTCACTTTGCATGGGTTCAAGATAACCCGACGACTTAGAAGAAGTGAGATCCCCATCACAGTGGGCAATGCTACAAGAGTGGCAGTTGAAGCAGTGGGAGAAGTGTGCCTATCTTTTGAAGATAGAGTTATGATCTTAAGAGACGTTCCTTATGTTCCTAGTTTTAGAAAGAATTCAAACTTCAGTTTCTAAATTGTTTTGAATATATACTCAGTTTCTTTTAATAAGGATGTTATGATTTCTCGAAATGATGAGTTTATCTGTTCTAGAACATTAATCTCTATACAATTAATTGTGCACACCACTCATAAAATGAATCTAATAACACATCGACCATTTCGAGTAATAAAAGAAAGTGTTCTTCGGACAGAAACGAAACACTTCTATGGCATCTTAGACTAGGTCATATTAATCTAAAACGGATACAAATATTGGTGAAAGATGGATCCTTGGAGTCTCTTCAAGTTGAGTCGTTTCCAACCTGCGAATCCTGTATAGAGGGTGAAATAACCAAGAGGGCATTTGGAGCCAAGGGGAATAGATCCACGGAAGTGTTAGAACTCATTCATACCGATGTGTGTGGTCCAATGACGTTCAAAGCAAGATGGGGTATCAGTATTTTATCACTTTCATTGAAGATTACTCGAGATATGGATACATCTACCTTATGAGGCACAAGTCTGAAACTTTTGACAAGTTCAAGAAGTTTAAGACCGAAGTCGAGAAACATAGGGAAAAAAGTATCAAGTTTCTACGATCTGATCGTGGAGGCGAATACCTCAGCGATGAATTTTTGAACTACCTATCGGACGAAGGGATTGTATCCCAGCTGACCGCACCGAGAACCCCTCAACAGAATGGTGTAGTGGAACGAAGGAACCAGACTCTTTTTAGAAATGATCAGATCCATGATGAGTTATTCAGATCTACCCAAGTCGTTTTGGGATAATGTCTTGGAAATGACGGCTTACATTCTAAACTTGGTGCCATCCAAATCGGTTCCTAAAACCCCGACAGAATTGTGGACCGGACGAAAGCCCAGTTTGAGATACATGAGAATCTGGGGGTGTCCAGCATATGTGCTAGACAAGGAAGCCAGTAAATTGGATCCACGTTTGAAATTAAGGTTGTTTATAGGATATCCCATGGGAATAATGGGTTGTATGTTCTATAGTCCCAAGGATCAAAGACCATGATAAGCACACACTTTAAATTCTTGGAGGAAGACTATATGAACAATAGATAGCCCAGAAGTGAGATTACTTAGATGAATTAAGTGGGCAAACTCCTATACCAAGTGTACAAGATGATATACCAATTGTCACACATTTATTACCGGAACTCGTCGTAGTGGGAGGGTTGTCGGACAACCCGAGAGATTTATGGGAATTGGAGAATCTTCAGATTTGATTCCTAGAGATGAATCGGACACATGGACATACAACGAGGTAATCCAAGACAAAGATGCAATATCTTGGCAAACGACAGTGAAAGCCGAGATGGGTTCAATGGATCATAATCAAGTGTGGGAGCTGGTCGAACCACTCAGTGGATACAAGTGGGTATATAAGAGGAAAAGAGGACTGAACGGAAGGGTTGAAACCTTCAAAGGTAGGCTAGTGGCAAAAGGATATACTCAGAATGAAGGGATCGATTATGAGGAAACCTTTTTCGTCTGTAGCTTTGCTTAAGTCCATCCGTATTCTCTTGTCGATCGCTGCATATTTAGATTTTGAGATCTGTCAAAAGGATGTCAAGACAACTTTCCTAAATGAAAGTCTTGAAGGGCATATCTATATGTGACAACTCGAAGGTTATATGGCGAAAGGTCAAGAACATCTCATGTGCAAGCTAAAGAAGTCAATATACGGACTTAAGCAAGCATTACGTACTTAGAACCAATGTTTTGATCAGGTTAAAAAGTCTCATGGGTTCGATCAAAATGAGTTTGAAAGTTGTGTGTACAAAAGGTGTGATGGAACTGCAATGGTATTCTAAGTACTATACGTAGATGATATTCTACTCATTGGAAATAATATAAAGATGTTGTCAGATGTAAGGGTATGACTGTCAAATCAGTTTGATATGAAGGACTTAGGGGAAGCCGGTCACATCCTTGGGATCAAGCTCACTCAAGATCACAAGAAAAGGATGTTGAGCTTATCTTAAGCTTCATAAATAGACATTGTTTTGAAGCGGTTCAGCATGAAAGATTTCAAGAAAAGTTTTGTACCTTTTAGACACGAAACTCATCTATCAAAAGTAATGTGCCCTAAGACGCCTGCGGAGATAGATGACATGAAAGGCGTTCCGTACGCTTCGGCTGTAGGAAGCCTTATGTATGCAATGCTGTGTACGAGGCCGGAATCTGCTTTGCCGTAAGCATGATGGCAAGATATCAATGTAACCCCAGGAAAGATCATTGGACTGCAGTTAAATGCATTATGAAAAGAACTCGCGATAGAATGCTAATTTACCAGTCAGACAGTCTAATTCCCATGGGATACACGAACTCAGTTTTCCAATCAGACCAAGACTCCAGAAGATCTACCTCGGGTAGTGTGTTTTGCATGGAAGAAGGAGTCATGACATGGAGAAGCGATAAGCAAAAATGCATTGCAAGTTCACCATGGAAGCCGAATAAGTAGCTGCTTGTGAAGCAGGGAAAGAAGTGATTTGACTCAAGAACTTCTTAGTGGACTTGGACATTGTTCCGAATTTTCCCAGCATAATCACTGTCTATTGTGATAATGGCGGAGCAGTTGCAAATTCAAACTAACCAAAAGTCCACAAGGCCAACAAACACATTGAAAGAAAATACAATCTTATACGAGAAATCGTTACGAGAGGAGATAAAGAGGTGACAAAGATAATATCGGAGGACAACCTAGCAGATCCATTCACAAAGGGTCTACCGCAGAATACATTCAAGAGACATGTGAATGGAATGGGTGTTAAGACTTTTGCCAATTTTCTTTGAGCATAAGTGAGAGAAATATTTTAAGGTTAGTGTAAGTGACATGAGATGTCACGTAGAACTACACTAGACATGCTGATGTATACCTAAAAGCAGACTTTGAGTATAAGTGTGAGATTGTTGAGGTTATACGTGAAAGTATGCTTTTACTTTGTATATGAATGAATGTTAAATATTTATTGCAAACCGTTCAATATATAGTATGTGTTACATTGTAGTTCATGTGGTGATACCAGATCACGGAAGATCACATTAACAATTCCTTGTAACTAAAGGTACAAATTCACGACCTGGACGGAATTGAACAATCCGTCGTGAAAGGTCGATGTGTAGTTCTCAGATTGGTCTGTCTTGACCTAGAGATTACACTGGCACATTTTGTATGTGTTGAAGATGACCTACAGCGAGGATAAATTCTTCTGTTATGAAAGGTGAAGAATTAGACCTCAATGGTTATTGATTTCTTAATCTCAAACAGGACTGTGTGTGGTTAATAGTTATTGCTTTTATACATGTAGGGTGAGAATCATCGTGATTTCGAACCTTGTATTTTGGGTAGTAATATTAATCAACGACAGTTGCTAAGATTTAATACGGAGAAACGTGTGCGAGTACGGCTTGTGTTATTTGTCCCTTTGGTGGGCTCAGAAGTTTTATCGTACCAAATCTTGCAGAGTTTAAATTACAAGTCGTCCCATAACTTTTTGACAAAATAGATTTGGTCCTAAAATTAACTTTTTATCAAATTTGGTCTCAAATTCTCTAAGAAAGTCCTATTTTGGTCCCAAATTGGCCGGAAAAGTCAATACGACGTCCTTTTTAAGTCCGAAATTGTGGATTTATGGCAAGAGTGTTGATGTGGTGTCCATATGTGCTAATTATATATAATTTTGTCCTTTTCTATTAGAATTTTTAAATATATATTATGTGTAATAAAATTGGAAAAGAAAAGAAAAAATCAAATACAAGTAGTAGACATAAACGCCACATTAGGCTCCTTCCCGGAAATCACCAAATTCAGACTTTAAAGTGAGATTTGGGACCAAAATTGGACCCTTTCAGAAAAATTGGGACTAAATCTGATAAAAAATTAATTTTGGGACCAAAGCTATTTTGTCAGAAAGTTATGGGACGATCGGTAATTTAAACTCAAATCTTGCAAGTGGAAATTACGGATAAGAATGTTGAGTTGTCTTTACTTCAAGGCACAAGATATTAATTAATTTAGAGTTATTCAGAAGCTCAATTAATTAATGAACTAGATATTCTTAAACACGAGAAATAATAACTGGGAGTCTATATTATCGTAATATGGATTAAAATGGATAGTGCAATATTAATTTGATAGTGGTATTAATTAATATTAATGGGGTGAATAATATTGGGGCCCAATATTGAAATTCAGAATCCCGTTGGAGGTCCAATCTTAATTCTCATAAAGGTCCCTCATGTCGCCTAATAAGTAGCCTAATAATAATAAGGTGATTAAAATAAAAGAAAAATATTATTGCTGATTTTTTCATTAAATTTCCGAAAATATGGTTTAAGAGAGAGAAAAGATTTTGTTGATTTTCTTGGAAATATATTATGAAAGATATGTATTCAATGAATATAAGATTATCTCATAAATTCAAGAAGATCCAAATCTAGTATTTTTCCTCCCTAATTTTCGAAAACAATAGTATAGTTGAGAGGGTGGGATTTTTGTGGAATATTTTACAATGGAGAAAAGCATATATGTGATATATTCTAGATTTCTTGGAGATCAAGAAAATATTTTTTCCTCCCCTCTTCCACATGATAAAAGCGGCCACCTCCCCTATAAATAGGAGATGAAGATGATTATTTCATCTCCAGTTTACGAGTTCCATGAGTTGGAAAAATGGAGAGCAATAAATATTTTCCTCTTCCTTTAGATTATTAAATTATTTGAGAGCACTACCCACTGGCGAACGAATAAGGCAAAAAGGGAATAATTGAGAAGACTTTTTGGTTGATAGGATCGTTTCACTTGTCCCAGTCTTCTCTTCGGACGTCGCTTCAAGAGGTATGTATTCATGTAAAACTCCTAGATATTTTGCCGTAGGATTTTACGTGATTATATTCATGTGCATGAATTTATTTGTTGTTGGATTAGTTATTATTAGGATTAATTTAGGATTAATTCATGCTAGTAATAATTTCATTTAAATCCGTATTTAAATTTCATCCCGTATAGATCTGGGCACCCCGATTTCTCCAACATGCGTGGCGCTCGTAAACAAACAAGTGCGGGGCCCCTTGTGAGTTGCCGAGGGTGGTCCCCTCGTCCAGTGCACCGGGTCCAGCGAGCTGAGGGCTCGCTCCCTTCGCGAACTAGGCGAGCACTCGCCCCTCATCCACGGTAAGTTTTAGGCAGTTACCGAGGGGAGTTACCTTCTTTAATTAACCCCCTTGGTAACTTTTAACATAAATACCCACCTTCCCCAAATTTTTGCAACCCACGACCTAACCCCCCTCCCCCCAACCACAGCAGCAGCCGCCACCCTAAACTGCCGCGCCGCTGACGCCGGAAAAAAAATCCATCGGTCGGGTTTTGCTCTACTCATCTCGTGAACATTTTTACGAAAATATTTTTCATTTTAATCCATTCAATTTTTTGTAAACTGCAAATGTAATACCCTAGGTTTTCATGATCTTATCTGCTATACTAAATACTTTATAATTCTTCATGAATCTATGTGACGCATTTACATCCAAATTTATGCAAAGGCACATATATGTGTTTTAATTACTCAATATTTACAATTAACGTATTATTTGCTCAATACATGCTTATTCTTAAGACTTTATAATTTTTATATGTTTTTTATTTTATGTCTTAAAGTGTTTAATTTAGGAATTAATGTAGTCCTTAAGTATAGTAATTTATTTCATAAGTTATAAGTTGTAAAATGAAGGTTTCTTTAAGAAACGAATTACGTATCGATTACTCGATATTTTCTATGATTAGTATATAGACTTTGTAACTAGGGTTGATCTGAGGATAATCGGTTAGGTTTTGGACTCTGTAACAGGAACAATAGAAGTTTGCTATGATCTGAGGATAATCGGTTAGGTTTTTATAGAAAACCAAAATATATTGATAAATTACATGACGTTGGAAGTTCATGGTTAAAATTTCAGAAGTATTGGACTTATGGTTGATTTATGGTGAATTCTTAAAGTTAAGTGATCAAGAATCAATATCAGAGTGTTCATCACGAAATATTTGATGATTGGTAATGATTTTTAGATATCTAAAAATATGGCGATAAACATTATTGACTTGGAAATCTACTGTTAAAATTTCATAATTTTTGGACGTATAGATGATTTAATTTGAATTTTCAAAGTTAGGCGTATAAACTGCCAAAAACTGAAATTTTGTATAAGAATTGTTCGAAATGGTCCGTTTATATTTTTATGGTCGATGTCTATTTATAACTTGTTATTTGATGATTTTACACTCTTAATTGATATTTGTGTTTTGGTATACAATATTTGAGTATGTATTGAGATTTGAATTCAAGTCATTATAATCGTAAGAGTATAATATGTGAATTTCACGATGTATTTAAAAAATGAAGGGATAAGTAATAATGTTTCTATTGTAAAAATTTTACTTGTAGGTAAAAACCTGCAAGGTGGGGAATCACTTCACTCTTCACCGAGTGTTTTATTATTATTTTAATTGCACTTATTAAATATTGAATGTTAAATATTTTGAGTCTGGCCCGCTATCGACTGGCCCCTGAGATAGTCCAACTATATGTTGGCAAATGAGATAGTCTGGTCGCTCCGGCACCACGGGTTGGTCGCGCCACCCAAGGAGATACCCGGTGAAGGCTCACATATTATAAACAATTGATGTTTAGTTTGGGCAATTAACAAGAGGTTTCCCACTAAGTGTTTTCAAACACTTATCCCTTACACTTTTAAATTTTTATAGATGCTGTGGATTCTGACGTGGGCGAATGAAATCGGCGGGCTGTGGAGTCTTCTTAAAAACTTTATGTTTTAAGAACAATATTTTGAATTTTGGATTGTAACTTAAGCTACGGTCATACTTATTTACTACTTCCGCTGTGTAGATGTGTGGCGTGTGTATATTTTAATACAAAGTACTATTTTAGTAACGTTTCTACTTGTGCCACATTATATTTTCCGTACTATTTTAAGTAGGGACGTCACAGGTGGTATCAGAGCCAGGTTCTCCTGCTAAAGAATTTTCAAAAAGTGTGTGTTTTAAAAATTTAAAAGAAAACAGCCGCACCGAGATCATTCCCCACGACGGGATCAGGTAAATATTTCATAAATGCTTAAATTATGTTATTTGAAATTGTGATCGATTATTTGAAAGTTTGTGTAGTTATTTAAATTGTATTATATTATTTATTCAACTAACCAATAAAAAGTGTTGAGTAATCAGAAATGGATGATGACATTAGAAGACAGAACATTAAAAGATTGGAACGAGTACGTGAAACTGGTAGAACTGAGGTTGAGGATTTAGGAGCTCATGTTGGAGAAATAACATCACAATACAGACACGCATTAATGAATGGACACTATATGAATGATAATTATTACTGTCACTTGCTTCTTGATACCATGCCATCTACCTGGTTATGTGTATCCCTGGACATGCTTGATTATGTGTTTGATAAACATGGTCATCTGTGCTTTCCATGCTTTACTTCGATGTTATACTGTGGGTGGGCTCAGTCAGAGACAGTTCATTTTACCTCACTTCGTCCAAGTTTTGAGATGAGGGGAAATCAGGAGTGGCATCTCGAGCGGGAATCGGTGCAAGAAAGATATGGAAGGCGGGAGGATAGTAACCAGGAAAGTTCTGAGATGGAGGAGGATAGCAGCAGTAGTTCAATCGAGATGTGGGAGGAAAAGAAGGAGGAACCAGAAATAATCATCATTGACGATGATTAAAACTATATGTTTTATGTACTTTATCTGATATACATGCTATGTGACTATATGAAACTTATATGATATTAGTAGATATATGTACTTAATATGTACTAAATGCTCTTGATGTACTATATGCTTTTGAATGTAATGTTTATGCATGTAATATATGATGTATTTTGAATATATGAAATATATGTCATAATTATTATGTAATTTAATTGTTACTAATGAATTTGATATTGAATAGAACTATGAGTCGTAGGGGAAACCGAAACAACTCAGATATGAGCAAAGATCTAGCTTCCTTATTGAGGGGGATAGCTCAGCAACTAGGTCAGCAAAGTCAATCATCCCAAACACCTGTATCTTCAGCCCAAAACCATGAAATTGTTAGCCAATTTAAGAAATTTAGACCCTCAACCCTGACCGGGAAAGAAAACCCTATGGAAGTAGAAAACTGGATTCAGAGCTTGGAGAAAATATTCACTTATCTTAAGTGCACCGATGAGCAGAAAGTTTCTTGTGCTATCTTTCAGCTGACCGAGGATGTAGATTATTGGTGGGAAGCTCATTGTATAACAATAACAGAAGAAGCACGAATGTCAGTTACTTGGGAGAAATTCGTAGAAGCAGTGGTTAAGAATTATATACCACAATCATTCTTGGATAAAAAAAAAACCAAATTTCTACAATTGAAACAGGGAAATCTGACAGTGCAACAATATGAAAGGAAGTTTAATCAATTGGGAAGGTATGCTTCTCATTTGATTAATACTGATGACAGGAAGGCAAAGTGATTTGTTCAAAACCTACGTCCAGAGATTAGTACCATCTAGCAGCACAAGATATTAAGTCCTATGCCGAGATGTTCGAGAAAGCTCAAACGATAGCAGCGAATATGAAACCAGAAGAAGTAAGAATTTCAGAATCACAGCCAAATAAAAGAAAGTGGGTTGGTATGAAACAAGGAGGAAATTTTAAGCAAGTCAAAAAGATGGGGATGGTACCACAACAACAACAGAGGTCATCTAAATGCAGAAATTATGGAAAAGAACATTTTGGACAATGTCTGAAAGGAACAGGAGTATGTTATAAGTGTAAAGAACTTGGACATCTTATAACTGATTGTCCAAAGCTGAGGGGACAACAGAAGATGGCAGCTGCTTGAGTGTTTGCCATGAGTCAGCAGGAGGCGACGGCAAATCCGGAAGTGATGGCAGGTATGTTTAAAATATTCCAAGTACCTATTTTCATGTTATTCGATACTGGTGCTACGCATTCATTCATCTCTACGAAGATGTTTGAACAATTTGAGACTGCCCATATTATAGTAGAATAAGATTTCCTAGAAGTAAACATTCCCGCTGGTAGTACGACACAATCCTTAGGACTGTGTAGGAATGTGAAGATTGATTTTGAGCATGCAATACTCTCGGCAAATCTACATATAATAGAAATAAAGGACTTTGATATTATCTTGGGAATGGATTGGCTTATAGCTAATCATGCTCTCATCAAGTGTCAAGAAAAAGAAATATCAGTACGGAGATCAAAGGATGTGAACTTTACACTATATGTTGCTAGAATTTGAACTATACCTCAAGTAATTTCAGCAATGAAAGCCCGAAAATTATTGAGGAAAGGAAAGAATACGGCATTTCTAGTAAATATTGTAGCAACGGAATCCAATGGTCCAACATTGGATGACGTGCCAGTAGTATGTGAATACAAGGATGTATTCCCAGATGATTTGCCAGGATTACCCCCAGATCGTCAGTTGGAGTTCACTATTGATTTGTTACCTGGAGCCGGGCCTGTTTCTAAAGTACCTTACAGAATGGCACCAAAGGAGTTACAGGAGTTGAATGTGCAATTGCAAGAATTACTGGACAAAGGCTTTATTCGACCAAGTGTGTCACCTTGGGGTGCACCAGTATTATTTGTGAAAAAGAAAGATGGATCGTTGAGGATATGCATCGATTATCGAGAACTGAATAAGCTCACTATCAAGAATAAATATCCACTTTCCAGAATTGAAGATCTGTTTGATTAGTTAAGAGAAGCTTGTGTATTTTCAAAAATTGATTTGAGATCGGGATATCATCAGATAAAGATTAAAGAAAGCTATATTCCGAAGACGGCATTCAAAACCCGATATGGTCATTATGAGTTCGTAGTGTTATCTTTTGGACTCATTAATGCGCCAGCTATATTCATGGATTTGATGAACTGAGTATTTCATCAATATTTAGATCAATTTTTGATCGTCTTTATTGATGATATTCTAGTATATTCAAGAAATCAGGAGCAGCATGCAGAACATCTTCGAATTACATTGGAAACTCTGAGGAAAGAGAAATTGTATGCTAAATTCAAGAAGTGTGAATTTTGGTTGGATAAAGTTGTATTTCTTGGACATACGGTTTCAGCTTTGGGAATAGAAGTTGACCCAACAAAGGTAGAAGTTGTAAACCAATGGAAGACACCAACTAATGTGAAAGAAGTCAGGAGTTTTCTTGGTTTAGCCGGGTATTATCGAAGATTCATTGAAGGGTTTGCTCGGATTGCAAAACCCTTGACTTAGTTGACTCGGAAAGAAACAAAGTTTGAATGGACAGAAGAATGTGAAAGGAATTTTCAAGAATTAAAGCAAAGATTAACAACGGCCCCAGTTCTTACAATTCCCGAAGGTACATAAGGATTTATTGTGTATAGTGATACTTCTAAACAAGGCTTGGGATGTGTACTTATGCAGAATAGGAAAGTAGTAGCGTACGCATCAAGACAATTAAAACCACATGAGCAGAACTATCCTACGCATGATTTAGAGCTAGCAGCAGTTTTGCATGCACTCAAGATTTGGAGGCATTACTTGTATGGAAGTAAATGTCAGATCTACACAGATCATAATAGTTTGAAGTATATCTTCGAACAGAAGGAATTGAACATGAGGCAAAGAAGATGGTTAGAGTTGGTAAAAGATTATGATTGTGAAATATTGTACCATCCAGGAAGGGCAAATGTAGTAGCAGATGCCGTAAGTCGCAAGGGAAAGATCAATGCTTTGATTATGAAACCAATCTTGAAGGAAAAAATAGCAAAAGATCAATATGACGATGCATTCTTAGAGAAGATAAAATAAAAGATCAAGGAAGGTAAAGCAAAGGAGTTTTCAGTATGTGAGGATGGTACATTGGTATGTCGAGGAAGAATATGTGTCCCAGAAAAAGAAGAACTCAAGAAGGAAATATTGGAAGAAGCACATTCTACACCATATACAGTTCATCCTGAAGGAACGAAAGTGTACCAAGAATTAAAGAAGTTGTTCTGGTGGAGAAATATGAAGAGGGATATTGGAAATTTCGTACATAAATGTTTGACATGTCAGCAGGTGAAAGCTGAGCATCAAGGACCATCAGGATTATTAAAGCCGCTTGAGATTCCTGAATGGAAGTGGGAACATATTACAATGGATTTTTTGGTAGGATTGCCCAAGTCAATACAAGGAAATAAAACTATTTGGGTAATTATCGATAGATTGACCAAGATGGCACATTTTCTACCAATAAAGATGGCGTTCACATTGGATAAATTAGCTCAGATTTATATTAAGGAAATTGTCCGATTACATGGAGTTCCAATTTCTATTGTGTCAGATAGAGATCCACGATTTACATCAAAATTCTGGCACAACCTTCAAGAAGCTATGTGCACAAAGTTGGAATTCAGTACAACTTTTCATCCTCAAACAGATGGTCAATCGGAAAGAACAATTCAAACTCTGGAAGATATGTTGAGAGCTTGTATCATTGATTTTGGAGGAAGTTGGGAAAGGTACCTACCTTTAGTGGAATTTGCCTACAATAATAGTTATCAGGCTACAATTGAAATGACACCGTACGAAGCATTGTACAGAAGGAAGTGCAGATCTCCACTATGCTGGGATGAAATTGGAGAAAGGAAATTGTTAGGACCGGAATTGGTAGAAGAGACTAATAAGGTAGTAAAGAAAATTAAATAAAAGATTCAAGCAGCTCAAGATCGACAGAAAACGTATGCGGATAGGCGAAGGAAAAAATTAAGTTTTGAGATTGGAGACAAGGTATTCTTGAAAGTATCACCAATGAAAGGGATTTTCCGTTTTGGGAAAAGGGGAAAGTTAAAACCCAGGTATATTGGACCTTATGAGATATTGGAAAGAGTTGGAGATTTGGCTTATAGGCTAGCGTTACCACCATCCTTGGCAGGAGTACACAATTTATTCCATATATCGATGCTCCGAAAGTATGTACCTGACCCTACCCACATAGTAAACCAACCTGAATTAGAAATTGATGCCAACTAAACCTATGAGGAAGTCCCTATAACCATACTTGATAGAAAGCTTCATAGGTTAAGAAATAGAGATATTCCTATGGTTAAGGTCCAGTGGAATAGACATGGAATGGAAGAAGCTACGTGGGAACGAGAGGATGAAAACTTAGCAAAGTACCCTTACCTCAATATCCACGGTAACACTTGAAATTTCGAGGACGAAATTTATTTAAGGGGGTTAGACTGTAATACCCTAGGTTTTCATGATCTTATCTACTATACTAAATACTTTATAATTCTTCATGAATCTATGTGACGCATTTACATCCAAATTTATGCAAGGGCACGTATATGTGTTTTAATTACTCAATATTTACAATTAACGTATTATTTGCTCAATACATGCTTATTCTTGAGACTTTATAATTTTTATATGTTCTTTATTTTATGTCTTAAAGTGTTTAATTTAGGAATTAATATAGTCCTTAAGTATAGTAATTTATTTCATAAGTTATAAGTTGTAAAATGAAGGTTTCTTTAAGAAACGAATTACGTATCGATTACTCGCTATTTTTTATTATTAGTATACAGACTTTGTAATTTATTTAGAGTCCTAGAAGAATTCTAATTTTATTACATAAGATAGTATAGGTAAATTCTATGCATAATGTACTTTTGAATTATTAAATAATTTAGAAAAATTATAATTCTTACTTATTAAATTCAAAGAATACATGTGTCATGACCACAAGATACAAGATTTCTCTTGAAACCTCTATAATTTTTGGCCATTAGAGAAAAATTAGGAAAATTGGTGAAGCTACAAGAATTAAGGTCAAAATAAGAGAAGAAAAGTCAAAATTAACTACTAATCTTAAGTTGACATGTGTATATTAAATTAACCTACAAGATTACTCCATAACATTCCTAAAAGTCGGCTAAATGGCTGGAGTAACCTCCAAGGTTGGCTCCTACTATAAATATATGACCATTCATGCAAAAATTTATAAGAAAAGTTTAAAGAAAAATTAACACAAATACTACTACTCTTATACTTAGAAATTGAAAAGGGAGGAGAAGGAATTTCTTTTAGCTACCAATCTCTAAGTAAGTTTCTCTTCTTGAATAAGTGATTATTTAAGTTTTAGTATGAAGTTTATGCATGAAATGTGAATTAAATGATAGGAAAATAAGTTATGATAAGTGAATTGCATGTTATATATGTTTTACTTCATATTTTGAATGTTTAATTCAATTTATTCATATTTTATGAATAAAATCATGTTTATTACTTGATTATCTATGCTTTAGAAATAGAAATCATGAAATTATATGGTTTAAAGTGAATTTAAGATGATATGTTCTTCATGTATGCATGAAACCGAATTTCTGGACCAACTTTTGTATAAATTTTGTTTTGACCAATTCCTTTGGTATAAATTTATGAAAAATTTATATGTTAAAGTACACTCGTGATGGAACTTAGGTTTTAAATTTCATAGCTATTGGAATAGTATTCGATGTATGGTGATTTTTCAAAGTTGAAATAGGGTTTTGGACCCTGTAACAGGAACAGTAGAAGTTTGCTATGATCTGAGGATAATTGGTTAGGTTTTTATAGAAAACCAAAATATATTGATAAATTACATGAAGTTCAGAGTTCATGGTTAAAATTTCAGAAGTATTGGACTTATGGTTGATTTATGGTGAATTTTTAAATTTAAGTGATCAAGAATCAATAGCAGTGTATTCATCACGAAATATGTGATTATTGGTAAGGAGTTTGAGAAATCTAAAAATACGGCGATAAACTTTATTGACTTGGAAATATACTGTTAAAATTTCATAATTGTTGGACGTATAGATGATTTCATATGAATTTTCAAAGTTAGGCGTATAAACTGCCAAAAACTGAAATTTTGTGTAAGAAAGGTTCGAAATGGTCCGTTTACATTTTTATGGTCGATGTCTATTTATAACTTGTTATTTGATGATTTTACACTCTTAATTGATATCTGTGTTTTGGTATACAATATTTGAGTATGTATTGAGATTTGAATTCAAGTCATTATAATCGTACGAGTATAATATGTGAATTTTACGATGTATTTAAAAAATGAAGGGATAAGTAATAATGTTTCTATTGTAAAATTTTTACTTGTAGGTACAAACCTGCAAGGTGGGGAATTACTTCACTCTTCACCGAGTGTTTTATTATTATTTTAATAGCAATTATTAAATGTTGAATGTTAAATTTTTTTAGTCTGGCCCGCTATCGACTGACCCCTGAGATAGTCCAACTATATGTTGGCAAATGAGATAGTCGGGTCGCTCCGGCACCACGGGTTGGTTGCGCCACCCAGGGAGATACCCGGTGAAATTCTGGGCGCTCACATGTTGTAAACAATTGATGTTTAGTTTGTGCAATTAATAAGAGGTTTCCCACTAAGTGTTTTCAAACACTTATCCCTTCCACTTTTAAGTTTTTATAGATGCTGTGGATTCTGATGTGGGCGAATGAAATCGGCGGGCTGTGGAGTCTTCTTAAAAACTTTATATTTTAAGAACAATATTTTGAATTTTGGATTGTAACTTAAGCTACGGTCATACTTATTTACTACTTCTGCTGTGTAGATGTGTGGCGTGTATATATTTTAATATAAAGTACTATTTTAGTAATGTTTCTACTTGTGCCACTGTGACGTCCCCACTTAAAATTGTACAAAAAATATGATGTGGCACAAGTAGGAACGTTACTAAAATAATACTTTGTATTAAAATATACACACGCCACACATCTACACAGCGGAAGTAGTAAATAAGTATGACCGTAGCTTAAGTTACAATCCAAAATTCAAAAATATTATTCTTAAAACATAAAGTTTTTAAGAAGACTCCACAGCCCGCCGAGTTCATTCGCCCACGTCAGAACCCTCATCATCTGTAAAAATTTAAAAGTGGAAGGGATAAGTGTTTGTAAACACTTAGTGGGAAATCTCTTGTTAATTGCTCAAACTAAACATCAATTATTTATAACATGTGAGCCCCCGGAATTTCACCGGGTATCTCCTTGGGTGGCGCGACCAATCCGTGGTGCCGGAGCGACCGGACTATCTCATTTGCCAACATATAGTTGGACTATCTCAGGGGCCAGTCTATACCGGGCCAAACTCAAAATATTTAACATTCAACATTTAATAAGTGCAATTAAAATAATAATAAAACACTCGGTGAAGAGTGAAGTGATTTCCCACCTTGCAGATTTGTACCTACAAGTAAAATTTTCACAATAGAAACATGGGATTTTCTTGTGTCAGACACCCTATCGAGTTGCCTGACATCAGTCAGGCTCTATAAACCATTAGATTTAAAATCTAATGGTTTATAATTGATGATCTGCAACCTGTTGAGTTAATCATCTAATTTTCCATCGTTTTGCATCGCATATTGTCGAGTTGTGTCGTGTAATCCCATTTTTATATTAAATTTAATAATTTAAAAGCTATACTTATTAATTTACAATTGTATCCTTATCTATATTAAAATCTATTTTAATTTTTAATTAACAATAATATAGATTAAATTCAATTGAGATTCAAATCAACGTCGAAAATTGTTTCTCTTCTCTCCCCACCCGCCGACCGCCGCAGCAAATTGTTTCTCTTCTCTCTTCTTCCCCCCACCGACCGCCAACTACCCGTCGTCGTCAATCTCCTTTGCTTTCCGTCGTATTAGTGAAAAATCAGGTTTGCTCCGTATATTAGATCGTCTTCGTTTTTAGATTGGCTCTCGAAGCTTAGAGTCTGTTGTGGCGTTTGATTTTAATACTGCGGTTTTTGTGTATTTGTTGTTGTGGTTTAGTTGCTGATAGTTTTGGTGTTGCCGGAATGGTTTCCTTGTGCATTGGATTGGCTTGGGTTGCTATCAATAGTTGTGCTCTGTTGGAAATTTGCCCTAATTTCCTATTCCCTTTTACTTTAAATTATGAGTTACATTGCTATTATATTTTAGAATGCATATCAATGTTCATTCTTATTTACTCCTTTTAGATTATGTGGTTTAAGAATATCTTCAACTCTTAATCACTAAAGTAGGACGGAGAAAACGGAAGGGAATTTTTTTAGAGCGAATCTAATTTAAGTGGTGTGTTTCTATTCTCTTCCAAGGTTAAATTTTGTCTAGGATTATGTTAGGGATATAAAACATTTGCAATTTAATTTGATTAAGAAAATACACTCAACTTTTGTACTTGCCAAGCTCTCAAAATATAAGAAAAATACAAGATGATTTATTGTCAATTTGTTGCTAATGTCAATTTTGTAAGTTTTGAGTTGGGTGGACGATTGTGAACCGTTGCTCTTAAAGTTATATTCAAAGTTAAGATTGAGCCTTGTTTTGGATGTTAATTCGTACACTGTTTCAACAATGGGATTTTACAAATCCACTAGTGCAAATCGTTATAAACAATTATGGTGTTAATTCAACTTCTCTCTATCGCTATATCACTTTTCTTGTTATATGTTCTACTTAGATTCAGATCACCATGATTTAAATTTTCTGCCCGAGCTTGTAACCTTCCGAAGTCCGAATGTCCGTCAATTATAATCATATTAATTCTTGTTCGGTTTCTGTTTTGTTATGGTGTAGTAATTGAGTTTGTGCTAAATTTCCATTCGGCATTTGTGGTGTTTGTTCTGTTTCACCATCTTTTCTACCCTTACGAGCAGGGATGATGAGGTAGTTACTGTAGTTTGTTTCCATTGCTTAACAATCTTGGAATTTTTGTGATATCTATCTATTCTTTAGATTTAGAGTTAACTACAAGTGTGTTGTGAATTGTTGACTCCGTATGAATGAACACTTCATGAATCCACAAGCTGTAAGTTGAAATGGATTTCCTTTATGTCTTCTTGGTATTATTTTTTATGTCTTCTATTTTCATTTACTTCGTTATAATTTGTTTTATTGCAGTAGTATCGTAAAGATGCATATATGCTTGTTCGGGATGAAAAATTACAGAAGAATATGTTATTTTGTATTTCTTGGATTTTCTTTTTCCAAATTTTTTAGTGATGAATCCAATAGTTACTCTGTATATTTAATATAATTTTTTTGTTTTGTTTGTTACCACTACCTCTAGGGATATAATTTTTGACTGGTTTTGAGGCAGAGTAACACTTTATAACTAGTGTTATACACAATAATTGCAATCTTTGTGGTAGTCACGAATAGCGTATGAGAAATGGCCTGATTGTATCAGCAGTTAAGTCTTCTTAATTTCTGTCACACATAAATATATTGTTCTGCTTCTGTCCACTTCATTTCTGCTCTTATATTTTAGATTCAATCTCGGGCTTTATTTTTGGAGTATGAAGCTCATCTATATAGTAGCTGGAAGATTGAGATCATCACTTGTTTTTTTGTATAATTTTGAAGAATAAAATAAGAGTTCAACTCTTGAAACAGCTGTGTAAATAGTGGATGGGAGTGTGAAAAATTGCCTAATGTTTTTAGTTATTAAATTTGGTGGCTGGATTAATATTTGTGTTATTTGGTGAATATTCGCTCGAAATTTGTGACTAAATCAAGTTTTGAGTTGGTTGAGTAGTTTTGATTCGTCATTCTATTTGTTGGCAGCTCTAAGTTGGGTGATGATCCAGGAAATAGGGATTTGATATAGGTGATTTGATTAGGATTGTTTTTATTTTAGGTATATCGTCTAGGTAATCTCATTTTTAGTTATTTATTTATTTTGTAACATGTTTTTTTTCTTCATATAATGTTGATATTCCTTAGTTTGAAGTTTTTTTAAAAACCTACTAGTGCTGATGGTATTTGGTCGTAGTTATTTGAAACATACTACAATTTGTGAATTATTTTTAGAACTTAGTATAAATTTTTAGATCTTATTGTAGGAATAAGTTTTGAATTATTAGGATAATTAAGTATATGAATGCCCTCAGTATGCTTCCACAAAAGAGTTAAAGTTGTGGTTTTGATCCACCATAGCTTCCTCCAGAAAGCTTTTGTTTCCTTGTCCATTTAAACCAATAAGATTATAGGAATCATAATAACTTCATAATATCTTTATTCTATATTTATATTGTCATAAGTAAATGTAACTACTCCCTACGTCCACCAAAAGTATGCTCATTTAGTTTTTTTTTTTTTTTTTTTTTATATATAAAAAAGAATTGGCAATCCAGCATGTATTTTACATGTCATAAACTTTACACTCACAAGAAATCACTTAACTCATAAATAGACCCTACAATATCAAAAAATAGACTTATTTTATCTACTTTATCCATGTTTTCTTAAAATCTAAAAAATACAAATGAACACATTTTTCGTGGACGGAGGCAATATTTTTTAGCAATAGAAGAAACTTGATGCAATATTACTGACCAATGAAATTTTAGAAATTGTATGCCCCAAACATGCATCTGTGTTACTTTTATTGCTGCCTTTTTTTTTTTTTTTTGGTATAATCAGTAATACTTACAGTCCCTGTTTTTTATGGCTTCTCAAAGGAAATTCAGATACACACCTAACATCTACATCAACGGCATGACTTCTCAACTCTAAGTTTCTAAATACAATTGATAATTACATCTGATTAACAAGTAAGTGGTGCAACAATAATGAACATATTCTGATAGTGAATGAAATATTTACCAACTTTGGATTTCTTTTTTTAAAATTTATTAGTATTGTGCTATGATTACTTTATGTGTATCTGGATTACTTACTACATTTTGTAGTATTGTTTCAGGCCATTTAGAGAAGAACTCAAGCAAGAAGATTATTAACCAAAGTGTTCCACATCTATGTTGCTTAAATTGATTTTTTGTACTTATGATAACTAGCAAATTTTCTTATTTACCGGATGCATATTTCAATGTAAATTAAAGCTTTGTAAGTTTTTCAAATTCAATGTATCTTGATTGAGGTAGACACGGTTGTTTGAATAAAATATTTTGTAAATTTTTGTTTTTGTTTGCAATTATTATAAATTTTGATTGTAATTAAGGGAAAAAAAAATCGCAAACGGTCCTGTAACTTTGTCCAAATCCATAAATAGTCTTGTAAGTTTTGACTTAATCAATTTTAGTCCTTTTGATATCAATTTTGGTCTTTTCGCCGGAAAAGTTTCCGAAAATTTGTTGTAGCTTACATAATGAACCGAAAAAATTATTAAAATGACGAGTTCAATGAGAAGAAGAGTATTATATATGTCATGACCCAAATATTAGAGTAAATTGCTTGGAAATTAGCCATGGGAATAGACGAATTCACGATTTTGAGACTCCAATTCTTGGGGTAAATGTAATCAAAACATGAAATTAATTGAGGGGTTTTCTTCTTGGATGCGAGACGGTTCAAATGATATTAGCAACGACCCTCAACGTGGCCAAAATAAAAAATTAGGGCAACATTTTGGTAAAATTTTAAATTTTCCGGCGAAAAGGACCAAAACTGATATTAAACGGATTAAAATTGATAAAATAAAAACTTACAGGACCTTTTATGGACTTGTGCAAAGTTACAAGAGCATTTGTGATTTTTTTTTCTCTATCATTAATGCACAGAATAATTAATACAAAAAAATAAAATGAGATGCAAACTGTAAAATATGATGACGGGTTTTAAATCATTTTGGATGGCTTTTAATGAGAGTGAAATCTTTGTCATTATACATAAATTGAAAATAGTGGCAAGACTTATTTCCTGTCATTAAAGTTTTTTTTTTTTTTTTTATCCAGGGAGACAATAATGACAGGCACACGACAAGAACGTCCTACCATTAAAGGTGAAAATTCTGTCATTAAAAGTCTATAATGACAAGATTAACCTGCCATTGTAGATAAATTTTTTTTACAGTGATTATGATGTTCAGTGATTTAAAGATTCTATTTACATTTTCACACAGTGTCCAAAATATATAGTAGAGAACGCGGGAAACTAGTGGAATATTTGAATTTGTAGACATATTTGACAATAAAGACACGAGTTCCATTAAATTGACATATATGTCAGTTATTATGATTGCTAATTATTTCAAGGCCCAACAAATATTTTTACATACATGTCGCATGTCAAAATAGTGGAGAACGCGTGAAACCAATGAAATAGTGAATTCATAGGCATGACTGCCCATAACGACGCATGTTTCATTATAATTACCTTTGTGTCGTTATAACAAATCCAAGTAATTTTAAGGCTCGATTTAAATTTTCACATACATGTATTATGTTCAAAATATTAGATATAATAATAAGGTTGAAAAATGATCCACTTATAGCCATAAGTGGTCAGCGATGTTTTTATAGTTGTAACGACACTCCCGTTGTTATTCAAATTTCGAGTGACTACTTCTCCCAAAATTGTTAATTTTTAATTAAGAACGTGCTAAAAAAACTAACTTTGAAAGTGAAAATGATTTTATAGACACGCATTATCAAATTTCATCATCCACCATTTTTATTCTTAAATTGTATTTGTTCAACTTTTTATTAGTAGATGAATATGATAACCAATATATACTAAAAAAAACCTTTTAAAATATCTAAAAGTATGGAGATGGAAGATATATATATGCCGACTGTAATGTAGGTACGAGTTTATTTTTACACATAACGGTATTGACTCAATTATAATGGCATGCAAGTCATTATACAATTTACTAATGCTCTTTTTTAGGGTTTGATACATATAGTCGTTAATGTTCATAATTACATGTGTCTTTTTATAAGGACACATTTATCGTTATTAGAAATTTTAGTGATTTCATGGCCCTATTTACATTTTCATATGCATGAATTATTTTTGAACACTATAGAGAATGTGTGAAACCAAAAGAATGGTAAATTCATGTGTATGAGTAGTCATAACGACATGTGTTCTGTTATAGTGACAACTATGTGATTATAACAACTCTAGTGATTTTTTTTTTCAATTTTAATTTTTGTGTGCATCTATTATGTTCAAAATATTAAATATCATGATAAGGTTGGAAAAAGTTTCATTCATAGTCATACATGGTTGTTATAGCTGGTTGAATATGTTTTCAATGTGGAATGACATGAGTTTGTATTTTACAAGATTTTAGTACATGTCGTTCTTATTAATTTAGATGTTTAATTTATATTCTCCAAATTTATTGAGTTGGGTATAATTAAATTTGGTGATGATTGTGAACCTTCATTTTACAGAATTATCAATCGGTAGAATGTTTATTGCACATTCAAATTATAGGGTTAGAAATTGAACTCATTACTTTAATATATTATCAATTTTTTGAATGATTTAATTATTTGTTATTCTTGCATGCACACTCGATAACTTGCAATAGCAGGAACTTTATCATTTACTGCACCTTCCCCTCAACTAATTAAGATGTTGCAAATAAATTGCTCGTATAACTATGAATAAACATATCCTCATGAACACATCAAAACAATTGTGGAAATAGTTCAATCAGATCCGCATGAACATATAAAAATCTAGAAATAGTTAAACTATATCCTTACGAACACATAAAAAAACTGATAACACTATACAACTAACCCCAACACTTTCTTCTCTTGATCTTGATCCAACTAGACAAATCCAACTAAGGAGGCTTCTTCTAGACATAGTTTCTAATTTCTACAACCGAACATTAATGGATAACCCACAAAAATTCCACGGCCTAAAAACGAAAAAACTAAGTGAATCTCTAACCTCTCCAGAAATAAAATTGCATCTTATCAATATATATAATTAAAAGTAGAATCAGAGAGGCATGTATTAAAAATCTTCATCGCTCTGGACAAATGGCGACTGTCATCTGCGACAAGTGAACATGATAGAAATCAACCTAGTCAAGTATAATGAAAAAAACAACCATGTTCACAATTCAAGTTACAACTACTTCAAAAGAATATTCATCAATTGAAAATTAATGCCCACTTTCGAAAATATTATCAAATAACAGAGATTGTTTCAAAGAACGAGCAAGGTGAAATAATAACTACCTGTGAGAATGATATGAGATCACCCTTGATTGGTGAGTAGAGAAAATCACTAATATATAGGAAAGGATTACAATAATATCTCAATAATTAGAGGAGAACAAAACAAAGAAAATATATGCACGGATCCTATCTAAAAATATAAACAAATCTTGACTCTATACAATATTATCCTTAATACCCCCCGTCAAGTGCTGCGTGGGATGAAGACAAACGCATAGCTTGGATCGAAGAAACTCAAAGGCAGGACGGGGAAGACTCTTTGTAAAAATGTCTGCTAACTGGAGGTTAGTAGGAACATATTATGTAAGCAAGCGTCCGGAAGAAACAAGCTCTCAGATGAAGTGGCAATCAATGTCGATGTGCTTCGCTCGCTTATGAGAAATAGGATTTTGGCTTAGGAAAATAGCACTCTTGTTGTCACAGAACAATGTTGGCGGAGCAGAAGGAAGCTGATGAAGTTCACGAAGCAAGTTAGCGAGCCAAACGACTTCTGAGGCAGTGTTGGCGAGAGCCCGATACTCAGATTCACAGCTAGATCGGGCAACAGTGGGTTGCTTCTTCGCACTCCAAGAAACAAGATTTCCACCCAAGAAGATGGAGTAACCATAAGTTGAGCGTCGTGTCTCAATGCAGCGAGCCCAATCAGCATCCGAATACCCAACAATAGACCTATCCGGACGAGAAGTGAAAGATAACCCAAAGTGAATAGTCCCTTTCATATATCGAAGTATTCTCTTAACTGCAGAGAAGTGATCGTCGGTAGGAGAATGTAAAAACTGACTCACGGAATTAACCGCATAGGAGAGATCCGGATGAGTAATAGTCAAGTATTGCAGAGCTCCAACCAAGGATCGATAGAGAGTAGGATCGGAAAATAAAGTACCCGTGCTAACCAAAGAAATGCCGGCGTGCAAGGGAGTAGCAATCGGTTTACAATCCAACATAGCAGCACGAGATAAAATGTCATGAGCGTACTTTGCTTGACCCACAAATAAACCATCAGATGTATAAGAAATTTCAAGCCCCAAAAAATAATTTAAACGACCGAGATCCGTGATGGCAAATTCCGAGTGAGTATGAGCAATGAAACGACGGAGCAGACCAGGATCATTGCCAGTGACAATTATATCATCAACATAAAGAAGAAGGTAAATAACAGACGTACCTCGAAATAGAGAAAATAGAGAGGAGTCGGAACATGTTTGTTTAAAACCCAACGACAGCAGAAAAGAGCTGAAGCGTTGAAACCAAGCTAAGGGAGCTTGACGAAGACCATAAAGAGCCTTTTTTAACCTACAAACATGATCTGGTGCATTGTGATTTATGGAGGCACTGAATTTGTCAATGCTCGTGTCAACTCATTTATGACTAAACATGGCATACTTAATCGCTTTTCTTGCCCATACACTCCACAACAAAATGGACGTGCTGAACGTAAGCATAGACACATCACTGAAACCGGTCTATCTATGCTTTTTCACGCTTCTGCACCAGCTTCGTTGTGGTTTGATGCCTTTGCTACGGCGGTCTTTGTCATTAATCGGTTACCATCTCCTGTCCTGGACAATAAGTCGCCTTACGAGTTGTTATTTTACTGTGCTCTTAATTTTGCCGTTTTTATGCTCTGATACCATGTGAGAATGATATGAGATCACCTTTGATTGGTGAGTAGAGAAAATCAGTAATATATAGGAAAGGATTACAACAATATCTCCATAATTAGAGGAGAACAAAACAAAGAAAATATATGCACGGATCCTATCTAAAAATATAAAAACATGTTGACTCTATACAATATTATCCTTAATACTACCCCATTTAAACAAAAAAAAAAATCCAATTTTTTTTACTTTTTCCGTCATTGTATTTACTGGATTATGAGTCGGACATACATCGCCATATTCAAACATCAAATAAACAATATGCAAGACACAACTCACTTTGATAAATAATTAGAAACTAGCTAATAGAGCTGCAAAGGATCATAAAAACAAGCGTTGCAAGTCCACAAGGGTGTCCAAAATTTGGAAAGAATAAACTAAAAGGAAGTATTTGAAGTTGCACACAATAAACTCACAAGGGACAAACATACATTAACGCCAATAAAATTGATGAGCCATTTTCAATAATTTACTCAAAATAGATGCATTCAAATAACGATGTCTGGAAAACAAGAGTTTCATTAAATTCAAATGCCATAAGAACTCAAGAACAGTGTAATTAAGAGCTCAACATATAACATGGAATTCGATCTAACTATGATTATCCTTTGAGTGGTCCCAAGTTTAACTCTTGGAATGCACTGGTTCAATAAAGAGATCAAATACCATAAAATGTTTCCTTTTTTTTTTTTTATATATATTTCCAGAATGGTATAACACGATCGAGGTCAACTGAATCATGCATAACTGGAAATATTAAAGCCGAAATAACTTTAGCAGGAATAGGCATTCACCTAACAATGACACCACTAACTTCATCTTTGAGGAAGACAATTAGTTTTAAGGAATATCTACTGCTTTGTTAGCTAATCTATTAACACGAGTTCATTTATTTGAAATTTGATTGTACACTTCATCAATTGAAGTCAGGGGCGGACGTATACATGTATGTTAGGGGTGGCACCCAAAAAAATAATTTGATAAACTTTTTACTCATATAGGTGTGTATATATATGTGTGTATGTATAGTCATCAGTAAGTATAGCGATACCTTGAGACTAATATGTACTAATGTTTTAGTAGGGCACTTCGGAGTTGGAACATTGAACTATTTCAATGTTTGTGCCGCATGTCATAATCGAACAACTTATGCTTAATATTTAAAATTTTCAATTTCATAAAAAATGGGTCTTCCAAGTGCCAATAATCATACATTTGGCACACACATACAGTACTTATATTTTTAAACTAATTAATTGTATATTAGTTGGGATATTACCTCCATTGAATCGAAACCCACAATTTCACATCAATTGAGGTTCCTTTGGATTGCATGATGTGTTTAAGCTTATTATATAGTGTTCATCTGTTAATCTTGAGTGATTTTTATAGATTTGAATAAGATTTTATGTTTGAATCTCATAATTTTTTAAGAAAATGATATATTTTACATACATCATAAAGTGTTAAATATAAAAACTTGTGTGAGACGGTTTCACGGTAAAATGGTTCACAAACTAGCACAAATTAAGACACATCCCTTTGTCATATCAATTTTTTGTTCCGCCTCACCGTGAGACGGTTTTAACACAAGACATAATCAATGTTTAATGCATGTATGCCCCCCTCCCACTAGAAATTCTGGCTCTGTCCCTGATTGATGTCTTGACACAAACATCTAATTAATCAATTAGAAACTGTTAGCACAAACATCCAATTGATTCTACATATTCCTAGCAAAGATAATCTTGCGGATATTATGACATTAGCTCAAGAAGAAATATCTTTAGAGCTAATATCAACACAAGTTGGAAAATTAGGTCTATAAACTTATAAATATGCAGAAGGATGTTTTATTCTTGATAACTTCCTGCTAGGCAACACAACATCTTCTACTAAAAGAGTGCCATGCTGAGTTTATAAGCTCTTTAAAACAACTTATAAGTTGTTTAAGAGTTTATAAGCACTATCAATGTACTTGGCAAAATCAGATGTTAACAGTTTATGAGATCATAAAATAAGCTCCTAACAGCTTTTAAGCTGTAAAAAATAAGTTGGAATTTCGCTACTTATTTTCCTAACCACCTCAACCCAAACCACCCACCCCTCCCCCTCCTCCACTCATCTCTACCTCAACATAAAAAAATTTATTTTAAAATTAAAATTTTATAAATATTTAATAAAATTTTCAAAGATTTTATAAGTTGTATTAGTCAAACACTTTAGTAACTTATAAGCTACTTAAAAATTACATCTTATAAGTTCTTAAAACAACTTATAAGATGTTAGAGCTTATGAGATGTTTCAAATAAACTTAGTCAAACAGGCTCTAAATCGTAGCATCTGACAAATCTGTTTGCTGAACTAAAGGAAGTTTTGCAATATATTCTAGAGATTCATCTTTAAATTTTGAGTGTACTACTTATAAGATGTTAGAGCTTATGAGATGTTTCAAATAAACTTAGTCAAACAGGCTCTAAATCGTTTAAAAAAAATAAATCAAAATTGTTAAAAATTGCAAATAATTACAGTACATAAATAATAGTAAAATTTAATTACGCTGCTTACTTGCAATTGCTCAATATTTCGTAATAAAAATGTTGAATTGCGCGGGAAGGCCACGACTTTTGAATATAAGCCGACAACGGTAGGATTATAATAAATCGTACACTTATCCCTTCATTTTTTTTAAATAAATCGTAAAATTCACATATTATACTCGTACGATTATAATGACTTGAATTCAAATCTCAATACATACTCAAATATTGTATACTAAAACACAAATATCAATTAAGTGTGTAAATCATCAATTAACAAGTTATAAATAGATATCGACCATAAAAATGTATACGGACCATTTCGAACATTTCTTATATAAAATTTCAGTTTTTGGCAGTTTATACACCTAACTTTGAAAATTCATAATAAATCATCTATACGTCTAAAAATTATGAAATTTTAACAGTAGCTTTCCAAGTCAATAAAGTTTATCGCCAGATTTTTAGATTTCTCAAAATCCTTACCAATCATCACATATTTCATGATGAACACACTGTTATTGATTCTTGATCACTTAACTTTAACCATAAATCAACCATAAGTCCAATACTTCTGAAATTTTAACCATGAACTCCCAACTTCATGTAATGTATCAATATACTTTGGTTTTCTATAAAAACCTAACCGATTATCCTCCGATCATAGAAACTTCTACTGTTCCTGTTACAGAGTCCAAAATCCTAGTTCAACTTTGAAAAAATCACCATACATCGAATACTATTCCAATACCTATAAAAATTAAAAACAAAGTTCCATCACGAGTCTACTTTCACATATAAATTTTTCAGAATTTTACACCAAAGGAATTGGTCAAAACGAAATTTATACAAAAGTTGGTCCAGAAATTCGGTTTCATGCATACATGAAGAATATATCATTTTAAATTCACTTTAAACCATATAATTTCATGATTTCTACTTCTAAGGCATAGATAATCAAGTAATAAACATGATTTTGTTCATAACATATGAAGAAATTGAATTAAACATTCAAAATATGAAAATCACTTATCATAACTTATTTTCCTATCATTTAATTCATATTTCATGCATAAATTTCATACTAAAACTTAAATAATCACTTATTCAAGAAGAAAATCTTACTTAGAAATTGGTAGCTAAAAGAAATTCCTTCTCCTCCCTTTTCAATTTCTAAGTGTAAGAGTAGTAGTATTTGTTTTAAACTTTTTCTTATAAGTTTTTGCATGAATGCTCATATATTTATAGTAGGAGCAATCCTTGGAGGCTACTCCATCCCCTCTTAGCCGACTTTGAGGAAGGTTGTAGAGTAATCTTGTAGGTTAGTTTAATAAACACATGTCAACTTAAGGTTAGTTGTTAATTTTGACTTTTATTCTCTTAATTTGACTACAATTTTTGAAGTTTCATCACTTTTCTTAATTTTCTCTACTTGGCCGCCATTTATAGGGGTTTCAAGAGAAATCTTGTATCTTGTGGTCATGACACATGTATGCTTTGAATTTAATAAGTAAAAATTATGATTTTTCTAAATTATTTAGTAATTCTAAAGTACATTATGCATAGAATTTACCTATACTATCTTATGTAATAAAATTAAAACTCTTCTAGGACTCTAAATAAATTACAAAGTCTATATACTAATCATAGAAAATATAGAGTAATCGATACGTAATTCATTTCTTAAAGAAACATTCATTTTACAACTTATAACTTATGAAATAAATTACTATACTTAAGGACTACATTAATTCCTAAATTAAACACTTTAAGACATAAAATAAAGAAGATATAAAAATTATAAAATCTCAAGAATAAGCATGTATTGAGCAAATAATACGTTAATTGTAAATATCGAATAATTAAAACACATATACGTGCCCTTGCATAAATTTGGATGTAAATGCGTCATATAGATTCATGAAGAATTATAAAGTATTTAGTATAGCAGATAAGATCATGAAAACCTAGGGTATTACAGCCACATCATATTTTCCGTATTATTTTAAGTAGGGACGTCACAGCAAATCAGTTTCATAAGAGAACAAATGAACTAATATCATTGAATATGAAATTCATAGTTGTAGTTCTTAACACATGCTACAAAGAATGATTATGAGTTATTCTATTAAAATGAATTTTGCTAAAATATATTGCATCATGAACTGCAGGTTAGCAGTAGTTTTGGTTGTTCTGAGGTAACTACTCTGACTTTCTATTAAATTTTGTTTAGTGATTTCTTTTTCTATTATGATTTTAGGTTGTCACTGTTGGCTTGCCAATGAACTAATTTTTTATATTATTTTGAAGCTGACATTTGATGAACACTGTGCCTTTACCAAAACAGTGCAGTAAATCAGATTTTATGTTGTTAAAAACAGTCCTGTACATGTATATATCTTTTGTTGGTTATTAGTATGATAAAGGATAGACTTCCGTATTATTGTTGTAGAGTAATGGAGCGATTGTGAGAAACTTCTTGCTTCACCCAAACAACAATTTTGCTCACATGTTTAATGTGGATGCAAAGCTTTCAGCCTTGGAGCTTTGGAACATAACAATAATTTAGATTAAAAACCAAGATATTATTTAGATTGAAAAGCCAAGTCTTTTCCTTTGCTGGATATATAAATTTCACTTGTTAGTTAGTAAGATTTTAATTATAATTCTGTTCTTGACAATTTTTACAGACAATTTAAGCAAATATATCTTGTAGTTTATATTCCATGTTTAAAGATCTTGGCTTTGACCAAGCGCCATTTTTATTAAATAAATTTGTTGCTTCAAGAACTGAGGAAAACAAATAAAAATATACAGAGGGCAATTAAGGACATTTTTTTTTAGAAGCAAGACAAATTAATTCAAATCTGCACAACAACGTTAGTAGTTCATTGAGGCAAGTCTGTTGTAATTTAAATTGTTTCAATTCTTGTAATTCTTTCATTCCAGATACATCCATGCAAGATTCTGGGTCATCACCTCAATTTTTTGAGGTGCACTTTAACTAGTAAATTAATAATATTCGTAACTTTCATGCCTGTGGTCTGATATTTTTTTAAAATCAAATTCTGTTCTGTAAAAGTCTTTTGAGTTCATTCAAAAAAAGAAAGAACAGATGAGCAAATAAAATTATTATGTAAATATAAAAATAATGTTAGCTTTGCATTAATTCTAATTCCTTGTGAAATTAGAGAGAACGAGGTGATGCATAAAAACAACCAATACATAATCGACAACTCTAGTGATGATTCATAATTGATGAATTGCCAAAGTTGTACGGGAAAGTTAATGACGCACAAGAGAATTGAAAATGGTGTTGCAAAGAGAGCATGTGAGACACACCCTGATTTGATTATGACGTTTCAAATTAATGATATAGGGACACGGCAATAAGACTATTAAACTTACTTCAAACCACTCAAATAAAATATTTCATCCATCCCAATTTTATATTTTCATTTGTAAAAAAGGTTTGTCCCAATTTTATTTTCTCATCCCTAAAATGAAATTACTTTATTCATTTAAATAATACGTTATTCACCACCATTCACCATCCTCAATACTACTTTACTCATATAAATATCACTTTATACACCATTCATTATTCTCTATACTACTTTATTCATTTCAATACTAAGATTCAACTCTCGGATTAAACTCCACGCACAGTCAAATCGGAAAACAAAATTGGGACGAATGTAGTATTAATTTCTATCTCATTTATATACACAACCTACGATCCAATTTAATTTTGTATATTTTATACACACACCCACAACCCAACTTAATCTACATTAATTATTACTTTTTATTAGTTATTATTTGTATATTCATATTTATACATAAAAAATTATAAAAAAATATAAAAACAACTTGTATTCTGAATATGTAATTATAGTTAGAAAAATAACATATCATACATTTAAAAAAAATAGAGGAGAAAATAAAGAACAACAGATTGTATTCCAAAATATATCAATATTGATTTTTAATTATTAAAAATTAAAAATAAATACAAATTTTAATATAATTTTTATTTTATTTTAAATGCGTTATATCTATAATATTTACCATATTCATTTTATCCATGCTATAAGTTGCCATTGAGTCGGCTTTGGCTGAAGCAACCACCATGCATAGTCTCAGTCTGTTGGAAATTTTTATTTCTTTTCTATTTTTCTCTTTATTTTTTATTTTTTTTGTTGCAATCCTGGGTAGTCTAAAGATTTGAAAAAAAATCAAAAAGAGGCAAAAATTTATATATAGCATGAGATAATACAAATTAACATTCACCCCTACTAAATTGTTAATGAGTCAATGCCCTAATTATACGCATTTCTATTGTCTCATGCCATTAGACGATCTCATACAAGAACTACTAAAAAATTGGATTATCGACCAAAAAAAAAAACTAGTCAGTTTTTTTTGTGCATAGTGATAAAATGTGCATTGTATATTTAACTAAAAACGTAGAGCGAATTGTAGGCTAACATTATTGAAATTTGGCGATTAATATATTTGAAATGTGATAAATGCACGAATTTTATTAGTGCACTAAGTGCATATGAGACTCGGTGAAAAAAAATATTTCATTTATAAAGAGGTGAATCTAAGTTAGGACGTGCTTGTACTTCCAAATATTCTTTATAAAATCTGAAAGAAATGTTCCTCATCAAAAAGTCCGAACTTATAAGAAGGTGTGAAATTAGTTCATTTAATTAATATACCTTATACTCACTCTAACTTATGGGCCGGACTCAACTTTCCCTTTTTCTGGAAAGGCCTAATGAGGGGACAATTAAATATAGGTGAAGTTGCTTTCAGTGGGAATCGAACTCAAGATCTTAATTTGTCCAACCTTTTTGGTTCTGTACCCTGAAAGAATTTCGTCTTATTTAAAAATTAGAACTTGTGGAGGAGTATGAAATCAATTCATTTAACTAATATTCCTGACGAAATCGTTTTTCCTCCAATATTTTTACCTACAGATTTATTTTTATTTTTACAAAAAGAATTACTGTTGTCGCCAAAAATACATGCTCTCCCCATACCGTAATGATGAGTTTGAGTAAATTTTCACACAAATATTAATGTTATTGAATTATAATTTTTTTTCCTACATTCTTCCTTTTATATATATTCTTACACAAATGAAATAAATATTAAATGTTCAACTAAGTGCTTTAAATGGGGATGTTTTGATTCATTAAAAAATGTTTTATACTATCAATAAAAAATAAAAAATAAAAATTTGTGTGAAATCATCTCAATGTGAGATTATTATCACTTTTAAATAAAAATCTCCCATGAGTTGGTCATTTGTGAATTAATTTTATCGTGAAACTAGTTTATAATTTGTATTTTTCAGTAAAACAGATACTAGTATATTTTATAATAAAACAATTAATATTCTTTACTGTCAAAATCGGTTTCACAGTGAAAATGTGCTGACACAAGACTTTGAAATGTGCTGACACAAAATTTTCAATAAGAATTTAAATAGAATTATAATTGGGAACACGCGAGAGTAAAAATAAGTTTTTCGTAGTAGTAATAAACCTACAGTTTAACCTATATTAATGACCACAACTACCAACTAATTTGACGTCCGTTTGGGCCTAGCTAGAACTTGATATATTAAAGACCATCAACTACCAATTTCTTTACCTACAAGATAGATCTAGTTGATTGGGGAGCTTGGTATCATTCTTTCCGGGGTTTGTGGAATTGTGCTCCTGTCGGCTGTGACTGTGAGTACCTGTTATTATATTTTTGTTAGTTTTATTATACTCTTTTTATGTGTCTTGATATTGAATGTTTGGAGGTTAATTAAGCAGATTTGTTTTTTAGTATTTAATTACTTTTTCGAATATATGTTTTCTCATAAATATCATATATCTTTATAATTAGCTTCAGAATTCAACTGGTCAACCCTATTAAACTCGACAATTTAATGAATTGGTTTTGGATCAACCAATAATATCACCTATTTAACCTTATATATATATATATATATATATTTTGCTAAATATAGCAATATATATATATATATATTTTGCTCGTATTCAAATTACATAATCTTTGTTAGTCTTGCACTAGACTAAATTTTTATAGCCACATTATTTTTAGTCACATCGAAAATTAATCCGGTGCATCTAATTAATGCAAAAATTAGTTAGTTCGTGTATAAAAATAAAAATTTTAAAAATACATATTATAATTGATAAACACTAAAATTTTTGTGATTTTAATTAAACATAAATATAATCATCATGATGATAAAACTAACACACATAAAGAAAATAAATATTATATTACTTAGAACAAAAAATTAAGGGAATGAAGTATACACACATACATATATATACATGATATTCTAGTTAATTAAAAAAATAAAATAAAAGAGTACGTATTGAAATTGGTTTATACAAAAATCATTGAAAAATATTAGTTGTTTTCAATAAAGAGTATTAGTTATTTTCAATGAAGGGTATTAGTTACTTTCACTAAAGAGTCTTAGTTTGTTTTAACTGAACAACTAAGACTTTTCAATGTAAACAAGAGTAATATTCTTCAGCAAAAATAACTAAACTCTTTAGTGAAAACAACTAATACAATTCAATGATTCATGTATAAATTAATTTCACTCTATACTTTGTTAAAATAAAATTTAAAAGTTTTTAATTTTCAAGTGAAAAGTCTTTAGTGAAAATATTACATAATCGATATTTATTATATTAATTAATATGTAAGTTTTAGGATTTTTGACTAAATTAGAAATAGACTTTTGGTGTCACATTTTTATTTCTATTTTTAGCATAAAATTTTGTTATTATATATATAGATGGATTTTAAATCGACTTTGTTATTTTATGTTAGGATTAGTCGTCTGTGTAATTTTGATGTCGGTGCTTTCGTGTTTTATGGTATATTAGGGAATAGTTATTTTTAAGGGCCAGAATTTGGGGTGATAAAATGAGGATTTTAATTGTTTGGGTTGTCAAAATGAGGACCGTCAAGGCTAACAATCTAAGTACAATAACTTTTAAAGTTGTGAATTTTGTGTGTAAAATATTGGTTGATTTTGTGATAACTCTGTTATATTTCATTTTCAGTATAAGTTGTTGTAAATTGTCTTTGAAAATTTGGGTTATTAGTTGTAAAATTTGATCAGCTAACTTTTATATGATTATATTTCCTACTCTTTTGTTATAATTTTATGTAATAATTTATTTAATTGTTTGCGTACTTCAAATATTAATAAGCAATGTTATCTGCAATTTTTCTTTTATAATATAGCCACACCACTGCTTAGAAGCTTCTTCTTAACTTAAATTCTTGAATGAATGTTCCTCATATGTTTCATGCCTAGCTGATGATTTCAGTTACTTTAAATAATTCTTGAATGCTTCAATTACAAGCTTCATACATTTCTATGCAACATAGGGAATTATTAATATTATTCAGTATTTTTTTAAATAAATATATCATAATGGTATATATATATATATATATATATATTTTTTTTTTGAGAGGATACATTTTTTTATTTTGAATAAATAGTGTATATGAAAATAAATAAATACGATGTTAAAACACTACAAAAACACGCTGAGTAGTTACAGAATTTGCGATGGAAAATTCGTTGCAAAACATGTTTGCAACAGAAAAGAGACCGTTAGCAAAACAACCGTAGCTAAAATTAGCAACGACTTTTTGCTGTCCGTCGCTAATTAACGACGGCCAAATCCGTCGCAAATCAGTAAGGTCAAGACCCGGTCGGGTCGCCAAAATTTGTGAGGAACACATGTCCATCATTATAACATAATTACTTTACTGAATTAATTGTCCCAAAAAAATATTTACAATGAACACGTGTCTGTCGCAAATTCTAAACCTACATAAAAAAAAAAAAAAAAGTGACTTGCGTGGTTTGAGCCCATGCCCTCTAAGCACCCGGGGCAAGCGCGAACAACTGAGTCACCGGCCCCTATACTATATTAGATGAATCACCTTTCATATTAGCCTTACTGGGCCAACGACCCTCAAATTATATTAGGTGGCCCAACTTTCACATGTGAAGCAGGCGCACGTCATTTGGCCAAATTGAGTCTTTTTTTTTTTATAATTCATCAAATTAATTTCTTTTTGTTTCTAACTTATTTAAATAAATATTTTGACTAACAATTTTTTTAACTTTGTAAATTTTTTTATTTCGACAACACATAAATTTATAATTTATTCATTTGTATGCAATTAATTGTATATGTATCCAGATTGACTATTTTTTTTTCATAATTCATCAAATTAATTCCTTTCCGTTTCTAACTTGTTTAAATAAATGATGTGACCGACTATTTTTTTTTATTTGTAAAATTATTTAAATCAACAACGCGTAAATATATATTTCGTTCATTTTTACGCAATTAATATATGTATCCAAATTGATTCATTTTTTTTCATAATTCATCAAATTAATTACTTTTTGTTTCTAACTTGTTTATATGAATGTTGTGCCCAACCTTTTTTTTTTAATTTGTAAAATTATTCTTTTTTGACAATGTGTAAATTTATTATTAGTTCATTTTTAAGCAACTAATTGTATACACATCTAAATTGAGTCAATATTTTTTTATAATTCATCAAATTAATTCCTTGACTATTTCTAACTTGTTATATATACAATAATTCATTAATTCTAATTTTCATCCTCATCCTCTTCTCCATCCTCTTCATCTTCATCCTCATACTCATCATTTTCATCACCGTCTTCATCCTCTTCTCCACGGTCTTGTCCGTCATCCTCATTACGCCCACAAAAATAATGACAGTTTCTTTATTGACCTCTGTTTGAGCCTCTTGTACCTTCGTTTGAAATTGATATGTTGGTACTGTATTGTCTTTCTTTGACGGATTGGAAAATTTAACCTAGGATCTTGCCTTCACTTTGAAAATTATCCTAAAGTTGGCCCTACATGATCCCAGGTATTTGCAAAATATGTGTTGCAAAAACATAGGGATCGTATGCCACTAGAAGCTTCTTTCGGGTGTTGATATCAACAGTCTTGTGGTTTTCATCGACTATCGTCCCTTGTTTTCCTGGATCATACCATTCACACAAGAACAACACCACTTTCCTTGAGGGTCAACCCAGTTATTCTATTTTAACTATTTCTAGCACTCCATAGTAATTGATTGGTTCTTCGTTGTAGTTTCCACCGGCAACACAATCAAAACTGTTTGATATTGATTTCATTGAAGCGTACACATCTATATGAAATTTTTATCCATTTGCGTAATATCCTTGGAATGAAACAAGCTTACGTAGTGGTCTTTTGCTCAGAGCTTTAAGATGTGGATTGTCAAGTAGGTCACTTTTCTCCCTGTAAATATAAATTTATCATGTAAAAGGACTAGTAACAGTCGTGCAAAAATCATATAATTAACTGATACTCATGTAACTTTGGAACCAAAATATGAAATCACATTTGTCGGACTGAGAAACTTCTGCATCGGTAATATCTGGTTCTAGTGCATGCTTATACTCACAGAACATCCTTATATATCAAAAAAAGAAATTAATGACTTTTCAAATATCAACAATATACATATTGTAAAAAACACAACTATAGAAAGATTGCTTACTCTATGTACGGTTGGACTTCAAGAAAATTCATCAATAGTATGAATGTATTGTTTCCTCTTCCATACAGTTGTTGAACTATCTAGCGGTGTCCTTACCCATTGATCGATCCGTATGCAAAATTATAGGTAATATACCTTCAACATTATGAAGGGGGTGGTCTACTCCACGACCATCGTAGTAGCGAGACATATTTCTGATTCTGGTTTGAACTTGATCGCCGAAGTAGTAAGAATAAAATATTCCAACCTCTTCAATAAGGTTTGCGTTAACAATGGATGCTTCGATGTGGGTTGTATTTCTAATATTGAGCTTCAAGTTATGCAGATATCTAAAACAAGAAGTGTTCGTTCTTTAGTATTGATATTAAAAGTCGATGTAAAAAAATAGTATAGAATTACCTATCAAAAGGATACATCCATCAATACTGTATACGACCAGCAATTTAGGCTTCGTACACTAAGTTAACGGGTAGGTGCTCCATCGAGTCGAAAAGTTGCGTGAAAAAATATGCTCAAGCTTGCATTGAATAACAGGGATGTGCTAATCCAAACCCCTCATATCCTCAACTATAATCGTTGATGTCGTTAAGTGTCTCAAAAGAGACTTAATTCTGTGATGGCACTCCATACATTCTTCGAAAGTATTACACGATGTAATGCATCTTTACACTTTAGAATGTCTCGACAGTTCCTCTGAAAGACATGATTAGGAGGAAGAAATTTGCGATGGTTGTCGAACCATGCCACCTTTTTACTCTTCTGAAAATATGATGTATCAGATCTATCAATGCAGTATGAGCATGCTTGTTTTCCTGCTGTTGACCACCCGGACAACATAGAAAACGCTTGAAAGTCGCTAATGCCACAAAAGAGCAGCCCACATCATGAAGTTCTTCTTGCTATGAATGTTGCAGGTCTCCACTCCCGTATGCCACAAACATATCAACTCTTTAATTAGTAGCTGAAGATATACATCCAATTTATGTTTATGGTTAGTAAGAAATATATGTCGAGGCTTCATGCACAACCAATGAGGAGATTGTACGGAGTCAATAGCATAGGCCACAATGAACAATTTTTTCCGTGCATTCCGAATAAAACAAATTCATCCGTGCACAAACCCAACCTCATATTTCTCATCTCCTTTACAAAATCTGAAAACTCCCTATCAAGATATTTCCATATTTTCGAGTCTACAGGATGGGCATCTCTCCAGAATTCTCATCTGAACACTCCTTAGCATGCTATGTCATATATTTAGCAGTGACACTAGACTTATACAACCTCTCCAGAGGAGGAGTGATGAGAAGGTAAAACATTGTCTTATAAGCCTTCAACTGAACTTTCTTCTTACTTTTTGTACGATCAGATGGTTTGTACAGGGGTTGTTGATAGGCGAGCAGAAACAACATTTGGGCGATCAGGATTAGTGCAAATCACTCAAGATTTAAAGTGGAATTGACACATGATTCACCCAAGATATCCGGCGAGCAAAACCTACATGCGATCAGGACACATAGGCGAACAAAATCAGATCAAAAGCCACATGACGAGCTCAAACGGCATCCTGCCGACCAGATCCAACCACAGCGCCGAAATAACAATTAAGCGAGATGAAAGACCATCAGAATCAGACTAAAGACTCCTCAAGGACAAGTCCAACATGACGAACAGCTCTTGACTGCGAGCAAGTCCAGTAGATGAGGATAGAATTTAGTTAGGATAAGGTCAAATTAGTCAAAGGACAGGTGTCGAGCATGCAGGCTTGGTCGGCCAAAGGTCGTGCCACCTCCTGCTGGGCAAAAGTCTATAAATACTTAGATTTTTTCAGCAAATAAAACAAGCACAAATTATTTTACACGTCCAAACTTCGATTACGAATCTAAAGCAGCTCGATTAACTTACAATCGAACTTTAACACGTAAGCTTTCATACGATTCTAATCCACCTAAACCCGAAAATCCGTATTCACTAATTTCAATAGTGATCAATCACACGAATTTGTTTGATGATCAATTAACTATCTAAAACAGCCATTTAATCTTCAAGATTAGAACTGATCGTCAACAGGGGTGACCACACATCTTGTTGGGTTATAGAGGCACGTAAATACGTAAACACGCGCAGCAGAATAATTATTCACCAACAATGAACAGTTAATTGCATAATTAAATACGAGATATATTAAACAAGAAATCTTACAGTGCTTCATAGGCAGAATCCTCCACTATGGTATCCACGCGACAGCTATTCACCAATCCGCACCGAGATGCCAGCATTGAATCTCGAGACGAACTTGCTAGGAAAACTCGAGCTAGAGATTTTATGGAGAAATTATATTTCTTGTGTGTTTAGGAATTCCCATATGACACATATTTATAGGGATTAACTTGGCTTAATTCTTAAGCAAGATATCGAGCGTAGCCCGTAAATATAATCTCTACGGATTATATTTACCCAGATATGTTCCTACGAATAATATATTTGCCATATCTATTATTCTTGTATAATAATATTTCAAATATTCTTATTGGGATTTCATATTTAATTAAATCCAATTTAATTAAATAATAATAATTAATTCCAGATATAATTATTATTATGTTTTTCATAAATTAAATATATATCTAATATAATACTTAATCAACCAACTATAATCAGCGAACTTTCATTGCTTGTTGTGTGACCCATAGGCCCTCGTATATCGAGCAATTAGTCAAACTTCCGGTCTTAATTGAACCCTAGATAATAAATCAGTCATTCTCAATATACGAGATACGTTGCGAGGAAATATGCAACTACTTGTAATACTGTAGGCTATTGTGATATCTTCATTTCATTCGCAAATACTCTATTAAGCCTTGAACATGATGAAGTGTCTATTCAAATAACTTAATCATATTATCTCAAATCGCCAACTGATCACTCGCGTAGCACTTGGCCACAAAGTCCAAGTCGATTTGCATCGGTCGATGTCTTTAATCCAATTATGATGAGAGCACGAACATTCTCTCTAAATCAACATTGAGGAATGAATCCTATTCTTGGCTCAACTACTACGCACATGCACTTCATGATGAACCCAATCCATGCCATATCTACCCTTGGAGGGTGCAAGCGTCGGTCATGGTCAAAGTCCATCACTCCACACATGTCGTGCGTATTGACCTCAAGTCAGAAGAGTATCACATTGCTCCCAATAACCGAGACACCCGTAGACACATTATGTGGAATTACATCAAACAGTTTCTCGGATGGGTATACCAATACCCCCTAAGGTATTTGTGCATCCATTATGAGATACCTAGTATCTCGTAGCAAGTGAGATCTTACTACCCTCTCCCATAGAGTATAATGCAGATCGCACACCAATCTCCATTGCATCATCAATATCCCATTCTTGATGATCCTTGATTGGGGCTATTTGAAAATCGTACTTAAGTCATTTGTATTCTCACTCACTCAATGAAAGTATCGATTCAAGGGAACACAGATATGAATAATGCAAACAATGAAATATAATATTCAGATAAGTGTAAAGACATACATTTTATATTAACTTAATCAATAATATTAAATCATAAATTGAATATCATCTTTAGTATTATGTCCTTACAAAGGATTGTCTCTAGGACACTAACACTAACACATCTTGCACTGATCCTCATCCTTATCCTCACCCTAAAACAACATTCAACCGTTTGTACAACAATCAATCTTCTCAAACAGTAGATCCATATCCTTCAAGAGCCTCTTGCTCTGATAGAAATTATCAGGCGCCGTGTTGTCTTTAAAAGATCATTTTTAAACAATTTAGCAAATTGATTAAAAACTTTTAGACAGACCTTGCCTTCAGTTTGATGTTCAACATTTGAGCATTGAATGATAACTGTGTCTCAGTCACATAACCACGAAAGAGCTTTTGATCAACAATTTTAAGCATATCAAAAAACTTCTTTGACCAATGATTTGGTTCTTCCTCCATAGGTTTTTTATTGAATTTTGATTGACCACCCCAAACAGATTCTGCAATCATCATCCGGTATCTATCAGGTTTGTCCTCCATATGTGGTTTGAATTGAGTATACGAAACATGTCTTGAACCACCAATATCATAACTTCCACTGCCGCTCCACCCAGTATAAAAGTATTCTACAATTTCAATGTCAACATTCCACCATTCTTCACTATGACTAGTCTAATTGTAATAAAGGGGAACAAAACTAAATAACACAAGATACCTAATATTACTCGTACAATCCATACAATATGTATGTTGTAGTGCAAACTCAATAAACTAATCGATTCTATTGAAAAGACAGGGTTAATTTCTCCTCCTATCATTTTAGGTATTGACTACATCCAGCCATGATCTGGAAATTGCATCTATTACAAATTAAAAGTAAATATCACACGAGTTGTAAAATATTGGGCAGAGTTTCGACTAAAAATAGAGTTATACACATTTTTCCTTCACATAAATCGATCCAACATAACCATATACCAATCATACTAAGCCCATCAAATAAACATATATCACACAATTTATCTAATAGTGTATAGAAAAATTGGGCAGAGTTTTGACTGAAATAGACATAAATATCACCCAAATTAAAATTAACCCATCAAATATAACCATATGTATATAATATATATCAATCATACTAAACCTATCAAATAAATATATATCATACTCATTATCTAATAGTGTACCAAATAATTGAAACTATAAAATAAGAGATTTAAATAGTTAAGAGTGTGAACACGTATGCTGAAGTTGAAGGCAGTGAGAAACAGGGTTGTTCGGCAGTTATATGCATTTCAAAACGACATTCAACATCAATTATACGTGAAAAGTGAGAGGAAAAAAGTGAGGAAAAAAGAGGTTGTTCGCATATAGCTGTGAAAATTAGTGACGGACACCACTTCCGTCGTTAATTTCCAACTTTAGCGACTGCCAGTCCATCGTTATTCACACTAATAATGGGTCTGGATCAATTATTGACCACCAATCCATTTGGCGTAATAAAGTCACACAATTTGCAATGGACACAAGTCCATTGCAAATTTTAAATCTAACATTAACGACAACTTTCTGTCGCTAAGTTTACCCATCGTTAATGTTCTATCCGCTGTAAACATGGTCAAAATTGACCAACTTATTTCTTCTGTTGTAAATTACCGATATTTGCCCTGGATTTAATGGCCGTCACAAAACACCGCTTAGTGAAAACAGTAGAAGTATAAATAAATTATTATAAAAAAAAACCAATATATAAAATAACTAGTTGATCGCTTGGCATACTTTCTATTCTTCATCTTCACTCTCACTACAAAAAAAGAACACTGTTTAATGACTGAATTTGCGACAGAAAATCCGTCGCAAACAGTGTTTTGCGATGAATTTTGCGACGGACACGTGTCCGTTCCTAAAATAGCTGTAGCTAATTTTTGCCGTCCGTCGCAATTTAACGACGAATAAAACCGTCGCAACATTGGCGGGTCAGACCCGACCGGGTCGCTCAAAATTTGCGACGGACAATATTCCATCGCAAATTATTCGGGTTAGACCCGATCGGGTCAATAATATTTGCGACGGAAATAGTCCGTCGCAAATATTTATTAATGTTTTTTTTATTTTTTCGAATATTATTTGCGACGGACATTTTTCCGTCGCAAATTAAAAATTAGCCACGGAATTTGGCCGTCGCAAATACCCGAGCCTATACAAAAAAAAAAGTGGCTCGTGTGGTTCGAGCTCGGGCACCTGGGGTGGGCGGGGCAGACGCGGACCACTGGGCCACCGGCCCATAGCTTATTATAGGCGGCCCACCTTCTATATTAGCCTTATTAGGCCTTGAACAATTAATCCAAATTCGCGCCCAAGGGGAATCGAACGCGCGACCTCTCGTGCATGTGGAGGTGGCGCGCGCCATTCGGGCACGTGCTACTTTCATTCATTTTTACGCAATTAATTGTATATGTATTCAAATTAAGTCATTTTTTTTATAATTCACCAAATTAATTTCTTTTCGTATCTAACTAGTTTATAAAAATATTTTGCCCAACTATTTTTTTTATTTTGTAAAATTATTTATTTCGACAATGCGTAATTTTATAATTCGTTCATTTGTACACAGTTAATTGTATTTGTATTTCCATAATTCACCAAATTAATTCATTTTCGTTTCTCACTTGTTTTTATAAATATTGTGGCCATTTAATTTTTATTATTTTGGTAAAATTATTTATTTCGACTCCCGCTTAAATTTATAATTCGTTCATATGTACGCAATTAATTGTATATGTATCCAAATTGACTCATTTTTTTTTCATAATTCACCAAATTAATTCATTTTTGTTTCTCACTTGTCTTTTTAAATGTTGTGCCCAACTATTTTTTTATTTTGTAAAATTATTTATTTCGACAACGCGTAATTTTATAATTCGTTCATTTGTACGCAATTAATTGTATATGTATCCAAATTGACTCAAAAAATTTTCTATAATTCACCAAATTAATTCATTTTCGTTTTCACTTGTTTTTATAAATGTTGTGGTCATTTTATTTTATTTTTTGGTAAAATTATTTATTTCGATCCCGCTTAAATTTGTAATTCATTCATTTTTACGCAATTAATTATATATGCATCCAAATTGACTCCCACTTAATATAATTGGCTCTACAGCGACGACACCCGACTTCTCCTTCTTCTTCCTCTCTTTCTCCATCCGCATCGGCGGCCTGCTTATATAGGGGGGAAAAAATTGCGACGGACATTGCGTCCGTCGCAAATTGGGCCCATCAAACGCCAAAACGGCGTTTTTTTTTAGAATTTGCAATGGCTTGTCCTTTGCAAATTTGAAAATTAAAATTTTGCGACGGACATTCCGTCGCAAATCGGTCAAACGCGATGTTTCCCAAAAAGTCACCCAAAACCGTGTCAGATTTGCGACGGCAAGTCTGTCGCAAATCAGTCAACGCACCGTTTTCCGAAAAGAAGGTCAAAAACAGGTCAGATTTGCGAAGGACTTGTCCGTCGCAAAATCGAGTTAAAAATTGCGACGACCTTTTCCGTCGCAAACCAGTCAAATGGACCGTTTCCCGAACGACCACTTTTAAATGGGTCGATTTTGCGATGGCCGTCGCAAATTTCAACTTTGAGTTTGCGACGACCTATCCTTCGTAAATATAGTCGGTATACAACGAAGGTGGTGGGCCTTAGATTTTACGACGAACATACGTACCCGTCGTAAAAACACTAATTTTTGCGACGGCTTTACAAAACCGTCGCAAACTGTCATTTTTTCCGAAGGCTAACCAAAATCCATCGTAAATACACGAAATTTGCGACGGATAGTTGGCCGTCGCAAATTTTCCGTCGTTAAACCCCGTCTTTTTTGTAGTGTCTGTCACTCAACCCTCTCTTCTCCAACAACAAATTTTCCCCATACTTTGGCACAAGAACCGAATGCCAAGGGTGGTGACTATCATTTAAAAAACCCCCAATGACACTCTCCAAGCAAAGCAAGATTAAAACAATAATTTTTTGTATTCCTTCTTCTTGCACGCTTTATTGCAATTTTACCCAATTAATTTTTCTCCTCTCGAAACTCACACCCCAAAGAAAACGTCTATAAAGGCTAAAAGGTTATGAGTGACATTTTTTGGGGGCTCAATAAAAGGATAGTAGTAAAGAAGGAATAACATTAAATATCGCATTAATCAACATAATCCGACCAGCGAGAGAAATTTTTTTCCTCTTCCACAAATTCAATTTCCTCTTGAATTTCAAAATAATATGTTCCCAAAATTCTCGGATCTTTCACCTTGGTCTCCACAAGCACTCCCAAGTAAGAAAAGAGAACGGAACCTTTCAAGCAATTCAACATCACCCCAGACCAAGATTCTTCCGAATTAAACATGTTTTTGAGAATTTTATAACCAAACCTGATAACGTTTCCACCATCCGAAGTACCGCCTTCAATGCCCATAGGGTTTCCTTACAACCAATTCCAACAAACAAATTAATTGTCAATAGCATACTGTAAAAGGTCAATTTTGATTTTATCCTAGACTACTTCCAAGGGATTATAACATTTAAGACCAAGGCTCTCTTCACTAAAGCTCTAACCTCTTCCATGAAGAATGAAGATAACGGGTCACCTTGAAGAAGACCCTTCGATGGCCTAAATTCTTGCGTAGGGCTTCCGTTTACTAATACTGAAATGGGAGCTAAGAAAGACATCCCTTCACCCATTTCGCTACCAATCACTGAAGTTCCATTTTCTGAAGGATGGAATCAATGAAATCCCACCTGATAGAATTAAGGCTTTAGCAAAGTCTACTTTGAAGACAACATCCTTTTTTTTTTTTCTTAATTTCATCTAAAACTCCGTTCACGATCATCACTCCATCTAACATGTTTCTTCCTGTCACAAAAGCCGTCTTTTCAGGAGAAATGACTTTATGAATTACTACTTTAATTCTATTGGCAAGGAGTTATAGACAGCCAAACAACGAGATTGGCCTATACTTTATCAATACAAATAAGATTGACCTACTTAGGGATGAGTGAGATGAATTTAGCGTTCCCCCTCTCACGAAGTATTCATGTCTCTCAAAATCTTTAACAAAATTCAAGATGTCTTTCTCAAGTAACTCCCAAGAGTGGCGGATAAAATGAAAATTAAACTCGTCAGGGCTCGGGCTTTTATCGGTTCCGCATTGCCATACTGCACTTTTTATCTCAAATTCTATAAACTATCTAGTAAACCTCTCGTTATCTGCCTTTCTAAGTTGATCTTTTCAAAATTGATAATTTGGTCTAGCATCCCTATTCTTTTTAACTTTATTTGATAATGAAATATTTGTTTGAATTTTGAAATCATAAATATAAGGATTGCTAGAAATCTAGAGTAACTTGTTATTTTTTTCAATGAAACGGTATTTATTGCACATTTTTCTTATTACACTACAAAAAACACGATGTTATTTGCGATGGAAAATCCATCGCAAAAAACTATTTGCGATGGATTTTGTGACGAACACATTCCTATTGATAAATCAGCCGTACGTAGCTAATATCTGCGACGGAATTTTGCCTTCCGTTGCAAATTTACGATCCCTTGATCCATTGCAGATTAGTTGGGTCAAGAACCGGTCGGGTTGTCAAAAAAGTTACGACGGACACATGGCCGTCACAAATAATCAGATTACAACGGAAACGTGTCCATCGCAAAATTTGTATTTACGACGGACACATGTTCGTCGCAAAACCTGAGCCTGGGTTAAAAAATTGGTCCGTGTGGTTCGAACCCGGGCCCTCCGCGCACCCGGGATAGACGTGAACCACTTGACCACCGGCCCCCAAGCTTTATTATCCGGCCCAACTTTCATATTAGCCTTATTGGGCCTTGAACAATTAATTCCAAATTCGCGTCCAAGGGGAATCAAATTCGCGACATCTCATGAATGCGGAGGGGGTGCTCGCCTTTTGGACACAAGCTTCTATTGTTCATTTTCTTTCAATTAATTGTATATATATCCAAATTAACGCTTTTTTTCATAATTCATCATACTAATTCCTTTTCTTTTCTAACTTATTTAAATTAATGTTGTGACCAACTATATTTTTTTATTTTGTAAAGTTATTTATTTCGACAACGTGTAAACTTATAATCCATTCATTTGTACGCAATTAATTGTATATGTATCCAGATTGACTCATTTTATTTTTCATAATTCATCAAATTGATTTTATTATCGTTTCTAACTTTTTTATATAAATGTTGTGTCCAACTTTTTTTTATTTTGTAAAATTATTTATTCTAACAATGCATAAATGTATAATTCATTCACTTGTACACAATTAATAGTATATGTATCCAAATTGACTCATTTTTTTTATAATTCACCAAATAATTATTATTTGTTTTTAACTTGTTTATATAAATGTTGAGTCCAACATTTTCTTATTTTGTAAAATTATTTATTTTGACAATGTGTAAATTTATAATTCGTTTATTTGTACGCAATTAATTCTATATGTATCCAAATAAAGCCTTTTTTTTTCATTTTCACCAAAATATTTTTTTTTCGTTTCTTACTTGTTTAAAAAAAAATTGTCCAACTTTTTATTTTATTTTGTATAGTTATTAATTTTTTTCTACTTATAAAATATTAATCTTATAAATATTAGTAAAAAGATATAAAATTATCCAAAAAAATAAAATAAAAGTAATGTGGATTCAAATAAAAAAAATTGTACTTTACAAAATTTAAAATCTAAAATTTTCTAATCATCGGATTGAAATCCGGCATCCTCCCCATCTTCATCCTCATCCAGGTTTAGAATCGGCGGCAGGGGCGACATCTGCACCAACCGCGGTGGAGGCGGTGGTGGTAGATCCGATCCACCTATCTTGGAGGAGACCATTGTCCACCACTTGTTCATTTTCTCCCGACGCTTTGGCTGCGCAACTTGCCGCATCCTCTCATACTCTTCCTTGTCCCCATGCTGCTTCTTGAGGTCCTTCATCAGCTTAACCACAATTGAAAGCTATCTCTTGAGCTCGCTGGAATGAGAGTCGATGGAAGACTGAGAGGTAGATGAGCCTGATCCATGAGATCGGAGCATGTTTTTCCAAAAAACCATCCAATCTAGTGTACCGTCCCTTTTTAGCCTTGACGTTCTTGAAGTACAACTCATTTTGAACGTCCACAGAAGGCTCTATGGGAGCATAGAGCTCGACCCATCCGCTGCTTCCTGAGGCTGAGTCTGGGAGACAAGGTCATCGAGCATCTTCCTGTACAAATTAATTAAACTTTTAACTCATAAATGTACTTAAAAATGTAAATGAATACTTTTAATATTAAAATTTGAAATAATACTTACGTGGATCTCAGAGGTGGGGCCATAGGTGAACTTTTTCCTCGACCAATGGGTGGGCGAGCTGCAATCTCTCAAAATGAGAGGGGCCGCGTCCATGCTCCCGCGCGAAAGAAAAATATAATAATTTATATTAACAAATAAATATTTAAAAGTTGTCTCTTACAAATTGCATCCCATACTCCAAAATGGATCGAGAACCGGCACGATGTCTCGCGAACCCTTCTCCATCAGGATCACTAAGGAAATTCTCCTTGTTCTCCAGCATCTTCTCCTTAAACTAATCGCTATTCCAGTACAAGGAATCGGGCCAAATCTCTAGGCCTTCGCTGTCCTTCTCCATATCAATCAGCGTCCCCATCTTGAATCATGCTTCCCTAATTCGATACATGATGTCTCTATGTCGCTCGTTGTCTTTCATACAAAAATTCCTCCACATCTGATCATCGTGCTCCGGTGCCTAGACGCAGCTTTTCTGCAACTACATTAAAATATAGATATCAGTTTATATAATTTATATTAATAAACATTGAATGAATTAAATAGTTAATAAATAATTAAATAACTAATTATACATTAAATTCCTCAAAATAGACCCGTTTTCTCCGGTCGGACACTGCCCCCTAGTTGAAACTGGTGGGCTCGAATTTACCGTTCCAGATTGACTTGGACACCTGAGCAGTAGCCGCGTGATGCAGAATCCAACTGTAACATTAAAACTTCATAGTTAGTAAATTAATTAGGTTTTAATAAAAATTGAGTGTAAAATATTAAAATTTACGAGGAACAATAGGGCACAATAGTCATGTGGTTGTTCACCGAATGCTTGCGGAAAGATGAGCCCTCACCAGCCTGTTGTGCGGAGGAGGAGCTCTCAGGAGCCTGCTGTGAAGAGGTCTGTGATAGAGACCATGACCGAACAACCGGATCAACCTCGAGTTTGAGTGACCCCCGTCGTCTCCTCCCTCCCCCTCGACCCCATGCTGACCGCACGGGGACTGACTGGTTCTACCACTATCTTGTCCACTCATCTATAAAAAAACAACCAATATTACTAAAATAAAAACTAAAATATTAAGACTTATAATATTATTCAATATACTAAACTAAAATCAATGAACTTAACTAACCTAATCATACCACTATCCTAACATAATCATCATACTAAATTGATACTAAAATGCAATACTACTTAATCATATATAGTCTAAATCATAACAAGTCTCCTAAATATTATAAAAATTCTCCTACATACTCATTCAACATAATAACAATCAACATATATAAAAATCTAAACAATTCTCCTAAAATATTAAAAATATAAACCATATAACAACAATCAATATATATACTTTATCAATGATTAACAGACTTTAAAATCTAAATAATTATACAAAAATCACATACTAAAACAAATAATTTATACTAAAACTCACATGCTTAATCACATATAAACAAATAATTATACTAAAACAATAACATGTTTAATCACATACTAAATTTATACTCATAATTGTATAAAAATCTTATAATTAATTAACATGCTTTAAAATAAAATTTGAACGGTTAAAATAAAAATAAAAACTTACCGTTATTGTGTAGAGGATGACAAAACGAGCACTTAAATCGGGACGGATTGACTCTTCAGCGACTGGACTATCCTTCTCTGGCGTTTTTCTTTTTTCCTTCTTTTCTTCTTCCTCTCTTCTCTCTCGTGTGTGACTAAAGCTCGCCATTCGTCCTTAAATAGGCAATAAAAATTGCGACGGACAAGGGTCTTTCGCAAAACTTGGCGCCTTAAGCCTAAAAAAGGCGTCATTTTGGGGATTTGCTACGGAAAAGCCGTTGCAAATACTCAATTTAAAATTTACGATGGGTTCGTCCATCTCAAATCAGTCACCGATATATATTTTGCACCATTTCCAGAAAGGTTGCGGTCAAACAAGCGTCATTTGCGACGGCCTAACAAAGTTGAAATTTACGACGGGCTTTCCCATCGCAAAATGGTCGGCCACAATATATTTGCACCGTTTCCGTAAGGTCTCGGGCAAACGAGCGGAGTTTGCGATGGCTGAATCCGTCACAAATTATAAAATTGAATTTTACGACGGCTTTCCCATCGCAGGTTTTGGCGGAGAAGTTTAATGCCATAAGTCCCTTCATTTGCGACGGCCTAATCCGTCGCAAATACTAAGAATTTGCAACGAATATGTCCGTCCGTCGCAAATATTAACCCTTTACGACTTCTAGTTAATATTCGTTGCAAATCCATGCAAGACACTATGATTTGCAATGGCTTAGTTTTGCGTTGCAAAGTTCCATCGTTAATCTGGGCATTTTTTGTTGTGTTATCTTTGGAACATGGTTGTAAGTAAAAAAGAATCACAATTTCTTTTGGTTTAAAAATTATGACTTTCATGTTGTATTTGGTCATATTGAGTACACATATCAATATACTTAATTGCTTTCTCTTTAGTCCATCCCAAATCATGTAGCTCCCCACCCCCCACCCCCCACCAAAATAATTTCCCCTGTAGATATATGCACGTATATACACTCTCCCTCCATGGAAAATGGTTTTGGTTGTTTTATTTGTCTGTCCATAGAAAACATATAGTCTTGTTTCCTAAAATAGAAATAATAAACTCCATCTACATGTTTCAACATACATATGTAACATTTTTAAAATAATTTATTTTGTACTTGATTTGACACAATATTCTTATTTTTTACATATTATATCAACTTTCTTAATAACCGTAATAAAAGTAGCAAACCCAATTTCCATGGACAGAGGTAGTACTTAGTTGCATGCAATGCAATTATGCAGAGGTATACTATAATATTTATCGAATGTCAACGTGTTTTCCTAAAAAATCATGTATTTAGTAAGTATATAATTGCATTTTTAGCCCCATGAAATTTAGTTTCATAGCCTTTTTTTTCGATATTTTTTATCCCAATAGATTTTATAAATTGCAGTTTTGGTCCCAAGAGAATAAGATAAATTTGCATTCCGAAAATTAAGGGATGAGATCAAAACTGCACAAAAAATACCAAAATGTTTTGCACTCGTTCTCTTGTGACCAAAACACAGTATTCATAGTATTTGGAAATCTGGTAAAAAAAAAAGTAAGTAATGTTTGGAAATTTGTATGTATTTTGAATTCCGATTATAATAAGTTGTAATGGTGCTTAAGTTTTCCAAATTAAAGCTGCAGGTTGATAGCATACTGGAATCTTTAGTAAATATGAGCTCTGATGGCTCCGAGTTACCTACATTAAGGAGGCTCAAACAACTACCTGAACAACCCTCGCATTCCATCCACAAAGTCCAAAGGCGATTGCGAGATGTTAATAACGAGGCTTACGAACCGCAATTGGTAGCAATTGGGCCTTATCATCATGGTAAACCTAACTTAAAAGAGATGGAGGAACTCAAGTTGTGTTATTTCAGAAGACTTCTTCGGAGGAAACCTAAGGTACAAGCTGATCGTTACTTCTCAGTTATCAAAGACATTGCAGTAAAGGCGCACGATTGCTACGCAGAAGAAATAAATCTGGGCAAAAATGAGTTCATTGAAATGCTGGTGCTGGATGGTTGCTTCATTATTGAATTAATTGTACGCCAACACTTCATTCATAATGAGCGGATATTTCATGGCCTGGAATATGATCTGATATTGTTGGAAAATCAAATTCCCTTCTTTGTTTTATGCAAGCTTTTTGACGTCATTGAAGGGGAAGGGAAGCATGACTTGTTGATGAAATACATCTTATTCTTCTGCGGGCGTCTTTCCCCAGGAGAAATATTGTATAGGGCCACCACTATGAGGAGATCAGACGAGGTAAAGCATATACTTGATTTGGTTCACAGCAATTGGTATCCACCTTCTACAGCCTCCAAGCCTGATCAGCTTATTGCTGCCTCTGAATTTAGTGATTTTCCTAGACAAGCTGCCCCTGAATCTATTATCTCCTTTGACTTTCCTACAGCCTCCAAGCCTGTTGAGCTTATTAGAACTGACAATAATACTGCTTTACAAGCTGCTCCCTCTGAGTTTCGTATGCCCTTGGCTGCCCCTAAATCTATTCTCTCTTTTGAGCCTGAAGAACTGGAGCTTGTAGGTTGTGCTGCTACTGACAGTAATATTATTTTGCAAGCTGCTGCCTCTGAGTTTTGTATCTCCTCTGACTCTAGTACAGCCTCCGAGGCTGGTGAGCTTATTGTAACTGCTGCTGCTACTGACAATAATACTATTTTACAAGCTGCTGCCTCTGAGTTTCCTGTGCCCTGGGCTGCCCCTGAATCTCCTCCGCAGTCAAAAGATTCTAATACTGCCTCTATGTCTTCAATTATCCCCTCGGCTGAGCAGCTGAAAGATGCTAATGTCCAGTTTAAGAAGAAAGAATACGATGGAGAACCCTATAGGTTTCATGAAACCAGAGGTACCACTGTGTTTGATGTTACGGTCGACAAAGGTGGCGTTATGTTAATGCCTCCTCTGAAAATTTTCGATGGTACTGAAAGTATGTTGAGAAACCTCATTGCTTTTGAGCAATATCTTCCCCTTGATGAACCTGCCCGTGTTACGGATTATGCAATATTGTTGGATCGCCTCGTTAATACACCAATAGATGTTCAAATTCTGTCTCATTGTGGGATCATCGAGAATCATTTGGGTAGTGACAAAGCGGTTGTCGACTTTGTCAACAAACTTACCGACCAAGTTCTTTTTAACACAGGCAATTTCCAGTATTCCAAGATATTCAACTGCCTAAACAAGCACTACAAGAAGCCTTGGAATAGAGCTGTGGCTGTACTTCGTCGAGACTATTTTAATAGCCCTTGGGCGTTTCTTTCTGTTTCTGCTGCTGTTGTGCTCCTTCTGCTCACCATCGCCCAAACTTTCTTCGCTGCTCGTGGTTCCTAGCTGTGTTTATCATGATTCCACTTGTTTCGACATCTGGCCATGGACTGAATACAGTTCATGTATGTATTTTTATAATTAGCTTCAGACATCTGCTGATCATGCATGATTCCACTTGTTTCTAGACCTGGACTGCTTAAATTTCATTTTAATATTTCTTTCTTCATTTCATCAAATAGTGACAGTGTGATTCTCCTGGACAAGCTGTGGAGCTCCTGCGGAGTTTTGAGTGGCGGTGTACATAGACAACGACTCGTTGGGCCTCATCGTGAGCTTGTATTATGAGATTTAGTATATGAAGTTTGTATTATTATGCTATGAGTTCTTTTATTCATATGAATCATCTGTCTGTCAAGCGTTTTAAAGATAAAATTGCACGTACGTGCACACGAATCATTTCCTGTAAAATTATTTTGAAAGTGCTTTCCTTGTTGAGTTGTGAGGGTGGTCGTGTCATATATATATATATATATATATTTACAAATTTACCGTTCTTGGTTGACTAGTTGGACATTTGAATGAGGGTAAAAAGAGAGAGTGAAGGGAGTAAAGAGGGTGTATGAGTGCAAAATTAAGAAAAAGTCTTAAAAGTGCAAAATTATACTTTAGATCTGCATATGCAATATACTTTAATTCGTTTGTTATTCATGAACCCTAAATATCCATTTCATTTCCTTTAAAAAAAAAATCCATTTCATTTTCTTGGTTTATTTTTCAATAATATATCATCCCATTTTTACATTAATAAAGTTTTTTTTTTTTTTTGTTTTTTTTATGCGGCCACACTTACTGTTCATCCGTACAAAACCGGGTGGATTACCATTAGTAGCCAGAAAATCGAATACTCCCTCCGTCCCCTAATAATATTCACACTACCTTTATTCTCGTGTTTTAGCGGACGAATTGTTTATTAATATTTGAAATGATAAAATGATTTTAAAAAGGGGGTAAGATAGATACATCTCTACTCTATTATAAAAAACTTTAAAAATTAATTTATCATTTCAAATACTAATAAAAAACTCGCTCGCTAAAACACGAGAAAACAGTAAATGTGAATATTATTAGGGGACGGAGGGAGTATAATATATTTAGGACATGTTTGCTTGGTTGAATTAGAAGAGATTGATACTTTAATAATTTCGTCTATATATCATACATTTTGTTCACGTGACAATGATTCGGAATAATTGGTTACGAGAATAATTGTCACATGGAGAGAATTTGACTAATTGTTCATTGAATAAGGAATAATTATTTCTTAATCCTACCCATCTAAACGAACGAGCTCTTAAAAGACCAATTTGAAAAAGTTGAAGACAACTTGACCATTTAGGTTTCCATAATCCCTTAATTTAGGTGGCGCTTGATTCAAGTTTTTCAATATGAATGAAAATAATTATATATTGGACAATGCTATTCACCCACATAAAAATATTTTATATCACCCACCTCTTTCTTTAATAAGAATATTTTTAAATAAAATTACTAATATACACTTTATAAAAAATAAATATTAAATTTATTAAACTCTCACGCTTTCAACACTCTGCTCAAAATCTCAGAATTCACGCATTTTTTTTCACACACAATTACACCATTAAAGAAAAAAAGGAAAAAAAAAATGTATGATCATGAAAATATAAACCATAGAGACACAATTTAATGAGATTAAATTATTATTTTTTTCTTTAAATTGATACACCATGAAAATGAAAGGAAGAAATAAAGAAAGAAAATGAGGTTGGTGATGGTGGTTTTTTGAGTCGGCACTGAAATAAAAAAAATGAAAGTATTGGTGTATTTTTTTTTTTTAATTTTAAATTGATGGGTGTGTATATCTAGTGAATGATCTAATTAGTATATTAAGGTTATAGTTATAAATTTTAAGGGGGTACTAAGCAAAAAAAAAAAAAAAAAGTAAAATATATGGTGGGTTAACTTAGTAGTTGGGTGAACAAAGTATTTTTGTGGGTGTTAATAGCCGCGCCCTTATATATTTTCTCTCTATGCCCCAGATATGTTGAATGATTAATGATTGTCTTTATAGTGTCTACATCTATATCATTAGTGTTGTGCTCTAAATTTTAAAAAAAAGGTTGTTATTTATGACTTAGAGGGTTAATTGTGGAGGATGATTATAGGAGATGAGAAAGGTAATCAATTGGATTATCAATTATCTTATTTATAAGGGAAAATAGTGTCACGTATCATCTTTTATTCTCATTAACCACCACAATTGTCATATAGTCGTTCTCATTGACGTTTGTAATTTGGCAGGAATATAAAACATCGAGTAAGTCTTGTGTGAGACTGCCTCAAGCTATCCGATAATTAATTTATCTATAAATTAATTATTTATTACTTTAAAAAGTATTTTTCAGTGTGATGAATAAAATATTTATTTTTATAAGAGTGAGTCTTTAACAAATGTGTAATTACAGTAAAACCTTTATAAATTAATAATATCGGGACCGGAAAAATTTATTATTTTGGAGAGATATTAATTTATCTATAAATTAATAATTTATTACTTTAAAAAGTATTTTTTTAGTGTGATGAATAAAAAATTTATTTTTATAAAAGCGATATATGCATTATATTCATTGAACTACTAATATAATAATTATATTTCATCATATATAACATAAAATAGGCACACTCACATATGCATCTAGTGCATGGTGCACTCACTCAACAGTTGAGGTTGTTTGAACTGAAAAGTGTGAGTTGGTTACACTTAAAAGTTTACGCCTAAAATCGATTTTCAATGTAAACTTTTCGCTGTAATCTAACCAAATTGTTCAGTGTAATCAAATCATACTTTTCAGTGTAAACAATATCAACTGTTGAGTGAGTGCACCATACATCAAGTGCATAGGAGAGTTACTTCATAATATATATATATATATATATATATATACACACTAGTAACTGAACCCGTGCGATGCACGACCATAATTGTAAAATTTATTTATATTAAAGTGTATTTTTAATAAATTAAGTGTAATCAATGTTATGATTTGTTTATAAGAGACAATGTTAATATTATTTGCATGTCACAACATAATATTTATTTCACACATTGGACACGTAAATTAGAAAAATAAAGTAAAGGACTACAGATTTTGAAACACCTCTTTGAAAACCACATTTTTTTGTAGTTTTGGACGAACGTTCGTCATCGCCGCATACCAAAATATTCAAACCACTACGATTGGTGACTCTCGAAACAGCCACGTACAATTGACCGTGACTGAAAATTAGTTTCTTCAACAATATTCAAACTTTAGCGAGCGATTGTCCCTGACTCTTATTTATTGACATGGCATATGATACAATTAATGGGAACCGTCTCCTCTGAAACTTGAACGGAAGTCTCGAGTCGGATGGAGTAAGGAAAAGTCTAGGGATCAACACCATCTCACCAGAATTGCTTCTGGTTATGACCTTACCTTCCAAAACGCGGTCACTAAGTCTCGTTAGGACCAATCTTGTTCTATTGCGCAGTCATCTGGAATGATCTATATTCCTGAGCAACATAACTAGAGTTCCAACTTTCAAATTCAACTCATGATTTGGCACACCGGAACTCCTTAAGGTATTCAAGAACTCTGGTGTATGTAAATCCTCCAGTATATCAACATTCGTATCAGACTTGCACGCACTATTATAACTCAAATACTTTCTTGCCTGATTTTTATTCATTTTGATCATGTAATCATCAATGGAATCCACGACTTCAAGAGTGGGTGCAAGTATGGCCCTATCCTTAAAATAATTCAGATCGTCCACAATATACTTGAAGTCCGGGTATGTGCTGTGCACAATCGTACCAATAGGATCCTCACTATCTTTCAGCAAAAGGTCATTTGGCACTTCTATATGCACCATCATCGTTCTCATCTCCAACAATACCATCTCCTATTGCCGCCATCCATTCCGAGAATAATTTCAATTCTCCATGTTCGTCAGCTGAACTTAAGTTATGAAGCCTCATATTTTTTGTCAATCTCAAAACAGTGCACGCGTTCCACAGGCAGGAAGAGTTGATCGTGGCATGCACGATGTCCTGTCTACGTCCCTTTGGAATGACCGAAAATATTTTTTGGAAATCACCTCCGAAAACAACCGTCTTCCCACCGAAAGGCAATTTCAAAGACGATCGATGAGTGAGTTGCATTATGTCCCGAAGAGTATTATCCAATGCTTCAATACAATGTCTGTGCACCATTGGAGCCTCATCCCATATTATAAGGCTGCATCTTACCAACAATTCTGTCAATTGAATCCCTTGTTTGATATTGCACGTTGAGTCCTCCGTAATGTTTATTGGGATTGCAAACCTTGAATGGGCAGTTCTTCCGCCAGGAAGCAGAAGTGATGCTATGCAACTCGAAGCGACGTTCAGAACAATCTTACCATTCGATCTGAGAGCTGCGGATAAAGTTCTCCATAAGAATGACTTGCCTGTTCTGTAGTATCCGTAAACAAAGAACACACCACCTTTGTTGGTATCTGCAGAACTTTTTAAATATCATAAAATATTCTTATGGGCAATGCTATTCACCCACATAAACTTTAAATTTATTAAATGTTCACTCTTTCAACACTCTGCCCAGAATCTCATAACTCACGCAATTTTTTGTATTTTTTCACACACAATTACACCATTAAAGAAAAAAAGGAAAGAAAAAAAAGGTATGATCATAAAAATATAAACCATAGAACAATTTAATTTGATTAAAATATTTTTTTTTCTTTAAATTGGTACACCATGAAAATGAAAGGAAGAAAGAAAGAAAGAAAATGAGGTTGGTGATGATGGTTTTGGGGTCGGCACTGTAAAAAAAAAAAAGTGTTGATTTGCTATTTTTTTTTTTAATTTTAAATTGGTGGGTGTGTATATTTAGTGAATGATCTAATAATTATATTAAGGTTATAGTTGTAAATTTTAAGGGGGTACATTAAGAAAAATAAAAAAAAATAAGTAAAATATATGGTGGGTTAACTTAATAGTGGGTGAACAAAATATTTTTATGGGTGTTAATAGCCGTGCCCTATTCTTATAGAAGGTAAATAAAAAAATCTAGTATGCACTTGAGTGCATGATATGTACTTGAAATTTAAAAATAAATTAATTAAGAAAGTAATATCCCAAAAAGTAATCATTTAAAAACAAAAATTATTTTTAGGGTGCACTTGGATACATTGTATACATTTAAATTTTGAAAAAAAAAATATTCCAAGCAGAACAGTAATACCCCAAAAATTAATCAATGATACTCCAAGAAGCAACCAATAATACCCCAAAAAAAAATCAATAATAGCCTAACTCCAAAAAAAAACGCACAGTTCGGTATATTTGTATGTATTTTAAAAAAATCAAAGTTAAAGTTAAAATTGAGCTTAAAATTATTTGAATCAAACACTTTTTTTTCCATGTGACTCGTGTCATTCTATACTAATTTTTCTAAAGAACATATAATTAAAATGATGCAAAAATTAGAATAATAAATTTCACTACTATAAAAATAAAATATTTATTGGTATTTAGGTTCATAAGAAAATTATTTAAAAATAAACTAAAATCATGTTCAACTACTCTCTTCAATCTTGATTGTGACAATTTTCTTCTTCTTTGATCTTGAACTTCTCATATCATCATCAGGTAGTGGTCTCTTAGAATTTCCTTCATCTGTTATCAACAAAATCAATATTTGGTTCATTCGCCTTAATTGGAGTGTCCACATTGTCGTTGGTAAAATCAACTTACATGAAAATAATTTTTTTTTTAGTTTTTTAAGATAATACATTAAGAGAGTTAATATTGTAATGATAGAAAGACTTACTTGACTACTATGAAAATTTAAGGAATACTTAGAGACAATTTTTTCGTCTGCATTAATCTTAATAACACTGAAAGTGTCATTATAATTTTTTATATGCTCCTCTTTAATGTCAATTTTGAACATCAACTCTTTTCCAATAATACTTTGTAGTTCACTGCTATACCATCCCTCTTTGGTCTGTATAATAATTATTTATACTTGTTTAGAAAAGAACATTAGCATATAAGTTGATTAAGAAAATTATCTCTTATGAAAAATATCTAACCTCTGAAGAGTTGTTCATCATATCACTTGCACTCTTACCAAAGAGGTCGAAACATGTAGCATCCCACAAAATCAAAGAAACATTTCTCGTACCATCCATCACAAGGACTTTGACTCTATACCTCAAATTTGCTAAAACATCAGGTTTATCACAACTTTGACATTCAAATTTATTATTTTTTTTGTTCACTTTCTTTGTGCAATGTTTGCAAGCTGTGTAGCACCAATCGCCATAACTATTCAAATCAACTATTTTCACAAATAGCCAGAAACTTCCCACCTGTTTATGAATAATAAACAAATAGTATATATTATTATAATAATTATATAATTGATTGTCAATAGAATATTTATGAATTGAATAATTAATAAGATTAAATTACCTCTGGGGTCTCAAGCAACTCTTATATGGTTTTTATTTTGACATTTTCACTCTCGAAGTCATCTTCATCATGTGATAATGATGACTCTGACATATTACTCAGTGGATTTTTATGTGTAAAATTCACACCCAACCTAGTTATAAAGAAAATATAATTATATTATAAAATAATAAATATAATTTATTTAGTGTAATATCACAAATAGCTAATATGCTCTAAAATAGTTAAGTGTAATATCACAAACAACTAACCTTGCTCTAAAATCTTGTATTTCCTTTACCTCCGAGGAATAAATAATTTTTTAGGGATTAAATGCACTGCAAACCGAAATATTTTCTTCAAAAAAGATGGTTAAATTAGAATTTTTATATGTGTAAATGTAATTATTTAGAGGCATAAATTTAAAGTAGAACATAATATATGAATTATACCATGAAAACGCTTTGGGTGAAACATCTGCAATATTATCACTGGAGCCTCTTCACCTCCTTCTTCCTTCAATTTGAAAATTTCATCTATGATGTCTTCCCACAACGTAATTGTTATACGGTTACCCCTGCATTTTTTAATATTTTTCAAATATAAGAATACATTATATATATATATATATGTTTAAATGACTATCACTTACTCTGTAGCCTCCAAAATTAACTCCACCGTCCTTGTCTTTGTCAGTTTGCCTTTAACGGTCTTAAGTGACACTTTACTATTGTCGACAATAACTCCAATAATATCTAAAATATAATATATTTTAAATAAGTTTATTGCTAAAAACTAAACATTATACAAAAAAAATAATCAAATTCCGCTATTTTTCGAAAATAATCAACAAATAAAAATTAAAAAGAAAATCAACATTAATATTACCAATGTACTGGGTCTCATCTATTGATGTTGCACAAAGCAAATCAACATATTTCTTGAAGTTGTATATATTGCGCAAGAAATTTGGATCGAAGAACTCTGTCACACGTGTGGTAGATATAAATAGAATCTTTTTTTTATTCGAGGTAGTCCTATATGTACTGTTATCTCCCATGACAACAAAGTTACGAATGATGTATAATCGACCCTCGCTTTTTTTTTTGTTCACTTCAACCTCTTTGTTCCTTATTGTTGCATGAATTCGTTCACCCTTTATTCAGAAAAGTCAATAACATTAGTAATAGAAGTAAAACTAAATATAATATTATCATATTAAATATTAAACTAAAAATATACCTCACTGTCATGAAAGACACATTCAAGATTCATTATCTTGTTTTTATGACCATAAACCGGTGCATCATAGGCTCGAACACATCGCAACTTCATGCACCATCCCGGTTTTTTGGGATCAATATCCTTGATTAGAGAAAAATTTGAAGATATTTTGATAATTCGCCTGAAATACTTTCCTAATCCATCAAAGTATTAGAATTAGAAAATACATAAATAAGAAAACCAAAGTATTAAAAAAATACATAAATAAGAAAACAAAATAAAATCATATGGAATATTCAACAATTTACCACAAATATTAATAATTCATCGGAAATTGCACTGATGAAAAACTATGATTAAAGTATTTCATCTCATTCAACGCATGCAATTTAATAATTCATACTAAAGATAAATTAGTTTAATTGGGCACAAATAGCAAAGAACACTAACAGTTTATACAAAAGTCTCTTAATTCAAATTGAAATTCGCAAACATGAGCATTAGAGAATTTCTCGGTATTCAGCATTCAGAATTAAAATTCCCCTGCAAGACAATTCTATTTATAATGTTGGCAGGTTTATACATGTAACGCCCCAAATCCGAAACACATAAATATCTCAGATTCGAGGTGCCACTTGTGACTAAATTCCGAACTATAAATTTTTTTATATAAAAAGGGATGATAAAATGAGAAATGAGTTTTATGCAGCGGAAGAAATGAGTGTAATATTTAAATAAGTATCTCAGACACATATATATATATATATATATATATATATATGAATATAAAGCTTAGTATTTAACAGTAATATTTTACTTAAGTAGGGAACTCTGTGTCGTCTCTATTACTGTCCTTGTTCCACGAAATCATAATCTGCAAGGGTTGTAAAAAGAGGGGGGCGTGAGATTTGAATTCTCACGTATGGGTGATTTGCAACGTCATGGGATTGGTAAATCCGAAGTATATTAAGTTATACTCATTGAGAAAGTATATAATTTATTTAAGCAGTTGACATATAAATATGAATAACATATATCACAGAAGTAACAAGTTCACGTAATAATTATTTGGGCATAACAGGTTTCACATTCACATAATTGATATATCACAAGTTGATTCACATTAAGGGGCAAAGCCCAAATCCATTTTCAAGTATCGGCACAATCTGCCAAAATCACTTTCCACATATTGTAAATCTCTTCCAAACCATTCTCGTACGACCATACTCGACTTGTTCCACTTCCAAAACCTTACTCCTTCCAACCACTGACAAAAATAGAATAACGCAAACCATCAATGGCCTTATTCCCAGTGCGCAACGTAGGCGTCTGACCCGGGGATCAGATCTGTTTGAATCAACAACCTTGATTCTGGGGGCGTCCTCGATAGCTCCCCGGAAGTTGGATTTAATACCCGTACCACAACTCCGTACTTACTGACATTCCGTACTTTTATAAAACTGACATTTAAAAACATGGAGGGAAAAATTCCTCGATTTGCAATCAAATTGATTCATTCTCATATACGCCCTTAGTCATGCAACAGTGATTGATTTGAATAAAACAACAGATATTTCGTATCATATATAAGTATATCACATAATTCAAACAGTTATATAATAGGGATACATTTATGTTGGATTAGTTGATTTAGATTTAATTGGTCGAGTTCAGAGTATACCAGCACAACGTATTATAAGCAGATCGATCAACAGATCATCACCCACCTGTTTGCTCCGGGTCCCGTGAACGATGTTCAAACAGATGGTCGGATCCTTCGTGCGTATTCCAACTAGCACTGAATCCTAATATGAAATCATTTGATTAAAAGTTGATCCTTGAAATATTTAGGAAAACTTGAGAGTTTTTGCGCTATGCGAGACGAGTGGTCGATGTCTTATAAACTTTTAAAAGGACTTACTTAAAGGTCACACCCTATATTGATAAATACGCCCCCTTTTTAAGAGGGGGTGTAATGTGGGGTGTACTTACTAATCTCCTTGTAGTAATGCTATTTTGACTTTTATAAAACCATCTTGGGTTTTTCTACGGACAGGAAGCCTTTAGCCCTTCCTGACGTCAGTAAACCTATAAGAATTTGACACATCATATAATATCGATCTAGCTTCGCCCAGAGAAAAATAATTATTTTTTATTAAAAAAATTATAAATTTACAAAAATATCCTTATGGTTATTTTTAATTTAAAAAAAATTATTTTATCCTCATATCTTATTTATAATTATTAAAAATATAATTAGAATTTTTAAGAATCACTTAAATTTTGAAATCAAATAAAACACAATTTCCATTCTAATTGTTCCTCCCAGATTAGTTTCGACCCTTTGTCTCTTCTTTTTCTTCCCTTTCTCTTCTTTCCAGATTAATATTATTCTTTCTAAAATCTATATTTTATTTTAAAAGAATTCTTGAATTTTAATTATATTTTTATAAATAAAAACCTCTTTATTAATCTTTTTAATTAAACTTTGACTTGAAGAAGTTTGTATTATAAAACTAAAATAATATATAAATATATTTTCATTTTTCAATACTTTCAAAGTTTTTTTTTAGTGACACTTTTAAAAATAAAAGGATTATATAATTTTTTGAAAATACTATTTTCATTTGTTTACTAACTTGGATATAAAAACTTATCTTTTTCTCTCCTTTTTCCAACTCAAAGAATATGACAATTTTGGTAACTAAAAAAATACTACTTTTAAAATCTAATGGTATTAGTCTATTTCCCAAGAAAACAAGAATAAAATTTTAAAGAGAATAAGGTTTTTCTTATTTGAACCGGGATTAGGCGAACCAAGCTAATTCAACGGATAAACCAAGGATACTAATTCAAATATTTCCAATACTACTTAACAGTCCATTCAACAATACTAATCAATAAAACCAATAATACTAAACACCTAAACCCACAATACTAAACAGCTAAAACAGTAATACAAAACAGTTGATTCAATAATACCAAACTATCCATCAGCAATACTAACCCAAAATATTTCTAACAGTATTCCACAACTCAAAATATCAAGGTCCGTCTACAACTAGACAACTAATTCGATACTAACAGTATGAAGAATTAACAATATATCAAAGTTCATCTACAATTCTAAGAGTCTCAAATCTAAAGACAATTCCTCCAACTTACAAGGTCTCAATATAAAAAAAAAAACAATTTAATTCTTATCCCAACTTCAACGAGAAAGAGAGAAGAATGTTAGCAACCTTACGAGTTCCAAATCGGGCAGCCTAACGGCATAGTACGAAGACTAGTCGGGTAAATTCGAGCAGCGGTTTGTCGGGGCTGCATCGGAAAATCAGAAAACGAGGAGGATGAAAGATCGTGAGTCTTTGAATTAGTTAATCGGAATGTATTAAAGAATCTGATAATTAAACGAAAAGGCAAACGAGACTCACTTAAAATAAAACGAACAGAGGACAGATGGCTTTGGCCGCTGGGCGAAGAGCGGCGGCGAAGGGAGGGCGTCGCACGGCGGCGCGGCTTCGCCGATCGAAAAAAAAAGAGCCGGCGTTTGAGAGGCGCGACGGTTGCAGCTCCGTCGCGGCGGCTGGAGGTGGCCCTGCTCGGACTAGAGCGAGGTGGAACGGCGGTCAAACTTACCATGTTACCATGTTGCTTGTCCTCAAGCAACGAAATAATAAGTCAAGTGAAATTGTTAGGAATGAATCAAGAATCAAATCATGCAAGTAATTGAACTCGAGCTTCAAAGATCGATTACACGTATACTAACTCACCCCCTTCATCATACTCATGCAACAACAACAAGACCCACCAAGATCAAACATGGATGTGCACTCAACGATGTGTTTCACTCCCTCACAAGTGTATATCAATGATAAAGGACTCACTCAACAATTAATCACACATATCGGCAGCCATAGGCTTGTAAGCACTCTCAACTCCGACCATACTCTAGAAATCAATGCCGAATCATAAAGGACTTTTCTCAAGGTTGTAATGTAGGCTCTTTGGACAGGTGGGATAACAATATAAGGTAAAGTGACTAAAGTGAATGGAGAATAGAAAATCAAACTTTGGCACTTCGAGATTAGGAACAGACTACTTCAAACATTTTCAATCAACACCCTTTCAACTCCATACTCTCAACACTTCAAATTTTTTCTTTCTCACTCTTTCACTTTTTTTTTTCAATCACTTTTTTTTCTCTTTTTTTTTTTCGCACAAACACATGAGCTCATTTTTTTCTTTTTGCTCATTCTCAATTTTCTTTCTCTTTTTCCCACATCTCAAAACTTCATCACACCTTCTTCTCATATTCACTCAACAAACAACCTTTTCCTTTTTCAACTCAATTCACTCCCTTCATATTCACACTTTCCTATTCTCCACTCAAATTGGGACAAAAAGGCTTAGGAATTGGAATAGTGTTCATATGTGCTAGCAAATAAAATAGGTTTTAGGCTCAAAGGGGCTAACAAGGGATCAATGTCATTGGTAAGGAAAATTTTGGCTAAGTGACTCAATAAAATCAAAGATGGCCTAAGATCCTATTCGGCATATCAAACTAGACACAATCAAGAAGCAAGAGCACACACAAGTTCTGGCATCCTCTAAGGTGATGATTCACTCACAAACGAATAGATCAAATTATGCATTTAAATCTCGTAAGGCTCAACTCTCACGGTTTTCACATCCATGCTAGTCTAGTGCACTCTCACTCTCATCACACGAATACTCAAAAGAAAAATTCACAAGCATACAAGTTCTTTCTCAAATCAGCTCAAACTCAAACACTCACACAAAAGAATTTCTAACTCACCCTTACTACTCACTCTACTCATCAAATCATACTCAAAGATAGCAATCAACAAGCATAAGATGATTGATAGGCATGAAATATGCAATCGCGAGTCAAATCAAAATCACACCAAGGAGTATCTCAACAAACCAATAATCAATCAAACTCAACTCAAAGATAAGGGCGTGCATGCATGTTCAATTTAACAAGAAACATAAAAAAAACTCCACCCCCCCAAACTTCGACCTTGCTAGAGGTCTAAGTTTGGGGTTGTGGGTTACCTCAACCAAATAATTAAATTTCTCTCAATAGCCTTGCACACTCCCTTGCTTGAGTTGGTTCCTTCAATCTCCACTCCTTTGGCACTCCTTCGAGACAAGCCTACAAAATAAAACTCTCAAGTACGAGGTTAAACATACGACTCAAAATAACTCCCTAATAACTAAAAAAAACTCAAAGCAAAATAAAAAATAATGGGTTGCCTCCCATTCAGCGCTATTTTTAAGGTCCTCATGCCGGACCAAGCTCAAAGGAGCTTATGGGACATCATACTCAAATTTACCTCCCCCACTCTCATAAGAGTGGTGTTTGAACTCCTTTCCTTGATGCCCTTCCATCATGAGTTCCTTTGCTTCCTCCCCCACCTCAAGTGGTATAGGTCTCAACTCCTTCTCACCTTTATCTGGAGGAGTCTTACCAACAATTTCTTGAGTTTGGACTTTTTCTTCTTAACTCCTCCTTTCCCTTCTAACTGGACCACATCCACTTTCTTTACCTCTTCATCCTTCAACTTCCTCACTTTATCCCTATCAACATAATCAAGATCATAACGCTCATGGGTTAAATAATTGAGTGAAGGATTATAAAATTCATGAATATGAGAAAGATTAGGGATAGAAGGTGTGTCTTCAACACGAGGATCAATTGCATCCATGCAATACAAACTCTCCTCCTCCTTCGGGTGCTTCATGGCTTCATATAGGGAGATCTTCACTTCTTGATCATCAACCTTCAACGTAATCTTCCCATTTGCCACGTCTAGCACCATCCCCGCCGTGGCTAAGAACGGTCTTCCCAAGATCAGGGGCACGTGCTCATCTTCCTCCATCTCAAGCACTACAAAGTCGGCTGGAAAAATGTGATCTCCAACTCTCACTAGGACGTCTTCAACCACACCTTGAGGTCTAGTAATAGACCGATCGGCAAGTTGAAGCGTCATCATTGTGGGTTGAAGTTCACCACCTTCCAACTTCTTGAAAAGCGATAACGGCATCAAATTAATGCTCGCTCCGAGGTCGCACAACGCTCCCTTCTTGATCCCGTTCCCTATGTCACATAGGATCGTGAAGCTCCCGGGATCCTTCAGCTTCGGTGGAAGCGCCTTGTGCACTAATGCACTAACCTTATGGTTCAGCTGCACCAACTTTGGCTCATCCACTCGCCGCTTTTTCGCAATCAAATCCTTCAAAAACTTTGCATAATGCGGCATCTGTTCCAAAGCATCATAAAAAGGAATATTAATATGCAATTGTTTAAAAACATCAAGGAATTTAGCAAACTTTTCATCAAGCGTTTTCTTCATAAAGCGTTGTGGATACGGGACGGGTATCACAGATTTGGGTACCCCCCATTCATCTCGCTCGGTCACTTTTACTTTCTCCCTTGCTTCCTTTGCCTTTTTCCACTTTGGAACTCTCTCAATCTCCTCACTTTCCTTGCCCTTCTGGGACTCATCCATATCTTTATGCTTCTCAATCCCTTCACTTTCAATCCCCTTCTCAACAGTAACACCTCCATCTTTCTTGTGTTCTCTTTCCCCCATTTCAACTTGGGGCGTCTCAGAATTAGCAGGCATCTGAGGACCTTCATAATTGGTTCCACTTCTCAGCTGGATCGCCTTGCAATGCTCTTTCGGGTTTCCCTCCGGCATTCTATTCACTGACTTTGCAATCTGGCTCATCTGGAACTCTAAAGAAGTGAACCTTCGATTGTTCTCTTGTTGAGTTCTAGTCCACTCAACATTCATCTTCTGGAGTTCTTGATCACGTTGATCACCCTTCTTATGCAACTCCTTCACATCGTACTCCAAGGATAACAACCTCTTACTTCCTTCCTCCACCTTCTGAAGGATCGCTCTCAACATCTCCTCGGTTGATGCACCGCCTTCTCCACCAGGAGGTTTAGACCCCGGATCAACACCTGCAGGAACAGTAACACCAGCTTTTGGGTTAGCATAAGAAAAGTTCTCATTTTTCCTCCATGTGTTTTGAGGAGGCTGCTGGCCTCCTTGAACTCCTTGTGTGTTCCTCCATTGATTTTGAAGTGGCTGTGGGCCTGGAGGTACAAATGGTTGGCCATAAGAGGACCTTCCATACTGATTTCCACCTTGGTAGCCATTCTGATTGTAATATGGACCTCCCATGTAATTGGCTACCTCTTGCTGCCCACTTGGTTGGTCTACTCTCTCATTATCTATTGCATGCTCTCCAACCAAACTCTTTCCCAACTCGAGGTTGTTGATCTTCTCCATCATGGCCATCAATAGCCTTCTCGTTCCTTCTCCCTCTTCAACCCGATGCACTCTCTGAAAATCTGCATCCACGCCCCAAGCACCGGCATTCGTGACAATGTTGTCCACGATCTCCCTACACCTCTCTATGCCCTGATTCAGGAATGCTCCGCCCGCACAGGCGTCTAAATGGTCTTGCCCAGCCTTGTTGGCACCACTGTAGAAGAATGCCATAATACCACCCTCATTGTACCCGTGCTGCGGGCACTCTATCAGCATGTTTGAGTATCTCTCCCACGCTTGACGTAGGTCCTCTCCAGGCTTCTGGCGGAAGGAAGAGATCTCAATCCTAGCCTTGATCGTCCTAGATGGAGGGTAGAATCGCTCGAGGAACAGACGCTCGAGCTCGGCCCAAGTGGTAATACCTCCCCGTGGGAGCGTATTATCGTACCACTCCTTAGCTATTCCCGTCAATGAGAATGGGAACAACCTAAGTCTCTTGGCATCTTCAGACATGCCATTATAATTGAAGGTGGAGGCTATCATTAGAAAACTTCTTAAATGTGTGTGAGGATTCTCTTTCCCGATCACCCCCTTGAACTGATTCTCGGTCAGCAGCTTTAGAATTCCTGGGGAAATAGAGAAATTATTTGCCTCAACAGGAGGCAATGCCACTCCATCATAGTACCGTTGTGGCTGCGCTGCAAACCTCCCTCGAATGGCCATATTATCTCCATTCTGCGGAACGTGTTGAGGAACAACTGGTGGTATGGGTACTTGCTGGACTGGTGGTGGTTGATAAACTGGTGGTTGGTTGTAAGCAGGTGGTGGTGGGTATGGGTAATGAGGATACGGGTATGGTGGATAAGGGTAAGGGTAAGGGTGATTATTTGGTGGGTAAGCAGGGTTGTTAAATGGTTGCTGTGGGTTTTGGTGGATAATCTGGTTTTGGGGTTGTGTATGTGTAGAGTTGATTGAGTTTTGCGGGTTTGGGAGTTGGTTCTGAGCTTCCCCTATGGGTTTTTGCTGGTTACTGCTCTCAACTCCAACCGCCTGCTCCACTAAAATAGTATACTCTGCAGCTATTTTGTCTAAGTCCCCATCTCCATCCAGATTCATGTTGTCTTTGTCTCCAGCAGTAGTCATTCTTCTCAAGAAAGCTCGGTTCCTTCTGGCTATCGTCTCAGGGTCTGACAGGATTCTTTCTTCGCCCGTATTGCCTTGTGAGCGTGTTTTCATAAACCTGAAACACTAGCAAAAGGATCAAAACGCAACTGCTGAACAAATAAAAATAAACAGAAAATAAGTCACTCACTACTAACTACTAAGCTATCGACAAGTCCTATTCAAAAGACATACAACGCCATCCCCGGCAACGGCGCCATTGACTTGAAGCGATTTTACTAAATTCTACTAGTCGCTCACCCGCAAGCGGACGGGTTCACTGTAGTATAAGTACGTATAATGACCAAGTATTATCGAACCCAAGGGATGGTGTATATGCGAATAGATCCCTGAAGATCTACGCGTCGTAATTAATATGAGTGTATTGTTTTTGGATTTTTGAAAGATTAATTAAACTAAACTCAATTATCCTACGAATGCAAAAGGAAAATTAAACTAAGTAACAAAAGGTGTGTTTTCAAATATGAGGTGGTGATGCTTAAGATAGGAATCTCTACGTATACTAACGGAGCAGGTACATAATCAAAGTAATCGTGACAACCAAGAATTAACCTAAGTAAAAGATCGTAGAATGAAAGCTCAAGATTTTATACCCTAATACTTTACCCTATCAATCGACTTCACTAATCCACTAACAAGTTAATAGATAGTGCTTAATTAAAGAGACCCTAATTTAACTAATGGTGATGCGGCCGTCCTCCATAGCTAAACCGGTAGATGAATTAACCTCTTCTAAACCCTCTCGTTAAGACTACTAATTGTTATTGAGTGATGCGGTCGTCCTCTCTCTAACACTTTCGTACGAAATTCAAAGGTAGAGTTAAGATTAATTATATGAATTCATTAATTAAGAGAATTAAAACTAACGTCACAAATTACCCTAATTACGTACCCACATCATACTTCTACGAGTTCATCCTACCCTAAGCATGCAAGGGTTTTAGCCGGACATGGTTTTAACAAAAATAAAAGCAATAGAAGAAACAACGAACATAAACATAATGAATTGAACGAAGAAAATAAGAAACATGAACTAGGGTTTTAAAAGAAAATAATTCTAAGAACTAAAATTTAATTAACTAAAACGACGTTCAAAGCGTTTAAAGTAATCAAGCTAATGAAAAGAAACTAAGAAACGAAAATAAACTAAGAATTCGTATGAAAAACCTCAACAACGTAAAAGTAAAGCTTGCTCGTTCTTCTCCTCTTCCTCTCTCTAAAAACTAAGTCTAAAGTGATTTCTAAAAGTCCGGGTATCCTTCAAAACGTGTTTGGAAGAGGTATATATAGGCACCGGGTCGAAACGGGAGTTAATGGGCCGAAAAAACGCATATGGAAGTGCTCGAGCAAAAACACGCTCGAGCGGTCCCATTCGAGCATACAGGTCGAATGAAACAGGTGCTCGAGCGCTCCCGCTCGAGCCGGTCGAATGGCGAAATTTTTCTACAAGTTTTCGGTCATTCGAGCAACACGCTCGAGCGCTGGCGCTCGAGCTGCTCGAGTGGTTTCGGCTGCTGTACACTTGTTCGTAAAATCTTCATATCTCCTCAACCGGGAGTCCGTTTTGGCCGATTCAAAGTCCTACGAACTCCTCTTTTCGCCCTCTATCCATCTATGAAAACAAAGAGACAAATTACTGATTTTATAAAAATGACACTCATTTGACTCCAAACACTAATCGAAAACACTCAAAACATGAGTAAATCGGGCACCAAAACATAACAATTTCACGCCTAATCAACGGCCGGAAAAAAGAAGAAGATGAGTCGCGGCCGATTAGTGGAGGCGGCGTCTGGCGAACGAGCGGCGGCCTGGAAGGCGACGGCGGAGGAGGGCGCAACGGCTGGGGGCGGAGGCGCGAGGAGTGAGCGGCGGCGGAGGGCAGCGTTGCACGGCGGCGTTCGCGAAGGGGAAAGGGGGCGACGACGGCCGTCAATCGGCAAGGAGGAGGCGGAGAGAGCCTTGCGTCTGTGCTCGGCCGACGAGAGAGAAGGGTGAAGGGAGAGTGATTTTCGTGATTTGAGGAGAGAGAGACGAGTGAAATTTGGGAAATTTGGGAAAAAGTTGTACGCGGCTTTGCTGCTAAAGGAGAGAGGAAGATATTTTCTTCAAAAATTAATTTCTTAATTAGTTATTTTAAAAGGAAAGAAATTAATATATGGCTGGGAATTTTTTACTATTTAATTAATTAATTTAATTTAAATTACAAGAAGGAATAATCTTGTGGTTGAGATTCATCCTTTTAATTCTAGATATTTTCGTTCCGAATTGATACGGTTTAGGGATTATTTGGTTCACGAGTTTAATCCCGATTCGATAATTAATACAGTTTTATAATTCGATTAATATTTAATTGCATTTGAATTATTCTCGATAAATTATACGGATCGAAATCCTAATTTTAAACCCTTGAATATTTAATTTCTCGTAGTCCTTTATTCGTTTGAAAGATTCGATTCCTTTCTTCAAATTTAGGAATTTATAAAAGGGTATATATTTAAATTACACAGTAGCACTCAAAAATAATAAAATTAAAAGAAACAAAGATAATAATATAAAATAAGGGTTCTAGGAATATAAAAGGTATAAAACGGGACGGGGTGTTACATCCTCACCCCCTTAATAGGAATTTTGTCCCCGAAATTCAGCTTCTAGGTATTGCTTAGGTATCAAGGGTACTTGACTGGGACTTCATCTTCTCTTTCCCATGATAGCCATTGGAACTTCTTCATAAGTCAGGTCACTGCTTAGACCCAATTCTATGTGACTGATAACATGGTTTGGATCGCTCATGTATTTCCTGAGTGTAGATATGAGGAACACATTATGTACTCGTGACAACTCTGTTGGTAGTGCTAAGCGATAAGCCACATCCCCGTCTCTGTTCAGGATGCCAAGTGGCCCGATGTATCGCGACTTTAGTTTACCTCTTTTCCCAAAATGAATTAGGCATTTCCTAGGTGCAACTCTGAGAAATACTTTCTTACCAATGTCGAATTGTAAATCTCTTCTTCGAGTGTCTGCATATGACTTCTGACTGTCCTGGGCTGCCTTGATTCTCTCTTTAATCTTCGCGACTATCTCAGCTGATCTTTCGACTAATTCGGGTCCGAGAATCTTTCGAATCCCGACTTCGTCCCAACAAACTAGTGATCTACACCTCTTCCCGTAGAGTGTTACAGTGTCATTTATATTGTCGCCTGATAACTGTTGTTATAAGCGAACTCTACAAATGGTAGGCGGCTTTCACAACTTTCTTCAAGATCTAAAGCGCAAGCTCTCAGCATATCTTCGAGTGTCTGGATAGTTCTTTCCGATTGTCCATCAGTCTGTGGGTGGTATGCGGTGCTGAATTTCAATTCAGTCTCCAAGGCTCGTTGTAGACTTCCCCAAAACTTGGAGGCAAAACGGGGGTCTCTATCGGACACTATCGAGACTGGTACACCGTGTAGTCTGACTATCTCTGCTATGTATAGTTGGGCGAGCCTGTCCAACGTATACATCATTCTAACAGGGATAAAGTGGGCAGTCTTCGTAAGTCTATCTACGATAACCCAGATGACATCGTAATTCTTCACCGTTTTCGGAAGTTCGGTGACAAAATTCATAGTGATGTCCTCCCATTTCCACTCTGGCATCTCCAGATGGTGTAACAACCCTGAAGGTCGTTGATGATCTGCTTTAACCCGTGGCAGGTTAAACATCTTTTGACGAATTGAGCTATCGTCTCTTCATACCCCTCCACCAAAAGTTCTCTTTCAGTCCCCGATACATCTTCGTCTCTCCGGGGTGAACGGTGTAAGGAGTGTTATGTGCCTCTTTCAGGATTTTGTTCCTCATTCCTTCATCCTTAGGCACACAGATTCTGTTATCGAACATTAGAGCTCCATCAGTGCTCAATATGAACCTCTGAATGGTTCCTCCTTCAGCGCGCTTACATATTTCTCTCAAGAATTTATCGTTATGTTGTGCTCTTAGGATCCTTTCTCGTAAGGTTGGTTGTAGGATAAACGCTTAAACCATGGAATCTGCACAACACTGTGTGGAAAATTCTAGGTTTAACCGAGAGAGTTTCTCCTATTAGTGGTAACTGTGTGGTCAGAACGACGCTTAGTCTCGTATCTTCATTTCTACTCAAAGCGTCTGCCACTACGTTTGCCTTTCTAGGGTGATAGTGGATAGTGCAATCGTAGTCTTTTACCAATTCGAGTTATCTTCTCTGACGCATGTTCAATTCCTTCTGCGTGAAGAAGTATTTTAGGCTCTTATGGTCAGTGTAGATCTCACACTTTCCCCCATACAAGTAGTGTCTCCAAATCTTCAATGCGTGAACCACTGCAGCCAGTTCTAAGTCGTGTATTGGGTAGTTCTGTTCGTGGTCCTTAAGTTATCGGGATGCATAAGCCACAACTTTCTTATTTTGTATCAAAACACAACCCAAGCCTGACAATGAAGTGTCTGTGTAAATGACGAATCCTTCTGATCCGTCTGGGATGGTTAACACAGACGACGTGGTTTGTCTCTTCTTTAGCTCTTGGAAGCTTTCCTCACAAGTCGAATCCTGAACAAACTTCTCAGCCTTCTTGGTCAGTTTCGTCAGTGCTTTCGCAATGCTGGAAAAGTCTTGTATGAACCTTCGGTAGTATCCTGCTAACTCAAGAAAGCTTCAAATTTCATTGACGTTAATAGGCGCCTTCCAGTTCATGATGGCTTCTACCTTTGCTGGGTCCACTTCAATCCCTTTTGCGGAGATTATATGTTCTAAGAACATAACTCGGTAGATCTAAAATTTGCACTTGCTGAATTTGGCATACAACTTCTCTCGTCTCATTGTTTCTAAGACTGCCTTGAGATGTTCTTCGTGTTGTTCTTTGTTCTTAGAGTACACAAGTATGTCGTCGACGAAGATGATGACGAATTGGTCCAGGTACGGATGAAACACTCTATTCATCAGATCTATGAAAATTTCTGGAGCGTTTGTTAATCCGAATGGCATCACGCTGAATTCGTAATGTCCATACTGAGTTCGGAAAGTAATTTTTGGGATATCCTTGCTCTTGACCTTTAGCTGGTGGTAACCAGACCTCAAATCGATCTTTGAGAATATGGTAGCATTCTTCAACTGGTCGAATAAGTCTTCTATCCTTGGAAGAGGATATTTGTTCTTGATAGTCAGTTGATTGAGACCTCGGTAGTCTATGCACATACGGAAAGTTTCATCTTTCTTCTTCACGAATAACACAGGTGCTCTCCATGGTGATGCACTAGGCCTGATGAACTTCATTTCAAGTAGGCCTTGCAATTGTTCCTTCAGTTCTTCTAATTCCTTTGGCGCCATTCGATAGGGTGCTTTAGATACTGGTGCTGACCCAGGTATCAAGTCGATGGGGAACTCTATCTGACGATTCGGTGGTCACCCGATTAATTCCTCGGGAAGCACGTCAAGATATTCATCCATGATTGACACCTTGATGTGCAACTTGTCATCTTCCTCTCCTGCTGAGATGACTCAGGTTCAGCCTGAGAATGTGAGTCCTGTCCTATGGGATCCATTAGTATTGGGATAGGGTTAGCATGAGGTCGTCCACGTCTACGGCACGGTGTTATCCTAGTGGTGGTTCTGAATATAAAAGAATAATATTGCTAAGTTCATATAGGTATGGAAAAATTACAAAAATAGAATCGAATTACGTAATTAACACAGCGCTAGTACTGAGATACATGTGAGTATGTAGTTCACCGCAACGCATTGCGGCCGTCAATGGTACAGTGATCACATTCGCACCGTATAATAGAAACCAGTGACATGTCCAAAACAGTAATTAGATAAAATATAACAGTTAATATAGAGCAAGTAGCACGCATTGCCAAGTAGCAATTTCACAATATATATATAAAGGTCTCAGGTCCTATGAGGTTAGTCTTCTTACTTCTTATCCCAAAAGAAACTAAGGCTTCCAGACGTAAAGTTAACGCATCACATCTTCTCTTTATTACGGATTGCGAGTGACAAAAGGAGTCGGGGTTAAGACTATGTTGTTATGGCCCAAGTAAAATAATCATACTTCTGACTACTACTATATGTCAGGAAAGGGTGGCACACCTATATTGTATGCATTTGTGTCTACATTAAAAGGATAACTGTTTAAAAGGTTTTGATCATTCTGACTGATCGGTACTATCACACGAAAATCTCCATCATTGACTTCTACCAGGCATGTCTCCAAGTGGATGTGGGGACCTCGAACTGGATCTTCTATTCTTATCCATTCGAGTAGTCTTACAACGATAAGACGAAGAATAACTCAGTAATCCTTCTGGCAAAACGAATCACGACTGTCAAATCTGTCTTCGTCATTGGGTATAGGAGTGCATCTTGCTTTTGAATGCAGTCTCGTGAACAGGGTTATAAACACACTGATAACTTCTAAAGTTTAGCTAAGTGTTTTCCAACTATCAGGATATAACTATTTTAGATGGATTCTTATATGGAAAGGGGAAATCCTAGTCAAAATTTTAGTTATGCAGAAACATAATTTAAACAATTAAAGCACAAAATTTAAAAAAATTAAAGCATATAATTCAAATAATCATATAACATTATTTATGAAATTTATAAACTTACACAAATATATTTATTTCTAACATTCACTAATTATCCATATTTCAATAGTAATATAAACAATATTTATGGTTCTTTCTACACCTCGTAGGAGTTGTTTAGAGTTCTCGATCTTTTGATTGGAGTTTTGTTATGACAGTCAACTTATCGCAATGACATAAACTTTTAGGCAATTTTAAATAAAATAAGAACATACCTTCGAGGAGCTTCTGACGGTAATAGGAGACACATTTCCCCTCAAGTGATTTAATTAGTGATCTATATTTAAATGGTAAGAAAATTTTAATTAAAGAAAAAGAATTTTGTTTTGATGAAAACAATGATTTGGGTTTTGGTCCGAAAGTTTGAACCTAAGCTCTGATACCACCTGTAACGCCCCAAATCCGAAAGACATAAATATCTCAGATTCGAGGTGCCACTTGTGACTAAAATCCGAACTATAAAATTTTTGATATAAAAAGGGATGATAAAATGAGAAATGAGTTTTATGCAGCGGAAGAAATGAGTGTAATATTTAAATAAGTATCTCAGACATATATATATATATATATATATATATGAATATAAAGCTTAGTATTTAACAGTAATATTTTACTTAAGTAGGGAACTCTGTGTCATCTCTATTACTGTCCTTGTTCCACGAAATCATAATCTGCAAGGGTTGTAAAAAGAGGGGGGCGTGAGATTTGAATTCTCACGTATGGGTGATTTGCAACGTCATGGGATTGGTAAATCCGAAGTATATTAAGTTATACTCATTGAGAAAGTATATAATTTATTTAAGCAGTTGACATATAAATATGAATAACATATATCACAGAAGTAACAAGTTCACGTAATAATTATTTGGGCATAACAGGTTTCACATTCACATAATTGATATATCACAAGTTGATTCACATTAAGGGGCAAAGCCCAAATCCATTTTCAAGTATCGGCACAATCTGCCAAAATCACTTTCCACATATTGTAAATCTCTTCCAAACCATTTTCGTACGACCATACTCGACTTGTTCCACTTCCAAAACCTTACTCCTTCCAACCACTGACAAAAATAGAATAACGCAAACCATCAATGGCCTTATTCCCAGTGCGCAACATAGGCGTCTGACCCGGGGATCAGATCTGTTTGAATCAACAACCTTGATTCTGGGGGCGTCCTCGATAGCTCCCCGGAGGTTGGATTTAATACCCGTACCACAACTCCGTACTTACTGACATTCCGTCCTTTTATAAAACTGACATTTAAAAACATGGAGGGAAAAATTCCTCGATTTGCAATCAAATTGATTCATGCTCATATACGCCCTTAGTCATGCAACAGTGATTGATTTGAATAAAACAACAGATATTTCGTATCATATATAAGTATATCACATAATTCAAACAGTTATATAATAGGGATACATTTATGTTGGATTAGTTGTTTTAGATTTAATTGGTCGAGTTCAGAGTATACCAGCACAACGTATTATAAGCAGATCGATCAACAGATCATCACCCACCTGTTTGCTCCGGGTCCCGTGAACGATGTTCAAACAGATGGTCGGATCCTTCGTGCGTATTCCAACTAGCACTGAATCCTAATATGAAATCATTTGATTAAAAGTTGATCCTTGAAATATTTAGGAAAACTTGAGAGTTTTTGCGCTATGCGAGACGAGTGGTCGATGTCTTATAAACTTTTAAAAGGACTTACTTAAAGGTCACACCCTATATTGATAAATACGCCCCCTTTTTAAGAGGGGGTGTAATGTGGGGTGTACTTACTAATCTCCTTGTAGTAATGCTATTTTGACTTTTATAAAACCATCTTGGGTTTTTCTACGGACAGGAAGCCTTTCGCCCTTCCTGACGTCAGTAAACCTATAAGAATTTGACACATCATATAATATCGATCTAGCTTCGCCCAGAGAAAAATAATTATTTTTTATTAAAAAAATTATAAATTTACAAAAATATCCTTATGGTTATTTTTAATTTAAAAAAAATTATTTTATCCTCATATCTTATTTATAATTATTAAAAATATAATTAGAATTTTTAAGAATCACTTAAATTTTGAAATCAAATAAAACACAATTTCCATTCTAATTGTTCCTCCCAGATTAGTTTCGACCCTTTGTCTCTTCTTTTTCTTCCCTTTCTCTTCTTCCCAGATTAATATTATTCTTTCTAAAATCTATATTTTATTTTAAAAGAATCTTGAATATTAATTATATTTTTATAAATAAAAACCTCTTTATTAATCTTTTTAATTAAACTTTGACTTGAAGAAGTTTGTATTATAAAACTAAAATAATATATAAATATATTTTCATTTTTCAATACTTTCAAAGTTTTTTTTTAGTGACACTTTTAAAAATAAAAGGATTATATAATTTTTTGAAAATACTATTTTCATTTGTTTACTAACTTGGATATAAAAACTTATCTTTTTCTCTCCTTTTTCCAACTCAAAGAATATGACAATTTTGGTAACTAAAAAAATACTACTTTTAAAATCTAATGGTATTAGTCTATTTCCCAAGAAAACAAGAATAAAATTTTAAAGAGAATAATGTTTTTCTTATTCGAACCGGGATTAGGCGAACCAAGCTAATTCAACGGATAAACCAAGGATACTAATTCAAATATTTTCAATACTACTTAACAGTCCATTCAACAATACTAATCAATAAAACCAACAATACTAAACACCTAAACCCACAATACTAAACAACTAAAACAGTAATACAAAACAGTTGATTCAATAATACCAAACTATCCATCAGCAATACTTACCCAAAATATTTCTAACAGTATTCCACAACACAAAATATCAAGGTCCGTCTACAACTAGACAACTAATTCGATTCTAACAGTATGAAGAATTAACAATATATCAAAGTTCATCTACAATTCTAAGAGTCTCAAATCTAAAGACAATTCCTCCAACTTACAAGGTCTCAATATAAAAAAAAACAATTTAATTCTTATCCCAACTTCAACGAGAAAGAGAGAAGAATGTTAGCAACCTTACGAGTTCCAAATCGGGCAGCCTAACGGCATAGTCCGAAGACTAGTCGGGTAAATTCGAGCAGCGGTTCGTCGGGGCTGCATCGGAAAATCAGAAAACGAGGAGGATGAAAGATCATGAGTCTTTGAATTAGTTAATCGGAATGTATTAAAGAATCTGATAATTAAACGAAAAGGAAAACGAGACTCACTTAAAATAAAACGAACAGAGGACAGATGGCTTTGGCCGCTGGGCGAAGAGCGGCGGCGAAGGGAGGGCGTCGCACGGCGGCGCGGCTTCGCTGATCGGAAAAGAGAGAGCCGGCGTTTGAGAGGCGCGACGGTTGCAGCTCCGTCGCGGCGGCTGGAGGCGGCCCTGCTCGGACTAGAGCGAGGTGGAACGGCGGTCGACGACCGGAAAAAAAAAGAAGATGCGTCGCGGCCGATTGGTGGAGGCGGCGTCTGGCGAACGAGCGGCGGCCTGGAAGGCGACGGCGGAGGAGGGCGCAACAGCTAGGGGCGGAGGCACGAGGAGTGAGCGGCGGCGGAGGGCAGCGTCGCACGACGGCGTTCGCGAAGGGGAAAGGGGGCGACGACGGCCGTCAATCGGCAAGGAGGAGCGGAGATGGCCTTGCGTCTGTGCTCGGCCGACGAGAGAGAAGGGTGAAGGGAGAGTGATTTTCGTGATTTGAGGAGAGAGAGACGAGTGAAATTTGGGAAATTTGGGAAAAAGTTGTACGCGGCTTTGCTGCTAAAGGAGAGAGGAAGATATTTTCTTCAAAAATTAATTTCTTAATTAGTTATTTTAAAAGGAAAGAAATTAATATATGGCTGGGAATTTTTTACTATTTAATTAATTAATTTAATTTAAATTACAAGAAGGAATAATCTTGTGGTTGAGATTCATCCTTTTAATTCTAGATATTTTCGTTCCCAATTGATACGATTTAGGGATTATTTGGTTCACGAGTTTAATTCCGATTCGATAATTAATACAGTTTATAATTCGATTAATATTTAATTGCATTTGAATTATTCTCGATAAATTATACGGATCGAAATTCTAATTTTAAACCCTTGAATATTTAATTTCACGTAGTCCTTTATTCGTTTGAAAGATTCGATTCCTTTCTTCGAATTTAGGAATTTATAAAAGTGTATATATTTAAATTACACAGTAGCACTCAAAAATAATAAAATTAAAAGAAACAAAGATAATAATATAAAATAAGGGTTCTAGGAATATAAAAGGTATAAAACGGGACGGGGTGTTACAATACATAATCAGTCTATTATACTATCAATTACTTATAAATATAATATATACTAAATAATAAATATACTACATAAATAAAATTTATTACGTATAGATACATTATAGATTATGTATATTATTATTACATATCACGTATATATATATATCACATATTTTATTTATATAAATACATAAATATATAAATAAATATACTATATAAATAAAACTGATTACGTATAAATACATTATAGATATTATGTACATATCAAGTATCTATATATATACCACGTATTTATATTTATATATGTACCAAATAAATATATAGACTTGCTTTAATATCTTAATATATTATAAAGACAAAGTTTTGGAATCCTATGTGGCAAGCTCTCAAGCCTCTATTTTAAAAATATTCTCCTCTCATTCACCCAATTCATTGACTTTTAAAACTATTTTCAGCCATTGAATCTTAATATCTAATCTAATCTTGACCATTGATTTTTTCACATTTCCTCTATATATACCATGTATCTCACACAACCAAAAATCAATTACAATAATTTCTCCACATCCTATTCCAATTCTTCTTCTCCTTCTTTTCAATTTTGCTATGAAGTTTTATATTATATTTTTTTCATCTAAATCTTCATGTTTTTCTTTTCTTGCAGGATGTTCATCCCAATATATTCAATCTTAATATTTCTTTTTTTTGCAGGATCTTCATCTTAAGGTATTTACTTTTGTTTTATTATTTTATAGATTTGGTGTATGAATTTAATCTTCATATTTTGTCTAATCTCTTCTACCAATGATCATTTCCTTAAACTCACTTTTTTTTGGTGATTTGGAGGAATACAAATTTCTACGTGTCTAAAGGTATTTACTCTATTTACTAATTATTTGATTTTTATTTTTTTATTAATTATTGTTTAATTTTATTTTATTCGTATAAAAATGATTATTGTGTGATTTTTTTTAATTATATATTTAGGATTGAACATCAACAATGAAGATGAAGTGAATGATCAATTTTTCATATGAAGACGAAGTGGAAGATCAATTTTATTGTGAAGATGAAGAATCATTGATTATATGTTAAAAATTAGATTTTTTTAACATTATAATGTATTAATTACTATTCAATGTATTATTTAAAATTCTATAAATAATATTCTTTATGAGAAGTTATAATTTTTATTTTTATTTAATTCTATAATGATGAAGAATCGTTCAAATTTGGATGATGATGAATATATCTTTCGAAATATATTATGTAATTCGAAAATATTAATTATACGAATATTCAAATAATACCTAATATTTTATGTAATAATTATACGAATATATATTAGGAATAATTAAATATACGAATATTCAAATATTTTAATTAATTATACGAATATTTTAAAATATACGAATATATATTGGAATAATTAATTATATATACGAATATTCAAATATTGTAGGAATATATATTAGACTCTTTATAAAATATTAATTATTCGGATATTTAACAAATATGGATGATGGATATATTTTATATATTATTTAAAAAAATTAGATTTGAAATAATTATATTAAGAACAATATATAAATTTATAATAATTATAAACTTTACTTATTTAATCAATTTTAAATTTCAATTTGAATATATTAGGAAAAGTTGACTAATTTTGAATGATAATTTAGTAAGATAATTTATGAAGTAATTTTATATTATCCTACATTCCTAAATCCTAAATTTTTGGTTAGTGGTATCTTTAAAAACAAAATAAGTAAATAATGTATTCTTCAAACTAATATTTTTCAACTATTTTTGGATGGTGGATATCTTTTTTAAAAAAATCGATCATGATTCATTAATAATAAATAATTTTTTGTGTATGAATTTGAATGTTATATGTACAACCAAAATATGCATTTGATAAATTCAACTGAGTAACAATTCTAATTGTTTTTTAAATTAAAAAATAATTTAATGTCTTCAATATTTTTAGGGAAATTTGATCTTTTTAAAACATGTGATTTAACTATAAATTCATACATCAATCAATATATAAATTTAAACTAATTATATACTTTACTTATTTACATCAATTTTAAATTTATTGATAAAAGATTAATTATATTAGAAAAAATTGACTAATATAATATGATGATATAGTCCCTAATTTCGAAATTACATTCCAAAATATTAAATTTCAAAATACTACGTCATGTGATCTTTTATATATTAAAATAATAATATTTTCACAAAGATTCTCAACTTACAATATACATTCATCTAATTAAAAAAAAAAAAAAAAGGTCGAATCTCTTTATATCACTATGCAACATTATTTATAAGCTATGAAATCCAATTGAAAGGAAAAAATTATGACATCTATGAAATCTATATTTAATTATTCATAAAAACTAGGGTGCACCCCCGCGAATTTCGCGGTCTGAAACTTTTTACTGTTTTAAATTGTATTTTGCAGTTAGAATTTTATTAAAAAAAATGTGTATTACAATCTGTTATTCATAGTAAAATATTACATGGTGGCAATATTTTTGTAGCATCATATGATATCTCAGTGACAATATCTTTTCCAAAATATTTTAATTCCCTCCTACAAATTTCACATCTATCAATATTTTACAAAAATAAATTCCAAAAATATCTTAGAAAAGAAATCGTTCAACTGAGAAAAAAGATTTGCTTGCATTAATTTAATATTTAAAATAATATTTTATATTATACGTAAATATTTTGTTTCCATTGATTAAAATATATTCATAATTATTGTATTTTAGAGTAAGACATTTTTTAAAGTTTTAATACTTAAATTCACTCCACATATTTTTAAAGTTCTTTTTGGCCAACACTATAAGTTTTTAACCATGAAATTTATTCCACATATTTTTTTAGAAATATACATTATTTATATAATAGTCTTTTACTTATTTATCATATGCAATACTATTTTAATATTTTCATGTTAAAACATTATAAAAGAGAAATTGAAATCCTAGTCTAGAAAAGAACATATGTATTTTACATTTTAATGGTTTATTTTGACGGTAAGATTTTATCCGAAAATAAACTTTTGTATTAAAATCTATTATTGAAGGCAAGATATTATATTTGGTGACATTTTTTTATTTTTATTTTTTTGTATCATACACTATTTCGGTGACAATATCTTTTCTTAAATATTTCAATTTTCTCCTACAAATTTCACATCTATCATACTTTGCAAAAATAACTTCCAAAAATATCTAAGCAAAGAAATCGTTCAACTGTGAAAAAAGATATGTTTGCATTAGTATAATAATTAAAATTATATTTCATGTATTACATAAAAAAAATTATTGAAGGCAAGATATTATATTTTGTGACATTAATTTTTTTGGTATCATACACTATTTCGGTAACAATATATTTTCTGAAATATTTCAACTTTGTTCAACCGTGAAAAAAAACTTACTTTCATTAATATAATATTTAAAATATTATTTCATATTATGCGTATATATTTTATTTTCATTAGTAAATCAATTTTTTTTTTTGCCATCACTATCATTACTAATTCATAAAAAAAATTATTCCACATATTTTAAGAAAAAACATATACATTAATTATATAAGATTTAACAATCTTTTACTTATTTATCAATTACAATACTCTTTTAATATTTGTATGTTAAAAAATATTAAAAAAATATCAAAATCCTAGTCCATAAAAGAATATCTATATTTTGCAATTTAATAATCTATTTTGGCTGTATAATTTTATCCAAAAATAAAATTTTCTATTACAATCTATTATTGAAGGAAATATATTTTATTTGGTTGCAATATTTTTTTAGTATCATACGCTATTTCGGTGAAAATATCTTTTCTAAAATATTTTGAATTCTCTCCTACAAATTTCACATATATCAATATGTTGCAAAAAATAAATCCTAAAAACAAAACATCCAACAATGAAAAAAAGAATTGCTTGCATTAATTTATTGTTTAAAAGAATATTTCATATTATACATAAATATTTTGTTTACATTGATTGAATTTTATTCAGATTTGTAGTATACTATAAAGAATAACAACTCTAAATTTTACAAATAATTAATTACTAAAAAAACTAAAAAAAAAATCTTCATCCGTCGATTTCCAAATTATCTCAATAAACAGGGGTTGTGAGACCCTTTTTGTTACAATGATGCTCCGGGGTTGGATCGTCATACCAAGTATTTATTCATATTTATGCAAGAAAAAAAATTACGGTTCAATTAGATTAAAATAAAATTGATTTCTTACCCAATGTGGTGGTTTGCGGTATTCCGATGCGGTTTAAGGCCGCGGTGGTCCGAGGAAAAAAAATCCATGTGGAGGCGGCGGTTCGTGAATAACCTGAGAGAAGAGAGACGACAACGTGAGAGAAGAAGAGAAGAGAGAAAAACAATATTATACATATAAAGAAAAATCAAACAATGAATGAGAAAATAAAGAGAAGTGAAGATGATTAGGGTTGTAAATCATAATGAAAACTAAACTGAGATTTGACATTTATAGAAAATGCAAAATGAAATGTACGGTTGAGATTAAAAGTATAAAATATATGGTGTAGACTAAGTTTTAATATGATTTAAAATATACCTAAAATAACTTTTAAGGAGAATGCATGATTTTGAAATAAATGATTTGAGAGGTGCCACATCATTTTAAGAGAAATATGGTGCTGACACATCATCTTGGAGAGGTTTAGAAATATAGTATAATAAGATAGAGTGTATTTAGACAAATTATAAGTTGAGATTGATTAAAACACATGTTTTATAAAGAGTCAAATTTACCTAATATTTTATGTAATTCAAAAATATATGACTTAAATCATACTATAAAAAAGTAGTCAACTTTTCCTAATATAATTAGTCTATATTTATATATTCATAAAAATGGGATGTATTTAGATAATATATAAATTAAGATTAATTAAAATACATGTTTTATAAAAGAGTCAAATTTACCTAATATAAGTAATCTATATTCAATGATACAAAAATAATAGCATAAAATTAAATTTAAAATTAATATAAATAAACAAAGTATATAATTAAGATAAATTTATATATTGATTGATGTATGAATTTACAATATTAAATTACATATTTTGAAAAGAGTCATTTTTTCCTTTAAAAAAAACTAAGAGCAACAATATTAACATATTTAATAAATATTCGAATTTAAAAAAAAATCAGAATTTTACATAGTAGAAAGTATTCAACTATTAAAAATATAAAAAATATAAATTATTTTCGAAATGATTCATCATATTAAAATTTATTCTCCAAGGTTCGATTCTTATGTTTTATCTATAAAGAATGATTAAGAAAGTTTTCATCATATTAAAAAAATAGTCAAGAATTTACATTATTATCGATTTAAAAAAAAACAGATTTTTTAATCAATTGAAAATATCAAAGGTATATTTTGATGTATCTACAACATTCAAATTAAATTATAATCAACATAAATATTATTATTTATAGAAATATAAATAAACATAAAAAATATTATTTAAAGAATTATAATAATATACATTGAAATAATCATTAGTAAAAGAGATTAAGCAAAAGATGCGGATTAAATTAATACAATTAAATGATCAAAAACATAAAATAAAATATAAATACCTTGACAATTATAGATTCATATCCTGCAAAAAAGAAATACGGATTCACACGAAAGATGAATTGATAAAATTTACAATACCTTGAGATGTATAGATTCTTATCCTACAAAAGAAAAATATAAACAATATATTGAGATGTATAGATTCACCAAAAAAAATAGAAGATTTAGACGAAATGAGAATCAATAAAGGAAAAAAATTCTCGCATTGTGATGAGTCTGATTCTTACTATATATTTTATATTTTGTATTATTTTAGTTGAACAAATTATAAAATATAATAATTATAATTAATTTTTTTAATCAATTCAATTATTTTATTTGTACCTGAGGAGATTGAAGGATAAACTGAATGATAGTATTGTTGGTGAACTTAAGAGGATGGTGGATACTTTCAATCCATTTGCAATGCAATTTCGCAAGGAAAAGTATTATGTCTGGAGGTGAGCCAAATTTGTGATTAAATTTTCTTGAAAGAAGGAGTTCAGTTGGAAGAGTTTATAACCTTCCTACTGCTTCTGAAGTTGTAGCTCTTATTCCAGGGGACATGATGCAGCTATGAAAAAAAGAGATGTGATACTAAAAGACCTGTAGCGGTGAATTGTAAAGAATAAGTGAATTACATCCATCTTATGTTCCATTACAATATCATTTATTGTTCTTGTATGACGAGGATGTTTATAGGATTGATGTGGTTCATAATGATGCTGGTTTTACAACAAGAAAAAAAATCAGACTAACAATGCGAGAATTCTTTTCGTTTAGGATACACGAGCATAATAATGAAACAAACTTTATTCCTATCTAAGAGACTTTTCCAGCAATTTTTGGTGGATTCATATACTATTATTGAGTCGGAAAGGTTGTTATTTATAAAATTTAATCAAGTTAAATTGAGGTCTAACAGAGTGAATGATATGAAAATTGCAGTTGATAGAGGTGATGTGGATCCATCTTCTACGGGTAAAAGAATAATGCTTGCATCCTTCACAGACAGACCTAGGTATATGATTCAAAATTTTCAAGATGTCATGACACTTTGCAAGTGTTTTTCTTACCCAGATTTATTTATCACAATTACTTGCAATCTAAAATGGCCCCAGATTACAAGATTCTTAAATTAGAAAGGTCTTGAATCTGTTGATAGGCCATATATTCTCTACAGAATGTTTAAGATGAAACTTGATCGTATTGTGAAGGAGTTTAAGGAACTTCAAATATTTGAAAAAATTGATGCATGTAAGTTTATCTTTTTATATTTATTAAATTTTTAGCTCCATAATATTTATCTTTCATGAATAAAATAACTTTATATTTCTATTTAATTATTTTAGTATATAACTTGATTCAAATATTTTCAATCTGTAGTGTTATACTCAGTGAAATTTCAGAAAAGAGGATTTTTACATGCTCAAATTCTTTTGTTTCTAAACCATGAAAACAAAATTTCAAATCCGAAGGATGTTGACCGTATCATATCTGTAGAAATACTAGATAAAGATGATGATGTATTTTGTATGATTTGGTAAGTGACTACATGATTCACTAACCCTGTGGATTGGTGAAAATAAATTCTCCTTGCATGGTCAACAACATTTGCTCAAAGAATTTCCTCAAAGAATTATAATGAGTTTACATATGTTGATGACGAAGGTTTCCTACTGTATAGAAGAAGAAGTACAGGGGTCACTGTTGATAAAGGAATTGTTCATTTGGATAACCATTTTGTAGTTCTTTAAAGTCCAATATTGTTGCGAAGGTATCAAGGTAATATAAATGTTGAGTGGTGCAATAGGTATAAATTCATCAAGTATTTGTTCAAGTATATCAATAAAGGAGTCGATGGGTTATAGCTAATGTGGAGAAGAAAGGGGCCACTAAAGATGAATAAAAATCAAAAGGCGAAGTGGAAAATTTCGTAAACTGCAGATACATATTTCCGTGTGAAGCAGTTTGGAGAACTCTTCAGTTCGATATACATTATAGGTATCCAGCGGTTATGAGATTGGATTTCAATCTTCCTAATCAACAGAGAGTTATTTTTCGAGATGAAGATTATATTGATGATGTACTCGAAAGACCATCTTCAGGTAAATCAATGTTCTTGGCGTGGATGGATAAAAATAAAACTGATGATGAGGATGCAAAGAAGCTGACTTATCTGGAATTTCTAAAGATGTATGTTTGGGGTAGAAAATAATATCAGTGGGAAAAGAGAAAGTACAATAGATTTTCTCTGGGAAGACTATACAATGTTCTATTGGGGGCTGGTGAAGAGTATTATTTGTATCTTTTATTGTCTTATAGTAACGAATCAACATCTTTTGAGATGATACGAACCATTGGTGATATTGTGTATGTTACCTTTAAGGATGCTTGCTATTCAATGAGATTGCTGGATGATGATCTTGAGTACATTGATGGGATAACAGAGGCAAGTTATTGGACAAGCGCTCATCACATGAGGAACTTATTCATTATTCTTCTCATGTCATCTTCAATGAACTCTCCAGAAACCGTGTTCGAAAAGACGTGGGAGTGTATGCCAGATGATATACTCTATAAAAAAAGATGAACATTGAATATTACAGGTATAACATCTTTAAAAAAAATTAATTGATTTAGATTGTAAAAATAATTTACAATTATATTTTTTTGTAATTTTTTTTTTTAGATTTATAGCTTAATAGTGAAAAGTTGAACAAGTTGGCTTTAATTAAAATTGATAAGCTACTGCAGATGAATGGATCCACTTTGAGTAGATTTACATCAATGTCAGTACTAGATTTTGAGTTTGAGAAAGATGTAGTAAATAACAAGAATTGAATTACGATCGGCCTGAACAAAGAGAAGAATATGACAAGTTAAGTTCAACTCTAACTCAAGAACAAAAATTTGTGGTTAGTGAAATACTTGAAGTTGTTTGGTTGCAAAAAGGAAGAGTCTTCTTTTTATACGGATATGGTGGAACTGGAAAGACATTCATTTGGAGAACGATCTCCGCAGCAATACGTTCGGAAGACAATATAGTTCTTAATGTTGCATCAAGTGGAATAACATCACTCTTCTGTCCGACGGACGTACTGCTCATTCAAGATTTGTTATACCGCTTAATATTGATGAAACCTTCACGTGTAACATAAAGCTGGGGACACATTTGTCCTAACTATTATTGAAGACAAAGTTTATTATATGAGATGAGACACCAACGATTAACAGATTTAGCTTTGGATTGAAACTTGAGGGATATTGTTAGATCTCTAGATGGAACCATGAGTGATATGTCTTTTGGTGGTAAAATCATTGTGCTTGGAAGAGATTTCAGAAAGAGACTCCATGTTATACCCAAAGGAAGTCGAGAGGATATTGTGCACTCAACTATCAATGCTTCATATTTGTGAGATCATTGCAAGGTATTTTATGCATCTTTTATTAAATGATAATATTTTTTTTAAAAATTATTATTGAAAAACTAAATACATCTTATTTGTTTTCAATATTAAGAATTTAAGATTGACGAAGAACATGAGATTACAACGTTCTGATCTCAATACGTCCTCAAATGATGATGATATTTTTAACTTCTCAAGGTGGAATTTGAAAGTTGGTGATGAGAAAATTAGAAATAGGCAAGATGATGTCACTGAGATTGAGATTGAGATTCTGAAAGATAATTAAATTTGTGATGTTGTTGCTCCAATTGCATCTATAATAAATAATATTTATCCATCTTTGATTGATAATTTAAGGACACATAAATACTTTGAGGATAAAGCAATACTTGCACCTACTCATTGAGATATGGAGTTTATAAATGATAAGTTTTTATCTGATTTCGGGTGATACTAAAGTATACTTAAGCTCAGACAGTATTTGTGTCTCTAAATTTCGAGAAGGAGGTAATGGACAGATGGTTATAGTTGAATTTTTAAATTCTGTTAGGTGTTCTGGAATGTCAAATCACCATCTGATCTTGAAAGAATGAGTGTCTATAGTGTTACTAAGAAGTATTGATCACAAATCCAATTTGTGCAATGGAACAAGATTGATCGTCACAAAACTTGATAACCACATTCTCTATACTGAAATAATATCTGGAAGGAATATTGGAAATAAAGTCTTCATTTCAAGAATTACATTGACAAATTTTGATCCTACAATGCCAGTATATTTTACAAGGTGACAATTTCCAATTCAACTGTGTTTTGTCATGAAAATAAATAAAAGTCAAGGGCAATCGATTTCTACTGTTGGATTGTATCTTCCCAAGCCTGTTTTCACTCATGGTCAACTCTATGTTGCAGTATCCGGAGTTAGTTCGAGTAGAAGATTGAAAATTTTGTTACTTGATTCTAAAGGAAATCCTTCCAAATACACCACAAATGTTGTTTATAGATAGATTTTCCGCAGTTTGTAAGCATTATTTTCTAAACATTTGATCAATAATAGATTTCATGAATTTATAGTTTATTGTCATTGAAATAGAATTATTTATTATTAGCTAACATTTTGAAAAATACAATAAAAATATTGAATAATTAAAATAATAATAGTAACCACATTTATAATACTTAAAATAAATTAATTAATAACTTTACCATAAATTTTACATACAGTTCCGCGATAATCGCGGGTTTAGCACTAGTTTAATATATTTAGATGCAGATATTATTATAACCTTTTATCAAATTGATATTATGTATATTAAATAATACACTACATAAATATATTATTATGTTTCACGTGGAATTAGGTACTCTATATAATATTTTTTGTAATCAATTATTTGTCAATATTTATAATAAAATATATTTACCAAAGATTTAAAAAGATATAAACTAATATTACTAAATTTAGCAATAATTTTGGCGGAAAAATTTAATGATTTCCAAATGTAGGCCGGTTAGCGTTTTTAGATATATATATATATATATATATATATATATATATTCGTCATGCACTAATTATATCCATCAATGTATGTATAAGGTTGAAAGTCATTGCATTTAATTAATATACATTATACTCCCTCCCTCCCAGGAATATGTTCACACTACCTTTATTCTCGCGTTTTAGCGGGTGAGTTGTTTATTAGTATTTAAAATTATAAAGTAACTTTTAAGATATGGTTTGATAGATCTATCTCTACTCTATTATAAAGTGACTTAAAAATTACTTTATCATTTTATATACTAATAAAAAACACGTTCGCTAAAACACGAGAAAATAGTAACTGTGAACAAATTCCTGGGACGGAGGGAGTACACCATATTCATCAACGAAGGAAAATCTATATACATAGAATAAAAATTGTTAAAAATCATACAAGAGAATGTTTTCATATTTAAAAGGTGTTCCAAAATCAACAATGACGCATCAAATTCGTAAAACGTGGAGTGAGTACAAAAGATGTCATTGCACACGTACAAAAAAAGATTTAGTATCGTAATTTGATGAAAAATATAATTTGAAAGATAAGATAGTCAATTTACAATTACTAATACACTCAACAATAAATTCTTATTTATTAAATTGTGCTAGTTATTTTTGTAATTTGAAAGAATTATTAATTAATTTATGATATTGATGGGACCACTAATTAATATTGTTCTTTTTTTTTTAATTATTTTTTTTATTGGTAAAATTTTGAAGTAGCCTAAATTGAAATCGGATAAAATTATTGTTTTAGAGGGTTTATTAATTTATGGAGGTTTTAGAGGCAACTAGATGCATGATGCCCATGTAACGCAATAGATAAGTAGCAAACCAACTACTAATATTTAGTCTGTCAAAAGTTTTGTACATTTACTTTAATCTTTACTTGACGCACGTATCTTTCACTTTGATATATAACTAACTAATAACATGAATCAACAGCTAGCAGAAACTACCACTACAAAAAAAACACTGTTTTGCGACGGAATTAGCGACGGAAAATCCGTCGCAAACAGTGTTTTGCGACGGTATCTGCGACGGACACGTATCCGTCCCTAAAACAGCCGTAGCTAATTTTTGCGACAGATTTCGCCTTCCGTCGCAAATTAACGAAGGACAAATCCGTCGCAAAATCGGCGGGTCAGACCCGGCCGGGTCACACAGAATTTGCGACGGACAGTATTCCGTCGCAAATATTTCGGGTCAGACCCGTTCGGGTCAACAACATTTGCGACGGCCACATTCCGTCGCAAATGTTTATATATATATTTTTTATTTTTTTCTGTTATAATTTGCGACGGGTTGTTTTCCGTCGCAAAATTCAATATTTGCGACGGAATTTGGCCGTCGCAAATTACCGAGTCTATACAAAAAAAAAGTGGCTCGCGTGGTTCGAGCCCGGGCACCCGAGGCGGCCGGGGCGGGCGCGGACCACTGGGCCAACCGGCCCATCTCTTTTTATATGCGGCCCACCTTCTATATTAGTCTTATTAGGCCTTGAACAATTAATCCATTTTTTGCGTCCAAGGGGAATCGAACACGGGACCTCTTGTGCAAGAGGAGGGGGCGCGCGCCACTAGGGCACAAGCTACTTTCGTTTATTTTTATGCAATTAATTGTATATGTATTCAAATTAAGTCATTTTTTTTATAATTCACCAAATTAATTTCTTTTCGTATCTAAGTTGTTTATTAAAATATTTTGCCCAACTATTTTTTTTATTTTGTAAAATTATTTATTTCGACTCCCGCTTAAATTTATAATTCGTTCATTTGTACGCAATTAATTGTATATGTATCCAAATTGACTCATTTTTTTTTTCTACAATTCACCAAATTAATTCATTTTCGTTTCTAACTTGTTTTTATAAATATTGGGGCCATTTAATTTTTATTATTTCTGTAAAATTATTTATTTCGACTCCCGCTTAAATTTATAATTCGTTCATTTGTACGCAATTAATTGTATATGTATCCAAATTGACTCATTTTTTTTTCTATAATTCACCAAATTAATTCATTTTCGTTTCTAACTTGTTTTTATAAATATTGGAGCCATTTAATTTTTATTATTTCTGTAAAATTATTTATTTCGACTCCCGCTTAAATTTATAATTCGTTCATTTGTACGCAATTAATTGTATATGTATCCAAATTGACTCATTTTTTTTTTCTACAATTCACCAAATTAATTCATTTTCGTTTCTAACTTGTTTTTATAAATATTGGGGCCATTTAATTTTTATTATTTCTGTAAAACTATTTATTTCGACTCCCGCTTAAATTTATAATTCGTTCATTTGTACGCAATTAATTGTATATGTATCCAAATTGACTCATTTTTTTTTTCTACAATTCACCAAATTAATTCATTTTCGTTTCTAACTTGTTTTTATAAATATTGGGGCCATTTAATTTTTATTATTTCTGTAAAACTATTTATTTCGACTCCCGCTTAAATTTATAATTCGTTCATTTGTACGCAATTAATTGTATATGTAATCAAATTGACTCATTTTTTTTCTATAATTCACCAAATTAATTCATTTTCGTTTCTAACTTGTTTTTATAAATATTGGAGCCATTTAATTTTTATTATTTCTGTAAAATTATTTATTTCGACTCCCGCTTAAATTTATAATTCGTTCATTTGTACGCAATTAATTGTATATGTATCCAAATTGACTCATTTTTTTTCTATAATTCACCAAATTAATTCATTTTCGTTTCTAACTTGTTTTTATAAATATTGGGGCCATTTAATTTTTATTATTTCTGTAAAATTATTTATTTCGACTCCCGCTTAAATTTATAATTCGTTCATTTGTACGCAATTAATTGTATATGTATCCAAATTGACTCATTTTTTTTTCTATAATTCACCAAATTAATTCATTTTCGTTTCTAACTTGTTTTTATAAATATTGGAGCCATTTAATTTTTATTATTTCTGTAAAATTATTTATTTCGACTCCCGCTTAAATTTATAATTCGTTCATTTGTACGCAATTAATTGTATATGTATCCAAATTGACTCATTTTTTTTTTCTACAATTCACCAAATTAATTCATTTTCGTTTCTAACTTGTTTTTATAAATATTGGGGCCATTTAATTTTTATTATTTCTGTAAAACTATTTATTTCGACTCCCGCTTAAATTTATAATTCGTTCATTTGTACGCAATTAATTGTATATGTATCCAAATTGACTCATTTTTTTTTTCTACAATTCACCAAATTAATTCATTTTCGTTTCTAACTTGTTTTTATAAATATTGGGGCCATTTAATTTTTATTATTTCTGTAAAACTATTTATTTCGACTCCCGCTTAAATTTATAATTCGTTCATTTGTACGCAATTAATTGTATATGTAATCAAATTGACTCATTTTTTTTCTATAATTCACCAAATTAATTCATTTTCGTTTCTAACTTGTTTTTATAAATATTGGAGCCATTTAATTTTTATTATTTCTGTAAAATTATTTATTTCGACTCCCGCTTAAATTTATAATTCGTTCATTTGTACGCAATTAATTGTATATGTATCCAAATTGACTCATTTTTTTTCTATAATTCACCAAATTAATTCATTTTCGTTTCTAACTTGTTTTTATAAATATTGGGGCCATTTAATTTTTATTATTTCTGTAAAATTATTTATTTCGACTCCCGCTTAAATTTATAATTCGTTCATTTGTACGCAATTAATTGTATATGTATCCAAATTGACTCATTTTTTTTTTCTACAATTCACCAAATTAATTCATTTTCGTTTCTAACTTGTTTTTATAAATATTGGGGCCATTTAATTTTTATTATTTCTGTAAAACTATTTATTTCGACTCCCGCTTAAATTTATAATTCGTTCATTTGTACGCAATTAATTGTATATGTATCCAAATTGACTCATTTTTTTTTTCTACAATTCACCAAATTAATTCATTTTCGTTTCTAACTTGTTTTTATAAATATTGGGGCCATTTAATTTTTATTATTTCTGTAAAACTATTTATTTCGACTCCCGCTTAAATTTATAATTCGTTCATTTGTACGCAATTAATTGTATATGTAATCAAATTGACTCATTTTTTTTCTATAATTCACCAAATTAATTCATTTTCGTTTCTAACTTGTTTTTATAAATATTGGAGCCATTTAATTTTTATTATTTCTGTAAAATTATTTATTTCGACTCCCGCTTAAATTTATAATTCGTTCATTTGTACGCAATTAATTGTATATGTATCCAAATTGACTCATTTTTTTTCTATAATTCACCAAATTAATTCATTTTCGTTTCTAACTTGTTTTTATAAATATTGGGGCCATTTAATTTTTATTATTTCTGTAAAATTATTTATTTCGACTCCCGCTTAAATTTATAATTCGTTCATTTGTACGCAATTAATTGTGTATGTATCCAAATTGACTCGTTTTTTTTCATAATTCACCAAATTAATTCATTTTCGTTTCTAACTTGTTTTTATAAATATTGGGGCCATTTATTTTTTATTATTTCTGTAAAATTATTTATTTCGACTCCCGCTTAAATTTATAATTCGTTCATTTGTACGCAATTAATTGTGTATGTATCCAAATTGATTCGTTTTTTTTTTTCATAATTCACCAAATTAATTCATTTTCGTTTTTCACTTGTTTTTATAAATGTTGTGTCCATTAAATAAAAGTAAATTCAAACTAATAAATTCACAAAATTATAAATTAAAGTAACAATTCAAAAATTAAATTAAAGTAACAATTCAAACTAAAAAAAAATTGTACTTCATAGTTATTAAAAATCAAATTTTTTTAACAATCGGAATTAAATCCGTCTTCCTCTTCATCCTCGCCCAGGTTAACAATCGGCGACATCGATGGCTGGGTCGGCGGGATCGGCGGCATCGATGGCTGGGTCGGCGGGAGCGGCGGCATCGGTGGCGCTGGCATTTGCGCTCGTGGCATTGAATCAGAGGCGAATATCTGCCACCACGCCTGCATGGCGGCTGTATACGCCTGCACCTCGACCCGATACCGCTCCACCTCAGCTGTATACCGGTCGTGCGCCTCTCGCTGCTGTCGCTCATACTCTTCCTTCTCTCGCTGCTGCCTCTGCATGTTCTTCATCTGCTCCACCACCGTGGCAAGATGCCTCTCGACCTCACTGGGATGAGAGTCGATGGAAGACTGAGAGGAGGATGAGCCTGAGCCACGAGGTCGGAAAAAGTTCTTTCCGAAGCTGCCCAATCCAGCGAACCGCCCCTTTTTAGCCTTGACATTCTTGAAGTACAATTCATTTTGAACGTCAACAGAAGGCTATGTGGGGGGCATCGACCCCGATCCCTCTGCCGTTTCCTCAGGCTGAGGCTGGGAGGCAAGGTCCTCGTGCATTTTTCTCTGCAAATTAATTATACAAAAAATTAAATAAATTGAACACAAAATATAAAATAATACTTTTAATTTTAAAAATTAAAATAATACTATTAATATTGAAATAATACTTACGTGGATCTCGGTAGTACGGCCGTAGGTAGACTTCCCAGTCTCCTCGACGAGTGGGTGGGCGAGCTGCAATCTCTCAAAATGAGAGGGCTCGCGTCCTTGCTCCGCCGCCTAATTATAAAAAAAAATAGTAAAAATTAATACCACTCATAAAAAATTAGGAAAAAAATAATATAAATTCAAAAACTACAAAATTAAAGACGAAACTTACAAATCTCAACCCGTGCTCATAAATGGACCGAGAACCGGCTCGATGTCTCGCCATCCCTTCTCCATCGGGGTCACTACGCCGATTCGCCTTGTTTTTCGCCGACTTCTCTTGGAATTCAGGGGAATCCCAGTAGCGGAGGAATTGGTCTCAAATCGGCCGGTTTTCACTGTCAGTCCCCAGGTCGGTCACCTCTCCCTTCTTGTACCACTTCTCCCTCATTCTAAAAAGGAGGTCTTTGTACCTTTCCGCCGCATATTTTTCGAAATTCTTCCACATCTGGTCATCGTGCTCCGGTGCCCAGACACATTCTTTCTGCAATTACAATTTAAATGTAAATATATGTTTATATATTTGATATTAATAAATTAAATTAATACCTTAAATTCCTCGAAGTATGTCCTTTTCTTTGCATCAGACACTAGCCTCCAGGTGTAAGCGGTGGGCTCGAATCCACATCCAAGGATGGACCGGGAAACCTAATTAGTAGCCTCATGACCAGGAATCCAACTGTAAAATTAAAACTTCAAAGTTAGTAAAATAATTAGGTTTTAATTAATAAAAAAATTAGTATAAAATATTAAAACTTACGTTGAACCATGTGGCTGAACAGTCATCCGTGGTTCAACAACCGGATGCTGTCTGGAGGAGGATGAGCCCTCAACAGTCTGCTGTGAGGAGGAGGAGCCCGCACCAGGCTGTGTAGAGGTCTCTGATTGAGACCTCGGTCTGAAAATAGGTGGAACCACGGGTCTCAGTGAGGCCCGTCGTCTCCTCCCTCCTCGCTCTCCTCGACGAGCCTCCTCGTCCCTCGGAGGCTCCTGACTGCCACTGCCACTGCCTTGTCCGCTCATCTATAACAAAATTCGAAAAAAATCAATTCGGCTCTACAATTCAACTATTTCTAAACATGCTTTTAAATTAAATTAAAATTCGATCAACTAATCTAATTCAACTAAAATCAATTCTATACTTAACAAATTCAACTATTTCTAAACATGCTTTAAAATTAACTATTATAATTCAAACAATTCAACTAAAATCAATTCTAAACTTAACAAATTCAACTATTTCTAAACATGCTTTAAAATTAACCGTTATAATTCAACTAATTAATTCAACTAAAATCAATTCATTTCTAATATAATTCAAACAATTCAACTAATTCAATTCTAAACTTAACAAAAATTAATTATGCTTTAAAATTCAAATCAACTAATTAAATTCGATCAACTAATTCAACTAAAATCAATTCATTTATATATAATATAATTCAAACAATTCAACTAATTCAATTATAAACTTAACAAAAATTAAACATGCTTTAAATTAAAATTCGATCAACTTAAATTATAATTCAACTAATTCAACTAAAATCAATTCATTTCTAATATAATTCAAACAATTCAACTAATTCAATTCTAAACTTAACAAAAATTAAACATGCTTTAAATTAAAATTCGATCAACTAATTAAATTATAATTCAACTAATTCAACTAAAATCAATTCATTTCTAATATAATTCAAACAATTCAACTAATTCAATTCTAAACTTAACAAAAATTAAACATGCTTTAAATTAAAATTCGATCAACTAATTAAATTATAATTCAACTAATTCAACTAAAATCAATTCATTTCTAATATAATTCAAACAATTCAACTAATTCAATTCTAAACTTAACAAAAATTAAACATGCTTTAAATTAAAATTCGATCAACTAATTAAATTATAATTCAACTAATTCAACTAAAATCAATTCATTTCTAATATAATTCAAACAATTCAACTAATTCAATTCTAAACTTAACAAAAATTAAACATGCTTTAAATAAAAATTCGATCAACTAATTAAATTATAATTCAACTAATTCAACTAAAATCAATTTATTTTTAATATAATTCAAACAATTCAACTAATTCAATTTAATACCACTTAAAAAAAATTAAACATGCTTTAAATTAAAATTCGATCAACTAAATCAACTAAAATCAATTTATTACTAATATAATTCAAATAATTCAACTAAAATCAATTCTCTAAACATGCTTTAAAATTAAATTTTAAACGGTAAAAATGAAGAAAACTTACGGTTTATTTGTAGAAGATGACGAAACGAGAACTCGGTGGGGACGGATTGGCTCTACAGCGACGGCACCCGACTTCTCCTTCCTTTTCCTCTCTTTTTCCTCTTCTTTTCTCTCTTTCTCAGCCTGTAAAGCGGCGGTTCTGTATAAATAAGTGGAAAAAAAATTGCGACGGACGCCTGTCCGTCGCAAATTTTGCCCGTCAAATGCAAAACGACGCCGTTTTTCACTGATTTGCGACGGCTTTTCCGTCGCAAATCAGTCAACGCAACGTTTTCCAATAAGACGCGTAAAACGGTTTGGATTTGCGACGGAAATTCCGTCGCAAATCAGTCAATGGGCCGTTTCCCGAAAGGTCGCGAATACAAATGTAAGCTTTGCGACGACTTTTGTCCGTCGCAAATACAAAGTTTAAAATTGTGACGGCCAGTTCCGTCGCAAATCAGTCAAACGGGTCGCTTCCCGAACGGTCACCTTTAAACGGGTATGTTTTGCGACGGAATTGCCCGTCGCAAACTCAAAATTGAAATTTGCGACGACCTTTCCGTCTCAAATGTAGCCGGTTCAAGACGAAGGCGGTGGGCCCTAGTGTTTGCAACGGCTTTTCCGTCGCAAATTACTATCATTTGCGACGGACTTCCTAAGTCGTCGCAAATTGTCGTTTTTTGCGACGGCTTACAAAAATCCGTCGCAAATTCACTGAATTTGCGACGGAAATTCTGACCGTCGCAAAAAACCCGTCGCTAATCTCCTTCTTTTTTGTAGTGTACAATTGTGTGCTTATTGCTTATTTCCTTTAAATTTGTGAAATCATCCTCTGCATTAGATACCCTTGTACCAAACCAAAGGATCTCCATTGGCCAAACTTTGATTTCTCGTAACCAAGATTATGAGATGGATTTTTTCTCTCAAATAGATATTTGGGGTACTATGGAACAAAAACACCCTAGACGTTTTAGTTTGGGTTGATAATAGAAACAACCCCATCCCCGAATCACATGGAACAACTCTTTCTATATCGGAAAATGGAACTCTTGTGATCAGCAAAACTGGAAGCATTATCTGGTCCACAAATCCATCCGTGGCCGCATCACATCCAATTCTACAGCTCCTGGATACAGTGGAAGAAGGGTACTATGGCAGAGTTTGATCACCCAACTGATACCTTATTACCAGGAATGCGGGTTGATGGCCCTGATGCTAAGTATTTGGCATCATGGAAAAATAGGGATGATTGAGATTTCGTTTTCAGGATCGAAAACCAGGGATTGGCCTACGTTGTGCTGTACAGAGGGAAAGCTAAAGTGTTCTGCATTGGAAAGTGGAATGGGCTTTACTTCGGGGGACTGGCACTCTCACCCAATCGATCCAATCAACAAACCTGGATTGGTTTTCCAGGGAGAAAGACTGATACCTATTACAGAGGATACTCATGACAGATCGGTTTTGAGAAGATTAAAACTAGAGGCGTCTGGTATAGTCTACAGCTATATTGTGAATACAAGAAAAGATAAGTGGAAATCACGCGCGGTGCGACAAATATAGTGTATGTGGTCCTAATGGTTTCTGCAGGCCAAATCTATGACAGCGTTTAAAGGGATTTGCCCCTAAATTCCAACAAGAGTGGGACCTGCAAGACTGGTCCAGTGGGTGCAGTAGAATCACACCATTGAATTACGAGAGTGGAGATGGTTTTCAAGAGGTTAGAGGGGTGAAGTATCGGTTGAACATAAACACAAGCCTTCACAGCATATGCTAATCCATACATAATCAACGGACGCATAGGCTGCATCATGTGGTTTGGAGATCTCGTCGATTCAAGAAACCTTCCTGGGGCAGATAATAAGCACAACTTCTATGTCTGCTTACCAGTTTCAGATCTAGTTGATGGTAAAAACTTCACAAAATATAATCAACTGTAGATACCTATTTTCCTCACATTTAGTGTTTCTCTTTTGTAGATGCAAGCCCTGACTTGAAGAAAGAGAAGAAAAGGCCTACAGGGCTAATATTGATATCAATTGCTACAGGAGTTATTGTGTCAGGGTTTATTAATGGAGGTATTCTTATGATGAGAAGTCCAACGAAGAAAGGTAACGAATCACGATGTTATGCTTTGGAAAACATTATATTGATTTGTTATTCCTTGCACAGGCATAAAAAATAATGAGGATTTAGAGTTACCTCTGCTTGCGTTTGCAACTATTGTCGCTGCAACAAACAACTTCCCCATGGAAAACCAATTTGGACTTCAAAAATGATGTTGTATTGACTTCTCCAACCGAGTTGAGACCAATATTGGACGTACAAACTCTTTTTTACAACTTTTTTTTTAAAAACTCTTTTTTACCCATTTTACAAATGAAATGTCTCATACACCCTTTAATTTCTTTTTCTACTCTTTTGTTCCTATTCCTCTTCCCACACTTATTTCTTTCCTTATATCGCATTCCTATAAATAATATTATATTAATTCCAAAAAAAAAAATTAAAAATTTAATATTATATAATTTTATCATTGATAAAAGGATTTTTTTTAGGGGAAAATTCTTTTTTAGCCATGGTGTATATGTTTTATATCAAAAATGCCCTAACCTTTTGCAAAAACTCTTTTATAGCCATTTTGGCACTGTTCCAAATTTTTTGAGACCAAAATATCCTCAACTTAGAATTTCATCCCCAAGCAGTCCCCCTGACCGGAGCTGCCCGTTGGCTAAAAAAGAATTCATGTGTACCTATTTTTTTCATCTCTATCTTTACTTTACCAATCCATTTTCACCATTTCCGATCTCTAAGTTCAGTTTTTGTTCGAATCGATTTTTCCTTCAATCTGAAAATTGAATTTACAAGGAACAGCGCGAGGCGAAGTGAATTCCAAAAGGACCCGTCATTATCATGGTGGGTAAGGGATGGAGTAGCGGCGGTTTATTTTCTTGATTTGTTATGTGAACCACCCGCTTACGACATTCGATCAATTCACGGCCTCCCTCTGACGTCAGTGGTGCCTCAGGTGCAGGTGCATTTTAATTTTATTTGCCCTAATTTTCTCCAATCGCTCAAGCAACATATTTTTGCCCAAGTTGATTGGCCTAGATACTAGTACCAGAATTCTTAGAATTTGATCGACGTAGACGCAAATTGATATTGCTATTGCTATTGTTATCTTTTTTTTTTTATTCCTGAAAATGTTTGTTATGAATCAATCCTAGCAAACTTGATTTTACCGACAGTTGATAATGTTATAGAGCAATTCTCAATAATGAAAGGTGCATTCTCCGTACTCCTCTAAAAATAGGAACTTTCGTTCTTTGAAAGATGCTATATTTGTGCATTCCAAGCTTATCGCGTTGCAGTAATATTGAATTGACAAGCAAAAAAAAAATGCAAATTCCAGACGAGCCCTGTTTCTATGCCCTATCTATAAGCTGGTTATTCATAAAAGGGGGGAAGGAGACAAAAAGGAGATATAAGTGTAATGAGTAAACTAAATTTTAATTCGCAAGAACATCTTATCATTTTATTGATAATTCAGGGAAGAGAATTGAGTAGTTTCATCTGTTACATTAGATAAGAATATGGAGATGGGGTAATCCATGAATATAACTATTTATCATGTTCCCTTCTCCCTGAGACAACGTAGTGAAACCTTGAAGAACTTAACCAATTAGAAATGAAAGATTAACCAATAAGAAATAAACTTTACAAGAGTATCTCTATGATGTAATTTAATGTTATCTACTATCTCCATCCAATTATGGATCTGGTAAGTTTGAACTGATATTGAGTTTTAAAGACTTGAGAGTGAAAGTAGATGAATCCTTACTCTTTTATCCTAATAGTGATGGGGTTAATTGGTCACACCTTTGCTTTTAAAATGAGAGGTTATTTTTACATGAAAAAACTTAATTTAAAGAAAGGTGCATTCTCCACACTTATGCAATTCAGGGCATTTGTAGGAGGTCATTTGTTGAGCGACGATGTGAAGGGCGATCAGGAAGGCTAATCCGTAGTCGGAGATGAGGGTTTGATCATTTTCATCGATGAGGACATTCGTGGATTTGAGATCGCCGAGTGGGACGGTGGATTGAGATCGGATGTTAAGGTGTAAGTATTTCATCGCTCGTGCTATGGCGAGTCGCGAGTTCCACCGGAAGGGGACTCTGTCCCGCGTTCCTCTTCCACCTGCACAATTATTTGGTATTTATTTTCTCTACATATAATTATGAATTTTCCTTTTCGAAAGAGGTACGGTTCATGTATATCAGTTTAGACTGCACTGTGAAACTAAAGAAATTCCAAAATATTTTCTATTCTGTTTTGTTGATCTACTCTATTCTAACTTTGCAATTTTAAATAATTAATGAAACGAGTACAAACATATTGATGACAATAAATTACGTAATCGTCTCATAGTTAAGTCGTTTCAGATTTCATGCTAAAATATTTCCTTGATATATTTTCTAAAAACAATTATATTTTATTTTGATTTATGTGAACATCAAACGACTGGTGTGGAATTGACAATTTAGGACTAAAATACTCGTGGAATGAGAAGGGAAAAGGTGGATATTAACACTGCAATAGGTATCACTTAATAAAACAACATTTAATTATAATTTAATATCATTAGACAACCAATTAGTGGAACATCAAACGACCATCTTAAACACATGTGAAATGGACACTTAAGAACTGGAGTACATGTGGAATGAGGTGGAACGAGGTGACGATTAACACTAAAATAGGTAACACTTAATAAAATAACCTTTAATTATCACTTAATATTATTACACTAACAATTTGGAAACATTAAACAACCAGATTAAACATATGTGGAATGGACATTTTAGAACTGGGGTGCATGTGGAATAAGGTGGAACGAGGTGAAGATTAACACTAAAATGGGTAACACCTAATAAAATAGTGTTTAATTATCACTTAATATCATTATACTAACAATTAGTGGAACATCAAATAATCAGATTAAACACATGTGGAGTGGACACTTTAAAACCGGAGTACATGTGGAATGAGGTGGAACGAGGTGAAGATTAACACTAAAATATGAAACACTTAATAAAACAACATTTAATTATCAATTAATATCATTACACTAACAATTAGGGATCATCAAACGGCCAGATTAAACACATGTGGAATGTACAATTTAGAACTGGAGTATGTATGGAGTAAAGTGGAACAAAGTGAAAATTAACCATGCAATAAGTATCACCCAATAAAAGAATATGTAATACATCACTTCATATCATTACACAACAAAAAATTCTCGCCTTTTATTTTTTGAAATACCTCATCAAGCCATCCCCAATGGTGAGGGATTTAAAAGCCCCCGCCTTAAAAAATAATTTAGTGATGGAATCCAAGTGGAACGTAGTGGAAAATATTATTTTATTGAAAGTACACATTTCCCTTCAAAATCCTTGAATATTTGAACATTTGATCTCCCAAATGATAGTATGCAATTCTATAAATTATTTAGATGAGGCTGGTTCGAATTTGAGAGCAAATCGTTTTTCACCGAGGAGAATGAGGGAGATGAGACTGAGGTCACTTGCTTATAGAAGAATTGTTCAGAACACAAAGAAGTCGGTTTTGAACGACGGATATCTAATTTGGATTAGACAACCGTTCAAGATTGAAGCCCTAATATTTGTAAAATTAATCTCATTTTGTAAGTCATCATAGATTTAAATATAAATTGTTGAGTTTACACAATTTGTGGTGATTTGTGGTGTTATTTATTTATTTTTTTTTTGTAAAACTCCTTATTGATCGTAGTGGAGTTTTGGTGCCCACAATCCATAACTTTTACTCCTAACATTGAGAGATTTTGCAGATAAAAGTTGTATGTGTTATTTTTCTTTTTCCACATTGATATGAATTATTATTTTACACTTCGTCTAAATAATAATTACTCCTTCCATTTCATTTTTGTTTGCTATTTATCCATACCTTACTTTTTTTATTCCTTTTGTTGCATGTTTTTTTAATAATTATTTTGATTTATGGGAACATGTGGAATGGACAGTTTAAAATGGGAGTACATGTGGAATAAGGTGGAACGAGGTGGAAATTAAAACTACAGTAAGTATCATTTAATAAAACAACTTGATTATAAGTTAATATCACTACCCAACCAATTAGGGGAACATCAAACGCTAAGATTAAATGCATGTGGAATATACAGTTTAGAAATGGAGTACATGTGGAATGAGGTGGAACGAGGTGGAGATTAACGCTATAATATGTAACATTTAATTATCACTTAACATCATTACACTGTCAATTAGGGGAACATCAAACAGCACATGTGGAATGCACAATATATAGTCAGAGGGTTCCGCAGCAGCTTGAAAGCAACAACTATATAGTCGTCCATACAGAGGTTAATGAGCATAGACGAGCTATTCCTAAGAAGGACGCAATCAGGATGGCGTAAATTTCTGAAAATTGAAGTTGTCACACCAAAACAATGCAAGTTAGATTGCCAATAAAGTAAGGACTTGAGAAATGTATCCATATAATACAGATTCATTTGAAATGTATCCTTGAAATGCATCAATTTCTAATGTTCTAAATTAGAAAGCTTCATGGTTTATGCTATTTGAAAATTGTATTAGCATACATTGTCAAAATGAGACGAGAGTGAGATGAAAATGCTTCTTACAATTGAATAGAGAAGATGGAGAATCAAGGCCACGAGTGCAAACTCAAGAGCCGCATAAGTCCATATGTACTCTTTACTTGCTGCATCAGAATAAAACTTTATTATCATCAAACATTTCTCAACATATAAAAATTAACGTTAAAACTTTTTTCGAGCATTCACGTAGCTATGATAACCGCAAAAATTGAAGTAATAATGCCCAATGTGAAAGAGAAAGGTGCATCAAGTATAAGTGCTTGAGTTTTCATCTTCTCGATCTGTCAATGAATAGACAAGATTGAATAAGACAATACCAAACGTCATAAGCCAACCTAAACATCAAGGCAAAGTCTTTGTAAATCGGTTACATCGTGCATCACTGCCCGACTATGTGTCCATCACTGCCCCTCTCATCACCCCTAACAAACAATTCAGCTAGGTCATACATACATACAACTACAAACATGTTGCTCTGAACTGACAAATGAATTTTGGGGATTTTCTAGGGAACAATTCTTGTGGTGCAAGAATTGTTACTGAGTTGAGCTACACTAATAATATTAACACCATCATTACCACAACTTCTACTACCAATAGCATGCCTGCCGACGCCATTGCTCAGCCTCGCCATCTCTCCATATCCGCGCTAAGCTAGCGTAGGTATTCTCTACAAATAAAACCAAGTAACCCCCTAATGCTTCCAATTCCTAACAAATTTAACCAACACTTCTAATTTTTGAATTTCAATACAAGATTACACAAATCCAACGAGCAAAGAGATGGAAAAGTAGCTAATTTTTCAATTCCAGATGCCGATACAGAATAACAATAAACCATATGATTATCAGCAATTAATAACTCTTTCAGGCAATATGTCAAACACCTGGCGTGCACAACATGTTAAAAAATGTCCAATAGCTAAAAAAATGAAATTCTTACCTCGACTATTAAATAGGATTTAGATAGACGTAACACAGACCATGAAGTTGGGGATGTGTGGGTCGTCGGAGGAGAATGAATTACTGGCCAGAATCGGATGAATGCGTCGGAGGAGAAGAACGAATTTCTAGCCAGAATTAGGCGCGTGCGGGCCGGAGATAACAAATTTCTGCCCGAACTAAGCTATGAACGAGGGTCTCAATGTCGGGATGGAAATCGGGCCTCGACATGGCCCATTTAATGAAATCAAGCGTCCGTGTCAGGGGAAATATTGAGTGGCGAGAACGAGAGTAGGGCTTATGGTGACGTGAGAGAAGGGAATGTCGAGTCTTTGGAGAGAGGGGTTCTGCTCTGGGTTTTTTTTTTAAGTTCGCTATGGATTTCTTCTCTTGTTCATCTTCAATTTCTTCAGCGTTTTCATTTACAGAAGATGAGAAATTTCTAAAAGAAATCAAGTGGAAGGGGCTTCTATAAAGTCTATGAAGAAATTTTTTGAAGGTAAAGTGTCAACGACGAAGGCCGTGGCAGTCGGCAAGAGCATATTCGAAAATTTCTCAATGCAGCAACAATAAGAAACTCATCAGAGTTGGAGAAGATGATGAAATGAAATAGGGCAGAAGATAGATTTCGGGCAGCGTAGATTTGGAAATTAAAATTGTAAGTTTAAAGGGCATTATGGTATTTTTAAGTCTAAAATGGTTAAAAAAGAAGTTTTTAAAATGGCTAGGGCATATCTAATATAATGACAATACACCCAGGCCATTTTTCACAATTTCCTCTTTTTTTTAATATATGATTATTATTTTTATTACCATAAAATAAAATATTTTTCGTGTCATTATAAAACACTGATCAAAAAAACTTTATATTATTATATTAATTAATAAATTGACACTGTCCATTTTTTAATTTTTATTGAATTTCAACAGGTAATCTTGAAATATCGGAGACTTGACGGAGATTTACAAAAACGACATTCCCAAACATAATTTCATGACGGAGTCGGGTCGAAACCCTTTTTAAGTCGTTTTACGCTAGAAAAGACGAAAAAATATTAATTCAAGTGATATTCAAATATTTAATTTCTAATAAGTTTCAACAAATACTATTGAAAGGTCGGACCAAGACTAGAGACAGGACAGGGATTTGCTAAAATGGAATTTTCATTCAAATTTTTGCGACGGAGTTGTGTCGGAATCGATTTTTAGGTCGTTTTACCCTAGAAACGACTAAACGGGGGATTTAAACCAAATCCGTCCTCTATCTTTTTACCTTTATCAAAATAGTCCTCTATTTATTTGCTTTATCAATTTTGTCCCGTATATATTCAAGTTTTGCCAAAATGATCCTAATTGGCCTAAAAATATACAAAATCTCACCGTTTTGGTCCTATATTTATTTTCTTTACCAATTTAGTCCCATATCAATTCACATTTCTCCAATTAGGTCCTAATTGAACTCATAAAGCATAAAATGCCACCTTTTTAGTCATGCGCACTAGTTTTTTCGGGGGAAGCTTATGATGTTGTTTTTTTTTTTTCTATGTGGCACACTAGGTGGGCATCTTTGCCAAATAAAAAAAAACTTGAAATAAAATACAAAAAATCAATTAGAACCGTTTTTCACCAAATTAGGATCATTTTGATGAAATTTAAAAAAATACAGGACTATATTGATAAAGAAAATAAATAGAGGACCATTTAGATAAAGGTGAAAAGATATAGGATGAATTTGGTTTAAATCACGACTAAACGGATATATAAATTTGAGTTAAATCTATTTTTTAAATTTTAACTGAGTTTTAACAAGTACTCTAGAAGAGTCAGAACATGGTTGGAAATAACATGGAAATTTGCTAAAACGATATTTTCAATCATAATTTTGTGACGGAGCTGTGTTAGAATTGCTTTTTAGGTCGTTTTACCTTAGGAACGATGAAAAAGATACATAGATTGAGTGACATGAATTTTTTAAATTTTATATACCTTTGAAAAGTATTATTCAAATGTCGGAGCATGGTTGGAGACAGGACAGAGATTTTCTAAAATGACATTTTCAATCATAATTTTTGGACGGAGTTGTGTCGAATCACTTCTTAGGTCGTTTTACCTTAGGAACAACGAAAAAGATACATGAATTGATTGGCGTCAATTTTTAAAGTTTTTATATTGCTTTGACAAGTACTATTGAAAGGTCGGAGCATTATTGGAGACAGGACGAAGATTTGCTAAAATGGAATTTTAATTCAAAATTTTGCGATGGAGTTGTGTCAGAATCGATTTTTAGATCGTTTTACCATAGGAACGACTAAACAAATACATGAATTTTAATATCATCTATTTTTTAAATTTTAATAGAGTTTTAACAAGTAGTCAGAAGAGTCGGAGTATGGTTGGAGACATTATAAAGATTTGCTAAAATGACATTTTTAATTATAATTTTGTGACGGAGTTGTTGCGGAAACGCTGTTTAGGTCGTTTTACCTCAAGAACGACAAAAATTATACATGAATTATGTGACGACCATTTTTTAAACTCTTATTGAGCTTTGACAAGTACTATTGAAATTTCGGAGCACGGTCAGACATAGGACGGAGATTTGCTAAAATTGAATTTTTATTCAAATTTTTGCGACGGAGTTGTGTCAGAATCGATTTTTAGGACATTTTACCCTAGGAACGACTAAACAAACTAGTAACAGGGCTACCCGTGCTTCGCACGGAAGTCTTTTTTTTTTCAATTTTTATTCTAAATTATATATATATATATATATATATATATATATATATATATATATTGAATGATTTTAAAATGAACTTTATTTTTTCCTTTAACAAGATTATCTAAAACTAATAGTTACAGAAAAATTATTTATATTTACAAAAATAAATGAAATGTTATCATTTATTTTTTTATTATAAATAAAATTACTAATACATTTACAGGTTTTCTTTAATTTTTTAACACAATATCATTTAAGAAATTGTTAATTTTTCATTTATTAGAATTCATTTTGATAAGATTTAAATTATATATGTCAAATAAGGTAAATATAATGCACAAATTATTCTTTAAAAAGTAAAAATTTTAGGATATATAAGATCATTTTTTATTAAATAAATTTAAGTTAATTGATAAAGAGTTTATTGAAAAATATCGTCTAATAAAACATAAATAAATGGTGTTTGGAAGATATTATTTTTTCCGTCTCGTGATTACTTTGATATTTGCCTAATTAAAATATTACACAAATACTTTCATGTCACATAAAAATAAATAATTCCGCATAAAAAAAAGTATAAAATTATTATTATTTTATTCAACTCTACACTCACATAATACTTTTTTTAAACGACATGACATTTTCAAATGTGAAAGACACACTGAAACGAAGGGAGTATTTTTCAAATAAATTACAGTCCTCATTTTGTTCGCCCTATTTGGTTAATTATGGTCAATTGTGTCTAAATTCGAAACTCTTAAAAGTTACAGTCCTTAATTGCCAGCACGAAAAGTAACGGTCTTTATTTTGTCCATAAAAAATTATGGTCCTCTATTTTTCACCTCCAAAGTTACAATCCTTAAATTTTTAAAAAATATATATTTTATATAATATAAAGGAACAATCATACAAACAAAATAAAAAATTAAATATTTAAGTAAACCATAAAGAAAACTTCAATCAAACCATAATAAAAATCACTAAATTTGAATCTCCATAACCCCACAATCAACTATTTTTAAATATTAACATTCACATAGAATAATATAAATTTTGATATAATTAAAAAATTATATTGTTGTTAAAATATTGCAATACAAATAAAAGAATCAACAAATATACTTAATTAAAAAAAAGTTAATATAAAATATTCAACCTTTGTACACATACAATGGAAATCAATTTTCTTATAACATCAATACAATTATATTTCTTAAAAAAAAATCATCTTTACGCAGTCCAACATTTCTAATAAATTTATACCAAGTTTTAGCTAGACAAATAATGTGATAATCTGTGTCAACAATAAATATGTATTCATAATAAATTGGGAACAAATCTCAAGTTCTAACACACTTCAATAAATATAATATAACACAAGCTCATTTAAGTTTACACGTGACGATGGTATTTACTAAGAAAACAACAAAAAAATGATAAACATATTAAATTTACAATTTCAGTAAGGAAAAAAAATGCATCCAAATAAATATAACTATCACCAGATGACATTTAAATTCAACATTATTGCATTTAACATAAAGCTCAATTACTTCACCAACATTCACTGATTCTAATTTCCTTTCAAAACAATCTTTAAAATGATCAATTTGACTTTCAACTGAAACATTTGGAGAAAAAAATTAAAATGTCTTTAAATGGTTCAATTACATTCTTCATTGTTCAAACAGAAAGTAACAAAAATATATAATATAATGTAATTTTAAAAAAAAAAGATAATTACATTTCCTTAAAAAAATACGTATAAACAAATTACTATTTTTTGTTGATTTTATTTCATACTCAGATGTAAGTCTCCCCGACTTATAAAGACTCTTGTACAATGACGTTAATCATGCTTTCCACCGTTGTTTTAAAGAGGCGGGGGAGTCAATATGTTTGTTGGTATAGATGATCCAATTGAATTTTTCATCACTGTTCAAACAAAAAATAATAAAATATATAATATAATACTACATCAGTCCCCCCAAAAGTATGATTTTTTTGCTTTTCTAAACAATTTTGTTTTCTTCACCATTCAACCATCACTTAATTACTTCACATGTCATCGATTTTACACTCACAAACAATCATTTAACTCATAAATGGATCACACAATTATACCAAAATACCCTTTCTTTATCTATTTTATCCATATTTTCTTAGAACGTTTAAAAAACCAACGACCATACTTTTGAGGGATGGAGGGAGTACAAAGAACAAAAAGTTTATAACATTAACATTAAAAACACATATTACATATCAACAAATTATATTGTTTTATTGGTTTATTTCAAACCAAATTCTCAATTCTTTTGTCTAATACTAATAATCATCATTATGTAAGATGCTAATAATTTGTTTTCCCTGCTAGATTAGAAAGTTGAGGAAGTAAGTATATTCGGTAGTTGTATTAAAATGAAAGAAAATTGGCAAGTGAGTATTTTTAGAGACTATACATGTTGGATAAAAGTATAATTTAAAAGTGGTATATTTAGTAAAAAACAAAATGAGTGAGTTAAGAAGTGGGTGAACATATTAAAATAAAGTGGTAAGGTAACTATATTTTATAAAAAAAAAAAATTATCTATAAAAATATCGTATTTAATTTGATTTTTGATATATATATAAAACAATGTTATTTATTTGTAAGACGTTTAAAGAATAATAAATTTAATACTCCCCCCGTCCCACTTAAATTTGTACATTTTCTATATTGAGTCGTCTCACTTGAATTTGCACACTGCCTAAAAATGAAATATTAATTTGTGTACACATTCACAAACTTATACACATATTTACCCATATGTTACTACTTTATTTATAAAACACACTTTATTAAGAATTGTGCCATTTTGTAGGGTGAAAATTTAAGTGTAACGGAGAGAGTATTATTTATAAGAAGAAAAAAAAATCAATTTTACAATATAAACGTAAAAACACACTGGTGAAATTAAAAACATATGATTAAGATAACTTTAACAAAGATAGGTATCTCAAGTCATGGGAAAAAAAAAATATTTCTTAAGGACTATAACTTAGTGGGTGGCAAAATGGGGAACATAACTTTTGAGATTATAATTAAGGACAATAATTTTTAAACGTCGCAAATTGAGGTTAAATCATCCCAAATAAATCCTGATCGGACTATGCTACATGGCCCGATTTGGTTGAATTTAATAAAAAAAATTGATGAATTGACACGGTTTGGCCTAATAGGGGCTGAACTTGGGCCCAATATGGTTTTATTAGGCTAATTGTGTCTAAATTCACAACTATTAGAAACTACAGTTCTTAAATTGTCAATTCCAAAGTTACGGTCCTTAAAATTATATTTTCAAAATATTAAATTTCACCTTAAAGATTGAGTGATAAACATTAATTCATCCTTAAAATTATATTTTCAAAATATTAAATTTCACCTTAAAGATTGAGTGATAGACATTAATTCTTCGAGGTGTTTATTTAGTTGTGGGAAGGGGAAAAATGAGTACAAAAACTCTTTGGGCTGAAAAATGAGGACTGTAAATGTCTGATATGACAATTTAAGGACATTAACTTTTTAAAAAAGTAATTTTTTGGTCTAATTAGGACTAACTGAGCCTAAATTCGCAACTTTTAGAAATTACAGTCCTTAAATTTTCAACCCCAAAGTTACAGTCCTTTAAAAAATATTTTCAAAATATTAACTTTCACCTTAAGGATTGAGTGATAAAATAATATTTTTTGATACAATGAAAAAATATTATATTGTTGTTAAAATATTTTCATATAAATAAAAGAACTAACAAATGAACTTAATTAAAAAAATCAATATAAATTATTTAACCTTGGTTCACAAACAATGAAAATCAATATTTCTCCAACATCAGTACCATTATATTTCTTCAAAATAGTTTTATCATCTTTACACAATCCAATATTTCAAATAAAGTTATATCAAGTTTTAGCTAGACAAAGGATTTGATAATTCACATTGCTAATAAATCTGGATTCATAATAATTGAGATTAAATCTATTGTTCATAATAACCTGAGTCTATTTAACTTTTCACCCATCACTTGTATGTGCTAAAAAAATGAAAAACATATTAAACTTACAATTTAAGTAAGAAATTTTAAAAAAAATGTAACCAAAGGAATATAACTCTCATCACAAAACATATAAATTCAACATTATTGCATTTTACATAAGGTTCAATTATTTCATCAACCTTCATTGGTTCTAATTTTTCTTCAAATAAATCAAAACGATCAATTTAACTTTCAACAGATACATTTGGAGCAAAACTTAAATTACATATAGATAACCCAGTAACATTCTTCTCTGATCAAACTGAAAGTAATAAAAAATAGAATATAATAAAAAAAAGAAAAAAAAAGGACAATTTCATTAACTTTAAAATGAAAACATAACACATATAAATAAATTACTTTTCTTGGTTGGTTTATTTCAAACCCAATATTAAGTCTTTTTTTACTTATAGACACTCTTGTACAACGACATTAATCATGTTTTTGACCGCTGGTTTGAAGAGGTGGGTGAGTCGATATGTTTGATGATATTGAAATTGAATGAGGTTGATTTTAGCAAAAAAAATTAGAGAAAAACTTAAATTTTCTATACAGATTTATTATAATTTTTCATTATTGTTAAAAAAAAAAAGTCATGAATTGAGGCCATAGTAACCCAAGTTAACATATATCAGGACATGATACATAACTCGATTCAGGTTGAATTTGATCATAAATTATGGCTAATTGACCCAATTTTCCCCGAACGCGGGCTAAATTCGAGCCCAGTTTAGGTTTATTACGACTGATTGTTTGTGACTCTTAGAAATTACAGTTTTTAAATTGCCAGCATGAAAAGAACCGATCCTCATTTTGCCTAACAAAAAAATTATGGTCCTCTCTTTGTCATCCCAAAAGTTACAAATTTTAAAAGTAATTTTAAAAAACCAATTTTATATTAATAAAGGAACAAACACACTAACAAAATAAAAAATCAAATAATTAAGTAAATTAAAAAAAAAAACTCCATATCATAATAAAAATCACTAAATTCAAATCTCTATAACCCGACATCCAACTATTTTTAAATATTAACATCCACATAAAATATTAAATCTTGAAAATAAAAAGCCGAACAGAAAATATAAAACTTCACTATTCAAACATAATGTAACAAAAAAAATTATATACTCCCTCCGTCCCAGGATGTTGTTCACACTTGAGTTTGACATATTATTTTTTTAAAGAAAAATGGGAGTATGTGAGTGTGGAGTTGAATAAGATAATAATAACTTTATGCTTTATTGACTTTTGTAAGAGAGGGTTATTTCATTTCTTTGGGTGTAAACAAAATCTTGGGGCGTCCATTTAAGGCAAGTGTGAACAAAATCTTAGGACGGAGGGAGTATATAATACAATAAAAAAAGACAATTACATTAACTTTAAAAAAAATCGTCTAAACTAAATACGATTTGGCCCTGGCTGAGGGTTGAATTCGAGCGCAATTTTTTTTAGGGTTAATTGTTCGTAAACAACTCTTAAAAATTACAACCCTTAAATTGCCAGCCCCAAAGTGAAGGTTCTTAAAAAAAAAATCAGAATATTAACTCTCAACTTGAGGATTTAGTGATATATATTATATATTTAATAGTGCATGTATTCCACAAATTAGATAAATTGTTGGATGACATTTAAACTATTTTGTCCTTTTTGCATGACACGCAACATCTATCGAAAATCTCCATAAAAATAATTATTTTCTCTAATTTAGAACGTGATAGATCTGATAACTACATGATATTTTTCAATGATTTATCTAGTACTTCAAAACAAGATTAAATATCAAAGATATATGAAAATATAAAAGAAAAGGTATTTCTTGTCATAATAATAATCATTAAACACTTTATGTAACCAGACAGTGGGTTGTTTATAAACCTTAATATCCACATAAAATAATGAATTTCTGATACAATAACAAAATATTATATGGTTGTTGATATTGAGAAATACAAATATAATAATCAACAAAACAACTTAATAAAAAAATCAATATCGAGTACTCAATTTCGGTACACAAACAACAAAAAGTAATCTTGCCCAAACATTATTACCATTACAATTTTTAAAAATAATTCCATCATTTTTACACCAATATTTTGAACAAATTTATATCAAGCTTTAGAGAGACAAAGCATGCAGCGACCCGTATCTCAAATAAACCTTGATGAGGATTAAACAGGAATAAATATTCAATTGTGACATACTTCAGTATAATAAAATCCGATTCTTCTCCAGAAAATGAAAAAAAAAATCACTAAACATTACCCAATTTGGGTTGAATTCAATAAGAAATTCGGGCTAATTGACCTGATTTGCCCCGAATGCGGACTAAATTTAAGCCCAATTTGAGTTTATTACGACGAATTGTGCCTAAATTTGCGATTCTTAGAAAATACGGTTTTTTAATTGTCAGCATGAAAAGTAACGATCCTCATTTTTCCTACCCAAAAAATTATGGTCCTCACTTTGTCATCCCCAAAGTTACAATCCTTAAAAGTATTTTAAAAAATTCAACATTATATTAATAAAGGAACAAACACATGAACAAAATAAAAAATCAAACAATTAAGTAAACTTAAAAAATAACTTCACATCATAATAAAAATCACTAAATTCAAATCTCTATAACCTGACATCCAACTATTTTTAAAATTAACATCCACATAAAATAATAAATCTTAAAAACAAAAATCAAACAGAAAAAATAAATCTTTACTGTTCCAACAGAAAGTAACAAAAAAAAATGTAATACAATAAAAAACAATTACATTAATTTAAAAAAAACACGTCTAAATAAAATACGATATTGCCCTAACTGAGGGCTGAATTCAGGCCTAGCTAGTTTCGGTTTATTAGGGTTAACTATGAGAAAATTCACAACTCTTAAAACATAGATCCCTTAAATTGCTAGCCCTAGAGTGAAGGTTCTTAAAAAATATATTTTCAGGATATTAACTCTGAGCTTGGTGATTGAGTGATAGACATTAACATTTCTAGCTGATATTTATTAAGTTGGGGAATAGGCAAAATGAGGACAATAAAAACTGAGAATTGTAACTCATCGAGCTGACAATTTAAAGACAATAACTTTTAAAAGTAGTGAATCTATAATATATCATCCAAATTAACCTGATTCCAAGCCAAGTCACGCCAATAAGCGCGGATTTTAAGCCAAGTTAGGCTAATTAGTCTGATATGTCTTTGATTCGAGATGATTTGACCTCAAATCTTGACTTATATTATCCTTAAATTGTCCATCCAAATATGTAAAGTCCTAATTTCCCGTCAACCCTAAGTTACGGTCTTTACGAAAATCATTCTTCTCCGACATGAATACCATTACAATTTTAAAAATAATTAATTATATTTTTATGCAATGCAACAATTATGACAACTTTAAACCAAACTTCAGTAAAATGAATTATGCGGCGATTCGTGCCACCAATTAACTTGTATTCATACTAAATAAGGGGATTTCTTTTGTTCTGAAATATTTCAAATATGATCCTTCTCCAAAAAAGTTTACACACAACTGTATTATGTCATATAAAACCAAAAAAATTAAAAATTAAAACGATCAGAATATAATTTAGGGCATAAATAATTTTATGACTTTTCTCATAAATACAACTAAATTTAAAAATTAAATTGTTTATACATATCCGATTAACATTTTGGAGGAAACTTAAATTGTTTATATATGGTCAGTTAGAACATTTTTTATCAATGTTCAAAAAATAAATTGTAAAATAAAATATAAGAGTACGTATAGAGTGAAATTGTTTCATACATGAACCACTTTACAATACTTTAGTGTAACCAACTAATACTTTTTAGTGTAATCAACTAACTCTTGGTAAAACAACTAATACCCTAAAAAAATAATACCCTTTAGTGAAAACAACTAAGACTCTTCAAATTGTTCATGTATGAACCATTATCACGATATACTTTATAAATTTAAAATAAATTTCATAGATAATAATCAAACACATTAATATCGAAAGAATATGTAATCAAGTTTATAATTATTTTCATAGTTAGGAAGCATTAATCTTAAATTGTAAGATTTTAATAACAAATAAATTGTAGTATGTTTACATAATCTGTGAATAAAATGTAATTAATAATTAACATAAATAAATACAAAAATTAATGAAATTAAATTCAACGACACAAAAATTCCGTAGTGATTATATTATAACATGGTAAATCCACTACGAAGCTTAAATTACTTTCCTTATCTTAAGCGATAAATCCTCTTCCATGAACCATTTTATATTTAAAGATATTGGAATATTTAAGAAAATTTCAAAATAGGGGTTGGAAAGTTGATTGGAATATTTAAGTAAAATTCAAAATATGAGATGGGATATTAATTAAATACCACAATTATAGAAGACATTTAAAACTAATCAATTAACATGAATTACACGTACACAGTTTAAATCCAGTTTAAAAAAATATTTTGATTTACCTCTTTAATGACCAATATCAGTTAAAAAAATCAGTTGACCCACGTCTATGATACAATAGACAATATAATTTCAATGAATTTTATTCATTAGCAAAATTGATTAAGACGGCTTCAACGAACAACATGAATGCACAAAGGAGTCATAATCCATACAATCCATATAATCACTCAACTTGGTAAAAGAGGAGGAAATTGATAAAAATTTATTGCGAAAAATTATCACGCACCAATAGTAGATTATTAATTATGCATATTACGGTTTTCTATTGTAATACTATTAATTATTATTAATGTTATACTTATTCAAGTATACTACACACGAAATGAATCACGACCGGAACTCAATAACTGTCAATAAGCTATTTTTATGGAAAAACAATCCCCACTCAAATTAAAAAATGACTCAACAAATAAAAAAATATCAATTGAGAAAGTCAAATTCATAAAAAATCTTCCTCAAATTAAATCATGCAATCCGATTATATCTAAATAAAACCATCCACAAATTAAATAATGCAATTTGAATATATCAAAACAATCAATACAATATTTGGCGAAGCACAAATTAGATCAAACAATTCAATGCCCATCGAAATATTGAGATACAACTATCTCCTCAACCAAAAAAAATAAATAATAATTTACACAGAAAAAGGATCCACCACATCCGACAAAACAGACACAGGCACAACTATCCAAAGAAAAAAAAATATTCGTCCACAATCAATCCAAATACAAAAATGTACGACTCCCCACAATAAAAAATTTCAAATTTTCTACCGTTCTGTGATCAAATTTCACGCTCAAAGGACACCGCAATTCCCATCCACGACGGATCCACACTGCGAAAATCCACGATCGATGCTCACAAACTATGAACAACATAAAAAGCAAAACAAAAAATTACACCTACACAAAGGAAACTAAAAAGTATACAGAATCTTACAATGGAGAAGCACTCAAGATAGGATGCATAACGGTCCCTAAGAACGACAAAAATAACACCCACAATTAATAACGAAGGGTCAAGATCAGAAGATAAAAATGATCGCACGACTGGAATGATTTCCCGCCCAAACCTAAATTAAGAAATGTAGGGTCTATTATATATTATAGATACATGAATTTGAGTGGCATCTATTTTTTAAATTTTAATCGAGTTTTAAAAAGTAATCTAGAAGAGTCGGAGCATGGTTGGAGACATGATGGACATTTGCTAAAACGATATTTTTAATCATAATTTTGTGACGGAGTTGTTGAGGGATCGCTTTTTAGGACATTTTACCTTAAGAACGATGAAAATTATCCATGAATTGAGTGATGTCCATTTTTCAAACTGTTATTGAGCTCTCACAAGTATTATTGAAATGCCGGAGCACGGTCGGAGACAGGACGGAGATTTGCTAAAATGGAATTTTCATTCAATTTTTTGCGATGGAGCTGTGTCAGAATCGATTTTAATACGTTTTACCCTAAGAACGACTAAACAAATATATGAATTTGAGTGACATCTATTTTTTAAATTTTAATCGAGTGTTAATAAGTAATTTAGAAGAGTCGGAGCATTGTTGGAGTCAAGATGGGGGTTTGCTAAAATGACATTTTTAATCATAATATTGTGACGGAGTTGTAGTGGAATCACTTTTTAGGTCATTTTACCTTAAGAACGACAAAAATTATACATGAATTGAATAACGTCCATTTTTTAAACTTTTATTGAGTTTTGACAAGTACAATAAAAATGTCGGGGCACGGTCAGAGACAGGATGAAGATTTGCGAAAATGAAATTTTCATTCAAATTTTTACGACAGAGTTATGTCAGAATTGATTTTTAGGTTGTTTTATCATAGGAACGACTAAACAAATACGTGAATTTGAGTGATATCTATTTTTTATAATTTAATCGAGTTTTAACAAGTAATCTAGAAGAGTCAAAGCATTGTTGGAGACAGGATGCAGATTTGCTAAAATGATATTTTTTTATCATAATTTTATGATGGAGTTGTTGCGGAATCTCTTTTTAGGTCGTTTTACCTTAAGTACGACGAATATTATACATGAATTGAGTGACGTCCATTTTGTGACATTTCAATAGTACTTGTTAAAGCTCAATAAGAGTTTGGAAAATGGACGACACTCAATTCATGTATAATTTTCGTTGTTCTTAAGGTAAAACGACCTAAAATATGATTCTGCCACGGCTCTGTCACAAAATTATGATTAAAAATATTATTTCATCAAATCTCCATCATGTATCCAACCATGCTTCGACTCTTCTAGATTACTTGTTAATACTCGATTAAAATTTAAAATATAGATGTCACTCAAATTCATGTATTTGTTTAGTCGTTCCTTGGGTAAAACAATCTAAAAGTCGATTCTAACATAGCTCCGTCGCAAAAATTTGAATGAAAATTCCATTTTAGCAAATCTTCGTCCTATCTCCAACCGTACGTGCTCCAACATTTCAATTATATTTGTCAAAATTCAATAAAAGTTTGAAAATTGGACGTCACTCAATTCATGTATAATTTTTTTCGTTCTTAAGATAAAATGACCTGAAAAGCGATTCGGCTACAACCCCGTCACAAAATTATGATTAAAATGTCATTTTAACAAATCTCCATCATGTCTCCAACGAGACTCCCACTCTTCTAGATTACTTGTTAAAACTCGATTAAAATTTAAAAAATAGATGTCACTCAAATTCATGTATTTGTTTATTCGTTCCCAGCATAAAATAACCTAAAAGTCGAATTTAACACAACTCTGTCGCAAAAATTTGAATGAAAATTTCATTTTAGCAAATCGTCATCCTGTCTTCGACCGTTCTCCGACATTTCAATAGTACTTTTTATAGCTCAATAACAGTTTGAAAAATGTATGTCACTCAATTCATATATAATTTTCGTCGTTCTTAAAGTAAAACGATCTAAAAAGTGATTCTGCAACAACTCCATCACAAAATTATGATTAAAAATGTTATATTAGCAAATCTTTATCATGTCTCCAACCATGCTCCGACTCTTCTAGATTACTTGTTAAAACTCGATTAAAATTAAAAAAATTGATATTACTCAAATTCATGTATTTGTTTAGTTGTTCCTAGGGTAAAACAACCTAAAAGTCAATTCTGACACAACTTCGTCGTAAAAATTTGAATAAAAATTCCATTATAGCAAATCTCATTCCAGTCTCCGGCCATGCTACGACCTTTCAATAGTACTTGTCAAAGCAATATAAAAACTTTAAAAACTGACGCCAATCAATATATGTATCTTTTCATTGTTCCGAAGATAAAATGACCAAAAAAGTGATTCTGACACAGCTCCGTCAAAAAATTATGATTGAAAATGTTGTTTTAGCAAATCTCTGTCTTGTCTCCAACCATGCTCCGACCTTTCAATAGTACTTTTCAAAGCTATATAAAATTTTAAAAGTTCATGCCATTCAATCCATGTATCTTTTTCGCCCTTTCTAAGGTAAAACGACCTAAAAAGCGATTCTGACACGGTTTCGTCATAAAATTATGATTGAAAATTTAATTTTAGCAAATCTCACTACTATATCCAACCATGCCCCAACTCTTCAAGTGTACTTGTTAAAACTCAATTAGAATTTAAAAATAAATTTAACTCAAATTCATGTATCCGTTTAGTCGTTCCTAGGGTAAAACGACCTAAAAATTGATGCCGACACAGCTCCGTCGCAAAAATTTAAATAAAAATTCCATTTTAACAAATCTCTGTCCTGTCTCCGACCTTTCAATAGTATTTTTGGAATATTATAAATTAAATATTTGAATATCACTTAAATTAATATATTTTTTCGTCTTTTCTAGGTTAAAACTACATAAAAAGTGGTTTTGACCCGGCTCCATTACGAAATTATGTCTGGGAATGTCGTTTTAGTAAATCTCCGTCAGGTCTCGTCACATTTCAAGAATACCTGTTGAAATTCAATAATAATAAAAAAATGGACAATGTCAATTTATTAATTAATATTAATAAAATAAAGTGCTTTTGATCAGTGTTTTATGATGACACGAAACATATTTTATTTTATTATAATAAAAATAATTATTATATTTCATAAAAATATTAATAATTAATATTTATTGCGAAACATATATATTGAAAAAAAATTATTTTCATTAAATGGTAAAATTATATAGTATTATATTCCTTATTTTTTTTCCTTTTTGGAATTAACATAATATTATTTATAGGAATGAGATATAAGGAAAAGAATAGGAGTGAGAAGAGGGAAATGAATAAAAGAGTAGGAATATGAATTAAAGAGTATATGAGACTGTAACTGCAAATTTTGAATTTATTAAAAATAATAAACGCAAAAAAGAATTACAATTTAATTTATTCAGATTAAACCGAAAAACTTGGTGTGCGGGTTGCCTAACTCTAAATTTGATCCTCTGATTCTTCTCTTCGGTGTTGACCTTGACTTGGATGTTCTTCGGGAGAAATCCTCGCCTTGATCTTCATTTGAGATTGATCTTTGAATTTATAACGTTAATCCAAGGGCGAAACGCCTTATTTTGGATTAAACATTATTTTCGGGATTTGGAGGATGAACGACTTTGAAGGCGGGATGAACGCCTTTGAATTTGATGAAGAACGTCCTTTGAATCTTCGAGGAGAGACGCCGGATCGGAGGGGTGCTGGACCTTTGTCTCGGATCGGAGGCTGTTTGTCGTAGACTTGCGCGAAGAACGCCTTGAAGCCGCGAAGAACGCCTTTGAATCTTCCAGGAGAAATGCCGGATCAGAGGGGTGCTGGACCTTGATCTCGGATCGGAGGCTGTTTGTCGTAGACTTGCACAAAGAACGCCTTGAAGCCGCGAAGAACGCCTTTGAATCTTCAAGGAGGAACGCCGGATTGGAGGGGTGCTGGACCTTTATCTCGGATTGGAGGCCGTTTCTGATCGCTTCCTACGAAGAACGATTTGAATTTGACGAAGAACGCTTTGAATCTTCAAAAGCTCTTGAACTTCTGAATTCCTTCTGCTTCTGTCTGTCTGGATGTGTGTGTTGAATGAATGAATGGAGACCCCTATTTATAGGGTGAGGAGATAAAAACTTTCCTCCTTCATGGTGCCACGTGGCGCTTTCTGATTGGCTGATGCCAATTTGATGGACTTTTATTGACCAATTTCCAGATTTAGCTGATTTGATTTTCATTAATTCATTTCCTTCTTCATGCAAGATATGATTTGATCTTTCTTGGGCACTAATTCAACTTTATTAATTACTGCAGACTCGTATTTTTGGCAAACTTGTAACGTGTATACTAAATACCAATTTATTTATTTAATTTGAGAATTAATTTATTTAAATCCCCAAAATAAATTAATAAATTTATTTTGATATTAATATTTATTTGTACACGTGCCATTATTTAATTGGGTGTAAATTTTATTTGCTTACAAATGCCCCCTTGTGCTTTGTTCACGGTCGTTTTGACTTGGAGTGAATGAAGCACGAAAGTACTTTGTGCCCTCATATGCATACATATACAATTAATTGCATAAAAATGAACGAAAGTAGTTTGTGCCCTAGTGGCGCGCGCCCCCTCCTCTTGCACAAGAGGTCCCGTGTTCGATTCCCCTTGGACACAAAAATGGATTAATTGTTCAAGGTCTAGTAAGACTAATATAGAAGGTGGGCCGCATATAACAAGGAATGGGCCGGGTGGCCCAGTGGTCCGCGCCCGCCCCGCCCGCCCCGGGTGCCCGGGCTCGAACCACGCGAGCTACTTTTTTTTTGTATAGGCTCGGTAATTTGCGACGGCTAAATTTCGTCGCAAATATTGAATTTTGCGATGGAAAACAGCCCGTCGCAAATTATAACTGAAAAAATAAAAAAAAATATATTAAAACATTTGCGACGGAATGTGACCGTCGCAAATATTGTTGACCCGATCGGGTCTAACCCGAAAGATTTGCAACGGATTACTGTCCGTCGCAAATTCTGTGCGACCCAGCCGGGTCTGACCCGCCAATTTTGCGACGGATTTATCCGTCGGTAATTTGCGACTGACGGCAAAATCCGTCACAAAAATTAGTTACGGCTATTTTAGGAACGGATACGTGTCCGTTGCAGAATCCGTCGCAAAACACTGTTTGCGGCGGATTTTCCATCGCAAATTCTGTTGCAAAACAGTATTTTTTTTGTAGTGGAGATAAAGAAAGCAGAGAAAGATACAAATCACTGCCGTTTGATAGCCATGATAAAAAATGGGGTCAAGATGGCCCTGTGAAATGGTTTGTAAAGGTAGGTGAGATAAGGGCTGATTCAAGGTGTTTGGTAGACATTTAAAAAATAAAACTGATGTTTGGTAGATAAGAGAATTCTTAAAAAAACAATAAAATTTATTTAAATTTCTATTTTGTTCATCACCACCACCAAATCCGAATTTCTACATCAATCTTACTTGAGCCATGGAAACAATCTTAATGGAATCAATTACAGGACATGCAGCGATTCATCATCACTGTGGAAAACCCAAATTGTAAAAAACAATTTTTTTGCCCAGAGAAAAACCGCCGGCATTAAAGCAAACACTTGGTAGCCAAAGAAAGAAAGACTCATTCACAACTTCTGAATCTTCTGGGTCGGAACTCATTTTCGCCTACAAATCGGACCCATTTAGCTTCTCCGTCAAGAGAAAATCAAACGACGAGATTCTGTCCGATTCAAACTACAGCGATTTGGTGTTCAAAGATCAATATCTGGAGGAGGGCGGTAAGATAAGCCCAACAAATCAGACCCAACAAACTTACAAGGAGGAGGGTAGCTGTTAATAAGTGTGAGAAAAAACAGAGGCTGCGGTTTTCATTAGAATAATCATTAACCTAATTACAAAGCTAATAAAATACTTATATAGTCTGGTACTTAACAATAGGCTAATGGGCTAAATAGGCTAATGGGCTTATTTTAACATCCCCCTCAAACTCATGGTGCTGATGAAAGAAGCATAGAGAGTTTGCCAAATAGAAAACGAAAACGCAGCACAGAGTGTGACTTTGTCAATAGATCTGCAATCTGCATAGAAGAAGAAACAAAAGGTATGGTGATGGTGCCTTGCTGATAGTGATGCCGAGTAATGTGACAATCAATCTCAATATGTTTAGTCCTCTCATGGAACACGAAATTGCAAACGATTTGTATAGCACTCTTGTTATCGCAATACAAAGATGTAGGACGGCTAAATGAAACCCCCATATCTGCAAGTAACCACCGTAACCAAACAATCTCACATGTAGTAGAAGCCATGGCCCTATACTCAGCCTCTGTAGAAGATCTAGAGACAACATCTTGCTTCTTACTCTTCCAAGAGATAAGAGAATTGCCCAAAAATATACAAAATTCAGTAGTAGATTTACGATCTGTGGGATCACCAGCCCAATCTGCATTAGAATATGCACAAAACTCTAAGGACGATGAAGATGAAAGTAACAAACTCTGAAACTGGGTTCCTCGAAGATATCGTAAAATAGGAAGAACAGCAGCCCAATGAATAGTGGTAGGTGAATTAACAAACTGGCTAACCACGTGAACTGCATAAGCAATATCCGGACGAGTGATTGTAAGATAAACTAAACTACCAATAACGGTACGATATAAACTAGGATTAGGCAAAGGTGAACCATCATCAGGGGCATACCGAGCATGAAGCTCAAGAGGCGTATCAATAGTCTTATTATCTAGTAAGACGTGCTCGCTCAAATATATCTGTTATATACTTAGATTGAGAAATGATATAACCTTTTGGAGATGAAGCAACTTCAATACCCAAAAAATAACGCTGTAAGCCCAAATCCTTCATAGCAAAGCAACGAGCTAATTGTAACTTCAACTCTGAAATCCCATCAATATCATCCCCTGTAATGAGCATATCATCAACATATAATGATAACAAAATACGACCAGCTCTCGTGCATCTAATGAATAATGCTGAGTCGTGATGACTCGATCGGAAACCAAACGAGGAGATAACAGTAGAGAACTTCTCATACCAAGCTCGCGGAGCTTGTTTAAGGCCATAAAGAGCTTTTCTAAGCCTGCAAACTTCACCACGCTTGTGTGGAACACCAGGCAGAGGAACCATGTAGACTTCATTTTCAAGATTTTTGTTCAAGAAGGCATTCTTAACATCCATCTGATATATCTTCCAATGTTGAACCGAAGCAACTGCGATAAGGGTACATATCGTAGTCATTTTTGCAACAGGTGCAAAAGTCTCCTCATAATCCATACCAAATTCCTGTGAATATCCTTTTGCAACCAATCGAGCTTTATATCGTTCGATAGAGCCATCAGACTTGGTTTTAATTTTGTAAACCCAACGACAACCAATTGCATGTTTCCCTGGTGGAAGAGGTACCAAATCCCATGTATGGGTCTGATATAAAGTAGTAAGTTCCTCAGCCATAGCCTGCTGCCAAAGAGGATCACAAACAACATCTTTATAGGACTCGGGCTCAGAAAGACGATGCACAGATGCTAGGAAGGAAACAAATGAGCTTGAATAACAAGAGTATGCGAAATCAGGTAACTGGGTAGACTTACGAGTACATGAGGGATAACGAGGTTCAGGGTGCACCACAATCTCACCACCCGTAGATGGATGAGGAGCCGAAGTATCGATATTAGAGGATCTATCAATAGGGATTGTGCAAGTGTCATGTTCTATAGATGAATCAACATCAGTATCAAAAGATAATGGATCTATGTTAATAAGATCAGACTTACTCACATTATGTGAACTAGTAGGAATAGAAAAAAATGGAATATGTTCCAAAAACACAACTTGACGAGACACATATAACTTTTGTTTGACGGGATCAAAACAACGATATCCTTTCTGACCTTCACCATAACCCAAAAAGACACAAATTGCAGATTTTTAAGATAATTTATTGCGTTCAACATTAGGCAAAAACACAAAATAGGTTGAACCAAAGACCCGAAGAAATGAGTAACCAGGAGCAGATTTGTATAGAGAATGAAATGGGGACAAAGCCTGAATTATGTGAGATAGGAATCCTATTGATGAGATGTGTAGCTGTGAGAATCGCTTCTCCCCAAAATTCATTAGGAACTTGTGCAGATAACAAGAGTGAATGAGCAGTTTCAACAAGAGTCTGTGTTTTCTTTCAGCTACACCATTTTGTTCTGGAGTTTCCCTGCATGAAGTTTGGATAATAGTTCCATCTAAAGCAAGAAGATCAGAGAACTGACGTGAAGTATATTCCCCACTCAAATCACATCTAAAGCACTTTATAACAGGTGAATGTTGAGTTCTCACAAGTGCACGGAAACAACTGAAGGTATTAAAGAAATCAGAACGATGCTTTATAAGATAAACCCAACAATAACGAGTACAATCATCAATAAAGGAAACATAATATCTTGAACCCCTCTTTGTGGCAACAGAAGCAGGGCCCCATACGTAAGAATGAACAAGATCAAAAGGTGCATTAGAAGATGAGAAACTTTTAGTAAAGGGTAAAACAGAGAATTTTGCTAATTTGCAACCATTACAATCAGAAATATCACAAGGTTTCAAATTTCCTAATACTCCTGAGGAAGACAAAAAACCTAAACGAGATGCTGACACGTGGCCCAAACGAGAGTGCCACAAATAAAAATCTGAAGAAGAAAGACTTAAATGAAAAGATGACAAATCGACACTAGGAGCTGTGAACTCTGGTACTTTGAGCTCATCCAAAATATATAGTCCCCCTATTTTACCGCCTGTCCCAATCAGCTTCTAAGATTGTGGATCCTGTACATAACAAGCGGAAGAGGAAAAGAAGACTGAGCACCCGGATTCACACAATAGACTTACAGAAATAAGATTCAATTTAAGGTTTGGAATGTAGTATACATCATGCAGAGATAAATGAGACGTGCGAATAGAACCAGCACTTGCTAAAGGCATGGGAGTGCCATCAGGAGTTGTTATAGACACAAGCAAACAAAGACAAGTCGGGTGATATATGGTGAGAAGCTCTAGAATCTAGAATCCACAATAGAGATGATATACCCGAAGAATTCGAGGATGACATACCTATATGGGAAGATGTAGACATGGCATAAGGCTGAGTGGCAAGAAACTTCTGAAACTGCTCAAGCATTTGCGTGTCCACTGGTGGTGCAGCAATTGCAGCATTAGACCCAGGTGTTCTATAACTCCATTGTGAATGTTGTTGATGGTTTGGTTGAAACTGACCTTTTTGGGGCTTTCTTCAGTAAGGAAGGACAACTAACTTTCCTATGACCTTTCTCGTGACAAAAACTACACTCATCTAGAGCAACCTTTGAAGGAGGTCGAGTAGGATTAGAGTATTTCTGAGGTGTTGCAAATACTATTTGATTGGGTACTGCGAGAGGCTCTTTATTTGCATGAGACTTGAGACGTGTCTCCTCTGCTAAAAGTTCACTGACCACAGAATCAAGAGAGGGGAGGGGGTTGCGATGCAAAATTGTTCCACGTAGCCCTTCAAAATCATCACGAAGTGCCATAAAAAATTGTACCAGACGTTGCTCCTCTCTACGAGCAATGTAAGGTGCAAAGGAACCCAAGTCTGTTGATTCTATCAAAGCCATTTGATCCCATAAATTAGTCATAGTCGAATAAAATTCCTGTACACTCGTATTTTTCTGATGAAGAGCACGAATATCTATCTCCAACTGATACTGTTTTGCAAAGTTCGACTGTGTGTACAACCTTGCAAGATGATCCCAAACTGCCTTGGCAGTCTCATATTTCGCCAATTGTGTTCCTATTGAATGAGAAACAGAATTATTGATCCAAGTAATAATTTTAGAGTTATTAACCTCCCACGTATCCAATAGGTTTGCAAAATTTTCAGCTTTCTCATTTGTGGGTTTAACCACTCTTTCAAAACCGTAATCCCACATCCGTTTCCCTTTAAAAAAATTCTTCATTACATAACTCCAATAAGAGTAATTTTTGCCATCCAACGATACACTGATGGACTGCAGGGAATCATCACGTCCCCAGTCATTGCAAATTATAAAAACGATAGAGAAGATCAACGAGCGGAACCACCGATGCAATCAAACAAACAATCAGATTGATTATTTTCTTTTTTTCATTAGAACCTTGCTCTGATACCATGTTAACAAGTGTGAGAAAAAACAGAGGCTGCGATTTTCATTAGAATAATCATTAACCTAATTACAAAGCTAATAAAATACTTATATAGTCTAATACTTAACAATAGGCTAATGGGCTAAATAGGCAAATGGGCCTATTTTAACAGTGGCGACGCGGCGTAAGGAGCTGGAGGGAGGCGACGACGGCGCGAGGTAGAAGGGGGCGGCGGTGTGAGGCGGTGGCAATAGACAAATTTGGGTTGAATAGAGGAGAGAGATGCTATTTTGAAATGGGGGAGGGGGGAGAAGGGGGCAATGGGGTAGCCCCACAGCTAAAGTGACTTTCACGAAATGGTTAAGAGGGCGGGTCTTTTCTCGGGCTGGCCGCAAATGGTTTCTTGGCTACCAAACGAGAGTAATAGTCTGAAAATGTTTATTTCATGGGCTTATCTTACCTACCAAACATGTCCAAAGAAGAAACCAATGGATCCTAATATGTGAATTTCCCACTTTTCAAGTGTAAACCATAAGACGAAAAGATTTGCTAAAGTATTGGAGGGAAAGGTGGAGATAAAATTTTCACCCTCAAATAATTGGAGGCAATGTCAATTCTATACCTATAATGAGAGGATTAAGAAATCCTCATTAACATGATATTTTTATTAATATTTTATTCTACCTCTCATAAAAACTAAAGTCTAATATTGACAGTTTTTAAATCCTGTCATAAAAATTTCGTCATTATTAGTGATAGTTGGGGGTGATAGGAAATAGGATTCCAATATTTTAATACACATATAGGTTAGGAATAAGCCGGCTAATATTTTCTAACCGATCTAGGTTAACAATAATTAGGGGTGTGCAACGGTCGGTTTGGTCACCAAACCGAACCGTATTAGCCAAACCGAACACCAAACCAAAAAAATTTTACAAACCAAAAATCGAACCATATTTTAAAAAACCGTTCGGTCTCAAACCGAAATATTTCGGTTTGGTTCGGTTCCAAACCGTACAAACCGAAATCTTTTTACACTTTTCTTTTTTAAAATCAGTTTAATTTTTTTAACATCAATACACATGTCTCATTCAATTATTTGCAACATGCCAACATCTAAATACTAATTTAAGCAAAGATGCATCAATAAATCTACTACATAATCCAATAAAAATCATCAACATAATAGTTTTCAAAATCTAAGCAACAATTTGAAAAATATAATCAACACAAATCACCACTCCTCAAGTATTTTATGCAAAACACAAATCAACTCAAGTCTTTTATGCATGAATCTAAATTATCTAATATTAATATTATTATATTAGAATATAAGCTACTAAATATTAATATAGTGAATATTATTATTTATATAATATATTATTATTATTACAAAAAAAAAATCGGTTTGGTTCGGTTTATATGGTTTTTAATTCGTAAAATCCGTAAACTGAACCGAAATAAAAAAAATTCAAATTTCAAAACCGTAAACCGAACCATAAACCAAAAACCGAACCAAAATTTATATTTCGGTTTGGTTTGATCGGTTTTTTCGGTTCAAACCGTATTTTGCACACCCCTAACAATAATTCTCTAAAATTTTCAATTATCACAAATTGTTATATAAAATATTCTACGGATCTAGGATCCGTAGAATTACCCGCGACCCGGACCCGACCCGCTAAATTCGGGTCCATATTTAAGACGGTTTCCAGCTTTTTTTACTCCATTTTGAATTTTCACCGCGACTCTTCGTCTTCCACATTCTCCCTCGCTCTCTCTCTCCCCCGCTTCTTCGACGGTTTTTGCCGGCGGTTGCTGTTGGTTTCTTTTCGACAGCGGTTGCTTTCAGTTTTTACTTTATCTCGTGCTTTAGAGTTCGTGGTTTTCACACAGTTCTTCGCATTTTCTTCGTAAACATCTTACTAACCGTAGGTTCGTGGTTTTTTTTTCTCTAATCTTTTATTTCTTCGTTTATATTTGAGTGTTATGTTGGTATTTTGAAATCTAACAAAGTTTTTGATGTTTTTGTTCTCGATTTTGTGTTTTTTGTATTTTGTTTAGGGTTTAGATCTATGTTTTTTTGTGTTATTTTCTTCTTTTCGCGCTAATGCTCTGTTTTTATTGTTAAGCTGATTATTGTAAGTGTTTTTTCATGCTCTGTTTTGTGTAGTAACATGTATTTGTCATTTATGTAACATATATAATATATTCTTTTGAGTAACACAATGTTCCTTTGCGTAGTTAGGTAATATTGTTGTTTATGTGATTTTTATGTTCATTCCTGATCTTTTTGTGTGTTGAACAATGTTTATTTTTATTTTTGTAACACTTATTTCCCCTTTGTGTACACATGATCTTGCTATATTTGTAACAGACCATGTGTCTTTGTTAAACACAGTCTTCATGTATCTGTAATATTTTTGTGTGTTTGGTAACATTGTTTTTTTTTTTATTATTGTAACACATTGTTTGGTTTTCTGTAACATAGACTTCCTATATTTGTAACACAGAAATATATGTCCCTATGTAACACTATTTTGTTGAATTTTGTAACATACCTTCTCCCTTTTAGTAATATACTTTCTTCTGTATGTTTTGTAACACATACATTCTCTGTTTAGTAACATAATATTATTAATTTTAGTGACACATATGTCTACTGTTTATTACAGTGTTTATTTTCTAAATGGACTCTTCTAATTCGAGCAAGAATGATAAACTTATTTTGAAGTCCTAGGGGATTTAAAAAAAGTCTAAAAGGAAGGTTCAGAATAGGGCACCTTCTCGAGCCGTGGTTGTTCACGGTTCCCAACCTTCTAGGTATGTTTATAGTTGTTTTTATTATTTTTTTCATTCATTCATTTTTTTTTTTTTGTATACATTTTAACCATATATTACTTTGTTTTTCATCGTTGTAGGGATTACACTCCCCACGGCAGACCTACTGCTTTTTTTAACTTATTCAATCATTGCATAAAAAATAGAAACAAGTCGTTAGGAGCATTGGCTTCGGTGGTCTGCTTGATATGACCATATCAAAGCTCAGTGGGTATCCTATGCTTAGCTGGCTTGCTGAGAATTTCAATCCTGTCAGTTGTCAGTTGTCGATTGGCCATTCTCGTCGGTTTATCGTCACTCCTGATGACGTGTACGATATATTCATGCTTTTGAGGAACGATGAATTTAATGTTGTTCATTATGGGCGGGGGAGGTTAACGCGTTGCTGGAGAAGTACTCAGAGCATTATAATTTGAAGCATAATTCCAAGCTCAATGTTCTTGCTGAGATTTTTAAAAAGAACCTGAAGGATGGTGGTGATGATTTTAAACGTTTGTTTGTCTATTCCTGCATGTCTTCTATGTTTACTCCAATGACCAATCACTCTGTTTGTTCGCCTTCTGTTTTGAAGTCTGTGGTTGATGTGAATGTGATTTCTATGTTGGACTGGTGTTCTTACATTTTCAAAAAAGATGTGCGAGAGTGTTGAAGCTTTCCGAGAGGATTCTGTCCACAATGTTACTGGCTGTTTACTCATTCTTCAGATTGCGTATCTCCATATAGTACGTTGGCGTGGGGTTTGATTGTCATTCTCTATTCCTCTCATCCGGCTCTGGGATGATGATAGATTGCAAGCTCGTTGCAAGCAAGAAGCTGAGGCTGGTTCATATAGTGATGGGGAACTGGTTTTGGATGAGTATCCGGTGACGTATAATGGAGCTGTTAGGTATCCGAAGGCTGGAAATGTGAGGTCGTCCCTTGTTGGAAGAGTTGAGGTACCACTTACCTATTTAATATGTATTTCTTCTATGGTACTAGTAATGTTTATATATTGCATATCAGTAATACACTCATTTCTATATAGTAACACATATTTTTACTATGTAATAACATACCTTATTATAATTCACTTCACTAATATTAAATATTTAATATCATTTATGCACTCATTTTTTAAGTAATAGCACATTTTTACTTTGTAATAACACACTTTAGCATAAATCATTTTAGTAACACACCCCTTTGCTTATAGTAACATTTATTATTGACAACAGTAACACACCATTTTTTGTACAGTAACCTAACTTATTAATACTATTTAACACATATTATTACTATGTAGTAACATAATTTAGTATAATTTTATCACCTGTAACACACCCATTTCTTTATAGTAATACATATTACTGACATCAGTAACATAAGTTATACTTATTTAGTAACATTTTATTAGGAACAACAGTAATACATATTAGTTCATATGTACTATACTTTGTTGTAGGCTGCGCAGTTGATGCTAGAGAACTTGATGAAAGAAATAAGAGAGTCATCTACTGGCTTAAATTCTATGTTGACTGAAACTATAAACAACTTGTCTAATTCAAATACAGATTCTGATTCCCAATTCTAGGTGGATGAGTCATTTCTTAGTAGGGTTGATGACTTGGTTTATGACTATAACCTTAACCGTTTTATGGAAAATTTTGATGCCCCTTGTTTTGAATTGTTTCCTGATAGTCCTCTTTTTAAATCTGAATGTAATTTTTATCAAAATGTTAATTCTAATGTGGTTATGAAGTCCAATCAGGGTGTTTCTACTGTAAATGTTGCTTAAGTTAAGGGAGTTGAAGGTGACGATAAGTTAGAGTCTGGAGAGGTTGATAGAAACTGAAAGGAAACTATTATTAATGAGGATGTGGTTGATGAGAGTGATGATGAAACTACTGAGGAAAGTACCGATGACAGTGATAAGGAGGATGAATCTGATGGGAGTTCTGAAAGTGATGAAGAAGATGATGAGGAAGGTGATGATGATTTTCACGTGGAAATTAGGGTGGAGGAGAAAGAGAAAGAGAAAGCAGGGGAGAAAGAGAATGAGGAAGAGAAGGAAATAGAGGAGGAGAAAGAAGAGGAGAATGAGAAGGAGATAACTGAGGGTAAAGAGAAGGAAGAAGAGAAGGGGAAAGAGAAGGTGATAGTTGAGGAGAAAGAGGATGAGAAAGAGAAGGAAGAGGAAGAGAAAGCTGAGGAGAAGGAGGAAAAGAAGGAGAAAGAGATGGAAACAGAGGAAGAAAAAGAGAATGAGGATGAGAAAGAGACAGAGAATGAGACTTTTGAAGAGAAAGATGATGGGAAAAATGAGGAGAAGGTTGAGGAAAAAAATAAAGAAGTGGTTGAAGAAGGTGATTCTGGGAACAAGGATGAGGAAATGGTGGCTGGTGATGATGTTGATGATTTTAATAATCTGGTGAAAAGTTTTGGTAATGAAGTTGGTTTTTTGTCTTCTTTTATTCGAAAAAATATGAAGTATTTTGATCAGTTGGAAAGGCATCAGTTGGAGCTATTTGATTATCTTTTTCACTATGAGGATAATAAATTTTAAGTGTTTAACAATGTTTTTTTTGTTTTGGTAACACATTTTTCCTTTTTGTGTAACATAGTGTTTCCGTATTTGTAACACATAATATATCTACTTGTGTAACATTATTTTTTTGATTTAGTAACATATCTTCTCCCTTCTGGTAACACGGTTTTTTTTCTTGCAACAGTGAGGATTTTTTTCTTAGCCCAGACAATATGTACCTTGTGTCGAGGGAGGACTTGCTTACTTTGTCCCCAGGCAAAGAAATAGCCCACAATGTTCTAAATGCCATATGCTATATTTTGAATAGTGGGACATATGAGTCCTCCTCGAGTTCAAGCTCAAATCGTTTTGTCTTTTGCTTGGATCACAGTGTAAGTTTTCTATTCTTTTTTTTTTTTTTGTTGCTATTATAATTTGGTTTATTTATTTAGACTCCGTTGAACAATATCCTAGGAGTTCAAGGTGTGAAAGAACATCTCGAAGATGAGATTTTTGGTGCTTGGTACATGTGGTTGGATTCTTCAATGAAGGAACAGTTAATGAATGTTGATTTGGTAAATTTTTTTTAAGTTTTTTAGTAACATATATTTGTTCTTTGTTGTAACACATTTAGTTTGCTATTGTAACACATTTTTATTTAAAAAATTATCCCTTTCTGCATATATGGGCATTATGTTTTTGATGTGGTTAACTTTGTTGCATCCAAAATCCAATGTTTGGACAACAAAATCCACGTTGAGCCGAAAACTTACGAAGAATATTTTGTTTATTTGGTTAGTCTATATTTCTACTTTTGTAATACTTCTTTTTCATTATGCTATTCTTGCTTTCTGTTTTTCTATTTGTTTTTTTGTAGAGAGACTGTATAGCTAAGTTTTTGGTTGATAAGGAGCATCCCTAGGCCGAGCTCATTGAAAATTTCAATCTTCAAACTGTGAAATTGAGCGGGAGGTCAAGTGAAGCCAATAACGATTGTGGCGTGTTTTTGATGCACCATATCTTGAACTTCGATGGGAAGCCTTATTAGATGCCTAATCTATGTCAGGTAACACACTGGATTATCTTTTGTAACACACTCAATCCTAATTAGTAACACAGTATCATTAATCATGTTTATACAGTAACACATTTTTTATATAGTGAAGTCTATAACACATGCATGTCCCTTTCTGGTAACATAGTGATAATAATGTAGTAAGATTATGTGCTTCTTTTACATGGTAACACTAAGTAACATTAGTAACATGACAATAGTTATATAGTAACACGTGTTTTTTCTTATATTATACTACTTACTATTTTGATTAGTAACAGTTTTTCTTTATGTTTTTGTTTTTTTTAGGCTTCTTACAGAATTTTTTTGAGAGCCTTTTATGTTTCCAAGGTTGTTTGTTCTGGTGTTAATAGTCTTAGGAATCGTGTAATGAAGAGGGTGCTCGATTTCTATGTGACCAAACCTGTATTGTTGGATGCTGCTAAGGAATTGAGGGATGCTGCTTCTTTGGAGAAGAAGCGTAAACGTGAGGAAGTTGTTTTGAAAGGAGGAGAAATTTGAGATCAAGGAGCAAGAAAGATTGAATTATGTTTTATATTTGGGGTTTACAGAATTTTTATTTTATTTGGTGGGTTATGTTTGCATATGGTATTGTTGTGATGGCGTTGATATGGTAGTTGGTTTGAGATTTTTATGGTGTTAAATATTTTTAGCTGGTTTAATGTTTTTAGATATTATATGGTAGTTTATAGGGGTTTGACATACATTAAGGTTCGAGGATTTTAGAGATTATGTTGTAGTTTCCAGGGTGGTGGATAATTTAGTAATACCCCGACCCATTTTGAGTTATATAAATAAATATTTAACATTGTTGTGTTCATGCATTCATATTTTATTTTCGAAAGGAGGACGATAACTCTTTTTCAATGATTTTTCCAAAAGACGAATGAGAAAGTCGAACCGGAGGCACACCCAGCACTAATACTGAGGAAATTAAATCATGAATTGATGAAAATTAAATCATAAATTGATGAAATGAATAAAATATAAATTCCAAATGGGCATTCCAATACCCTAATAACGCTTATAATTATTGAACAAGAATTAAATACTTGTCACCGAAAGTTGGGCGAAAAAGCCCCGATTTTTTATCCGACGGATAACTATGGACCAGAACTAATACCCAATTAATAAAGTAAGTTAAATAATAATTTTGAATTAGAAAAATTAAAACCCTAATTTATTCTTATGAAAATCGATCCAAAACTTCATTTTCGGAGCTCGAAACTTAGTAAAAAAATATCCAATTTCGAAACCGAAAACTATATCGCATCCAATAATACCGAGAGGACTCGAAAGTCCTCATATGGGGCCCACAATTTTCGTCCAGCAGCTGGAGGAGGGCAGCAAAGTCAGCCCCTCCATCCTTTCCCTTATTTCATGGACAAGTTTCCTTTGTTTATTCATAGTACATGTACTCCCTCCATCAAATGTCTTGAGTCCATGCCCCTCTCCCTCACTTCTCAGCCGTGTAACCCCCTCCAAATCCTCCTATAAATACCCCACTCTCTTCCCTCTTTCTCACACTTGGCAGCCACCACAAAATGGGTAGAAAGAAACCCACTTTCCCCACATATACTCCCTCCTCACGACAATAGTTACAATCAGGGGAAGGAAGTCTTTCTCCTTCACTTCTAAGCCATTGAAGGTCATATTTTAAGTGTCAAGATTCCCCATTGGTAAAGGGTTTAAGGTTTGGGGTCACTCAATGCAATTTGTCATCCCTTTCATTCCATTCTTCCAAGTTATCTTGAATTCTAATGCTAACTTGTGTTCTTGTTGCTTTAGCATTCTTTCATACAAGGAGCTTCATTCCCACTCATTCACAAGAACTTCAAGAGTTAATAGGCCCTCTTAGCTAAAAGAAAAGTCTCCAAAAGGTTGGAAACAACCCTAACTTCATAACTCTTTAAGTATGTATATGTGATCTTGTGAGCATGATAGGTTTGTATGTTAGAATATGTTAAAGTCTTGTATAAAATATGAGTATGGATGTTTAGATGCATGTTAAGAGATGTTTTTTTAATGCATATTAAGTGGTGAAAATTTTATGGCATGATAAGTATAAGAATAGAAGTAAGTATTCACACAAGTATGTTGAAAACCCACTGTTTTGGAGCAAGCTGATGCTTCTGGAGTAAAACGAGATTTTATACACTTAGATTCTGAGTATTTAATTTACATATTATGAAACTAGGATGAGTTATCTTTCACTTGCCACTGGTTTTATGTTATTCGGAATTTTCGTTGATAAGTTATGAATTTTTAAAGAAAGTGCGACGATCTGCGACATTTTATGTGTTCACATGTGAAACTTCTTTGATACCTTAACTATAGAATTTTTATAAAAATCATAATAAAATAATATATGAAGTTATCTATCTCCATGAATTTTTTCATGATTTATGTGTATGTGAAAACAATTTTACTAAAAATATTTTGATCACTGCGCACGATAAAAACTCACTGAACAGTTTCTGTGACTTAGTGTCACGTTTTAAAAACGAGTCTTTAAATCATATTTTCATGAACCAAATGATATAGGATAAATTTTATGTGTAAATTATACTTGATTGAGTGCCTACTGTATAAATTTCGAGATAATTGAATGAGTCTAAGTATTTTTCAAAAATGGTTAAAGTCAGGAGAAAAACACTCAAAGTAGCAAACTGCTCCTTTAAACTTAATGTCCTTAGTTTAGTTTCTTGATTAATGACTTATTCTTGATTAATGAAGTATACTTGATAAGTATATTATAATAAGTTTATAATATTTAAATGTTATGAAAATACTTGTGTTTAAACAAATGGCATGTGGTATGGTGTGCGTTTCGAATTAAGGATTTTAAATTCTTCAAGTGTCCTTAAAAAGGAAAAATGAAAGAAACTTTATAAAATTTCCAAAACTTTTAAGAATTTCAAGGATGTTTAATTAAAGATAAACTCATTAATATTAAAAGTTTTTGGTAAACTCTATAAGACGATATAAAATAGTAAGTGCGACAAAAGTCCTTATCGGACCAACTTCCTTAATCATCAAAGAAGCTTATAAGATATCAATAACTAAAATGGATAAGAATGTGCTAGGTAGAAGTGTTGTCTCCCGGCTCAGACTCAAACGTTGCTAGGTCCTCAAAGCTAGGCTTTTCTGCATAAAAGGTGGGTGACACTATCTGTATAGCTAGTTAATGTTATATGGACTGTTGTCAGTTTTCTGAAACAAACGTAATAAATATCAGTAAAAGACATGAACAATCTTATGAATGTGAATGTGAGTATGCGATTATAACAATGTGAGCATGTGGTATGTGATTTGTGAACTATGTGAAAGTTATAAGGGAAGCTATTGGAGGGATAAGGACGCGGTGGAGTCGCTACCGGTGCCCCCCAAACAGGGATAAGAATGTGGTTGAAAGAGTACCAGTGCCCCCAAATCTTTTAGGGACAAGGATGTGGTAGAGTCGCTACCGGTGCCCCCCCAATAGGGATAAGGATGTGGTTGAAAGAGTATCAGTGCCCCCATGTTTTTAGGAACAAGGACACGGTGAAAATGCCACCGGTGCCCCCCATATGAATAAGAAGGGAGATTGATGGGCCTTTGAGCCATATGATTGATGGGCCTTTGAGACATATGATTGATGGGCCTTTGAGCCATATGAATGATGGGCCTTCGGGCCATATGAATGCTTTGTTCTAAATTTGTGTTTATAAGTTTTACATTAAAGAAAAACTAATACACATGACCAAGAATTGTAATGAACCAACTGAAAGGTGAAAATCTTAAAAGTATTATTATTTTGGATCTCCTGAGAATCTGTATAACAGCATACAGGTCACCCGCTGAGATTTTATCTCACGCCCCTCTCTAAACATTTTCAGGTTATGATGCTGAGGTTCGGGAGCTGCCGTAGATGACTGCTTCCCACTTCCGTTTATTAATTAAATAAACTGATTTTATCAAGATTGAGACAATATGCTATTTTAATACTACTGTTAATATTTTTTCACTAATGCCTCGAGAGTCATACCCAGAACTCATCGGGATGTTTCTTTATTAAATAATGGGATGATGATTTTTATTAAATAACAAACTGATGTTTTCTCAAATAAGTATTATGTTAAGTTCTTCTGCTGCATATGTAGAATTATATTAATTGTTTTATCTTTTATAAGAAATTTTGTGGCTCAGTTTTTATGGTTCACTAAGTGATGACTCGGGTTTAGGACGTTGTGACCTCAAAAGTTAACTTTCTGCATTTTGGGGCATTACAAATTCTGTTGGTATGACTTAATGTTGATGAATTCTATGTTCTTTTAGATTTATATATATATTTGTCCTCCTATTTAGTGAATGTTTTTACCTTTTTTCACCCATTATAATATTAATGGGTAACACACATTTAAAGTGAATAGTAACACACACATAAGTAAATAGTAACATATTTTTTTAAATATAACACATATTTAAAATGTTTGGTAACACACACTTATTTGAACAGTAACACATTTTTAAGTAAATCACTTGATGGATTTTAACATATTTCATCTGTATTTGATGTTAAAACTTTGACATATGTTTTTTTCTACGTTGTAACATATATAATTAAATAGTAACACATATTTAAACTGTTTGGTAACACTCATTTATATGTACAATAACACATCCTTTTTAACCAAGACTCTCACATTTGTTTTTCTAACTTAGAAAACAAAATAAAAACAGTAACATGTATTTTGTTTACTGTGTAACATACACATAATTGAACAGTAACACAACATAAACTGTTTTGTAACATCAACATAACAGAACAGTAACACAATATTTAATGTATAAAAGAATATTTTTCCAGAGGTCAAAATGAATTTAAATCAAATGAGCATTGGGTGTTTTGGTGCCATATTCCATCGGTAATTTTATCTTATTTTTTTGGCTTCCTTTGAAGTGTCCTTTTATCCTTGTTTTTCTTCTTTTTGTGATCGAGCGATCAGGATCCCTTATATCCAGTCCTTCCACAGTTTTGTTCGACTTTTGCGGCTAGTGTTTGGAATTTAATGATTTGGCAGCTAATGAATCTCTTTCATGGCCATCTTCTAGCATTTTCCTCATTTCGTCATCTTTTTCACAGTCCAAAATCAGATTGTAAGTCTTCCTTGACATTTTATGTCTCCACGGAATTAAATTGTCTACTTTCTTTATTTCTGTCCATGTCTTTTTCTCCCAAATTTCTGACTTTACAATTCTCGTCCACCTTCTACATATGTATTCATTCGGTATTTCATCTACCGAGTTAATATGCAACACCCGTATGCAGTGACAGCACAACATGCCACACTCTTCAATTTTCTTGCAGCTACAGTTGATCCTAACCATTATTTGTTCAAAAATCACCGTATATATATCACCCTTTGTGTTGACTTCGTACACCAATGTAGTGTCCTCTCTTCCCACCTCTTTGGAGGTGCACGACAGGATCTTTAGGAATTCACTCACAAAAGTGTTGAAAAGTGTGAGAGTGCAAACTTTTGTAGCGTGTTTCACAATCCAATTAATCATCAATGTTGAATCTAGTTTCATCCGTTGACACTGGAACTCGTCATTTCTTTCATTTTCCCTCCATGCCTTTACTGTTTTAATTTGTTGAATATTCGTAATAGTCTGTTAGTCCATTTGACTTCCTTGAGTTGAAAGATATTGAGTTGTTTGTACTTTCACTACGTTGGGAGGATTTTATTCCGGCGAAGAAGAAATCCTTGCTCAATGTCGTGCACCATTTCTCCTTCACACTGTAGAGCCTTTTAAGCCAAACATGATTCTGCAGGTTATAGTTCGTAATCATCCCTTTCCAGCACTTCTCAAACTAATGTGTCCTTAAATTTGTTGTTGCCCTTTAGCTGTCCAAATCTGTTAATTGCATTCTGCTGGAGGTGCCATAAACATAGCCTATACCTTGTTTTTGGGAAAATCTGAGAAGCAGTAACAGAACTAATTCTTATTCAGTAACACATATTATACTTATATAGTAACACATGTTATACTTATATAGCAACACATTTATTTACTATTCAGTAACACACACTATTCCTTTTTTGCAATTTTAAAGCAACACATTCATTATCATATAGACACACACCCTTTAATTTTTTCAATAACACATGTTTATCTTTCACAGTAAGATAATATTAGTGCATGTAGTAACACTTATGCAATGTTTTACCTTTTCTATTGCCTTTGCAATTGCTAGATCCTGATCTGTGAATATAGTGACTGGAGCTTTTTCACCCATTGATTTCCTGGACACCTCAAACAGCCACTCGAAAGTTTCTGTTTTTTCATCGGACAAGAATGTTATTCCGAACATTATATTCTTTCAGTAGTTGTTTATTCCCGTGAATGGTGCACAGATGAGATCGTACTTGTTGGTCTTATAAGTTGTGTCAAAGACCAGTACATCACCGTATATATCAAAATCTTCTTTCATCATCGAGTCTCTCCAAAAAATGTTACTTAGCTTTCCCTCTTCATTCATTTGCACATTGTAGTAAAAATTTGTTTCCTTCCTCTTTTTGTTGTTGTATTAACTCCATGAATCTCTTTGCGTCCCCACCTTCTATGTTACCCCTTTTGGTATGGTTCACATAGTTCATGTGGTCCATCATCGTATGTCCAACTTGGCCCTCACCTCCAGCACTATAAGCCATGTAACGAAAGAAGTCTGGTCATATACCTAAAGATATCATTTCGTCTATCTCTTCAGCCTTTCCGCCACTGATTGCTCTCTCGGAACGGTGCAAATGATTTCCCTCTTTTCTTGTTAATGGATGATTGTGCTCCATTATGTGTTTTGCTACCTCATACTTCCCATCTTCAGTCAATTTTACCCTCATTTGTGCCTTGCAATTGGTCGTGCTCTCTCCATTTCTTCTCTTTGTTGTTGTTTCTTTAGCTACTGATCCACTAGTTTTCGCCTTTAGACCATTACATGAGCAGATATACAGTTTGGATATCAATATGTTTGTGCCATTTGTTGACATTATTCCTGTTGTCTTTCGTACACTAAAACCTAATAAACGGGCATGTGCCCGATACAATTCATACATTTGTTCCACTGTATTTCTTCTCATTCCCATCAATGAACCACTTAAGTCTTCACTATCAAAGTTATCACCTTCATTTTTGTGTTACGTGTGTCGTGTAACACTTGTATTTGTTCATCATTAGATAGCAAGTCATTTTCATGTTCATGATGCATTCCTGCATTTTACATTCATAGTCACATGTCAACATAGTACACTGTAACACTATGTACTTGACACTTGTGACACAAGTTTAATCTATGAGTAACACCATTCATCCTATATACTGACAGTATGTATGTGATATAGTAACATAGTTTTTCATTAAAGTGTAACATATATTGATAACACAAGTAATATATGTAAATCAGTAAACATTTAATACTATGTAATTCATCTAGTAACACAACTAACCCTTTGAGTAACACATATCTCTATTAATCAGTAACATGGAATAAATACACACGTAAATTCTTTCTCAGAAAATGCACAGTAACATAGATTAATTCATACTGTAACATGCATTTGTTACATGAATATCATATTTGTCAATTGAGGATCTGTAACACTAGTTTTGTTTTTCTCGTAACATACATATCATTAACACGTAACATGTTTTTCAATTCATTATTCCGGTTCTATTAAGTTTCTAACATATATTTTTACAACTTGAATATTGTGCTTGTGTTACTTGTTGTTGATGGACCAGTAGAATTTGTTCTTGTTATTATCTGGAAGTCTTCAAAATATTGTTCAATGTCGATTTTTTTCTTCAATTCGACCTCGGATTTTGTTTTTCTTCCTTTCTTTTTGGAAATTTCCCTTTTTTTTCTTGAATTGGTGTTGAAACTTGTCGGAGTCTCTTCTCTCTCGTGATATCGACGTCTTTTCTTTTTTTTTTTACTATGTTTTTGCAGAGCTGGGGGTTAATTACCCCATGATCAACAAATTTTTTATTTTGACCCGGTTTGGTGCGTGCGACCCGCGAGATTTTGGGGCTAGGGTATTTTTAGCACATTTCATGTGTGAAATATTTCACATGAGTGTTGCTCTTCAATTATTACTTATTAGTAGGAGCAAAAATTGAATCTTGGTTAAAAATATTAAAGGGGTGTATTGGATTAGGATTTTAAAAGACTTTTTTTTTAAGTCTGCTGGTATTCAATCCGGATTTTATGTCACTTAAAAACAATCCATTGGTATTCAATCTAGATTTCCAAGATTTTTTAAAGAGTCCATTAAAATTCATTGGTATTCATTCGAGACTTTTTACTATTTAAAACAAATCCGTTGGTATTAAAAAATATAGGGATTTTAAAGGATTGTAGTGTTAGATGGATTTTGAAGGACTTTTTAGTTATATTTATAAATACCAACAATCCCATCCAAACCCATAGGATTTTAAAGAACTTTTGAAATTACTCTTCAAGTGCTTTCTCCGATAATGTCTTTTCCTTTGTCTCTTCACTTTTGAATATGATTCGTTGCCAAATTGTCGACTAGATCAATGCATGATTTTTCTATATTTTGTTTTAACAATTGATAAATTGGAATTTGTGCTCAAATTATGGTTGTTTTATAACAACAATTTTATTTTGCTCATAATTATCCAATTTATGCTATTATGGTCTTGATGAATTTTAGGATATTTTGGAACCTTTTGAGTTAGTGGAGAAAAATAACTGGGGTTGATACAATATATTTATAGAGAAGAGACTTGAACCATGTGAAGCTTCTCAAAATCGGGATCACAATAAAAAAATCGAGTCAATCGGAGTTTGAGAGCTCAAGATATGGCCGAAACAAAATTGTGCGCAGTAGCCCAATACACTCGAGAAAATTTCAAGCCCAAGTCTTGCGGCCCAATAACCAGATTATGTAATGAACAAGTTGAGCGACCATTAAATCAACAGCGGATTGCTAACAAGGGAAATTACTACATACACCGAGCTTTAAATGATGATTCTACAATAATTTGAAAAGTTTATAGGATGTATCCAGATGTGTTTCGAAAGTTATGTGCAATTCTTAGAAAAAAAACACCACTAGAGGAAACACGATATATTTGTGTTGAAGAAATGCTTGCATCATTCCTACAAATTGTTGGTCAGAATACTCGATATTGTGTAATTCGTAACACATTTGGCCGATCACAATTTACTGCAAGTGAAAATTTTCACAAGATTTTGAAGGCTTTGAACACGATAACACCTACTTTGATGGTTAAACCAGGTTCAAGTGTACCTGCTAAAATTAGAGAAAGCACAAGGTTCCTCCCTTTCTTCAAGGTATAATAATTATCTAACAATAAAAAATATAATTAAAATGACACTACTATATTTAAATGTTTCATACAAAAATTGTTATATTAGGATTGCATTAGAGCTATTGACGGAACACATATTCCAGTAATGGTAAGGGAACGAGATGTAAGTAGTTATCGTAATCGTAATGGAAAGATATCACAAAATATATTAGTCACTTGTAATTTTTATTTGGAGTTCATGTACATTCTTAGTGGGTGGGAGGGTTCGGCTTATGATTTTAAGATATCAAATGATGTTATAACAAGGAGAAATTGACTTAAAGTGCCACAAGATAAATACTTATTTTTTATATTAATATTATTATTATTATTATTATATTACTAATATTATATATTGCATACGTAATTAGGTAAATATTTTTTGCTATATTGTGGATTTTCTAACCGGCGCCAATTTTTAGCTCCATATCAAGGTGTAAGATATCATCTACAAGATTTTGCAGGTTAGGGTAATGACCCTGAAAATGAGAAAGAATTGTTCAATCTTCGTCATGCGTCTTTAAGAAATGTGATCGATAGAATATTTGGTATTTTTAAATCAAGGTTCACAATTTTTAAGTCAGCACCTCCATTTTTATTTAAGACACAAGCAGAACTTGTATTAGCATGTGCAACTCTACATAAGTTTCTTCGCAAAGAGTGTCGTTCTGATGAAGTTCCAGTTGAACCGGTGGACGAACCTTCATCTTCAACTTTACCAATTAATGAAGACCATAATTTTAAGCCTATTATTCAAACCCCAAGAGCAAGAGCGAAAAACCGCTAATGTTTGGAGGACATGATATCATGGAGATTTTGTTTTCTTTGACTCTTTTTAAATTCGAATGTATGAAAAAAATTGAACTTTTTGTATGTCACAAATCCATGAAATTCTAAAAGTCCACAAAGTTCTACAGAATCCATCAAAATCCTGATTTAAAAAGTCTTTTAGAATCCTGCAAAATCTTAAAAGGCATAAAAATTCTACAAAGTCTTTTAAAATCTGCAGGATATTTTTCAGCTAAAAAGTCATTTAAAATCCTAATCCAATACACCCCCATAAATTCATAATTATCTCAAAAAAGGACGTAAGTGCTGCAATTATGAGATTTATATTGTATAGAGTGAAAATCATTTGTACACGAATTATTGAAGGGTGTTAGTTGTTTTAACTAAAGAGAATTAGTTATTTTCATTAAAGGGAATTAATTATATTCACTGAAGAGTATTAATTGTTTACTGAAAATAAAACAAGACTTTTTAGTGAAGACAACTAATACTCTTCAGTGAAAACAACTAATACCATTTAGTGAAAATATTAATATCCTTCAATGATTCATGTATGAGCCAATTTTACTCTATATATACATACTCTTTTCTATCAACAAGAAATATGTAGTCTATCTTGTAAAATTATAATCAAGATTAATTAATATTTAAAAATTAGATAAAGATATCCTAATCCGAAATCCTATTCAATATCTTAGCTCTTGGCTTAGACAAGGAGATAACTATATCAGTAATACTAATTATGTAAACTATATAGTTAAATGTAATTATATTTTTTTATATAAATGTTTATTATAAAATTTATACATAATTCTCTTTCAAAAATAAAATTAAATTATGGGTGTTACAGTAGGTAAAGAATGTAGATATTTTATATAATTATAAAAATTGTAGGTAAGTCATGGGCAATATCCATTATGAAATTACTATATTGACAAATTTTACAGATTTCAAATTTAAAATTGGTGGTGAAGAGAATACTAAAACATAAAATTAAGTTGGGTGAATCAATTCTCGGAGAAGACGAAATTATTAGTGTTAGTCACGAGAAGAGAGGAGGGCCAGAACCAAAACTTTGATGTTGGCACCAGCTCCAATTTTGTATGTGCGGTGTTTATGAAGGAAGAAGAAAATCTTTTTTTTATTAAATAATTAATTATCATGTTTGCCATTTAGCTTAGTTAATAAATCATTATTAGTTTTTGTCATTTAATTAACTTGTTAAATTATTAGAGAAAGATGATTATTGTGAATTGACATTGATGTGACGTTAATGTGGACTAGTGTTAACTACACATAAGCAACATGATTGGTTTCATCCGAAATTATGTGTCATATGTTGAGCAATTGTAATTTGTGTCCAATTAGAGCCAATTCAGACCAATTTAGCTTCCATTTGCAAAATTTTAAATTTTGTGTCCTTAAATTGCTATCCCGAAGACACATGATCCTTTTTTTTTTACCCCTCTAACCTACTGGCCTTAAAAAAAAAATTCTCATATATATATATATATATATATGTGCGCGCGCAAGCGCATGGTTGAAATTGTACAATAAGATGCGGACTAATAAATAGATTAACAAATTTTTCATTTTTGTGTGTTGATCAGCAAGTATAGATATTGAAGTTTGGGGGTGGATTGAGTACGTTTACAAATTTAGTTTCTTTTTACCTGTATAGCTCTTAAAGTTGGATGTGAATTTAATAACATTTGTTTTTATTGTATTGTTTTGGTGGTTTTAAGATGCTTTAATTTGCTTTAATTACTATTGCATTTTGTAAATTAATTATATTTTGGAATTCCACGTGAACCATCCCTAGCATTATTTTAGTATTTTACTTGCAAATAAGGTAGGGTGGTTGTGAACTTTCATACCCATCTGGTTACATCAGGTATCTGGGTGTTAGGTTGGATGTGCACACAGCTTCTATTCATTTTATGTATCTGGGTATTAAGATTGGATGTGCACACATACAGCTTTTAGAATTAACATATGTTATCTAGAAAATAAGAAATTGGTTGAGGAAGTGGGAGGATCTAAAAATCTCCATAGGAAAAGACCCACTCTAGTAAATGTTGTTCTTTCTTCTCTCCCTATTTATTTCTTGTCCACCTATCGAGTGAAAACAAAACAACTTGGCTTAAATGGTCTTCTTTATGTAAATCAAAATGGTATGAGGGTCTAGAGGTTAAGGATATTAAGTGCTTCAATAAAATACTTTTAGGCAAATGGGTGTGGAGATTCTATAGCGAGAGAGAATACTTGTGGGCTGGAGTAATTGAGTCTAGACGGAGTGTATCCTGGGGGAAAGAGTTGGGGTCCTCGAGTTTGAGGGTTGGAATAAGTCAGTAGGGTGGTGGGGAGAAGTACTTAAAGCTATGGGTTGGGTGGAGAGTGGAAATTGGTTCTTTAATAATATGGTGAAAGTAGTTGGGGATGGAAATAATACTTTGTTTTGGGATGAAGTACGGGCTGGGAAAACACCTCTTAGAGTTTGTTTCCCAAAATGAGGAAAATGAGGAATTCAAAGCAATTTGGAACAAATGGGTTCCACAAAAGTCAAAGTGCACGCATAGAGAGTATTATGGGAGAGATTACCAACGATTTTAGAGCTACAAAGGATAACCATCATCCCAAACAACTCAAACTTAAAGTGCGTCCTTTGCAATGAGGAAGACGAAATAGTTAGACACCTATTTTTTTAATGCAAAATTTCTTATAATGTAAGGATGAAGTGTTGTAATTGGTTGGGGGTGAGGACGACTCTTTCGTCCAATCCCTCAATCAATTTTATGCACTTCTTTAAACTCATCAAAGGTGAGAACGGAAAATTGGTGTTGGGATGTATCTGGGATTTAAGGAATGCTGCCATTTTTTAAAATACACAAACAACTGAAAAGCAAATTGTCGCAGATCTTAAAAGCAAAGTCTGGAGTTGAATAAGAGTATGCGCAGTATCTTGGATTCATAAATGTTGCATATAGGTTCTCAAAATAGTAGTGATTGGATGTATATTGTTGTAAAGGGTATCTCTTATACCTTTGAACGATCGAAATAGCAATAATTTTCTTTTCCGATAAAATTTTGTTGGTTACATTAGGTGAACCCTGAACGTAACCTTTTGAAGATCATATTGGGCACTTCAATATCTCCCAGAAAAAATTAAAAGTTAGAAAGTTTTTTTTATCCCGTACACTTGTCTACTGTGAAATTTTGGTACCAGAATTCACAACTGTTTTGATGTAGTTCAATATTCAAAATTTTGTCAAATGAGCCCAAAATAGGCAGATAAAATAAATTGTTGTATACTTGTATTATATCACACAAATAATAAAATTGTGCCCCTTATAGTCAATTGTCCAATTTTGACACCAAATTAAATCCTTAAATGACATAAAACCACACGGTTGACTATAGCTGTCAAATGGGTTGGGTCGGGCCAACCCGATTTCGGGCCACTGGGCAAGGCCGCCTTGATTGCTTTCAGGCAACATATTTTCAAGCCCGTCTTGGCCCTAGATGGGCCGGGCTACCGAGCTAAACCAGTCCGATCTTGTTTTTTTTTTTTTTATAAATATTGTTATGGCACTTGATTCCATATTGACCTCAGTAATTGGTAATTAGTATATGAATACTAATCATATAGTCATAGATCATTTGAATGAAGCATAAGATCATTTCAAAAACTGAATGGCTTTGTCACCTCCACTTCCTTGAACATAGCAAGCCTTTCGTCGAAAATCCTTGTGTTGGGTGCATATGCACAGTCTTTGAACAAATCAGTCAACTTATAACGGGAAGTCTTTCGCATTCCACCACCAAATCTATCTCTTAAATTATTAAGAAGATGGAAAAGACAAAAAAAGTATTTTGGAGTTTCAAATACTAGAGGGAAAGCAGCCATATGTCCACAATATCTATCAGAGATATAGAAAATCTTTTTTTCGTGATTGCAAGAATCACACAATTTAGTAAAAAACCAAGTCCAGTATGAAGTATTCTCAGCTGAGACAATCCCAAAGGCCACCGGAAACAAGCTTGCTGATTAGGCGTGAAATTGTCATGATTCGTAGCTAGAAACGCCCTAGTTTTGGTCGATTTTATCGAGTTTTTAGAGCCAAATGAGTACTAACTCTATACATTGATGAATTTGTCTCTTTGATACTCATAGGTGAATCGAGGACGAAAAACAGAGTTCGTAGGACTTTGAATCGACTCAAACGGATGCCCGGATGAGAAGATATCGAAGAAATACGATTGGTATTAGTACGTGAGAAGAAAAGTGTTAGTTGCAAGGAAGGAAGGCCATTCGAGCACCGTCACTCGAGCACCTCGCTCGAGCAACGTAGGTCGAGCGCTCCAAACTTACAGAACATTTTTGCCGCTCGAGGGGCACAGCTCGAGCGCCTCATTCGACCTGTTGAACCGCTCGAGCAACACAGCTCGAGCGCCCCGTTCGAGCTATTGAATCATTCGACCAAAGCAGCTCGAGCGCCCCGCTCGACCGGGACAGCTCGAGCGCTTCCGAGGCCTCTCTTCCAAATTTCGTTTTTCGGCCCATGAGATCCCGTTTCGACCCGGTGCCTATATATACCTCTTCCAAACTCGTTTTAAAGAACGACTGGACACACACACGACTTTTAGACTTTAGTTTTTAGAGAGAGGAAGAAGAGAAGCAAGTTTACTTACGTTTTGTTGAGGTTTTTCGTACGAATTCTTAGTTTCTTTTCGTTTCTTAGTTTTTTTTACAGCTTGCACGCGTGACTTATATGTGAAAATGGTAAAGAAAAGAACTGCATTAAATTGTGCAAAATGACTAGTTTTACAGTACCTTTGTTGCTATCTTTGGCCGTGGCAGTTAGTAAGATTCCCTTAGCACGTCCATGTAAGAATGTACCATCGAGAAACAGCATGGGCCGACAACTTTTGAACCCCTCAAAACATGCTTTAAAAGCAATGAATACACGCTCGAACAGGTTGGAAATAGAGTTAACCTCTAGGTCAAAAATGTCCCAACATAAAGTGGATTGCAATATTAGACATGTTAACTGTCAAAATGAAACATAAAAATCTTAGATCGACCTGGATTTGTTCTTTTCACAGCTGCTCCATACCATCTCAGGTTATCGTATGAGTCTTGATAAGACCAAAACCACATGTCCCTTTCCCCTTATGTTGTACGAAATCCACTGTAGTAAGGTATAGTTACACCATAGTTAACTCTAATAATTAAGGTCGACAACTGCTTTGGCGGTTATGTCGGGGTTCACATTAACATCATGCTCCACAAGGTGCCTAATAATCTTTGGTCCAAATCGTTTCTTATGGATAGTTCTCGACCTCCCCAAGCACGTGTGAACAAAAACACCATTATATATCTTAAATTACTTATTCTCTTTCATACAGTGAGCTTTTATGTGTCAACCACACCCACTTGTAGCATTCTCTTGGCATATTACATAGATGTATTTAGATTCTTTCCTAAAAACTTATAACTAAAACCCATGCTAGTTGAGTGTCTGATTAGTTCTTTCCAGCAATCCATCTGCACCTTCCCTAAATATGGTACCAATCTCACCTTGCATTATATCTTTCCACCCATCCGACATCATATTTTTTCTCACGGTAACAGGGCATATATCAAATGATGGAAAACATCCATCTCCACTAAACTCTACTTCTTGACCATCTAATTTCCTCTTCTTTGAGCACTTCAATGGAATCCTACCCTGTTTCAAAACCTTATTGGGAGAAATAACTCTATTACTAATGCTAGTAAGGTCTTTAACTAGAAGTTTTAGCTTCACCTATAGAGAAATTTACTATAGGATTTGAACTGGAACCATCTCCCTCAATGCACAACATGTTATTAGGGCAGATACTAACAGTGGAATCAACATGCGATTTAACTTCTAATGAAACTAGAACACAAACAATTTTCTCGAACATGAGCTGGGATATGGATAGCATATTAAACAAGTCAACATCAGATTCTAATACGCATTTATTAATTAGCCACATCGAATACCTAAGTTTTGAATCGAAAGTTTTCAGGTCAAGCCACATAGTAAAAATTTGATCGGTGAGCTGGAAAAAAGTGGTTGATGATCTACCTTCACAATGCGACACTCGCCATTGAAGTGGACTGTGAGAATGGTGTCCACGTCCGCCGGAGATGCTGCAATAGGTTTTATTTCCATTGTGCGCCGGTGAGGTTGGGAGGATGGTATCCACCGGAGACGGTTGTTGAATGATCGAGTTTATTTGAATAGATGATCGATTTTGATATGGGCAATCGAGATGGGATTTTGCATAATCACGGTGGGGGGAAACCAGAACAAACCCTAGAATAGCTAAAATGAAATTTGAATTTTGAATCATGACCTAATTAATTGAAAATCACAGGGAGAGAGAAAAGACTACTGGAGTAGAGTTGTAGGTTGATGGACGGCTAATTGTACTTTAAAGCTGAGAAATGGGGTGTACAATTCAGTCTTGCTATATGTATTAAAAGGCATTAGGAAAGTATTCATTAAAAACTAATTTTACCTTGACTATTAAAGTGTAGTTTGGACTCTTGTGGTAAAAAAATTGGATTTTTTTCCAAACACTTTTTGGTGGGGTGTATTAAAAAGATAAGAATGTATATAACCTTGGCCTTCAATATCAAGGGACTAGCCCATTTAATTAGTTGATTTCTATATTGGGCTTTAGTATTGTAGATTAAGCCCATTTATATATTATTTGTATTTTGTAGGTTTATATAGAAAACTTGGAAAGTGAATGAGAAAGCAGAAAAAAAGTCCAGTATCATCTTCTCCCTCAACTCTCGGTCTCTCTCGGAAATTTCTCTATCTGTCTAATTATTTCTCCCTCAATTATCTTTTTCTCTCAGTTACCTCTGTCCCAAAGGTAATAATTCTTACATATTAATGAAGCCCGAAATTTTTTGGAATTAATTTTAATATTAGTTCTCAATAAATTTATTATTTTATATGCTTAATTGCTATATGCTCATGCTTCTATAATTTAATTATTTTGCATGCATTATTACTTTTGCACATAGTCCGTATATATTGCCCGGGTAGGCGGCGCTCGGTACTTGTCGGACCTTAAATTATGTTTTGGATAGACGGCGCCCAATTCTTGCTTCTATGTGCCCTAGAATAATCAAATAAATCTTTATTTCTCCGTTGTCAATAAATTGATCACAACTCTTACCATGTCATTTTAAAAACTGTAGTGCATAATGTCTGATATTACCAAAAGAGAATTTGTTGAACTTGCTCTTGATGATAGTAACTACCTAACATGAGAGCTAGATGTTGAGATCCATCTAGCCTCAAATAATTTAAGCGGGGCTATTGTCGATGATTCAAAATCAACTGACGCCTAAAAGGCGAAAGCTTTGATTTTTCTCAGACATCATCTTAATCAGGACCTGAAAAATGTATACCTCACCGAGAGAGACCCCGAAACGTTGTGGAAGTCCCTGAAGGACTGTTTCCAACAAAAAAATGATATACTCATCCCTCAGGCTCAATATGATTGGTTGAACCTCCATTTTCAGGACTTTAAGTCCGTGACGGAGTACAACTCAGCCCTATATCATATTGTATCTCAGTTAAAGCTATGCAAGAAAGCTATAACCGAGGCCGAGTTGATCCAGCAGACTCTATCAACTTTCCACGCTAGCAACCTTGTACTCCAGCAGCAGTATAGGGCTAAGAACTACATTGTACACTCTGAGCTAATTTTTGCACTTTTAGTAGCAGCACAACCAACTCCTTATGCAAAATCATAACTCGAGACCGGTTGGCTCACAAGAAGTGCCCGAAGCACATGCTATAGCTCAAGGTAGTACAGGTGGTCGCAAGCGTAGAAGTGGGAGAGGAAGTAAATGAACTCGTGGCAAAGGCCGAGGTCGTAGTAAATCCGGTGGTCCAGGTACCTCGAAAGACAATCAAGCTCAGACTCATGGAAAGACTGTTGTAACTGTAAATTTTTGTATTATTAAATATAATAAACACGAAAATGGTTTACAACTTGAATTTAATCGGATCGAACCGATAAATTTTGTTGGTTTTTTACTCTGAATTTGATCCTCTGATTCTTTTCTTCAGCTGACTTTGACTTTGATCGAATTTTGACTTTAATTTCGGACTTTGACTGTTTATAACGTTAATCCAAGGGCGATATGCCTTGTTTTGGATTGAACGCCGGATTGTGGATGAACGCCTTCGAGTTTGATGAAGAGGGTGCGAAGAACGTTCTTGAGAATTCTTCGAATCTTCACAGACAAACGATGGATGAGAGGGGTTTTAAGCCTTAATCTTCGATCTGGAGCTGTTTCTGGTGGGTTTGGACGAAGAACATAGAAGAACGACGACGAACACCTTTGAATATTCAAAGGCCTTGAAGAACGCTGTTGAAGCTTCTTCGAATCTTCGAGTAGAAACGCCGGATCGGAGGGGTTTTGAGCCTTAATCTTCGATCTGGAGCGTCTGAATGCAGAGGATTCGCTTGTTGATCGTCTGAATGCTCGTTCGCTTCGGTTGTCTTGTTCGTTGTGGAAATGAATGATGAAGGGCCCTATTTATAGGGTGGAGAATGGCAAACCTGCCTTTCCTGTCGTGCCACGTGGTGCGTCCTGGTTGGTCCATGCCATTTGATTGGCGTGATTTGCAAATTAGTTTAATTCGCTTCCATTTTTTACGAGATATCATTTAATACTCGTTCTTATGGTAAATAAAGCGTATTTATTACCCAATATGAGTATCGAACACTCATTTAATTCGACCGACTTGTACCGTGTACATTTAATATCAATTTAATTATTTAATTCAAGAATTAATTTAATTAAATTCTCAAAATAAAATAGTTATTTTAATTTGATATTAATACTTGATTTGTACACGTGTCACCATTTAATTGGGTGTAAATTTAATTTTGCTTACAAATGCCCCTTCGTGCTTTGTTCACGGCCGTTTTTGGACTTGAGGTGAATGAAGCATGAAATTTGTTTCAATTCATTTTCATTTGAATTTGGAGAATTCAAACAAAAATTCATAAGCTCTAAGGCCCAAGCATTTTTTTTCTTCTATGTCAAATAAATTATTGGATTCATTTATTTTGTAAATTGGGCCAAAGAAATTCATTTCAATGACTTGAGCCCACTGTTCCTTTTATTTTAGACCACGGTTATTAGCACTAGCCTCTTTGTTAAATATCCTACCCGATTCACTATCAATTTTTTCAAAAAAATGAAACATTTTCGGTAAAAAATTCCGAAAATAAACATAAAATTCGAAAAAAAAAACCGAAATATTGTGAATTTAGTTATTTTCGGAAAAAAAGTTCGAAAAAATGAAAAAATTTCGAAAAAAAAGTTCGAAAATTTGAAAAAAGTTCGAAAAAAATAGTGTATTCATCCGGTAGTGTTTTTAACAAAGGGACTAGTGCAAATAACCTGCGCCTTTATTTTATTTGAACGAAGGTTAAATACAGTCCCATGTTTGGTGAATACAACCCCACCCAAAAAAATTGTTCGGAAATTTTTTCCGAAAAATGTACTCCCTCCGTCCACGAAAATTTTACCCGGTTACTGTAGAGCACAGTTTTTAATGAAAATTGATATTTTATTGAAAAAGTGAATAAAGTAGATAAAGTAAGAGTATTGTGGTGGATATTGTGGGACCCATTTTTTGTTTGTGAGTGTAGTTTATTTCCAAAAGAGGAATGGGTAAAAATTTGGTGGACGGACCAAAAAGGAAAGCGGGTAAAAATTTGGTGGACGGAGGGAGTAACAATTTTCGGAAAAAATTTCCGAAAAATCATAAGTTCAATGTTTTTTTTTTTCTTAATTTTCGGAAAAAAATTCCGAAAATTGTCAAAATTTTTGGATTTTTTTTCGAACATTTTTTGGTGGGGTGGTATTTACAAAAGATAGGACTGTATATAACCTTGGCCTTTTTTTTAAAAGGCCTAATAGATAAAGCCCACAACCATTTTTCTTACTCTTTGTTAGCCCAACAACATGGTGTGGCTTTGCAATAGAAAGTTGGCTTTACTGAGCATTGAACTCTTTAATTCATGAGACGTGCTGAATTTTTTTTTTCCTTCGGCCAGGGAGTTTAGATCACAGCTTCTCTTCAATTGGCCCAAAACTTTTACTTTTTTTTTCTCAGGCCCAATAAAGAAAAACCCCTCTGCAGATTATTTCTTCTCATCACACAAATTAACACGAATTTTCCAGATTTTCTGCAGAAATTCTCCCACAAATTTGCAGATACCCAGCAGAAATACCAAATAAGCAGATTTTCAGAGCGTCAAGAGATAATTCGGCTCCAAACATTATGCTAATTTTCCATTTTCTGCACTATCTTGCACCTATAAAAGGACCCTCCTCTTCACTACTCAATTCACGCAGCAAAGACAACAAAAGAAGCACCAGGGTAAACCATTTATAACTTGCAAAGAAACTTCATGTGCAATGTGTATATTGTACTTTCTGCCAATTAACATTAACATGACTGAAATTTCTTTTCAATAGATCAATACGTTCCTCAATTGACAACAACAAGAACTATTCATCGAGACTGCCCACAGGTAACTTCTCGTGCTTTAATTAATTTGATCTTTATCTAATGTTTTTCTCTTTTATTTCACATACATGGGCAGTATTTTGCAAAACCCAACGAGCCAGACCTTTATGCCAAGAGTAGGTCTTATATTAGACCGTCTCATGGCATGGGACAATGGAAATGAGTGTATTAGAGCATTGCATCATTAACACTTTGGTAGGGATGAGTGTTAATTTATGTGGTCTTATGCCATGAGACGGTCTCATACAAGTTTTTGCCTTATGCCAATATTCACCACGACATTCATGCAGGCGAAATTAGTTCATTGCCACAACAACCACTGCCAATACCGTTGCACTGGCCTCATTACCGTTGCACTGCAATTATCACCCCACCACCACTACAACTACCGTTGCACTGGCTTCAATACCACTACAACTACCATTGCATACCATTACAACTACCACTAGAGCACCATCGATTGCTTCAACCAGGCTCTTCAGAGAAGCGGGCGTTGGAGGTTCCGACCGATCTCGAAATCGGATGGAATCGAAGGCGAGGACCAGACACTTCCTTACTCAGGCATTCCATCGAGCAGTTGGCGAGCGAGACAGAGGCGGTGCTCGCGCTGGATCGACGACTTCAATGCACGATTCTTGGAGAGGCTTCGCGCACGGCGGTTCACGGAGGCCGCGATACTTGGTGCGGTCTTCGGCTTTGGTTGCGCTGGGAACTCAACGGATGGCGTGCTTTCCGTCGGAGATAGATGCACGGTGGCTTAAGCGGCGGTCGCAGATTTGGGCAAGACTGCGGGATTCTGGGCAGAGGCGTAGTGGTGGATTTGGCAGTGCTGTGACTCGACGAGGCATTGGCGCTACAAGGCTCAGACGGCAGTAGAAATTGCTAAGGCGGCGACGTGACGCCGAAAGTGGACTCGAGCGACGGCAGCCGCTCAGGGGCAGACTTGGCATTTGGCGTTTTTTTTTTCAATCGGTGTCTGCTTGCGAGGCGGCGATTTGGTTGTGAATGACGGATTGATTTTGGCGAGAGTGAGAAATCAAAATCGATTTGGGGTCTTTGCGTGAAAACTGGAAGGGGCAAATTCTATTTTAGCCATGGCGTATATGTTGTATATCAAAAATGTCCTAACCATTTGAGAAAAAAAAATTTTAGCCATTTTAAGGGTATAAGGACATTTTTACCCCCAATCTAAAAATATAATTCCCAACTCGTCCCCTGCCCTGAGCTGCCCGAATGGCTAGAAAATAAATTGTGCAGACTAATTCTTTTTTTCATTTTCACCCGTCAATTTTTCCACAATTTCATTGTAATCCTTTGGTTATATCATATTTCCAGATTTCATAAAAAAACAGAGGTTAGGTATTATGATTTTCCAAAATTTCTAACTAGTTACCTTGGGTTTTGTTTGCAATTCAATTGTGTACTGCCCATTATGGCTTTCCAAAATTTCTAATTGGTTACCATGAATTTCATTTGTAATTCAAATGTCGCGGCTAGCGGCATCGATTATTCAACGGTTTTCCGGTGGCCCACCATCTCCGCAGCGCCTCGTTCGATCTTGAATCAGACTCCGGCAACATGTACTCTTCCATTATCGATTGCTCACATGAATTTTAGGGTTCCCAAACTCATATTACGAGGGGACACAAAAAAAAAAACAAAAAACAAAAACAAACTCAGGTTAAAAAATTGGCAGCCTCCTTCTGACGTCAATGGTTGCCTCAAGTGCAGGTGCGTTTTGTTTTCATTTGCCCTAATTTTCTCCAATCGCTCAAGCAACATATTTCCGTCAAATTTGATTGGCCTAGCTACTACTACTAGAATTCTTAGAATTTGATTGGCGTTGATGCAAATTGATATTGCTATTGTTATCTTTTTTTTTTTTACGAGAAATAGCAGTAAACTTGTCTTGAAGTTGTATTATTAGATTAGCTTTTATGGGAATCTGATTGACATATAATCTAGTATCTCAGGAATTAAGATTTTTGTGAATGATATTATTAGTTAGCTTTTAGAGTGCTCTTTTGTGTAACCCATTTCTTCTTCAAAGAGGCATTGTTAGAGTCCGACGCGGCTAGTCCGACTCCATTCTCTCATTTTTTGTCATTGCTTTGCTATTGGACATTTATGAACATGTTGTGCACGCCAGGTATTCGATATATTGCCTAAAAGAGTTATTGGTTGTTGATGATCATATGGTTTATTGTTATGCTGTGTTGGCATTAGGAATTGAGAAACTAGAGTTTCTACTTCAATATATGCTCTATAACATAGGAACTACTACTTTTCCATCTCCTTACTCATTGAATTTGTGTAATCTTGTATTGATATTCAAAAATTGGAAGTGTTGGTTTGATTTGTTAAAAATTGGGAGTATTAGGAGGTGTTTGATTTTTTTTCTTATAGTATTATCTTTCTCTTTTTTTGCAGAGAATGCATATACTGGGAGCATTGGAAGATCTCAACGATATGGGAGAGGCACCATGTTCCGTCCTTTGTTTCATATATTTGTATGTCTATTTATTTGCATACATAATGCAATTTGTCCCTTCCTTTGTTTCTGTCTGATTAGTCTTATACTGAGAAAGATCTCATATTGTAGGTCTGACTCCAGACTATTACGTTGGGAAGTTTTTTCTATACAATCGAGAAGGTTTGCGATGATTCTGGGGGAAGACCCAACTTGTAGCAGGCAAGTATTTTTCATTATACTCTATAACCATTTTTTAGGAAATTTACTCTCAACCAGCTTTCGACACACTTCACTTGATGCACAAGGACATTTCCAATTTATGTATTATTCTTTGCTTATAAAAAAAATGATTGACATCAAATTCTTCAGCTAATATTATATACACACACACACAAATGTATGGTGATATAATTTTTTTTATACATACACACACTTGCATAGGATCCTTCTAAACGTGAATCACATGTTCGTCATTATTGGGGCATATAGTGAATATATTCTGGAGTTGGTCTTATGTAAAATAGTTTTACAGTGTAATTTATGTGCAAATCAATTTACTAATGAAACAACTAATAGCTTCTAATGAAACGATTATTATTGTGTAAAAGTACTGGTTTACATAAGATTTTATGCCTATATGTCGATAACTTTTTCAAAACTTTTTGCAGGCCAGTCAGTGGAAACAACATCTCTGATCACGTGGCATACTTTGGTGTTCAAATGGGATTGATGAATAGATCTCGTGCAGAATTGTGAAGGATCAATGTGTTGCTGCCTATAGCAGAACTGACACAAAATTTTTGGGTGACTTCACAAATTTTTCTGTACTGATTGGGAATGAATTAGGAGGCATGCCATAAATCACTGGAAAGGCCTAGAAGTCTATTTTCCAACAAAAAAAACGGTGATAAAAAATGATAAGTCTACAAGAAGTTATGACCATTTGACTGAAGGTCTGTCAGGATGCATGCACTCTCGGAAATTCAATAGGTTCACCCAACCTTTGTTATTTCTAATGGTTCTTTTCATCTAACAACCTTGATCGATGTTTTTAATTAAGTATTTATCTTTCCTAAGTCTTTATATTTATTTTCAAGACAATTATTGTTTAATTTCACATTTATTACTTTTGACTCATCTTGGAGGGATGTTCCAAGTTTGCCTATAAAAGACTCATATTTGAGCTTTTAAGCTTGTAAGAAGATTGTATCTTCTTTTATCTTGCTCTAACTCTTGGTGGATTCCTTTGAGTGACGAGTTCCTTCAACCTCTTTGGTGGATTCCTTAGAGTGAGAAGCCCCTTTTGAGTGTTCCTTGTGTTACCTCATATTTCTCCTATATTTTTCGGTGTCAAGAACAGATGTTGATGGGAATCTAATATTTTTTAGGGATCCATCGTATATTAAATGACATCTAATATATGATCAATAGTATATTAAATGCCATCTAATATATGATCAATTGTATATTAAATGACATCATTAAATAACGTGTGTTACACATTAATGGAACATAAGATCAAAACAGTCAAAATTTAGCAAATCATCAAAACTAGCACTCTGGGATTTTTTTATATGTGCAATTAATATTCATGGCTTTTACAAGTCATACAAGTACATAGTTACATCTTTACATTGTTTCCTTGAAAAATTAGTGGTAATTGGCTACATCACTGCTTTAACTAACTTAAAAGGGAGTTTTTCAATAAAAAATATATTACAAATGGAGCCTTGTCTTTATACATCTACACAAGGAAATGGTGGTGATAAATTGACAAACGAGATTAGTAAATCTGTTTCATTGTTTTATTCTGAGTATTGATTTCAAAATAAGTGATTTTGAGGCAAAAAAAAAAAAGAGTATTGAAGTAATTCTACCTTCATGAAATGAGTAATAAAAAAAAAAAAGAATCCTAGCAAAAAGAATTCATCACATAAATTGACAGCAATGCGTATTTATATAGTTATTGGACCAAAATAAAACTCTACAAATTTAACATACAAGAGAATATTCAAGTTTAAACTTCATTCATGAATTATAAATATGCAAGAGCATATTAAAATTAATTTTCTTTGAATAACGGTAAAGAAATTTAAGATTTAGCTTTATCAATTTAAGTAAACATGCACATGTTGCATTCCATCTCGTTCCACCTTATTCCACATGTACTCCAGCTCTAATGCGTTAATTCCATACGTGTTTTAGTTTAGTGATCATTCAATGTTCCACTAGTTCAAATGTGTAACATAACAAGGAGATTATAGTTAGAGGTTGTTTTGCTAGGTCTCACTTACTAAATTGTTTAATTCTACCTCGTTCCACCTTGTTCCACGTGTACACCACCTCTAATGCGTCTATTCCACATATGTTTGATACTAAAAACGTGTCACAATCCGATTTTTGTAAGGCTTTTAAAACTATTCTAATTTGACAATTAATTTTATTTTATAAAATTTAGCAACATAAATATATAAATAATGATGTACTCAAAGGCAAGAACTAAATCCGTAGTTAAAAATTAAACTCCCAACCATGAAATCACTAGGTATGCAATTGGAAAATTAGTGGTGGAATCTAGGTGGAACGTAGTGGAAGGTATTATTTCAGTGAAAGTGTGTACTTTATTTCACATCAAAATAAATTTTGTGTTGAAATAGATACATGATTCAAATTAAGAAAAAAATAATATGAAATTTACATATTAGTGGGTGAATTAAGGTAGAATGTAGTGGAAAATATTATTCCATTGAAACTGTGTACTTTATCTCACACCAACATTTGTTCATTGTTGAAATATAGATGCATGATTTAGATTAAGAAATAACTAAGATTACATGGAATAAAGATTTTGAAGGAGAATGTGCTAATTAAGGTAGGAATGTGCTAATAAATGATAGAAGATTCAATTTATCAAACATATATAATCTTAGACACACGGTGTAAATTATCCCATTATTTTTAATATAGTGGTGGAACTGGGGTTTTAGACGTGGAGTATGTGTGGAATAAGGTGAAACTTGCGATTACACTTGAGGATAAGTGAAAATGAGTTCTTAAAATTAAATGATAAGTGGTACTTATATGAGGATGATAGGTGGTTCTTAATATTTTCGTATGAAATCTTAGTTGTTTCTTAATTTGAATCATGTATCTATTTCAACACCAAATTTCATTTTAATGTGAAATAAAGTACACTTTCACTGAAATAATACCTTCCACTACTAATTTTCCACCACTAATTTTCCAATTACATACCTAGTGATTTCACGATTGGGAGTTTAATTTTTAACTATAGATTTAGTTATTGACTTTTGAGTACATGATTATGTATATATTTCTGTTGCTAAATTTCATAAAATAAAATAAATTGTCAAATTATAGTAGTTTTTAAAAGCCTTACAAAAATCGGGATTTGACATGTTTTGAGTACAAAAAATATGTGGAATAGACCCATTAGAGGTGGTGTACATGTGGAACGAGGTAGAATTAAACAATTTAATAAGTGAGACCTAGAAAAATAACCTCTAACTATAATCACCTTGTTATGTTACACATTTGAACTAGTGGAACATTGAATGGTCACTAAACTAAAACACATGTGGAATGAACGCGTTGGAGTTGGAGTTGGAGTTGGAGTACATGTGGAATAAGGTGGAACGAGGTAGAATTAAACAATTTAGTAAGTGAGACCTAGCAAAACAACCTCTAAATATAATCTCCTTGTTATGTTACACATTTGAACTAGTGAAACATTGAACAACCACTAAACTAAATCACGCGTGGAATGGACGCGTTAGAGCTGGAGTATATGTGGAATGAGATGGAATTTAATATTTTAGCAAGTTAAACTTAGCAAAACAACCTCTAACTATTAATACCTAATATCTACACATTCGAATGAGGTGGAAGATTGAACGATTTAGAGTATTAAAGCATCATGTGGAATGGACGCATTTGAGATGGAGTACATGTGGAATGAAACAACACCAAATGTTTCTTCCCCTCACACCCACCCTTGATAGCTCACACACTTCTCCCCCTCTCTAAAAAAAAACATGCAACGCAATGAGTAATTTTATGTGTAGTGGAAAGAAGGAATAAAAAAAATCAGATATAAATAAATAGCAAACAAGAATGAGATGAAAGGGGAAATTATTATCTAGACCAAACGTAAATAATAATTCATATCAATGTGATAAAAAGATAAATAACACATACAATTTTTACCTACAAATTCTCTCAATGTGAGGAGTAAAACCTGTGGATTGTAAGCACCAAAACTCCACTATAATCAATAAAAAGTTTTGAAAAAAATATCGCTTGGTTATTCCATGGTGTTTTTCTTTTTTGTCAATTAATAGAACATCTTCCTTTTTAGGACTTCTTAAAAGTCAAGAATTGTGCTTGAATTGCACTTTATTTACCTTAATTATTTCATTCCACTAATATATGAATTGATTACAACATGGTTCTTTAATAGTGGAAATGCATTTCTCCACAATAAAATAAGTTAAGAATACAACGGAGTGTACATATTTCCCTTTTAAATAAGTTAAGCGTACAATGTAGAAGATATTTCCCTTCAAATTTCTTATTTTTGACAACGTGAAAAAGGTGCATATATGAGTAAGTAAGTTTTACACATTAGTTCAATCACTCTGCTCCTGGGTTAACAAATATATAATATTGTCTATCGTAATGTGTTTTTGGCTTGAACCACCTATCTTAATTTTAGAACCCTTTTCCACCTATCGTCAAGTGTAATCGCTCTCTCCACCATATTCCACATGTACTCCACGTCCAAAATCTTCGTACCACCACTATATTACAAATATTAGGATAATTACCACTGTGCGTTGAAGCAAGAGTTTTTTCTTTCTCTCTCTAGCTGAGTACACACATATCTATTTCAACACCAAATACAATTTTTGCATAGTTACATTCAATTCAAATTGGAGGACCTCCACACAAAAATATTAGCTCTATCACACTAGTGTCTTTGGGTTGGATCACCTAACATTTAATTTTAAGAACCCTTATCCACCTATCTCCAAATGTAATCGCACGTTCCACCCTATTTCACACATACTTCATGTTTAAAATATCATTTCCACCACTATAATAAAAAAAAATCAAGATAATGAATTTCGTGTGTCGAAGCAAGATTTTTTTAATTCTCTCTATTGAGTACACCACATATTTATTTCATGAGCTTTTGTTATAATTTTTGCACTTGACTACTTAATTTCATTAACTTAGCATTGAAAATGGTTAATTTTAACACAATAAAAACAATATTGACTTTCTATTATGATGATAATGACTTAATGATGAACTTTGACAAATAAAAATAGATATAAACACAAGAGAAGTTTGAAAGTCGAACTCTTGACAGATTTCCGAGTAGTCTGTCACACTTTAGTAATTTGATCATAACTCTTCACTCAAAATTCCAAATTGTCTCATTAAAAATTCCACAGAAAGTAGACTCTCGTGGCTTTCCAACTATGTATTCCACGAATCCTAATTATTCTCCAATCAAAACAGTTAATTTCGTGAAGTTGACCCATGTGCACTGTCTCTCTCAAAAACTGCATCAGTCCTAAAAGTTTTAACATGTAAGAAAACTACTCTGCAAAATCTGCCATTAATTGGTACTTAATACCACCAGATTTTGCAGCAACCTTTGATACCATATCCTTAAATTTACCACCAAGTTGACTCCTTTTTTCCTCACTCTCACCTTTTGGTTTCACCTCCGGCTCACCACTTTCCTCCTCTTTAACATCTGGAAACACAAGGGGGTTTCCAAACATCGCAATCTCTCTAGTGAGCTTATCAGTTGAAGCCTTGATAGACATTCCAGTACAATGAAAATCAAACGGTAAGAGAACATTCGCTCCCCTCAGTCTATGATATGCAACTGCAAATTCGAGTTTTGAAACGGAAAACGCATGGCCCAAGTGGAGGTACCCGTTCATATAAGGGAATGGAAAGTTACCAAAGAACTTCTCCCAGGTTTGGGAGGAGTGTCCTTTGCATCAGCCTGAAACACATCACCATTTGACCACCATTTCCGGACCTGCGACTCAATTCCCAAAATCTTGTCTCTTCGAGCAAAGCTTTTTCCAGTGACTTTTGTCATTTCTTCTCCGGATAGCCCATAAAAGCTACAATTACAGAGAGTAGGAGAATATCAAATTCAGGGGCTCTTAAATAGATACACAATTCGCACACACATAAAACATCAGTCCAGAACACAGACCTTCTAAAATTAAGCAGATGCAATTTCCTAATATCAATACAAAATAACAATAAACCATATGATCATCAACAACCAATAACTCTCTCTGGCAATATGTCGAGTACTTGGAGTGCACAAGATTTCAGAAATGCACAATAGCAAACTAACGATGAAAAAAAAATTATTACCTCAACTATATAAATAGGATTCAGATAGACATATAACAGACCATGAACTTGGGGTGTGTGAGTCATCGGAGGAGAATGAATTACAGGCCAGAATGCGGTGTGTGCGTCGTTGGATAATTTTTTTTATCCTAACCAAGTTATCAACGAGAGAGTAGTGTGCAGAATAACAGCCTAGGAATATGGATACAATATCAAATCTTTCATTTATGCCCGAACGAAGCTATCAACGAGAGCCTCTAAAAGTTTAATCCTAGTTACTCCATGGCCATTGACAAGAAGTTCATGGGCAGCTTTAAAGTTTTTCATTCTGCCAAAATAATTAACAAAATAGGAAAATACCTCATCATCGGGCTGGAGGGCCTCAACTTGAACCATTTAAGAAAATCAAGTGTCATACGGCCCGCATCAGAGGAAATATTGAGTGGCGGGGATGAGAGTAGGGCTAACTGTGACGTGAGTGAAGGAAAATCGAGCCTTTTGGAGAAAGGGTTTCTGCATCTGGGTTTTTTTAAAGCAACTCAACTATGGATTTCTCCACTTGTTCTTCTCTGATTTCTTCTGCATTTTCATTTACAAAGATGAGAAATTTCTAAGAAATCAATTGAAAGGGACTGCTATAATGCTTATGAAGAGAGATTCTCGAAGGTAAAACGGCGGTAGCGGCGACGGCGATCCTGAAAGAGTTAACAAAGAAGCTAGCTAGGGCAAGAACAAATTTGAAAATTTCTAATAAGAAACCCAAACAAAGTTGGAGAAGATGAAATGAATTTGATCACTCGAGCAAGCAAGAGAGAGAAAAACAAATTCCCAATTTATCAATTTTTCGGTCAATTTGGAGTTAATTTCGGGCAGGGGCGAATTTGATGAAAATTTATTAGTTTAAGGGCAATTGGGTCTTTTTATGTGAAAAATGGCTATAATTTTTTTTTTTAAATGGTTAGGGCATATTTGTTATATTACATATACACCCAGGGCATTTTTAATAATTTCCTCAAACTGGAACTCTGCATTTTTTGGTATAGAGTATTGACCGTATTTCTTATCCAGGATATGAGCGATTGGGTTTAGAATGGCATGGGCTTCTGAAAGTATTTGCTGGCCCAGTATATTAAATATAGGGGGCCGGATAAATACCTCTCCATATTTAATTCATACACCTCTTTATTAATTCACCTAACAAATAATTTTATTATTAGTAAAATACAGCACACTCGAAATTTCAATCTTACCCTTTTCTTGAATCTCCCTCTTCTCCCATACACCCCAAATGTTTTCCCTCACATCCAATAGAGCAGATGGCCGTTCCTAGGAAAAGTAAATGACGACTCAATCACCCCCAAATCCTGTCGCTCGTCTGCCGTCCTCCCCAGCCACGCCGCGCCGGTCAATGTCTAGGTAAGTTTCTGTACTCTTATTTCATATTCCTATTATCATGTTTGATTTAAGTTTAGGGTTTGAGTGTTTTGCTGATGATGTTGTTGATTCTTAATGTAGAATGAAAATCTGATATAATGCATAAATATGACACTGATGGTTTATTGCTCGGCCAAAAATAGTCCCCGAAATTTTGTCAACTATTTGGATTTTTTTTTCAAACTTTGGTCTTATTAACTATTGTTTGCATTTATCATCTTTGATCTCCAGGTTTTCTAATTTTGGTGTTGTTTATTAGTGGTTGACTTTAATATTTAGCTGAATTCAATTAATTTTATTCTGGTTTAGTTTAGTTCTTAATGGATGATGATTTCTGTTTCTGGGGTTTGGACAATCTTTTTTTATTTTAGTTAATATGATTACGAAATTCTCAAATAAAAGAAATTATATAGTGGGGATAGCATACAAATTGCCTACAATTTATGTTAAGAGTTTATTGTGGATTTAGTTCTTAATGGATGACGATTTTTGTTTCTGGGGTTTTATATTTCAGTTTCTTGAATTGTTAAGATGCTGGAGAAAGTGGAGGAGAGGTTGGATCCGGAGGTAGTAATAGAGGAATTCGAGTTTTTATTTAAAAATGTAGGGAAAGTCCAGAGGGAGACCTTGGAGAAAATCTTGCAAGAAAATGGGGAAACATAGTATTTGCAGAAATGAGGTCTCAATGGAAGGACTGATCCCAGAAGTTTCAAAGTCTGTGTCCCACTTGCTTCCCATTCCGACTTGGAGCCTTATATTCAGTTAATCGCCGACGGCACCAATCCTCGTGTTCTCACCTGAAAATGGATAACCATGATTTCGTTGAGGTATATGTTTGTTCTGTGATTGTTTCTTACTGTTGTTGAGAATGCATTTGATGCTTAGTAGTTGATGGAGTTAATGAAATTTGGTGGTGTTTATGTTTGGTACAACTCTTGGGAAGCCTAAGTTTATTCCATTTAATGATGAATTGATGGAAAGTACAACGCAGATATACAAGACTTCCTTTGCATTTAGGAACAGGTATTGCTTTTTTTTTACCATTTATTATGTCCATCCTTTGAAAGTTATATCCTGGTAAAGTCACAATTATTGGTATTGACAAAGTATGGAGCGAAAATGGTTCATACACGAATCACTAAAAAGTATTAGTGTTTTCACTAGAAAGTATTAGTTGTTTTCACCGATTTCACTCTATATGTACTTATTGGTATTATGATGACAGCTTGGATAATTTCCATTTTTTACCATCTATTCTTTTTTTCTTTCTTTACCATTTATTCTTGTCCACCTTTTGAAATTTATGTCCTAGTAAAAGTCTTAATTATTGGTATTGAGTCTATAAGTATAAAGTGAAAATGATTCATGTATGAATAATTGGAGGGTATTAGTTGTTTTCACCGAAAGGTATTAGTCGTTTCACTAAAGAGTATTAGTTGTGTAATGAAAACAAACTAAGACTTTTCAGTGAAAATAATAAGGGTGAGTGTTAATTTGTGTTGTCTCATGCTATAAGATGGTCCTACATAAGTTTTTCGTGAAATAATAACAAAACTCCTATAAATTTCTTGAGAAGCCCGAACTTAATGAATGATGATCATGTTATATAATGCTTTTAAGAGTTAAGACCTTAATTCAGTGAGTTAATTATCTTATCAGCTTATAAAAGTGAGGTATTAATTCAATCATGTTACCTAATCAGCTAATCTAGTAACTACTCCACAAAGTTGATAATGCTTATCAGCTTATCATGTAGAAAATTTGTTTTCCCTCTTTGAAGGATCTCATGAAATGGGAGTATATATGAGAAATTTCAATTAATTCTTTTTTAGTATGTACTGTATATTTATATCAAATTTATACTTAGACCAATATGAGCAGGGAATTGGATTTGCTCTAGTGGGTACTAAAGACAACGAGTAACAACATCTAATATAGTCTTAAATTAATCATTTAGTCGAGTATATAAATTTCTAGAATAATTTTATGGTCGCGGCTAAACAAACCTCGGATCTACCATACAAACCCCATAATATTTTTAGACTAATATATCACTATATTAAATTATGAAACTATCCTCGTATATATTTCCCCCTTATAAAATTTATCCCTACTTACATATACTCATCTCCTTTAAAACCCGAGGTTACTTGATCTCACTGCTGTTTTTATTCTTCTTTGTAATTCCATGGCTTTTATCAAAAGAAACCATGATTTAATGACATTGATATACACTTATTAGATTTTACACATCAGAAAATGAGACTTCTCAATAATTGTGCCTCCATTTTCCATAGATAGCTTCATTTGGAGAGAGGATTATGTTTTTGAATCGTCTTGCCAGTTTCTAAGACCGAATAATTGGATTCCAGGACTTGTTCCTCGCATTATTTTCAAATCATTTTTTCCATTTTTTGTTAATTTAATGTAACAATACAATAAAAAATTCTTCATTGCAAATTTACGTTCCTCTAAATGCCTGTCTATCTTTTATGATTTATAACATGTGAAAGTGGCACAATGGAGATGAACATTTGCAGTGTTTTTTTGGAGCGAACAATTTATTTTAATTTTCCGTGAAAGGATACAATGGGAAAAATGTGGGGTTTATGTAGCAGATTGTAGTATTCATAATTTTTTTAATGGTGTACATTTTACAATGGGGTTTGTATATAAAATTTGGGAATTTATCATTTATTTAGTCGCACCTAATTTTATACTCGGTTTGATTATGACATTTGAGTTGACAACAAGTAGAATAAGATGAAATAAATATAAGGCCCCAAGTTTTGGGGAGAACAGAAGCAAGTTTTGAAGCAAGATTATGACATTTGAGTGATTTATGTTGTTTATCTCTTAAGTTTAATGTTTATGTTAGTTTAATGGCTTCATTTATTTATGTTTCATACAGGTTAAAGTATTGTATGTGGAGAAATAGTTGAGTTGTACATGCAGGATCGAGTTCTTAGGCAATACAGATATGTCCAAATTATACTTGAGCCTTCTTTTGCTGCTCATGTTCAGAGGGGTCGTCCAAATTAAAAAAAAAACGGTTTGGGGTGCATTGGCGGTGGCTCGATGATTTATTGATTGTTGATGAAGCTATGCAAGTTGTGTTATCTGTCATTACTACACTCTAAGGACAAGATCACGCAAGGATATCCTCGCGTAGGGGACGAGACTAGGGTAGGTGTAGGAAAAATTGAAGAAAATAGTATGTTATGGATTTGTAATATTTGCAAATTGTTTTCTAGAGCTTTTTGTTATATACTCGTTCTTAACTTTGTATATTTGAAGGGTATATCTCATTACCCAAGTGCAATAAATTGCATTCTTTCTTGGAAAAAAAACAGTATGCTATGGATTTGTTACTTGGAGGGTTATACTTACACTACTGTTTGGGTGAAAGTTCAAGAACGTAGTTTCTGCTTTTAGACCAATGTATGTCTAGTATGTGAGACTTGACTTGTGAATTTTTTAGAAGCCAGGAAACAAATTAATTCATGCTTACATTTGACGCCCTCTCCTTCCATTTTTATATCTTATCTTCGTATTAATTTGTTAGCATAATATAGATCTTCACACACACACATGCTAAATTCACTTCTTCACCCTAATTAATTCATTGCAACAATTTTAGGTTACCTTGTCAATATTCGTATCAATTTTCGGAAAAAAAAAACCAAAAAATAATCATACTTTCATAAACTTTATTTGAATTTGTGTCAAGTTTTCAACATATTTATTTTGAAAAGAGGCAGAAACACGTATGATTCAAAATGAACAAAATATACTTCTATAGTTAATTAGATACACCAAATCTGCAAAATATCACCAAATACCAACAAAAGGATCAACACTAAATTCTATTTTATGCATATCAACAGACTATTGAATTCGACCACTCGTGTAGACTTCATTCCATCCATTAGCAACTGGGAGATGGTTGTGCTCCCATGAAGATGCAACTGGTGGCATAAGACAATCAACATCTAATAATACCTGCAATAACTCAATTATTAATATACTATTTTATATATTTTACAACTACAAACTAATAATAATTAGAAATACCTGGACAAAGTGGATGTTGTTTACCATACCCATACAAATTGATTTCGGTCTATCCGACGAAGCGGTCCTCAAAGGCAAGTAGGTAAGTGAAATATCTTTTGACAACGTAATGAATGCCACGTTGTACGCTGACGCAACCAAATAGCCCATGTATGGCAATTGGAACCAATGCTTGAATGGTGCACTCTCTATAAAACAATTTAGAGCATTCAGGATGATAGGTACTTGTGCAGCCTCATTAAACGCACCCTCATATAAGTGAATGTGGTGGCTCAACTCATTCATCAAATCTTGACGAACTTTTACCTAATTATCCTCACCAAAGCCCATCAACCCGGCGACCACACGAAATCCACAGTGACCGTCACCTTTTACATCCTTGCACTCAAGAATGTGTGGTTGATAACGAACAGGTAATTGTTGTACAAAGTTTCCCAATGAGTCGGATTGGGCACGCTTGCGAATTACCTGTTCACGTAAACATGTCATAAATACAACAACAATTGTTTTTATTGTTCCAAAATATTGAATAAAGAATTACCGGTCTTTTAGCAAAGTGGTGTTTCTTTTGAAACATTGGGGAAGAGATTGCATCAGGCACCTCATGCACAATGGAATTGACCGAGCAACTTGCAATCATGGATTTTTTATACTCAAAGAGACTTGGATCGTGTTTAGTGGAAGTTTCATCTCTTTTCTTGAACGCTTTAGCTTTTGGACGACCACGTGTGTGTATCTTTGGCTCAGGCTCAACTAGAGAAGTGGTCACCGGATTACCAAGTTCCATGACTTGTCTCAACAAAAGCCTCCTTTGTGCTCTATTTTCATTCTTATACCGCCCAATCACAACTTTTATAGCATGCTCGAAATGACTATCCATATCTTCTTCAACATCATGATCGTCATCACAAGCATCATCTCTCAAAACTGGCTCCATATCTAGTTTCCTCCAGAAAGGATCAACAACATCTATTGGTATTGGTTTGCGAAGTCGGAGATATTCATCAAGCTCATGGGTGCTTGGCAAACCACATACCTTTCTCAGGTAATGATTGCATGTAAGAGGATCTGATTCACCACATTCTATCTTTTGTATTTCATTATACAATTTCTCCAAAGCTGTCGAGGAGACTATACCCCGTAAATCTTTGTAGACGACGGGCCTGAACTTATGTTGAGCCACATTCAAACTCTTCTCAAAAGATGCCTTGATTGCATTGTGGCTTACTTCGAAAAGAATATAAGTTCTAGCCCAACACGTCTCAAAATTTCCCATGCTATTACCGAGCGATCTTTTCAGCGCTGCATGGTGACTCTCAACCCTGAAATTATAATTATCAATTCATTATGATTTATAATTGAAAAAAACAATGAACAATAAAATACAAATACAATATACTAACATTAAAACTACCTATTTGTTGTTGTATTCTCAAAATGCATTACTTGATCGGTCCAAGCTGCTACAAACTTCTCCTTATACGGGGTTACCCATTGATCCATTACATACTCGTAGGCTTCTTTTTCAACTGGGATTTCAGCATAATCTTGATGTAGAAAACGAATTTCATTTGTGAACTCTTCCTCAGTCGATGCCTTCATCACATTCCTCCATTTATTGTAGAATATGTCCCATGACTCCTTTGTTATAAATTTTTCTTTGCATTTGGCCAAGACATTCCGATCTATATGCCACGTACATAGAAAATGTGTTGCTTGAGGAAATTTTGAGGCCACAGCGTTCATGAGGGCCTTCTCCCGATCAGTTAGTATGATTTTGGGAAGACAAACATCATCTAATATTTCTCGCAACACACTTAATGCCCATGTATAGTTGTCTTCTTTCTCAGCATGGAGAAACGCTGAAGCTACTGAAAAGGTCATCCCGGTCGATGTAAACCCAACCATCTCCAAGTAAGGTAATCTATACCTATTGGTTTTGTATGTACAGTCTATTATCAACACACTAGGAAATGCACGGATCAACTTTATGCTCGTAGGGTGAGCAAAGAATAACTCTCTTAAGTTATTTGTCTCTTTACAGCTTCTATGGGAATGAAAATATCCATTATCACCCAATAATTTCATCAATTGTTGCAACTGACTGCGCCCACCATATTCAATCACCTTGTGCTTCTTTCTAACATTGTAGATATTGCGGATGGTAGAATGGTTGTCAGTATTTTTGCGTTTAAGCATGAATAACACATCCTTTGCTGGAGCATTAGTCTTAGACATATCAATAACAAATTTTTCTTCTTCGGTGGTTAGTCTACCAACATATGAGTGGCCATCCATAAATCTGGCTACGGGATGATTATGTATACCAGACTTAACCTCCAACATCCACGCCCCTTCAAATACCTGGGTGCCTTTCAACAAAAAGGGACATCCACACTTTTTCGTCCCCGTATCCTTCTCAGTAGGTTTATTATTTTCCTTCTCCACAACATCATCCATATTCCTCATTTTTTGTGATGGTTTCTTGTTCCCCTTCTTCCCCTTAAACTCACGATATTCTCCACCTCGTTCACATGCCAAAAATACTTGTGGTTTCTTTTTTCCATTTCCATTGTCCGACCTTTTAACAACAATCACCATGTTATTCTGTTTAGCCACGCGACGTACCCACTCTTGCATTGCTTCTCGGGTTGGAAAGTAATCCATGTTCGTGAAGACATTTGTATAATCCATCACAATCTCGTTCACTGAGGCATCTTCCTTAACAATATTTGGCTGTTTTTCATCTTCCTTGACATTTGACAACATAATATCTACGTCTTCATTGACGTATAATTCCTCACACTCTTCATTGTAATTAGAGTGACAATCAACATCATCCGCCAAATTCTGAAAAAAAAAAGAAACCAAATTATTATATGTTCGTAAATATTTGTTATTATAACAATTTTGAAAATAAATTGCTGAAATATGAGCATATTTTCAAGAAAAAAAATTAAACACTGAACACATTTTCAAACATTGCTCTCGAAAAATATAACAAGTTTAGAAACCTCTTTTCGTAAAGTGTAACAACTTTTAGAACACATTGTTTGAAAACATCCTCATTTTTAGCAATTACTTTTCAAAATATTTATCATTTTTCATAAAAACAGTGTTGAGACTACTGTGAAATTCTAAAAAAATATGCAATTATACAATTTTAATCATATTCCAAAATACCAACACTTCATACAGTACAGTGGCAAATCCATAAAATCAAAATAAGGTATACACCATTAGTATAATACTAAAAATTGCATAAACATAATATAGACACTGTAAAGTCTAAAAACATAATATAAGAATTAGAAACAAAAAACAGTATTTATCTGCAAGATTAAAATTGTCCTCGACGACTTCTCAAATATTGAAAATAGCAAAAATGCCATAATTTAATTATTTGTAAAAATACATGTCTCAATATAATTAATTAAGAGATACTTCCTCCATCCCACAATAAACTTCACGCACCAAATTTATTTAATATGCATGCCACAAGGTGTAAAACATTTCATGCATAACACAAACAAATCGTTATATTAATTTTTTTTAAAGAATCAGTGAGATTTGAGAAGTGGTGGCAAAATAATTTTCTAATTTGCATTCACAAATTTAAAAGATTTCAAAATTTAACAAATTATTAATGAGTAGGTCTTGTATGAGACTGTTTCATGGCATGAGATGATGAGATGAGATATAAATTATATATGAAGCATTAACACTTTGACATGAGTGAGTGATAATTTGTATTGTCTCATTCCATAAGACTGTCTCATATAAGTTTTTGACTTTATTAATACATTAAGGCTGCGTTTACTATCATGGTTGGGATTGTACTAATAAAATTAAATAGTAGGGGTTGGTTAAGTTAAGTCATGTTATCCATTGTTTACTTTGTAAGAGAGGCATTTTGTTAAAATGGTATAGACTTGTTTACTTTCCAGCATTAGGTATAGATTAGATTTTATTTTTACTGAAATACCCTCTTCTCATTCCTACACAACAAACCCTACCAATTTGAAATTTCATAACCTTAGGTATATCCCAAATCTAGAGTTGATTTTTTTTTTCCAATTTGATCAAATATTGCCTATATTTCTACATACATACAGACATCCGTAGTTGCTAGGATGAATTGAAGCCACATTAATTAAATTTTTTAATAAAAATTTCAGCAATAAGATGCAAGAAAAAAAATAACGAACTGAGCAAAATGAAGATAAAAATACCAAATCAACATGCCATTAATCCCATACATCAGTCTACATTCCAAAATACACAACCCAATGTATACAATAGGCTCTTGAGTTTCATTGTTAACTGGAACATGATCACTGGTTTCTTCCTCAAGTTGGGTACGATCAGCGGCATTGCAGTCTTCCGCCTAGTCCCCTCTTGCTCTATCCATCCCGAAGAATTCACACCACTAGTTGTACAAACGGTACCTTTTGAAGCGCATCTTTCTTCCCCTGTCATCTTTCTACACGCACAAACCAAATAAACAGTGAGCAACTCAATAAACTCATTATAACAACAACTCAATAAACAGTGGAAAATAACAGCCACTCATTTCATTAAACAACAACTCAATTAATTAAAGAGCAACTCAATTCACTAAAACAACTCCTCTCAATAAACAGTGGAAAAAAACAGCAACTCAATTCATTAAAAAAAACAACTCAATTCATTAGAACAGCAACACTGGTAAAAATATTCCATGTATACTAAATTCTGACATCATACGTGCAAAGACATCACCAAAACAACTAGTAATATCATGTGGAGTTATGGAAAAAAAAAACAGCAACTATTATGCAAGTATTATTACACAGGTTGCTGCTATATATAATGCCACGGTAACCTAACATGCTATATATAGTTCCCAGGTTACACAAATTTTGCAAAGTTAGAGAAAATAAAGAACCCAAGGATAGCATTTATTACAATTCAAACCAATCACCAATTGAAAACAAGAGCAATTTCAAATGCCAACATTTCCATAGCATTCGGCCCAATCTCAAACGAAGAGGCAAAAGAGTAGCATTTAATATAATACAAAGATCAACACATATTCAAAACAGCCATTACAGACCAGCATTTTAATATCATGAAATCAGCAATTACAGTGTGGCAACACATATCATTCAATCCAATAAAAAACAAAAGGGATAAGGTTCAACTGGACCCTTGTTCACGGTGGAAAGCAAGTAGCCACTTAAACCCTTATTTAAAAGCATCTCAAATACGACCAGAATCTGTTAAAAATCCCGACGCAAACTGAAACACAAAAAATTACAGACCTTTATTCGGTGGCAATCTCGTTCTCCCTTCTTCGTTGGATCCCCTTTTCGTCCACCTTGAGTGGCGAAAACTAGGGTTTGCTCGCCTTTTTCCTCCTCCTTCCTTTCGCGATCTTGTCCTCGCTCTCTCTTTGTCCGTTCGGCCTCGTTTTCCTCCTCCTTCACCAGCGCTTTGACGGAGCTTGGCTTCGCCCCTTTCCTCCTCTTTCTAGCGGCGCAAATAATTGAGGTATGGCTTCTGAGGCATAGAGAGGGGTATACCCCTGCTGAGGGCATATGGGTAATTTAGCAGTCGGTAATCACGAGACTATTTTTAATCCGCCCGTTTCGTCCGGTTACAAAAGGGGAAAATAAGGGAGGTTTCACCCGGGTCGGACGGATTACCCGGGTGAATAAACATGGCAAGTAAACAGCTGACAAAGGCCCACTAAATCTCTTGTTGGGCTTTATCTGCTGAAGTAAACGCAACCTAAATTCACTAATCATTGTGATAAGAATAAGATTTTCTCGTCAAAAATAGTCTTCTCTCTTTGTAAATTATTGAACTATTTTGACAATTAATGTATTAGTTAACCCACGCAGCTTCCCTTATACTCTCGAGAATTACAAAGAACTACTTTGACATTTAATTTATCCAATTAACCATGCATCATCACTTTTATTCAGGAGGAAAATATGATAAGCAAGTAGATCGCCTATGTCGTACCCACGCAACATTCAAAACATTAATTTAACACTTAAACCTAATATTAACATCAAATAGCAATCCTGTAAAAAAAGATGAGATAAACTTACATATGTATGATGATTTTCACTCATTTCCACCGTATTTTTTCAGAAAAACCAAACAATACTTGTATTCGGGGATGACAACGTCGGAGGAGTGAAATCTTGTAGAAGAAGAAATTATTTCTTAGTATTGAAAAAAAAGAAGCCGCAGCATATGAGAATGAGATGGGGTGTATGGATCTTAGTTATTTAGGTTATTTTTAATTGTAAAGGGTATACAAGTCATTACGTATTAAGATTAAAATAAAATAAAATTAAGTAGGACGTATGTATTAAAGATGGAGGGGTATTCATCTGTACCCTAAATATAGTTGGGTTTTAATTTCAACAGCCCAACAAATTAATTCTCATTATATTTATTGGGCTTGAATTTTTCCAGATTTTTAAGTGGACTAGAATAAATAAATCAGTCCATATAATTTATTTAAGTAAATTTAGACTTGAAATTAAATTTTATGTCTAAATTAAAAAATTTTAAACTCTTTGCGCCCAATACTTTTATTTCGCCCTTTTAACCCCTGTTTAATTTGTTTCTTGCAGCTTCTCATCTCCAACCCTTCATCATGGTTCATTTAAAAAATACCACGACGTCCGCTGGCAAACGCTACTTAGTGATCCTTGACTATGAGCATCAACCTCTTGACAAGGGCATCCATTTGTGCGTTGAGAAGCCGGTCCTTGGAAAATATACGGAGCCAATGACTCATATCAGCAACGAGTTTCGCCTGGAGGAGTGGTCCAAGGAGTTTCACTAAGCAAGACGTCTAAGGCCTGGGTGTTGAAAGCAGCGAATCACGAGAAACCTGCTCCGAACAAAGTCGACACTCTACCCACTTTGGGACGTCGCATCATGGATCATCAGACAAGATGAAGCGGTCCTTTGAAGATCGCTGGAGAATTCCACTACACCAAAGGATATTGGAAATGGACGGAGGACATCCTGAGCAGGTGTGAGAAAGCTCTTCGGAACATCCGGAGCTATGACGCCGTTTTTTCATCGCTCTTCACGTACGACTACAATTCAGAGATCATCAAGGCTTTATGTGAGGCGTGGTGTCCATCCACCAATACTTTAGTCACAACTTTCAGAAAAATGTCGATTTCATTATGGGATATACATCACTCGACAGGGCTTCCTTTGACGGTCTAGAATTTTGATGAAGTGGTACCGGATGCACTGGAGTTGTTTGGCATAACTGGTGATTTCTACCTCTCGCAGAGCTGCAAACATCTTCTTCATGCTTATCAGTTGCTTTGTGGAGGCGAGAGTGAAATCAAAGTGTCCATTGCTCGATGGGTAAGCTCCTGGTCAGTCAAGCCCATAAAGCATCAACCACCTCTGACTCGTGTCGAGAAGAGGAAGACCACTCGTCCCAAGACTACTCGCAATCCTTCTGGATTGGTACCCCCGCATAAACCATGGACCCCTGGGAAATTAACGTTGTTCAAGAGATTGAGTATTCACCGACATGCCAAGAAAGAGACGTATTTGACCGCTTTTCTAGCGTGTTGGCTATGCACATTTGTTCTTTGACTTGAACAGAAAATATTAACTTTCTACTAGTAGTTTCCCCTCAAGCGTACGGGTTCACTGTAGTATAAGCAAGTATAGCGACCAAGTATATCGTACCCAAGGGAAGGAATGTATGCAAATAAATCCCTGAAGATCTACGCGTTGTAGTTAATATGAGTGTGATTGTTTTTGGGTTTTTGAAAAATAATTAAAAGAAACTAAATTATCCTATGAATGCAAAAGGAAAATTAATCTAAGTATCTAAGGTGTGTTTTCAAATATGTGATGGTGATGCTCAGGATAGGAATTCCTACGTATATTAACGGAGCAGGTATATAATCAAGATATCCGTGACATGCAAGAAATAACCCAAGTAAAAGATTGTAAGATGAAAGCTCAAGAATTTAAACCCTAATACTTTATCCTATCAATCAACTTCACTAATCCACTAACAAGTTAATAGATCGTGCTTAATTAACGAGACCCTAATTTAACTAAGGTGATGCGGTCGTCCTCCCTAGATAAACCGGGAGATTAATTAACCCTTTCTAAACCCTCTCGTTAAGTCTACTAGTTGTTAAATAGTGATAAGGTCGTCTTTTCGCTAACACTTTTCGAACGAAATTCAAAGGCAAAGTTAAGATTGATTTTAAGAATTCATTAATTAAGAGAATTAAAACTAAACGTCATGAATTACCCTAATTACGTACCCACATCCTTCTTCTACGAGTTCATCCTACCCCAAGCATTCAAGGATTTTAGCCGGACATAGCTTTAATGATAACAAAAATAATTGAAGAAATAACGAACATAAACATAATGATTTGAACTAATAAATTATTAAACATAAACTAGGGTTTAAAGAAATAAATGCTAAGAACTGAATTTAGATTGATAAAAATGGAGTCTCAAGTGTTTAACGTCAACGAGCTAATGAAGAGAAACAAAAAATCGAAAATAAACTAAGAATTCACAAGAAAACCTCGATTACACGTGAAAATTAAGCTTGCTCGTCTCTTCCTCTCTCTAAAAACTAACTCTAAAAGTGATGTGGTATGAAGTGGTATGTGATCATCTGTGGTAATTCTAAAAAACAAGTTCGGGACGAGTATATATAAGTATCGGGTCGAATCGGGAACTCATGGACCGAAAAAACGAATCTGGTGGCAAAAACATGAGAGTGCTCGAGCAGCACCCGCTCGAGCGGGGGCGCTCGAGCTCTATAGCTCGAATGGTGCAGGGGCTCGAGCACTAGCGCTTGAGCTGGTCGAGTGAGAAAATGTTTCTGTAAATTTTTGGGCGCTCGAGCAACATGCTCGAGCGGTGGCGCTCGAGTTGCTCGAGTGGTAGAAGTTCTCTGTAAGTTTTAGGTGCTCGAGCAACATGCTCGAGCATTGGTGCTCGAGTTGCTCGAATGACAAAACTTCTCTGGACAATTTAGGCGCTCAAGCAACATGCTCGAGCGGTGGCGCTCGAGTGACTCCACTCGAGTGGCTCTCCTTCTTCTTCTACTGATACTTTTCTTCTTGTGCACTAATACCAATCGTATTTCTTAGATATCTTCTCATCCGGGCATCCGTTTGAGTCGATTCAAAGTCCTACAAACTCCATTTTTCGCCCTCGATTCACCTATGAGCATCAAAGAGACAAATTCATCAATGTATAGAAATAGTACTCAATTGACTCTAAATACTCAACAAAATCGACCAAAACTGGGGCATTTCTAACGACGAATCATGACAATTTCACGCCTAATCAACCCCCCCAAACTTACCATATTGCTTGTCCTCAAGCAATGAAATAATAAGTCAAGTGAAATTGTTAGGAATGAGTCATAGAACCAAACCATGCAAGTAATCGAGCTCATGTTTCAAAGATCGATCACACGTATACTAACTCACCCTCATTCATCATACTCATGCAATAACAACAGGAACCACTAAAATCAATCATGGATATGCACTCAACGATGTGTTTCACTTCCTCACAAGTGTATGACAGTATTAAGGGACTTACTCAAGCAGTCAATCACACATATCAGCAGCCATAGACTTGTAAGCACTCTCAACTTCGACCATACTCTAGAAATCAATGCCGAATCAAAAATGACTTTTCTCAAGGTTGTAATGTAGGCTCTTTGGACAGGTGGGGAAACTATATGGGGTAAGTGACTCAAGTGAATGGAGAATAGAAAATCATACTCAATATTTCGAGACGAGGAACAAAACTCTTCAAACATCTTCATGCAATACACTTTCAATTCCACTACTCTCAACACTTCAATTTTTTTTTTCTAACTCATTTCACTTTTTCAATCACCATATTTTTCTTTTTCACACATACATTTGAGGTCATTTTTTCTTTTGCTCATTCTCAAATTTTTTGTCTTCCCCACAACTCAAAACTTTATCACACCATTCTTTTATCACATCTCAACCATCATAATTCCTTTTCTCAACTCAACTCAATCCCTTCAACATTCACAATTTTCCTATTCTCCACTCAAATTGGGACAAAAAGGTTTAAAAATTGGATAAGTGCTAAAATGTGCTATCAACAAAAGGCTCAGGCTCAAAAGGGCTCACAATGGATAAGTGTCATTGGTAGGCTTATTTTGGCTAAGTGACTCAATCAAAATAAAGATGGCCTAAGATCACATTCGGCATATCAAACTAGACACAATCAAGAAGCAAGAGCACACACAAGTTCTAGCATCTTCTAAGGTGACGACTCACTCACAATTGAAGAGATCAATTCATGCATCTTAATCTCAAAAGGCTCAAATCTCACGGCTTTCACATCCATGCTAGTCTAGTGAATTCATACTCTCATCACACAAGTACTCAAAAGAAAACTTGTAAGTATACTAGTTCTCTCTCAAATCAACTTTCACTCACATACTCACACAATAAAATTCACAACTCACCCTTACAACTTAACTCTACTCGCCAAGTCATACTCAAGAATAGCAATCAACAAAATTAAGAGAATTGATAGGCATGGAATATGTTGTAGCACATCAAAGCAATATCAGCTCAAGGAGCATCTCAAGGCTCAATATATAACCAAACTCAACCCAAAGAGAGGGTGTGCGCCTGTGCAATGTAACCATAAAACATATAAAAACTCCACCCCCCCAAACTTCGACCTTGTAAAGATGTCTAAGTTTGGGGTTGTGGGTTACCTCATCCAAATAATTCAGTTTCTCCTAACAACTTGGCACACTCCCTTGTCTCGAGTTGGTCCCTTCAATCTCCATTTCTTTGGCACTCCTTCACCCTTAAGGCAAGCCTACAAGATAAGACTCTCAAGTACGAGGTTAAAACTTACGATTTAACAACACCCTAATAACATAAGAAAAACAAAAAAAAATGGGTTGCCTCCCATTCAGCGCTATTTTTAAGGTCCTCATGCCGGACCGAGCTCAAAGGAGCTTATGGGACATGATACTCAAAATTACCTCCCTTACTCTCATAAGAGTGGTGGTTGAATCCCTTTCCTTGATGCCCCTTCATCATGAGCTCCTTTGCTTCCTTCTCATCCCCAAGTGGTGGGGGTCTCAACTTCTTCTCACCTTTATCTGGAGGAGTCTTACTAATTAATTTCTTGAGTTTTGATTTTTTCTTCTTAACTCCCCCTTTACTCTCCAACTGGACCACGTCCACATCTTTCACCTCTTCATCCTTCAACTTCTTCCCTTTATCCCTCTCAAAACAATCAAGATCATATTGCTCATGGGTTAAATCATCAAGTGAAGGATTATCAAAATCATGAATATAAGAAAGATTAGGGATAGGAGGTGTGTCTTTAACACAAGGATCAATAGCATCCATGCAATAACAGCTCTCATCCGCCTTCGGATACTTCCTAGCCTCATATAGAGAAATCTTTATCTCTTAACCGTCAACTTTCAATGTGATCTTCCCATTCGCCACATCTAGCACCATCCCCGCCGTTGCTAAGAATGGTCTTCCTAAGATCAAGGGCACGTGCTCATCTTCCTCGATGTCAAGCACTACAAAACCGGCTGGGAAAATATGATCTCCAACTTTAACAAGGACGTCTTCAACCACACCTTGAGGTCGATTAATAGACCGGTCGGCAAGTTGAAGCGTCATCATTGTCAGCTAAAGTTCTCCACCTTCCAACTTCTTGAATAACGACAAGGGCATAAGATTGATGCTCGCCCCAAGGTCGCACAACGCTCCCTTCTTGACTCCATTCCCGATATCACATAAGATCGTGAAACTCCCGGGATCCTTTAACTCTGGGGGCAGTGCCTTGTGCACTAATGCACCCACCTCATGGTTCAGCTGCACCAACTTGAGCTCATCTACTCGCCGTCTCTTAGCTATCAAGTCCTTCAGGAACTTGGCATAATTAGGCATCTGTTCCAAAGCATCATAAAAAAGAATGTTAATATGCAATTTCTTAAAAACATCAAGGAATTTAGCGAATTTCTCATCAAGCTTTTTCCTCATGAAGTGTTGTGGATACGGGACGGGTATCACCGATTTGGGTACCCCCCCATTCATCATGCTCGGTCTCTTTCACTTTCTCCCTTGCTTCCTTTGCCTTCTTTCACTTAGGAACTCTCTCAATCTTCTTGAGGTCTTTGCCCTTCTGGGACTCATCCATATCTTTACTGTTCTGAATGCCTTCATCCTCAAACCCTTTCTCAACTTCTACCTCCTCACTCTTTTCTCCTTCTATCTCAATGTCTTCTTGGGGCGTCTCAGAATCAGCAGGCATCTGGGGACCATCATAGTTGGTTCCACTTCTTAACTGGATAGTCTTGCAATGCTCTTTCGGGTTTCCCTCCGGCATGGAAGGATATTTACCCGGCTCTCTTCCCAATAATTTTGCAATCTGGCTCATCTGAAACTCTAATGAAGTGAACCGTCGGTTGTTCTCTTGCTGAATTCGATTCAGCTCTACATCTCTCTTCTGGAGTTCTTGATCACGCTGATCACCTTTCTTATGCAACTCTTTAACATCATACTCCAAAGATGACAATCTTTTGCTTCCTTCCTCCACCTTCTGAAGGATAGCTCTCAACATTTCCTCAGTCGAGGAACCGCCTTCTCCACCCGGAGGCTTCGACCATGGATCAACCCCCGGAGGAACTGTAATTCCGGCCTTCGGATTAGCATAAGAGAAATTTTCATTCTTCCTCCATTGGTTTTGTTGAGGCTGCTGGCCTCCTTGATAGCCTTTGTTGTTTATCCACTGATTTTGAGGAGGTTGTGGACCGGGTGGTACAAATGGTTGGCCATAGGAGGGCCTTCCAAATTGATTGCCACCTTGTGGATACCCGTCTTGATTGTAGTAAGGTCCTCCCATATAGTTGGCTACCTCTTCCTGAACTGGGGGCTGGTCCACTTTCGCACTCACTGCTACATTCCCTCCAACCAAATTCTGCCCAACTTCAATGTTATTTATCTTCTCCATCATAGCCATCAACAGCTTCCTCGTCCCTTCACTCTCCTCAATCTGATATGCCCTCTGAAATTCTGGGTCCTCGTTCCATTGCCCGGCATTCGTTACAATATTGTCTACGATCTCTCTGCATCTAGCTGTACCATGATTCAGGAATGCTCCACTAGCACACACGTCAAGATGGCACTCAATCAACATATTATCTCCCTCATTGTACCCGTGCTACGGGCACTCAATCAACATGTTAGAGTATCTCTCCAACGCCTGAAGTAAGTCCTTTTTGACTTCTGGCGGAAGGAAGAGATATCTATCTTTGCTCTAATGGTTCTAGATGGAGGGTAGAATCGCTCAAGGAACAGACGCTCGAGCTCGGCCCATGTGGTTACACCTTCCCGTGGGAGCGTGTTATCGTACCACTCCTTTGCTATTCCCGTTAAAGAGAATGGGAACAGCCTAAGCCTCTTGGCATCTTCAGATATGCCGTTATAATTGAACGTGGATGGGATCATCAGAAAACTCCTCAAATGAGTATGAGGATTCTTCTTCCCAACCTCCACTTAAATTGAATCTCGGTAAGTAGCTTTAGAATTCCAGGGGAAATTGAGAAGTTTTTTGCCTCTATAGGAGGGAATGCCACTCCATCATAGTACCGTTGCGGTTGTGCCGCAAACCTTCCTCGAATGGCCATGTTCTGATCGGTGTTCTGATGAATGGGCTGAGGAATAACAGGTGGTACGGGTACTTGTTGGACTGGTGGTGGTTGATAGACTGGTGGTTGGTTGTAAACAGGAGGTGGAGGGTATGGGTATGGTGGATAAGGGTATGGTGGGTATGGGTAAGGATAAGGTAAGTTGTTTTGTGGGTATGCAGGGTTGTTCTGAGGATGTTGGACAACATTGTGAGCTGGATTATTTTGATTTTGTGTACCCGGGTTTTGGCTCTGGCTCTCCTCTAACGGAACTTGGTTCTGACTGGTATTCCCTCCAATGCCATCAACCCGGTCCACTGTCTGATTAAATTCATTTGCAGCATCGTCCAACTCATTACTGATGTCCATGTTATCGTTCCCTCCTCCGGCAGTGTTCATCCTTCTTAAAAAGACTCGGTTTCTTCTTGCTATTGTCTCAGGATCAAGCTGTATTTTCTCTTCGCTCGTTTCTCCTTGTGAGCGTGTTTTCATAAACCTAAAACACTAACAAAAGAATAAAAATACAACTGCCAAACGAGTAAGAATAAAAAAAAAAAATAAATCACTCACTACTAAATACTAAGCTATCTACAAGTCCTATTCAAAAGATATACAACGCCATCCCCGGCAACGGCGCCATTGACTTGAACTGAAAATACTAACTTTCTACTAGTAGTTTCCCCGCAAGTGTACGCGTTCAGTGTAGTATAAGAAAGTATAGCGACCAAGTATATCGTACCCAAGGGAAGGAATGTATGCGAATATATCCCTGAAGATCTACGCGTTGTAGTTAGTATGAGTGTCATTGTTTTTGGGTTTTTGAAAATTAATTAAAAGAAACTAAATTATCCTATGAATGCAAAAGGAGAATTAATCTAAGTATCTAAGGTGTGTTTTCAAATATGTGATGATGATGCTCAGGATAGGAATTCCTACGTATACTAATGGAGCAGGTACATAATAAGATAACCGTTACATGCAAGAAATAACCTAAGTGAAAGATTGTAAGATGAAAGTTCAAGAATTTAAACCATAATACTTTATCCTATCAATCAACTTCACTAATCCACTAACAAGTTAATAGATCGTGCTTAATTAACGAGACCCTAATTTAACTAAGGTGATGCGGTCATCCTCCCTAGATAAACCGGTAGATTAATTAACCCTTTCTAAACCCTCTCGTTAAGTCCACTAGTTGTAAAAGAGTGATAAGGTCGTCCTCTCTCTAACACTTTTCGAACAAAATTCAAAGACAAAGTTAAGATTGATTTTAAGAATTCATTAATTAAGAGAATTAAAACTAAACGTCACGAATTACCCTAATTACGTACCCACATCCTTCTTCTACGAGTTCATCCTACCCCAAGCATGCAAGGATTTTAGCCGGACATGGCTTTAACGATAACAAAAACAATTGAAGAAATAACAAACATAAACGTAATGATTTGAACTAAGAAATTATTAAACATAAACTAGGGTTTAAAGAAATAAATGCTAAGAACAGAAATTAGATTGATAAAAACGGAGTCTCAAGTGTTTAACATCAACGAGCTAATGAAGAGAAACTAAAAATCGAAAACAAACTAAGAATTCGTAAGAAAACCTCGATTACACGTGAAAATTAAGCCTGCTCGTCTCTTCCTCTCTTTCTCTCTCTAAAAACTAACTCTAAAAGTGATGTGGTATGTGATCATCTTTGGTAATCCTCAAAAATGAGTTTGGGACGAGTATATATAAGCATCGGGCCGAATCGGGAACTTATGGGCCGAAAAAACGAATCCGGAGGCAAAAACATGATGGTGCTCAAGCAGCACCCGCTCGAGCGGGGGCGCTCGAGCTCTATAGCTCGAATGGTGCAGGGGCTCGAGCACTAGCGCTCGAGCTGGTCGAGTGAGCAAATGTTTCTGTAAGTTTTGGGCGCTCGAGTTGCTCGAGTGGTAGAAGTTCTCTGTAAGTTTTAGGTGCTCGAGCAACATGCTCGAGCATTGGTACTCGAGTTGCTCGAATGACAAAACTTCTCTGGACAATTTAGGCGCTCGAGTGACTCCACTCAAGTGGCTCTCCTTCTTCTTCAACTGATACTTTTCTTCTTGCGCACTAATATCAATTGTATTTCTTCGATATTTTCTCATCCGGGCATCCGTTTGAGTAGATTCAAAGTCCTACGAACTTCATTTTTCACCCTTGATTCACCTATGAGCATCAAAGAGATAAATTCATCAATGTATAGAAATAGTACTCAATTGACTCTAAATACTCAACAAAATCGACCAAAACTGGGGCATTTCTAATGACGAATCATGACAATTTCACGCTTAATCATTCTTCCCAATGAAGAAGAAAATTTAACTTCAAGATGGCATGCTTAATGGCGAAAGAGAAAGAGACCAGTCTCTCTATTCCAGTCTTGGCGAGCATTTTTAGAGGCTTGAACAGTATCCCGAGACGATCAGACCCGTCTGAAGATCGAGGGGCCTTCCCAGTTCACTTTGTCTATGCCTGGATAGCTCAGTACTTCAAGATGCATTACATGGCTAGCCATAGATTGAATAGGCCTCCCATGTTACTTTATTCTGGAGAAAACGATGCTTGTTACTATAAACCTGCAAATGCTCGTAAGCGAATCCATAAAGGGGACCAGGTCGCATTGACGTGCAACATTGGGAATGATCAGTATTTGTATGTGGACAATGGAGAAGGGCGTTGGGGCACTTAGGGCTACTTCATAACCATGAGTTCCAACTTCCTTCCTAGGCGATAAGGCGATCATTTCATTATCGAGCCTTACAGTCCACACTATTTTAGCCGTCAGTTTGGTTTCTATCAAGAAGTGTCGCGGATGTCGAAGATGGGCGATACCCACGAATGTTACTTGACAAGAGGCTTCTTTTGCTGGAAATGGTGTACTTCGCGTGGTACCCGCTCCAGAGTGTATCTTCCACCTCCTCATCACACTGCAAGGACTTTTTCTTCACCAGAGTATAAGAAATGGTAGCACCAAGTCCATGGTGAATACTTAGACACCCACATGAAGGTTTTGACTGATCCAAAGCTCATTCCTATGCAAATGAACTAAGTGGTTGATGTTAGCGAAGTCAATTCACGTGATAAACGCAAGACTTCTCCGGATCAAACAATTCCAGCCTTAACATATGATGCAACTTTCCTTACTGAGCCAAGCAAGAGGAAGAGTACTTCTCGACACTCAGGAGAAGATTGAAGTGATCAAGATGGCAACTGGAAGCATAGACAGCAGACTTCCAAATCTCTGAGACTTGCGATAGATCCTTACACATCCCTCCAAAAGAAGGTTTATTATCATTTCTTCTTTTCTATTTCCCTTTTACCTCATAGTCTCTTACCATCTTGCATTTCTGATTCTTTTCAGGCTAGACAAGAAGTGTTCGACACTGAGGATGAAAGGCACAATTCGGATGAAGGGGAATCATCTTCCTCAGTAGCAGCTTCAGTAGCTCATGTTGGACTTTCTGCATTCAAGCCCGTCTAGCCCTTCAAGCCAACCAAGCCCATCGAGCACATGGCAGGTGTTGTCTCTATATTTAAAGAAGAAACTTTCATTGAGAAACGTAAATGGACTTACGTCTCAACCCTATGGAAGAACTTCTTAGAAAGAGTTATGAAAACTCCTATCGAATTGTTGTCTTCTATGAAGGACGAGGTGTCTTTCGTGATGGAAGAAATCAAGACATTCAACTGAATTGATTCTTCTATCCTAGAGGAGCGTTTGGCAGTTTTATTTGGCAAGGCTGATGTCCACGATGCAGCAAGGTCCAAGTCTACCGAGGGATTGGCAAAAGAGGCTCTTGCTTCACAGAAGACGGAAGCAACAAGCGCTCTTAATGTTTGTGAGGTGACCGAAAAGGATGAATCCAATAAGTTGGAGGCTGCTTGAGTAACATTGAAGCAGGTGGATAAGGAGCTTACTGAGTTATCCAAAAAGAGGAAGAGACTTGCTGAAGAATTGCAACAACATCAAGAATCTCTTAAGAGTGCCAAAGTTAAAACTCAAGCTGCCAAGGATGCCCTCCTTGTTATCGACAACACTCCAATTTTGGAAGAGACTGTAACTGAAGAAGTAATGAAGTCAAGATCGAAGTTGGAAGCTTCCTTGGAGGAGTTGAAGGACTTGGATCCCTTTGCGTAGAATTTGTTTAGGATTTCCATTATGTTATCCCCCTTTTTGTACCAACTTCTTTGGTTTTGAATAAAAACTTGATCAATTTTGTCTTTACTTTCCATGATGCTTTTTTTTAATACCTCGTTTAAATATTTGAATTCAAATAAGATAAATGAAACATGACTTAACTTAGAGAATTTCTAAGTTGCCTACTTACTCTTTTGGTTTAAGAGGATCAAGTCATAATGCGGACCAGTTTATGCTCATGCGGACCAGTTATGGTTCACAGTTTATCCTCATGCAGACCAGGAGCGACTAACAGTTTATGCTCGTGCGTCATGGAGCTTGATGTTTGGTTTATTTACGCGTAGTAGCATTTCAGGAATTTTCCATTTATGGGGCCAATGCTTACACCATCTTCAGAGATTAGCTTGTAAGCACCATTCGTATAGACTTCTGTCACAACATATAGACCATCCCATCTGGGTAGAAATTTGTTTCCGATACGATAAGTGATAAAAATAGGCCTCCTCATTGCCAACACCAAGTCGCAAACTTGGAAAGATCTTGTCTTCACCGTTTTGTTAAAAGTTCTGGCAAGACGAGACTGATAACACTCGAGTCTTTGGTGTGCTTCCAGCCTTTTCTCATCCAAAGCTTCCAACTCTTCGAGACGCAGACGTGCATTCTCTTTTTCTGTCAGACCTTCCTGTATAGCCATCCTCAAAGAGGTAATTTATTTCTCAAGAGGTACCACTGCTTCAACACCATACACCAATGAATACGGAGTAGCTTGCGTAGGTGTCCTGTAAGTGGTTCGGTACGCCCATAGAGCCTCATTTATCCGCTCATGCCAATCTCATTTGGACTTCAAAACAACTTTCTTCAACAGACTGCAAAGAGTTTTATTGAAGGCTTCAGCAAGCCCATTGGCAGCTGCATTATACATCGAAGACTTTCTTTATTTGAAGTTGAACTTGTCACAGAGTTTGTCAATGTGACTCTTGGAGAATGGCCTTCCATTGTCAGTCATAATGTAGCACGGGACTCCGTATCTGAAAAATGATGTTGACACGGATGAAGTCGGCGACATTTTCTTTTTTCACTTCCCTCAAAGGCACTGCTTCAGCCCACTTGGAGAAATAGTCGGTTGCAGCTAAGATGCAGAGATGACCACCAGAGGACTTTGTCAATGGCCTTACAACGTCCAGACCTCAAGCATCAAAGGGCCATGAGGCAACAGTTGGGTGTAAAGGCTCAGGAGGTTGATGAATCAGATTTTCATGAAAATGGCATGCTTGACATCTCCGTGCATAGTCCATGCAGTCTTTCACCATTGTCAGCCAGTAGTTGTAATACCCTGACCCAAAAATTATAAGAAATAATTACGTGATTAATTGTTTCATGTATTTTTTTATGAGCAATATATGTTTTCAAGTTCACTTTCAGGTAACGGACGAACATTTTGAGCCAGGAGCACTCCTAGCACTTAAGAATAAAATTTTAAGGTTAAAAGATATTCTTTTTCTAGATAGGAGAAAATACGAGGCCTTAAAATTAAAGAGCGTTTTTCAAACGGAAGTTTTGCATGTAAAAAAAAATATAGTAACAAATGACGGCGATGAAAATCTTATCATGTCTAAAATTTTACGATATCCAAAAATAGCCAAACGAAGCACTTAAAATAAATACGAGAAAACTAACACGTATGAAATAATTAATACGATGTATAAATACGATCGTTTAAAATAACCAATATTTATGATATTTTTCGTATCTTTAAAATACGACTCCTTCATGATTAAATAATATGGTTTACATGAAATGTGTGTAGTAAATACAAGTGGTAATTAAAATATAGTGTAAATAGTTAAAATATCTAAGAATTTCTTTTAAAATTAATCCTAAAGTAATTACCTTTTTACTTGGTCAACATTTAACCACCTACATCAACTTCTACCCTCATTCTCAGCCGCTCTAATCATCTATAAGAGTATACGTTCACCAGTTCATTAGCACACAAAAACAAGAAAAGAAAAAAAAAAAAGCCATGACAGCATTTCATTCCCCCTCCATCGTCCTCTTCTCCTTCTCTCGGCACTCTTGCTCCTTCCTCCATTAATGTCCTTCAAACCCTTATACAAAGCAAGAAACCTTCATCCATAATTCTAGGACTCAAATCAACTGTGTTTCATCAAGAAATTTCGCCCAAAACTCCATCTAAGAAGGAAACTACAATGGTTATCCCTGTGTTCATCCCTATGTGTTTAATTGCTAAATTCTTTGTTTTGGACTTTCATGTTTCGTTGCTCAAAAAATTATGAAATTAATTGTGATTGATTAAATATAAGTAAATTAGATGACTTTGTCAATGACTTTGTCGAACAGTTTCGACGTATGCACCCACCTCGATTTAACAGGAAGGAAGGACCCGTAGGAACCGAGGAATGGATTGCCGGACTTGAAAGGATCTACCGGCACATGACCTTGTCTGATGCCCAAAAGATATCATGTGCTCAATTCCAGTTGGCAGAGGATGCTTCCCAATGGTGGGAATCTTATGAACATACCTTGGACGCTAGAGAAAGACAGGATCTACTTTGGGAAGACTTTAAGTAGGCTATAATGAAAAGGTATTTTCCATAAGGCGTTGCGTGACCCGAAGGAACAAGAGTTCATCAATCTCCGCCAAGGAACACTCTCTGTATCTGAATATGAGAGAAAGCTTAATCAGCTAGCATGATACGCTACCCATCTGGTGGAAATCGATTCAAAGAAGGCAAGAAGATTCGAAAGGGGTTTGAGGCCTGAAATAGGAGGGATTGTATCTGGGTTAAAACTTCCCAATTACAATGAGGTATTCGACCGAGCACTGATTGTATCGATTGAATTAGGTCTAGAATTCAAAACAACCCCTACTGCTTTATCTGTGAATCGAAACTGGCAACCTAACTTTCGGAGAAATCCAAACCCACCCCAGAGAGGAAACAATTTCATCACCCCAGTTGGGACTAAGCAAATCCCACTCTGCCAGAACTGTGGAAGAAGGCACCCGGGAACATGCCTAAGAGGGACTGTGACCTGCTATCGATGTCACCAATCGGGGCATAAAATTTCAGATTGCCCCAAGGCACCCAATGATCAACCACAAATGACAAACAATCAGAACCAACAACAAATGCGGAACTACCAGCCTAAGCAGCCACCTAAAGGGAATAACTACCTACCGGGACCTCCGAGAAGGAATGCACCCATCCAAGGGCAAAGGGGACAAGCCCAAGTACATGCTATCCTTGATGTTGAGAGGGATGGAGAAGGGCCCGAACAACATGAACAATATGAACAACATGAAACTCTGGCAGGTACGTTACTAGTACTCGAAACATCTGCTTACGTGTTATTTGACACAGGAGCATCCCACTCCTTTATATCTGAAGACTTTAAGGAAAAGTTAGGTGTAGAAGTTACGAAGGGTGGAACATTGAGTGTGAGTGTTCCATCTGGTAGTACCACGAGAATCGATACTCGCGTAAAGGGGTTAAGCTTAGTTTTGAATGGACACCATGTAGAAACTGACCTTCACGTACTTAAGATGAGAAACTTTGATATAATTTTAGGAATAGATTGGCTTACTAAGAACAAAACAGTAATAAGATGTGCAGATTGAGAGATAGATTTTGAAACAAAAGACGGTCAACGTTACACTTTTAATGGGATAAAAGCTAAGACGGGAGTACGAGTGATCTCTGCGCTTAAAACTGCAAAACTATTACGAAAAGGAGAGTGCCAAGGGTACTTAGTCAGTGTTTCTACACAACCAAAGGAGGAAGATTCACCAACTGACGTGCCAATTGTAAGGAACTATCTTGACGTATTTCCAGAGGAGCTATCCGGGATACCTCCCGACCGTCAAGTAGAGTTTTCAATCGACTTGATACCTGGTGCGGCACCAGTATCCAAGGCACCGTACAGAATGGCGCCAAAGGAATTGCAAGAATTGAAGGAGCAACTACAAGACCTGTTGAAAAAGAAGTTCATCAGACCAAGTGTGTCTCCTTGGGGAGCACCAGTCTTGTTTGTGAAAAAGAAGGACGAATCATTTCGAATGTGTATCGACTATCGAGGGTTAAACCAGTTAACAATAAAGAACAAGTACCACCTTCCCCGAATCGAGGACTTGTTCGATCAATTAAAGAATGCAACCGTGTTCTCAAAAATTGATTTGAGGTCTGGTTATCACCAACTGAAAGTGAAAGGAAGTGATATTCCTAAGACAGCTTTCAAGACTCGTTATGGACATTACGAATTCACGGTGATGCCCTTTGGAGTGACAAATGCGCCAGCAATCTTTATGGATTTGATGAATCGAGTGTTCCACCCATTCTTGGACCAGTTTGTCATCGTGTTCATCGATAACATACTGGGGTACTCGAAGGATGCGAAACAACACGAAGAGCATCTCCGAACAGTCTTAGAGACAATGAGACGTGAGAAGTTGTATGCCAAATTCAGCAAGTGTGAATTTTGGTTTGATCGAGTTATGTTTTTAGGACATATAATCTCAGGGAAAGGAATTGAAATGGACCCGGGGAAAGTTGGAGGCCATCGTCGATTGGAAAACGTGGACTAATATCAATGAAATTTGGAGTTTCCTTGGATTAGCAGGCTATTACAGAAGATTCATACAAGACTTTTCACGAATTGCTAAAGCTTTAACTTAATTAACAAAGAAATCTGAGAAGTTCGTTTGGACGCCCACTTGCGAGGAAAGCTTTCAAGAATTAAAGAAGAGATTAACTTATTCACCAGTGTTAACTATCCCCGATGGATCGGAGGGATTTGTTATTTACACTGATGCATCCTTATCTGGACTAGGATGTGTCCTTATGCAACATGGTAAGGTCATTGCATACGCGTCTAGACAACTTAAAACACACGAGCAAAACTACCCAACTCACGATTTGGAGTTAGCCACTGTGGTTCACGCACTAAAGATCTGGAGGCACTACCTTTACGGAGGGAAGTGTGAGATCTACATGGACCACAAGAGCTTGAAGTACTTTTTCACTCAGAAGGAGTTGAACATGCGTCAAAGAAGATGGTTAGAATTGGTAAAGGATTACGACTGCACCATCCACTACCACCCTGGAAAGGCGAATGTGGTAGCTGATGCTTTGAGCAGGAAAGAGAGTGCGAAACTCAGTGCCTTGCCGACCACACAAAAATCACTAATTGAAGATTTCTCCCGGATGGGATTAAAATTTTCAAACAGATGTTGTGCAGAAGCCACAATCCATGCACTATCGTTACAACCGACCTTGAAAGAGAGAATCATGGTTGCACAAAAGGGCGATAAATTCCTCGAAGGCATGCAAATGCAAGTAGAGAAGGGAACTATAAAGGATTTTATCATGGCAAATGATGGAACCTTGATGTTCGGGAATAGGATTTGTGTGCCAAAGGACGAGGAGTTAAGGAGCGAAATCCTCAAAGAAGCACACAATACACCATACACTGTGCATCCCGGAGAGACGAAGATGTATCGAGGACTAAGAGAAAAAATTTGGTGGAGAGGAATGAAACGGGCAATAGCTTATTTTGTCAAAAGGTGTTTAACGTGTCAACAAGTTAAAGCAGATCACCAACGCCCATCAGGATTTTTACACCCTTTGGAAATGCCGGAGTGGAAGTGGGAAAATATTACCATGGATTTTGTCACAGGATTCCCAAAGACGATAAGGAATCATGACCCCATCTGGGTAGTCGTGGACAGACTCACAAAGACAGCTCATTTTATTCCTATTCGAATGACTTATTCTTTGGACAAGCTTGCACAGTTGTACATAGAAGAGATAGTCAAGCTGCATGGAGTACCCGTTTCGATAGTCTCCAATAGAGACCCTCGTTTCACTTCGCGATTTTGGAAGAGTTTGCAATAAGCCTTAGGAACGAATCTGAATTTTAGCACCGCATACCACCTGCAAATAGACGGACAATCAGAAAGAACCATTCAGACCCTGGAGGACATGTTGAGAGCATGCGCGTTATATCTTAAAGGAAGTTGGGAGACACACCTTCCTTTAGTTGAGTTCGCGTATAACAACAGTTACCAAGCCACCATACAAATGGCACCGTTCGAAGCACTCTATGGGAAGAGGTGCAGGTCACCTATCTGTTGGGATGAAGTAGGAGTCCGAAAGATTTTAGGACCGGAACTTGTAGAGAGGTCAGTGCAAATCGTTTCAATATTTAAGGAAAGGATCAAGACGGCACAAGATCGTCAAAAATCTTATGCCGATGTTCGGAGAAAGGATTTATATTTTGAAGTTGGAGAGAAGATTTTTCTCAAGGTTTCGCCTATGAAAGGATTGGTACGATTCGGAAAGCAAGGAAAGTTAAAGCCTAGTTACATTGGACCCTTTGATATCTTAGATAAAGTTGGAAGTGTGGCGTACCGTTTGGCGCTACCACCCGACCTATCCCAAGTACACAACATTTTTCATGTTTCGTCTATCAGGAAATACTTGGGTGACCGCGATCATGTCATAAGTTACAAGGACTTAGAAATAAGCCGCGATCTAACTTATGAGGAAATGCCAATAACTATTCTGGGAAGGAAGACACATATTTTAAGAGATCGAGAAATACCTTTGGTGTTAATACAATGGAGTAGACATGGTAAAGAGGAAGCAACCTGGGAAAGAGAAGATGAAATCTTAGCAAAATACCCGCAATATCTTAAGTAAGTGAATTCCGGGGACGAAATTCTTTTTAAGGGGGGTAGGATGTAATACCCTGACCCAAAAATTATAAGAAATAATTACGTGATTAAATGTTTCATGTATTTTTTTTATGAGCAATATATGTTTTCAAGTTCACTTTCAGGTAACGGACGAGCATTCTGAGCCAGGAGCACTCCTAGCACTTAAGAATAAAATCTTAAGGTTAAAAGATATTCTTTTTCTAGATAGGAGAAAATACGAGGCCTTAAAATTAAAGAGCGTTTATCAAACGGAAGTTTTGCATGTAAAAAAAAAATATAGTAACAAATGACGGCGATAAAAATCTTATCATGTCTGAAATTTTACGATATCCAAAAATAACCAAACGAAGCACTTAAAATAAATACGAGAAAACTAACACGTATGAAATAATTAATACGATGTATAAATACGATAGTTTAAAATAACCAATATTTATGATATTTTTCGTATTTTTAAAATACGACTCCTTCATGATTAAATAATACGGTTTACATGAAATGTGTGTAGTAAATACAAGTGGTAATTAAAATATAGTGTAAATAGTTAAAATATCTAAGAATTTCTTTTAAAATTAATCCTAAAGTAATTACCTTTTTACTTGGTCAACATTTAACCACCTACATCAACTTCTACCCTCATTCTCAGCCGCTCTAATCATCTATAAGAGTATACGTTCACCAGTTCATTAGCACACGAAAACAAGAAAAGAAAAAAAAAGAAGAAGCCATGACAGCATTTCATTCCCCCTCCATCGTCCTCTTCTCCTTCTCTCGGCACTCTTGCTCCTTCCTCCATTAATGTCCTTCAAACCCTTATACAAAGCAAAAAACCTTCATCCATAATTCTAGGACTCAAATCAACTGTGTTTCATCAAGAAATTTCGCCCAAAACTCCATCTAAGAAGGAAACTACAAAGGTTATCCCTGTGTTCATCCCTATGTGTTTAATTGCTAAATTCTTTGTTTTGGACTTTCATGTTTCATTGCTCAGAAAATTATGAAATTAATTTTGATTGATTAACTATAAGTAAGTTAGAACTCATCCAAAGTTCGTGATGTTTTGACTTAAGATGAAGGAGATATGACCCTTAAAAGTCGATGTGTTTTTCCGATCGATTCTGTGAATGAATAATTTGTTAATTTCTGATCTTATATTTATAATCAGGGAAATCCTATGAAATATTTACTGAATGACCTATTGATAGTAAAATACAGACTGTATAAATTTAATGGTCATCAGAATTAAATCATAAGAGAAATAAAATCCTAAATTTGTCCTGCCTAGAATCGATTGAAACTGTAATACCCCTATTCACAGACCCAATTCTCATACTTATACTATACAGAAAATTATGAAATTTGGTATTCATATTATCATTGAAGTATACTGTACCTTGTTAAAATTTGATGATTTTTAGAATTGATCCCTAAGAGAAATCGATTGTTAAACTTCATGTGTCCAGAATGAACCCTTGTGATGTTTTGCCATGAAAAACATGTTTACTTAATCCTTTTTCGAGACGTAAGAATTGGATGTTGTAGAGTACTTGTAATAGAGTCACCATGCCGAAATTTACAATTTTTAGAACTCCCTAAATGTGTTTTTCTATTTTTGTTTAGACTTGACAGAAACATGAGTAATCTGTGATACTGTTTATAAATATTCAAAAGTGATCGACTTAGCTACTTTGAGCCCATTTATCCCCGACTTATAACGATGATAAAATCAAACTAAAAATATGATGTTAAACCTGGAATGGAGTAGTTTATGCCTGCAAAAAATTGGTATCTATAGGTCTTATATCTTAGGAGAAATGGATGTCCGAAAATGAGATAAAATGCAATAAACCACTGTCCTTGTTTCATAAAAACGAAAATATAACTTTTTACAGAATCTTTTAAGTTTTCAAAAGGTCATATTCATGTTTTATATGTATTTATGTGTTACCATGTCGAAATTTATAATTTTAAGAAGTGTCTAAATAATTATAAACAATTGCGACGTTTCTAGGTTTTATTTTACTATTTTCGATAGGATTCATGTTTAGGTATATCTTCCTTGAAAAATCACAACATAATCTTACTATATGCATGTTTAGCTGATATTCTGGAATTCCCCATGTTTTTATTAAAGGTTTTAAATAATTTTAACGAAATGGTTAGAGTATAGGAAAGTTAAAGGACTAAAATTGAAAGGTTTCGGAAAAACCTAATTCGAACAGGCTGTTTGAGTCCAAAAACAATATCATGTAGGCTGTTACATATTTGTATGCACAATTATGTTAATTATTTTCATGCTTTAGTAATTATCTCAAAACATTTTTAAGTTAAATTGTTTAATCGATCTTTTGCGAATAAATTATTCTAATGAATTATTGTGGATTAATTGAATGTGTGATGCTGTCATTTTCATATTTAAATACAAACATGCTAATTATGTGTTTTGATTGAATACTTGTTTTATTTGCAAACATGCTAAGACTTATAAAAGTATAAGTAATTTATCGTCAAAATAATATTTACTCTCTAAAGAACCATTAAAAGAATAAAGTTTATTGCCCTCGTTAAACTTGTTAAACTTCGTTATCAGCTGCCTATATTTATAAGTTTTGAAAGAAGTAAAAGTTTTTATAAAAAGACTTTGGACTAAAAGGCGAACTAAAAACCTTAATAGTTTAACCGAACGATAGAACACTTATAAAAATTAATACGTGTTACTAAAAGAAACTTATATGAATATTAAATAAAGAGTGATTGATCACTAAAGATGTAAGAAAACCGTGCTAGGTGAAGTGTTGCCCAAGCCAGAGCTCGGACGTGCTTACTTGTCCTAAGTTCGATAACTATTTCAAGAAGTTTGTAGCTTTTCTTTAAAAAGTTAAGAGGTGGGTGACACTATCTGTATTAGCCGATAATGTTATATGGATTGTTGGTATATTTCTGAAGCAAACTAATCAAATATATATCTCGAACAAGTTACACTAATATAAGATTTATAAGAAGTCTCGTCCAAGGGGACAATACTGCCTTAGCGTACTCCAAAGTGTACGACTAACGTAAGTTGTCCAGCACAAGCATAAAACAGTCCAAGGGGGCAGTACTGCCTTAGCGTACTCCAAAGTGTACGACTAACGTAAGTTGCCTAGTACGGAATTGCAAGCAAGATGTTAAAAGACCCATAAACCAAACCTTAATACTTAAACCGGGTTGGGGGTAATATTTTTCAACTATTTCAGGATCATGCCAATCTTTGTAAGAGCGTACAGGTTATCCACTGAGATTTTTTATCTCACACCCCAAAATCAATTCTTTTCAGGTTATGAAGAAGAGGGGTTGGAGCTGCAGTAATGACACCGAGTTTCCCAATATAATATGATGTTATATATATATATATATATATATATATATATATATATATATATATATATATAAACCTACTTAATTATGCTTAGCTAAACATGACAATGCTTTTATTTTAATATTATGATGCCGAGTAGCAAACACTTTAAAGATTACTCGATGAATATTGTATGCAACTTATATTCCTATCTACAGCACACTCTATTATAATAAAGACTTGTTTTATATATGTTATGTTTATTCGAAATCTTCCGCTGCAAAAATATTTCATATACATTTATCCTTTATTTAAAAAAAAAGAAAAATTTAAGCTTAGATTTTCGGTTGCTAAGTGGCGACCCGAGTTCGGAGTGTTTAAAGCCACAAGGGTCTTCATTCTGGAAATGGGGCGTTACAGTAGTACCCCATCCTTTTTATCTGGAAATGTAATTTTGGGCCTGACTGGTGGGCACCACAAACTCCGGAGTGAGCTTCCTCCATGGCTCGAACAACTTCCTCATCTCCTGAACACCTCAAGAAGACACCATCAAATGATCTTCTATAAAGGGTTCCTTTGTAGTAGATGAATCGAGGTACACGACGCCGAATGTCAACTCTTTGACGTGGATCATGGGGTAACTTCTCATGTTGTAGATAATCCACAAAAGGTTGACGCCAATCCTCATTTTCGATTTCGAAGACTTCTATGGCATAATTTCCAACTTCTTCATTGTCTTTCTCATTGAAGATTGGAGGTATAACCCAACTTTTGCATACAAGTATTCGTACGTGGGTTCCAGGCATAGCTATAGTTGATGCTAACTTAGCTAAGACATCGACTTGCTTATTCTCACTTATTGGCACATGCTCGACTTCCACATCTCCAAGCCATCCTATCATCCTTCGGGCATAATTGTAGTATGGAAGTAATTCGGGCTTCTTGATTTCATATAATCCACGGAGTTGGTTTACAATCAGTAGAGAATCTCCACACACCCTGAGATGCAACTATTTTATGTCCACTATCATCTCTAACCCGAGTATGAGTACTTGATACTCATCCATATTGTTAGAGCAATTCTCAGTCAAGGAGAATGAATAAGGCAAAACTTCCCCTTTAGATGTGATGAATACCAGCTCCAGCTCCTTCCCTATGGGAGGCCCCATCAAAATACATTTTCCAAGGAGGAGAAACTTCCACAGCTAAGACATCTTCATTTGGGAGATCATCAGATAACTCCCATTCAGCAGGAATCGGGTGGTCTGCTAAGAAATCCGCCAACACTTGTCCCTTTACAGCTTTCTGCGGGACATATATGATCTCGAACTGTTGCAGCTGGAGATACCACCTTGCAAGTATGTCTGAAAGAACCAGCTTTGACATGACAAACTTTAACGGATTTGCCTTTGAGATAAGACGAACAGTGTGAGCCTGGAAATAGTGCTTCAACTTCTGAATTACGAAGATAAGTGCCAAACATATCTTCTCAATCGGGGAGTAATTTATTTAATTCGGAACCATCATCCTGCTCAAATAGTAAAGAGCATTTTCTTTACCCTCATCATTTTCTTGTGCCAACAGGGCTCCAACAGACCGCTCCTGAGCAGCTATATAAAGTATCAACGGTCTTTTGGGTACTGGAGCAACAAACACAGGCAGTTTCATCAGATAATCCTTGATGCATTTAAAAGAGTTCTTGCAAGCTTCGTCCTACTTAAATGGGTTTCCTTTCTTCATCAAATGGCTGAATGGTTGACATTTGCCAGCCAAGTTTGAGATGAATCTCCTCAGATATGCCAACTTCCCTTGCAAGCTTTTAATCTCATGAATGTTACGAGGTTCAAGCATCTTCAGAATTGCATCGATCTTTGTTTGTTCAATCTCGATACCTCATTGGCGGAAGATGAATCCAAGGAATTTTCCTGAAGAGACTCCAAAGGCACACTTCAAAGGATTCATCCTCAGCTGGTAACGTCTAAGACGTTCAAAGACTTGCCTTAAATTCTGCAGATGATCTTTCCTCCTTTTCGATTTCACTACCAGATCGTCCACATAACACTCAGTATTTTTGTGGAGCATATCATCGAAGGTCTTCTGCATCGCACACTGATATGTAGCATCAGCGTTCTTTAGGCCGAAAGGCATCACCTTCTAACAGTAGATCATTTTTGGTGTGCGAAAGGCGGTAAGCTCTTCATCATTAGGCGACATGCGGATTTGATTGTATCCTGATGAGCCATCCATGAAAGACAAAGCTTCATGTCCTGTAGTAGCATCTATCATTAGTTCAGTGATAGGCAAAGGGAAATCATCCTTGGGGCATGCCAGGTTGAGGTCACGAAAATCCACACATACCCGAATCTGACCATTTTTCTTTCTCACTGGGACGATGCTGGAGATCAATGTGGGATATTTCGCTTTCCGAATAAAACCAACTTTAATGAGCTTGTTCACCTCATTCTCGATTTGCGGAATCAACTCAGGTCGGAATCGGCGTTGACCTTGCTTGAGCGGTTTAGTCCTTTCCTTTATGGATAGTTGATGAACAGCAACCTTTGGGTCTAACCTTGGCATTTCTTTGTACAACCATGCAAAAACATCCCTAAACTCCTTAAAGAGTTTAATATACGCCTGTTCTTCTTCGGTCGTCAGCAAGGCGCTTATATAGGTTGGTCGCGGATCATTGGCATCTCCCAAATTGATTTCTTTCAGCTTATCAATAGTAGCCTTAATGGACCGCGCTGTCAAGGTGCGCCAAATTACAATAAATAAATAACCTTCAATCACCCTACTAACTTGTAGTAGTGGCAAGCAAAGGGTCGATCCACGGGGAACGTAGAAATCAAAATTATTCCTTTTGAGAAGATTAATGGGACAAATAAATAAGGGAGGGGGGGGGGGGGGGTTTGGATTGGTTTTTCTAAAGCTACTAAAGAAATAAATTAAATAAACTAAGGAAACAAATAACACAATATAAATTCAATTAATTAATGGATTCCAATTCGCGGTTCAATCTCCACTTGGTTTTTACTATGCTACCCAAATATATTATTCGCTCAACTTATCTCACGGACTATTGACCCTCGACAAACAACAAGCTCTGTTTATCGGTTTTATCTCTTAATAACATTCAATTGAAACAAGCTCTCCAACGAACCTTTCTAACCAAATAGTCTAGATACGCTCTTAGATTTAATTTGGTAGAAGCAATAAATCCTAGGATAAAGATCAAATAAATTCTCAAACACACAAGCTCGGTTCGAAAGAATTCGATTTATATTATCCTAGTAAAATACTTGTTGCTACCAATTTTCATATAATCGCAACAATTATGGATTACGAAATATGAACTAGCAAACATGCATGAAATAATTAACCTAGGTGATCAGGCTAAATTAACTACTCAAGCAATTAAACAGTGAAATTAGATGATATAAATAATCCGTGTAATAAGTCTCAAGAATAAAAGTACTGGACCAGAAAATGTTCAGTGATTTGATGTTGTGGACAGTTTGCCACCAATTTGGTAAATCGCTCCCAATACTCGTAAAGAGTCTCCCCCAGGGCTTGCTTCACACAACAAATTTCTTTGCGTAGGCTCACTACTCGAGAGGCTGGGAAGTACTTTTGCAAGAAGAACTGCTCCATCTGAGCCCAAGTAGTGACCGTCGCGGAAGGCAAATCGTATAGCCATTCCTTTGCTAAATCAATCACTGAGAAAGGGAAGACCTTCAATTTCACTAGCTCCTATGTCACATCTTTAGGCCTCATGAGCGAGCAGATAAGATGAAACTCCTTCAAGAAAGTATGTGGATCCTCACCCGCAAGACCATGAAACACAAGCAACATGCGAATAAAACTAGATTTAAGCTCAAAATCATTACCACCAGTTGGGTAAACTATGCAAAACCAATTTTTGTGAAAGATGTGATTTTGCCAACTGCTTCAAAGTTTGTTCAGCTGCCATAATGCTTAGCACCTGAGAAAATACCAAAAACACGTGGAACGGAACAAAAAAATGACACAAAAAACTAAACAGAAACAAGATGCAAAAATTCGCTGCTAGTGACACTGGACACCCTAGTGTCAGAATTGCAGAAATTGTGCAACTGACACACAAAATAACGGGGGATTACAGAGAAAGAAAAAAAAACCCACTAAAACACACACACAAATAAAAGAAATAACAGAAAAATTAGCCCCACTAAACACACTCGATAAAAACAAAAATAATTTCACACTGTTCCCCGGCAACGGCACCAAAATTTGGACCGCGTTGTCGAGGCGAGCCAAATTACAATAAATAAATAACCCTCAATCACCCTACTAACTTGTAGTAGTGGCAAGCAAGGGGTCGATCCACGGGGAACGTAGAAATCAAAATTATGCCTTTTGAGAAGATTAATGGGACAAACAAATAAGGGGGGGAGTTTGGATTGGTTTTTCTAAAGCTACTAAAGAAATAAATTAAATAAACTAAGGAAACAAATAACACAATATAAATTCAATTAATTAATGGATTCCAATTCGCGGTTCAATCTCCACTTGATTTTGACTATGCTACCCAAATATATTATTCGCTAAAATTTTGACCGCGCTGTCGAGGCGCGCCAAATTACAATAAATAAATAACCCTCAATCACCCTACTAACTTGTTGTAGTAGCAAGCAAGGGGTTGATCCACGGGGAACGTAGAAATCAAAATTATGCCTTTTGAGAAGATTAATGGGACAAACAAATAGGGGGAGAGTTTGGATTGGTTTTTCTAAAGCTACTAAAGAAATAAATTAAATTAACTAAGGAAACAAATAACACATTATAAATTTAATTAATTAATGGATTCCAATTCGCGGTTCAATCTCCACTTAGTTTTGACATTGCTACCCAAATGTATTATTCCCTCAACTTATCTCACGGACTATTGACCCCCGATAAACAACAAGCTCTGTTTATCGGTTTTATCCCTTAATAATATTCAATTGAAGCAAGCTCTCCAACGAACCTTTCTAACCAAACAGTCTAGATACGCTCTTAGATTTAATTTTGTAGAAGCATTAAGTCCTAGGATAAAGATCAAACAAATTCCCAAACACACAAGCTCGGTTCGAAAGAATTCGATTTATATCACCCTAGTAAAATACTAGTTGCTACCAATTTTCATATAATCGCAACAATTACGGATTACGAAATATGAACTAGCAAACATGCACGAAATAATTAACCTAGGTGATCAGGCTAAATTAATTATTCAAGCAATTAAACAGTGAAATTAGATGATATAAATAATCCGTGTAATAAGTCTCACAAATAAAATGGGTTCAAATAGCAAATCATCAAAAACACAAGTATCAACATCCCCGGAATCGGAATAAAAACAAACTAACTAGTATCGGCCGTAGGCATCTTCATGGAAATCATCTTTTTCTTGTCACGTCCTTAATCTCCTTGGCTTCCCCCCTTTAATCTTCCTTGGCTCCTCCCTTCTTATTCACGGAAATCCTTATCAAAGGATTTTGTAAAACTCCAAAATCTTCACGTGAATGATGCATTTAATATTTCAAGGATCCTTTCCTATATTATCAAGATATGGTAATTATTCCCCAAGAAAGTTATAATGCCCTTCGTGAAAATGGTCTGCTGAACATGCATGGGCCGAATTAATAAATTTTTGGGCTTATTTTCGCTTGATTCGCGAATGTATTTTGGGCTGCTGCGCACCAAATTTGTTTCATCCATATCTTGAGCTTCTGAACTCCGATTGACTCGATTCTTTTTCCATTGCGATCTTAATTTCAAGAAGTTTCACATGGTTCAAATCTCATCTCCATTACTCATCTGTATCAGTCTCAATAATTTTTCTCCTCCAACACAAAATATTCCAAAGTACCCTGAAATTCATAGAAAAATATAAAATCAATGCATTAAGACCATAATAGCATAAGTTGAATAACTACGAGTAAAATATAAAATTGTTGTTATTAAACAACCAATTAAAGCACACAATTTACTCAATAATTACGACTTATCAAATCCCCTCACACTTAAATCCTTGCTTGTCCTCAAGCAATCAAATAAACCAAAGCAAATGAATCAAGTCTCATACACTAGAGAGTTCAAGACAATAAAAATACCAGGAGAAAACAAGTGATCATGAATCAAGTCTAATCCAAGGAAATAGGACGTCTCACTAACTTCTAACAACTTCATTAGACTCAATGCACAAAGATTCAATACCCTCACAAATGATATCACTCTTTTTTGCTCAAGTGTATATAAAGGGTAAAAAAAACACTCATGCCAAATCATAATGTGCTATTACAATATGCTTGCTAAAAAATCAAATCTCCACCACTAACAAGAATGAATCTCATGCAAAAAATCAAAAGGTATTTTCATTGGTTGTAACGTGGCTTCGGGTAAGGGTAGGATAAATGGGAAAATATAAGGTTTGCTAGTCAAGATCAATTGTGAAATAGATGCATAACACACCTAAAAAAAACATCGATCATCTCCCTTCTTTTACAATAACAACTCATCACCCAAGTCACAATTCTCCATAGTAAGAAAATTTATCCAATTGACAGCATAAATTTCACAAGCTCCCATGCCAATGGATCATCATTCAAATCTTTTTTTTTATTTATTTATAGCACTTTCATTTTTTTTTCAACACCACTTCCACCTTCTCAACACTTTCACTCATCACAAGACCCAAGTTGTAATACATATAATTCACAATCAAATCTCAACCACGGGTGCAAACGGATGAGTTTTCAACAGAATATGGATAATGGCTAAATAGTGTGCTTGATCAAAGAAAAGGCTTAGAATCAACTTGGCTTCTAAGGATAAATGTAATAGGGTGGGAATATATAAGCCAAAAGGGGTAATCCTAGAGGCCTTTATCACTTTAAAGCATGAGTTCACAAATGTGGTCTCGAAATGCATAAGAGAGCAAGTTCTAGAATAAACACACTAAGATTGACCACACAACAAGAAAAACTGAGCATATATATGATGAATTGCTCCTAGGCTCAAAAGCTCACAAAAAGGATTTTTGGCATCAAATCTTGTGCATTTTTATCCAAATCCATCACTAAAAATTAGCAATGCAAAAAATCAACACAAAAATCAATCACACGTGTCTCCCTTGTCATGCCATATTACTCAAACTAACAGTGCACAAAACTCGACTACAACTATTAGCATAATACAAAAATCTTAAATGAAGCAAGTAACTAATAACCAACAACCCCACTTGATTATTTCTTGCAAAATAAAAAGACTAAAGTCACCCCCCCCACACTTAGTGCGTTGCTTGACCTCAAGCAACAACAAAATATCAAAGAAAAATATGGAGGATGTGCAAGACATGGAAAGAAGTCACCTGGGTTGAATAGATTGCTCGCTGACTGGGGCGGCCGCCATCCTTAAGAACTCAAGAAGCTATAGACAAAAACATGAAGAAATCCACGGAGAAGACAACCACAAAATAAAAAAAGTACGAAAATTAAAAATAATACGGGCTGCCTCCCGTAGAGCGCTTTTGTTTAACTTCTTTAGCTCGAAGACCAACCTCTCTTTCTTCATATAATAGGGGTGAAGTAATCCTTTCGGTCAAATGCTAGTATCTTCTGACGAACAGTGCTTCCACCCATCACGATCTTCTCATTCCCAGTTAGCCTTTGATAATTGGTGAGGAACTCCATTAAAAACATAGCATATCCCAAAATTTGCTTTATCGGCTCAAGTAAAGGTACGTAGAGTTCATCAACCTCATATTTCACTTCAGCTGCCTTGGCATTAGGGGATGCAGATTTTGTGTGTGCAGTTTGAACTTTTTGAACAAAGTTCACAACACCAAAATCGTTTGAGACGACTTCAACCCCATTTTCAGAATATATCTACATTGCTGGTGGTTCCAACCTGGAAGGAAAAGGCAAAATATTAGCATAATAGGACTTGAGAACTGAAGCACTAACCTTTTTATCACTGATTTTCGGATTCTGCTCCACACTGGGTAGCCCAGTGTCAGTCTGTTCTGAATGTTTCTCTTCTTTTTCATCAACTGGAGTTGACGAAATATGTTTTTTGACCTCTTCTAACTGCTCTTCGCTCCTAAACGTGATAACGCTCACGTTTCTTGGATTAACATCAGTGTGAGATGGTAGTTTCCCACCAATTTAATCCTCCAATCTGCCTACAGTAATGGCAAGCTGACTCATTTGCATCTCCAAGTTCGTGATTGTAAATGTGGTGTTTAGCTGGAACTGCTGCATAGTCTGTTGAATGTTTTGCTGAAACTGCACAGATTGAGTAGTGAGCATCTTGATCAATTCCTCTGTAGAATGTCCAGAGCTCTCTATGGGTGGCTCGATATGGTATTGCCCTCTCCATGGTTGTGACCAAGTGTTATCATTCTCCTCCAAATATTGGGGTTTAGCTCCACCTACAACAAGTCACAAAAGAGGTTACCGCAGTTAGTTTATCAATAATGTATGAATCACTTACCTCATGATTAAATTGTTGAGAATTCGCAGCTAGGTCAGCAATGAGATTTCTCGCTTGGGTTAGGGTTTTATCAAAGAGGGCTCCTCCAATTGTGTATCTATCAAGCCTCGATCGGTGAGGGTCAACCCGTCATAAAAGTATTGGACCAGAAGATGTTCAGTGATTTGATGTTGTGGACAGTTTGCCACCAATTTGTTAAATCGCTCCCAATACTCGTAAAGAGTCTCCCCCAGGGCTTGCTTCACACCACAAATTTCTTTGCGTAGGCTCGCTACTCGGGAGGCTGGGAATTACTTTTGCAAGACAAACTGCTCCATCTGAGCCCAAGTAGTGACCGTCGCGGAATGCAAATCGTATAGCCATTCCTTTTCTAAATCCTCCACTGAGAATGGGAAGACCTTCAATTTCACTAGCTCCTCTGTCACATCTTTAAGCCTCATGTGCGAGCAGATAACATGAAACTCCTTCTAGAAAGTGTGTGGATCCTCACCTTCAAGACCATGAAACACATACAACATGCGAATCAAAGTAGATTTAAGCTCAAAATCATTACCACCAGTTGGGTAAACTATGCAAAACCAATTTTCTGAAAGATATGTGTTTGTCAACTGCTTCAAAGTTTATTCAGCTGCCATAATGCTTTGCACCTGAGAAAATACCAAAAACACGTGAAACCGAACAAAAAAATGACACAAAGAACTAAACCAAAACAAGCTGCAAAAACTCGCTGCTATAGTGACACTGGACAGCCCAGTGTCAGAATTGCAGAAAATGTGCAACTGACACACAAAATAACGGGGGATTATGGAGAAAGAAAAAAAAAACCTACTAAAACATACACACACAAAAAAAAATAACAGAAAAATTAGCCCCACTAAACACACTCAATAAACACAAAAATAATTTCACACTGTTCCCCGGCAACGACGCCAAAATTTTGACCGTGTTGTCGAGTCGAGCCAAATTACAATAAATAAATAACCCTCAATCACCCTACTAACTTGTAGTAGTGGCAAGCAAGGGGTCGATTCATGGGAAACGTAGAAATCAAAATTATGCCTTTTGAGAAGATTAATGTAACAAACAAATAAGGGGGGGAGTTTGGATTGGTTTTTCTAAAGCTACTAAAAAAATAAATTAAATAAACTAAGGAAACAAATAACACAATACAAATTCAATTAATTAATGGATTCCAATTCTCGGGTCAATCTCCACTTGGTTTTGACTATGCTACCCAAATATATTATTCGCTAAAATTTGGACCGCGCTGTCGAGGCGCGCCAAATTACAATAAATAAATAACCCTCAATCACCCTACTAACTTGTAGTAGTGGCAAGCAAGGGGTCGATCCACAGGGAACGTAGAAATCAAAATTATGTCTTTTGAGAAGATTAATGGGACAAACAAATTGGGGGGGGGGGGGGGGGGTTGGGATTGGTTTTTCTAAAGCTACTAAAAAAATAAATTAAATAAACTAAGGAAACAAATAACACAATATAAATTCAATTAATTTATGGATTCCAATTCGCGGTTCAATCTCCACTTGGTTTTGACTATGCTACTCAAATGTATTATTCGCTCAACTTATCTCACGGACTATTGACCCTCGACAAACAACAAGCTCTGTTTATCAGTTTTATCCCTTAATAATATTCAATTGAAGCAAGCTCTCCAACGAACCTTTCTAACCAAACAGTCTAGATACACTCTTAGATTTAATTTTGTAGAAGAATTAAGTCCTAGGATAAAGATCAAACTAATTACCAAACACACAAGCTTGGTTCGAAAAAATTCGATTTATATTACCCTAGTAAAATATTAGTTGCTACCAATTTTCATATAATCGCAACAATTACAGATTACGAAATATGAACTAGCAAACATGCACGAAATAATTAACCTAGGTGATCAGGCTAAATTAATTACTTAAGCAATTAAACAGTGAAATTAGATGATATAAATAATCCGTGTAATAAGTCTCACGAATAAAACGGGTTCAAATAGCAATCATAAAAAACACAAGTATCAACATCCCCGGAATCGGAATAAAAACAAACTAACTAGAATCGGCCGTAGGCATCTTCAAGGAAATCATCTTTTTCTTGTCAAGTCCTTAATCTCCTTGGCTTCCCCCCTTTAATCTTCTTTGGCTCCTCCCTTCTTATTCACGGAAATCCTTATCAAAGGATTTGGTAAAACCCCAAAATCCTCAGGTGAATGATGCATTCAATATTTCAAGGATCCTTTCCTATACTATCAAGATATGGTAATTCTTTCCCAAGAAAGTTATAATGCCCTTCGTGAAAATGGTCTGCTGAACATGCATGGGCCGAATTAATAAATTTTTGGGCTTATTTTCGCTTGATTCGCGAATGTATTTTGGACTGCTGCGCACCAATTTTGTTTCATCCATATCTTGAGCTCCTGAACTCCGATTGACTCGATTCTTTTTCCGTTGCGATCCTTATTTCGTGAAGCTTCACATGGTTCAAATCTCATCTCCATTACTCATCTGTATCAGTCTCAATAATTTTTCTCCTCCAACTCAAAATATTCCAAAGTACCCTGAGATTTATAGAAAAATATAAAATCAATGCATTAAGACCGTAATAGCATAAGTTGAATAACTACGAGTAAAATATAAATTTTTTGTTATTAAACTACCAATTAAAGCACACAATTTTTTTGTGAGGAACTCCATTAAAAACATAGCATATCCCAAAATTTACTTTATCGGCTCAAGTAAAGATACATAGAGTTCATCCACCTCATATTTCACTTCAGCTGCCTTGGCATTAGGGGATGCAGATTTTGTTTGTGCAGTTTGAACTTTTTGAACAAAGTTCACAACACAAACATCGTTTGAGACGACTTCAACCCCATTTTCAGAATATATCTCCATTGCTGGTGGTTCCAACCTGGAAGGAAAAGACAAAATATTAGCATAATAGGACTTGAGAACTGAAGCACTAACCTTTTTATCACTGATTTTCGGATTCTGCTCCACACTGAGTAGCCCAGTGTCAGTCTGTTCCGAATTTTTTTCTTCTTTTCATCAACTAGAGTTGACGAAATATGCTTTTTGACCTCTTCTAACTGCTCTTCGCTCCTCAACGTGATAACACTCATGTTTCTTGGATTAACTTCAGTGTGAGATGGTAGTTTCCCACCAATTTGATCCTCCAATCTGCCTACAGTAGTGGCAAGTGATTAGGCGTGAAATTGTTATGTTTTGGTGCCCGATTTGCCCATGTTTTGAGTGTTTTCGATGAGTATTTGGAGTCAAATGAGTATTATTTTTTATAAACTTATTAATTTGTCTCTTTGGTTTTTATAGATGGATAAAGGGCGAAAAGAGGAGTTCGTAGGACTTTGAATCGGCCAAAACGGAATCCCAGTTGAGAAGTTATGAAGGTCTTACGAACATTACGAACATGTGTACAGCCAGCGGTCGAGCGCCTTCGCTCGACCTCTTGACCGCTCTAGCGCTCAAGCTGCACCTGCAGTCGAGCGTTTTTGCGTGTTTTTGGCCCAAAATCGCCCAAATTCGTCCCAAAGCCTATATATACCCTTTCCAAGCATATTTTCATATATAACCACATACCAACACATATTTTTACATACTTTGAGCAAGGAGAAAGCTTGGGAAGGAGTTTTGAAGAATTTTATACGTTGTAATCGAGGTTTTAATTTACGAATTCTTAGTTTTAGTATTTCTTTTGAACGTATTAGATTAATTCATTCTTTCTTTATTCTTTGAGACAATAGACCCTAGCTTTTCAGATTTATATAGATTTCTTTAGAGACTTTAATTTGTTCTTTCGTTTATGTTCTTGATTTCTTTCGTTAATTCAATTATGCATATGTTTATTGTTCTTGTGATTGCTTTTATTATTCAAACCACCATGTTAGGCTAGAACCCTTGCATGCTTAGGATAGGATGAACTCGTAGAAGTAGGACGTTGGTACGTAATTAGGGTAACTAGTGACGTTAGGTTTTAATTCTCTTAATTAATGAATTCTTAAAATCAATCTTAACTTTACTCTTAAATTTCGTTCGAAAGTGTTAGGGAGAGGACGACCGCATCACTCTTTAACAACGAGTAGACTTAACGAGAGGGTTTAGAAGGGGTTAATTCATTTACCAGTTTAGCGAAGTAGGACGACCGCATCACCTTAGTTAAATTAGGGTCTCATTAATTAAGCACAATCTATTAACTTGTTAGTGGATTAGTGAAGTCGATTGTTAGGATAAAGTATTAGGGTTTAAAATTTTGAGCTTTCATCTTGCATTCTTTTACTTAGGCTATTTCTTGCATGTCACAGTTATTTTAATTATCGTACCAACTTCGTTAGTATACGTAGGAATTCCTATCTTAAGCATCATCATCATTTATTTGGAAACACCTTTTGATTCTTAGTTTAATTTTGCTTTTTGCATTCCTAGGATAATTTTAGTCTTTTAATTAATCTTTCAAAAAACCCAAAAACATTACACTCATATTAGCTACGACGCGTAGATTTTTAGGGATCTATTCGCATACACACTTTCCCTTGGGTTCGATAATACTTGGTCCCTATACTTGCCCATACTACAGTGAACCCGTACTCTTGCGGGGAAGCTACTAGTAGAAAGTTAGTATATTCAGCTCAAGTCAATGGCGCCGTTGCCGGAGATGGCATTGTATGTCTTTTGAATAGGACTTGTAGATAGCTTAGTAGTTAGTAGTGAGTGCTTTATTTTCTGTTTTATTTTTATTTTTATTCATTCGACAGTTGCGTTTTGATCCTTCTGCTAGTGTGTCAAGTATATGAAAACACGCTCACAAGGCAATACGAGCGAAGAGAGAATACCGTTGGACCCTGAGACGATAGCTAGAAGGAACCGAGCTTTCTTGAGGAGAATGAACACTGCCGGAGGAGGGAAAGAACCAATGGACATCTCTAATGAGTTGGATGATGCTGCGAATGAGTTTAATCAGGAATTGGGCCGAGTTGAAGGCACTGGAGTTAGTGGTAGCCAGAATCAAGTTCCGTTAGGGGATAGCCAGAGCCTAAACCCGGATACACAAAACGTAAATAATCCAGCTCACAACATTGTTCAAAACCCTCATAACAACCCTGCTTACCCACATCCTAACTTACCACAAAACAACTTACCTTATCCACCTTACCCATACCCACCTTATCCGTATCCACCATACCCGTATCTTCCACCTCCTGTTTACAACCAACCACCAGCTTATCAACCACCACCACCACCTCAACAAGTACCCGTACCACCTGTTGTTCCTCAGTCTGTGCCCCAGAACGCAGATCAAAATATGGCTATTCGGGGAAGGTTTGCGGCGCAGCCGCAACGGTACTATGATGGAGTGGCTTTACCTCCAGTAGAGGCAAATAACTTCTCGATTTCCCCGGGAATTCTAAAGCTGCTGACAGAGAATCAGTTCAAGGGGGTGATCGGGAAGGAGAATCCTTATACTCATCTGAGGAGTTTTCTAATGATAGCCTCCACTTTCAATTACAATGGCATGTCTGAAGATGCCAAGAGGCTTAGGCTGTTCTCATTCTCATTGACGGGAATAGCTAAAGAGTGGTACGATAATACGCTCCCGCGGGGAGGTGTTACCACTTGGGCCGAGCTCGAGCATCTGTTCCTCGAGCGATTCTACCCTCCATCAAGAACTATAAAAGCGAGGATTGAGATCTCTTCTTTCCGCCAGAAGCAGGGAGAGGACCTACGTCAAGCGTGGGAGAGATACTCAAATATATTGATAGAGTGCCCGCGGCATGGGTACAATGAAGGGGATATTATGGCATTCTTCTACAGTGGTGCCAACAAGGCGGGGCAAGACCATTTAGACGTTTGTGCGGGCGGAGCATTCCTGAATCAAGACATAGAGAGGTGTAGAGAGATCGTGGACAACATTGTCACGAATGCCGGGGCTTGGAATGGAGATCCAGATTTTCAGAGAGTTCATCAGGTTGAGGAGAGTGAAGGAACGAGAAGGCTGTTGATGGCCATGATGGAGAAGATTAACAACCTTGAGTTGGGGAAGAACTTGGTTGGAGGGAATATAGCAGAGAATGAGAAAGTGGACCAACCCACGAGTCAGCAAGAGGTAGCCAATTATATGGGAGGTCCTTATTACAATCAGAATGGCTACCAAGGAGGTAATCAATTTGGGAGGCCCTCTTATGGCAAACCATTTGTACTTCCAGGTCCACAGCCTCCTCAAAATCAATGGAGGAACACACTTGGGTATCAAGGAGGCCAGCAACCTCCTCAAAACACATGGAGGAAGAATTAGAATTTTTCCTATGCTAATCCGAAGGCGGGTATTACAGTTCCTCCGGGTGTTGACCCGGGTTCAAAGCCTCCTGGTGGTGAAGGTGGTTCCTCAACTGAGGAGATGTTGAGAGCTATCCTTCAGAAGGTGGAGGAAGGAAGCAAGAGATTATCCTCTTTGGAGTACGATGTGAAGGAGTTGTATAAGAAAGAGGATCAGCGTGATCAAGAACTCCAAAAGAGAGATGTAGAGCTAAATCGAATTCAGCAAGAGAACAACCGAAGGTTCACTTCTATAGAGTTCTAGATGAGCCAGATTGCCAAGTCATTGAATAGAAAGCCGGGTAAATATCCTTCAATGCCTGAGGGTAATCCTAAAGAGCATTGTGACTTAAAGCGAACTACACTAGCTTCTACTAGTAGCTACCCCGCAAGAGAACGGGTTCACTGTAGTATGGGCAAGTATAGGGACCAAGTATTATCGAACCCAAGGGATGGTGTATATGCGAATAGATCCCTGAAGATCTACGCGTCGTAGTTAATATGAGTGAAATGTTTTTGGATTTTTGAAAGATTAATTAAAAGACTAAAGTAAACTAATTAAACTAAAGAACGTAAGAAACGAATTAACTAAGGTTGTTTTCTAATGGGAGATGGTGATGCTCAGGTTAGGAATCCCTACGTATACTAACGGAGCAGGTACATAATCAAAATAACCGTGACAAACAAGAATTAACCTAAGTAAAAGAATGCAAGGTGAAAGCTCAAGATTCTAAACCCTAATACTTTACCCTAACACTCGACTTCACTAATCCACTAACAAGTTAATGAATTGTGCTCAATTAATGAGACCCTAATTTAACTAAGGTGATGCGGTCGTCCTCCTTCGCTAAACCGGTAAATGAATTAACCTTTCCTAAACCTTCTCGTTAAGACTACTAATTGTTATTGAGTGATGCGGTCGTCCTCTCTCTAACACTTTCGTACGAAATTCAAAGGTAGAGTTCAGATTAATTATAAAAATTCATTAATTAAGAGAATTAAAACTAACGTCACGAATTACCTTAATTACGTACCCACATCCTACTTCTACGAGTTCATCCTAACCTAAGCATGCAAGGGTTTTAGCCGGACATGGTTATAACAAAAATAAAAGCAATTAAAGAAACAACGAACAAAAACATAATGAATTGAAGAAAGAAAATACGAAACATAAACTAGGGTTGAAAGAAAATAAATACGAAGAACTGAAATTGAATTGACTAGAACGAAATTAAAAGCGTTTAAAGTAACGAACTAATGAAAAGAAACTACGAATTCATATGAAAAACCTCAACAACGTAAAAGTAAAGCTTGCTCGTCTCGTTCCTCTCCAAAAACTAAGTCTAAAGTATTTCTAAAAGTTCGGGGTCCTTCAAAACGTGTTTGGAAGAGGTATATATAGGCACCGGGTCGAAACGGGAGTTAATGGGCCGAAAATACGCATCCGGAGGCGAAAGTATATGGGCGCTCGAGCAAAACGCTCGAGCGGTCCCGCTCGAGCAGTGTAGCTCGAATGGTGCATTCGCTCGAGCGGTCGCGCTCGAGCTGCTCGAGCGCTGAAATGACACTGTTACTTTTGGGCGCTCGAGTGATTCGCTCGAGCGGTGGCGCTCGAGCTGCTCGAGCGCAAGAATGGTTCTGTATGTTTGCGCGCTCGAGTAAGGCGCTCGAGCGGTGGCGCTCGAGTGATGCGCTCGAGTAGCCTTTAATCCCTCCAAATGATACTTTTCCTCGTCCGCACTAATACCAATCGTATTTCTTCAATATCTTCTCATCCGGGCATCCGTTTGAGTCGATTCAAAGTCCTACGAACTCCGTTTTCCGTCCTCTATTCACCTATGTGCATCAAAGAGACAAATTTATCAATGTATAGAAATGATGCTCATTTGACTCTAAGCACTAATCGAAAACACTCAAAACATGAGTAAATTGGGCTCCAAAACATAACAATTTCACGCCTAATCAACCCCCCCAAACTTACCATGTTGCTTGTCCTCAAGCAACGAAATAATAAGTCAAGTGAAATTGTTAGGAATGAATCAAGAATCAAATCATGCAAGTAATTGAACTCGAGCTTTAAAGATCAATCACCCGTATACTCACTCACTTTCTTTTATCGTACTCATGCAACAATAATGAGAAACACCAAGATCAAGCATGGATGTGCACTCAACGATGTGTTTAACTCCCTCACAAGTGTATAACAATGATAAAGGGACTCACTCAATCAATCAATCACACATATTGGCAGCCATAGGCTTGTAAGCACTCTCACCTCCGACCATACTCTAGAAATCAATGCCGAATCAAAAAGGACTTTTCTCAAGGTTGTAATGTAGGCTCTTTGGACAGGTGGGATAACAATATGGGTAAAGTGACTCAAGTGAATGGAGAATAGAAATTCAAAACTTCGGTACTTCGAGATTAAGAACGAACTACTTCAAACGTATTCAATCAATACACTTTCGCTTTCAATTCTCTCAACACTTCAATTTTTTCTAACTCTTTTCACTTTTTTTTTTTTCAATCACTTCATTTTTTTTTTTCGCACAAACACATGAGCTCATTTTTTCTTTTGCTCATTCTCAAATTTTTTGTTCTTTCCCACAACTCAAATCTCATCACTCCTTCTTCTCATATTCACTCAACAAAAAACTTTTTCCTTTTTCAACTCAATTCACTCCCTTCATATTCACACTTTCCTATTCTCCACTCAAATTGGGACAAAAAGGCTTAGGAATTGGAATAGTGTTCATATGTGCTAGCAAATAAAATAGGCTCTAGGCTCAAAGGGGCTAACAAGGGATCAATGTCATTGGTAAGGAAAATTTTGGCTAAGTGACTCAATTAAATCAAAGATGGCCTAAGATCACATTCGGCATATCAAACTAGACACAATCTAGAAGCAAGAGCACATGCAAGTTCTAGCATCCTCTAAGGTGACGATCCACTCACAAACGAAGAGATTAAATCATGCATTTAAATCTCGTAAGGCTCAAAAGCTCACGGCTTTCACATCCATGCTAGTCCTAGTGAATTCTCACTCTCATCACACAAGTACTCAAAAGAAAAATTCACAAGCATACAAGTTCTTTCTCAACTCAGCTCAAACTCAAACACTCACACAAGAAAACTCCTAACTCAGCCTCACAATTCACCCTACTCATCAAATCATACTCAAAGATAGCAATCAACAAGCATAAGGTGATTGATAGGCATAAAATATTGAGTAACAAAACAAATTAATAATAGCCCAAGGAGCATCTCAAGGCACCAATAATCAATCAAACTCAACTCAAAGATAAGGGCGTGCATGCATGTGCAATGTAATCATAAAAAGAAACTCCACCCCCCCAAACTTCGACCTTGCTAGAGGTCTAAGTTTGGGGTTGTGGGTTACCTCAACCAAATAATTCAATTTCTCTCAATAGCTTTGCACATTCCCTTGTCTCAAGTTGGTTCCTTCAATCTCCACTTCTTTGGTACCTTTACTCCTTTAGAGACAAGCCTACAAAATAAAGCTCTCGAGTACGAGGTTAGACATACGACTCTAAACACCCTAATAATATAAAAAGACACTAAAAATAAATGAAAGCAAATAAAAATGGGTTGCCTCCCATTCAGCGCTATTTTTAAGGTCCTCATGCCGGACCGTGCTCAAAGGAGCTTATGGGACATCATACTCAAATATACCTCCCTTACTCTCATAAGAGTGGTGTTTGAACTCCTTTCCTTGATGCCCCACCATCATGAGCCCTTTTGCTCTCTTCTCATCCCCAAGTGTTATGGGTCTCAACTCCTTCTTGCCTCTATCTAGAGGAGTCTTACCAAACAAGTTCTTGAGTTTGAACTTTTTCTTCTTAACTCCTCCTTTCCCTTCTAACTGGACCACGTCCACTTTCTTCACCTCTTCATCCTTCAACTTCTTCACTTTATCCCTATCAAAATAATCAAGATCATAACGCTCATGGGTTAAATAATCAAGTGAAGGACTAACAAAATCATGAATATCAGAAGGATTAGGGGTAGAAGGTGTGTCTTCAACACTAGGATCAATTGCATCCATGCAATACAAGCTCTCATCCTCCCTCGGGTGCTTCATGGCTTCATATAGGGAGATCTTCACTTCTTGATCATCAACCTTCAATGTGATCTTCCCATTTGCCACATCTAGCACCATCCCCGCCGTAGCTAAGAACGGTCTTCCCAAGATCAAGGGCACGTGCTTATCTTCCTCCATCTCTAGCACTACAAAGTCGGCTGGAAAAATGTGATCTCCAACTCTCACTAGAACGTCTTCAACCACACCTTGAGGTCGAGTAATAGACCGGTCGGCTAGTTGAAGCGTCATCATTGTGGGTTGAAGTTCACCACCTTCCAACTTCTTGAACAGCGACAAGGGCATGAGATTGATGCTCGCCCCAAGGTCGCACAACGCTCCCTTCTTGATCCCGTTCCCAATGTCACATAGGATCGTGAAGCTCCCGGGATCCTTCAGCTTCGGTGGAAGCGCCTTGTGCACTAATGCACTCACCTCGTGGTTCAGCTGCACCAACTTCGGCTCATCCACTCGCCGTCTTTTCGCGATCAAGTCCTTCAAAAACTTCGCATAGTGCGGCATCTGTTCCAAAGCATCATAAAAAGGAATATTAATGTGAAGTTGTTTAAAAACATCAAGAAATTTAGCAAATTTTTCATCAAGCTTCTTTTTCATGAAGCGTTGTGGATATGGGACGGGTATCACAGATTTGGGTACCCCCCATTCATCTCGCTCGGTCACTTTCACTTTCTCCCTTGCTTCCTTTGCCTTTTTCCACTTAGGAACTCTCTCAACCTCCTCACTTTCCTTGCCCTTCTGGGACTCATCCATGTCTTCATGCTTCTCAATCCCTTCCTCAACTTTCTTCTCCTCAGTCTCAACTTCCCCTTGGGGCGTCTCAGAATCAGCAGGCATCTGAGGACCTTCATAATTGGTTCCACTTCTCAGCTGGATCGCCTTGCACTGCTCTTTCGAGTTCCCCTCCGGCATTCTATTCACGGACTTTGCAATCTGGCTCACCTGGAGCTCTAACGAAGTGAACCTTCGATTGTTCTCTTGTTGAGTTCTAGTCCACTCAACATTCATCTTCTGGATCTCTTGATTTTGATGATCACCCTTCTTATGCAGCTCCTTCACATCGTACTCCAAGGATGACAATCGCTTGCTACCTTCCTCAACCTTCTGAAGGATCGTTCTCAACATCTCTTCGGTTGAGGCACCGCCTTCTCCACCAGGAGGTTTAGACCCCGGATCAACACCTGCAGGAACAGTAACACCAGCTTTTGGGTTAGCATAAGAGAAATTCTCATTTTTCCTCCATGTGTTTTGAGGAGGCTGCTGGCCTCCTTGAGCTCCTTGTGTGTTCCTCCATTGATTTTGAAGTGGCTGAGGGCCTGGAGGCATAAATGGTTGGCCATAAGAAGGCCTTCCATACTGATTTCCACCTTGGTAGCCATTCTGATTGTAATACGGACCTCCCATGTAATTGGCTACCTCTTGCTGTCCACTGGGCTGGTCTACTCTCTCATTCTCCACTGCATGCTCTCCACCCAAACTCTTCCCCAACTCAAGGTTGTTGATCTTTTCCATCATGGCCATCAGCAGCCTTCTCGTTCCTTCTCCCTCTTCCACCTGATGCACTCTTTGCAAATCTGCATCCACACCCCAAGCACCGGCATTCGTGATAATGTTGTCCACGATCTCCCTACACCTCTCTATGCCTTGATTGAGGAATGCTCCGCCTGCACATGCATCTAAATGGGCTTGACCATCCTTGCTGGCACCACTATAGAAGAATGCCATAACATCTCCCTCATTGTACCCATGCTGCGGGCACTCTATCAGCATGTTTGAGTATCTCTCCCACGCTTGGCGTAAATCCTCTCCAGACTTCTGGCGAAAGGACGAGATCTCAATTCTAGCCTTGATCGTCCTAGATGGAGGGTAGAATCGCTCGAGGAACAGACGCTCGAGCTCGGCCCAAGTGGTAATACCTCCCCGCGGGAGCGTATTATCATACCACTCCTTGGCTATTCCCGTCAGTGAGAATGGGAACAGCCTTAGCCTCTTGGCATCTTCAGACATGCCATTGTAATTAAATGTTGAGGCTATCATGAGAAAGCTCCTCAAATGTGTATGAGGGTTCTCCTTCCCGATCACCCCTTTGAACTGATTCTCGGTCAGCAGCTTTAAAATCCCCGGTGATATCGAGAAGTTGTTCGCCTCAACAGGAGGTAAAGCCACTCCATCATAGTACCGCTGTGGCTGCGCTGCAAACCTCCCTCGAATCGCTATATTATGATCTACGTTCTGAGGAACGTATTGAGGATTAGCAGCAGGTACTGGTACTTGTTGGGGTGGTGGTTGGTAAACAGGTGGTTGGTTATAGACTGGTGGTGGATGATATGGATATGGTGGGTAAGGATAAGGTGGGTATGGGTAGTGTTGGTATGCTGGGTTATTGAAAGGGTTATTTGGGTTTTGTGGGTAAGCAGGGTTTTGGTTATGAGGATTATGGACAAGGTTCTGAGCTGGGTTCCCTACGTTTTGTGTACCCGGGTTTAGGCTCTGGCTATCCCCTAATGGAATTTGATTCTGGCTACCACTAACTCCAGTGCCTTCAACTCGGTCTACTGCCTGATTGAAATCGTTGGCAGCATCGTCCAACTCATTATTGATATCCATTGGTTCCTTCCCTAAGTCGGCTGTGTTCATCCTTCTCAAGAAGGCTCGGTTCCTTCTGGCTATTGTCTCAGGGTCTGCAGGTAATCTCTCTTCGCTCGTATTGCCTTGTGAGCGTGTTTTCATAAACCTGAAACACTAGTAGAAGGATCAAAATGCAACTGCCCAATTAATGGAAATAAAAGTAAAAACAAGGAGTAAATCACCCACTACTAACTACTAAGCTATCTACAAGTCCTATTCAAAAAGCATAAAACGCCATCCCCGGCAACGGCGCCATTGACTTAAAGCGAACTACACTAGCTTCTACTAGTAGCTACCCCGCAAGAGAACGGGTTCACTGTAGTATGGGCAAGTATAGGGACCAAGTATTATCGAACCCAAGGGATGGTGTATATGCGAATAGATCCCTGAAGATCTACGCGTCGTAGTTAATATGAGTGAAATGTTTTTGGATTTTTGAAAGATTAATTAAAAGACTAAAGTAAACTAATTAAACTAAAGAACGTAAGAAACAAATTAACTAAGGTTGTTTTCTAATGGGAGATGGTGATGCTCAGGTTAGGAATCCCTACGTATACTAACGGAGCAGGTACATAATCAAAATAACCGTGACAAACAAGAATTAACCTAAGTAAAAGAATGCAAGGTGAAAGCTCAAGATTCTAAACCCTAATACTTTACCCTAACACTCGACTTCACTAATCCACTAACAAGTTAATGAATTGTGCTCAATTAATGAGACCCTAATTTAACTAAGGTGATGCGGTCGTCCTCCTTCGCTAAACCGGTAAATGAATTAACCTTTCCTAAACCTTCTCGTTAAGACTACTAATTGTTATTGAGTGATGCGGTCGTCCTCTCTCTAACACTTTCGTACGAAATTCAAAGGTAGAGTTCAGATTAATTATAAAAATTCATTAATTAAGAGAATTAAAACTAACGTCACGAATTACCTTAATTACGTACCCACATCCTACTTCTACGAGTTCATCCTAACCTAAGCATGCAAGGGTTTTAGCCGGACATGGTTATACCAAAAATAAAAGCAATTAAAGAAACAACGAACAAAAACATAATGAATTGAAGAAAGAAAATACGAAACATAAACTAGGGTTGAAAGAAAATAAATACGAAGAACTGAAATTGAATTGACTAGAACGAAATTAAAAGCGTTTAAAGTAACGAACTAATGAAAAGAAACTACGAATTCGTATGAAAAACCTCAACAACGTAAAAGTAAAGCTTGCTCGTCTCGTTCCTCTCCAAAAACTAAGTCTAAAGTATTTCTAAAAGTTCGGGGTCCTTCAAAACGTGTTTGGAAGAGGTATATATAGGCACCGGGTCGAAACGGGAGTTAATGGGCCGAAAATACGCATCCGGAGGCGAAAGTATATGGGCGCTCGAGCAAAACGCTCGAGCGGTCCCGCTCGAGCAGTGTAGCTCGAATGGTGCATTCGCTCGAGCGGTCGCGCTCGAGCTGCTCGAGCGCTGAAATGACACTGTTACTTTTGGGCGCTCGAGTGATTCGCTCGAGCGGTGGCGCTCGAGCTGCTCGAGCGCAAGAATGGTTCTGTATGTTTGCGCGCTCGAGTAAGGCGCTCGAGCGGTGGCGCTCGAGTGATGCGCTCGAGTAGCCTTTAATCCCTCCAAATGATACTTTTCCTCGTCCGCACTAATACCAATCGTATTTCTTCAATATCTTCTCATCCGGGCATCCGTTTGAGTCGATTCAAAGTCCTACGAACTCCGTTTTCCGTCCTCTATTCACCTATGTGCATCAAAGAGACAAATTTATCAATGTATAGAAATGATGCTCATTTGACTCTAAGCACTAATCGAAAACACTCAAAACATGAGTAAATTGGGCTCCAAAACATAACAATTTCACGCCTAATCACATTGTAAGGCTATCCAGCTTAGAAGTGGAACCAACTATGATGGTCCTCAGATGCCCTCTGATTCTGAGACGCCCCAGAAAGAGCTTGAGAAGGATAGATATGAAATTGAGGAGAAAGAAGTTGAGAAAGGGGTTGAGGACGAAGGCATTCAGAAAAGTAAAGAGAACAATGAGTCCCAGAAGGGCAAGGAAAGTGAGGAGATTGAGATAGTTCCTAAGTGGAAAAAGGCAAAGGAAGCAAGGGATAAAGTGAAAGAAATAGAAAGAGATGAATGGGGGGTACCCAAATCTGTGATACCCGTCCCATATCCACAACGCTTCATGAAAAAGAAGCTTGATGAGAAATTCGCTAAATTCCTTGATGTTTTTAAACAGTTGCATATTAACATTCCTTTTTATGATGCTTTGGAACAGATGCCCAAATATGCAAAGTTTCTGAAGGACTTGATCGCGAAAAGACGGCGAGTGGATGAGCCGAAGTTGGTGCAGTTGAACCATGAGGTGAGTGCATTAGTGCACAAGGCACTTCCTCCAAAGCTGAAGGATCCCGGGAGCTTCACTATTCTTTGTGATATCGGGAACGGGATCAGAAAAGGAGCGTTGTGCGATCTTGGAGCGAGCATCAATCTTATGCCCTTGTCACTATTCAAGAAGTTGGATGGCGGAGAACTTCAGCCGACAATGATGACGCTTCAACTCGCCGATCGGTCTATTACCCAACCTCAAGATGTGGTTGAAGACATCCTCGTGAGAGTTGGATATCACATTTTTCCAGCCGACTTTGTAGTCTTAGAGATGGAGGAAGATGAGCACGTTCCATTGATCTTGGGAAGACCGTTCTTAGCTACGGCGGGGATGGTGCTAGACGTGGCAAATGGGAAGATTACGATGAAGGTTGATGATCAAGAAGTGAAGATTTCCCTATATGAAGCCATGAAGCACCCGAAGGATGATGAGAGTTTGTATTGCATGGATGCAATTGATCCTCGTATTGAAGACACACCTCCTATTCCTAATCCTTCTCATATTCATGAATTTTATAATCCTTCACTTGATAATTTAACCCATGAGCATTAGGTTCTTGATTATGTTGATAGGGATAAAGTGAAAAAGTTGAAGGATGAAGAGGTGAAAAGAGTGGACGTGGTCCAGTTGGAGGGAAAAGGAGGAGTTAAGAAGAAAAAGTCCAAGCGCAAGAAATTGCTTAGTGAGACTCCTCCAGATAAAGGTGAGAAGGAGTTGAGACCCATAACACTTGGGGATGAGAAGGAAGCAAAGGAGCTCATGATGTAGGGGCATCAAGGAAAAGAATGCAACCACCACTCTTATGAGAGTAAGGGAGGTAAATTTGAGTATGATGTCCCATAAGCTCTTTTGAGCTCGGTCCGGCATCAGGACCTTAAAAATAGCGCTGAATGGGAGGCAACCCATTTTTATTTGTTTTTAGTGTCCTATTATGTTATTAGGGTGTTGTTGAGTCGTATGTTTAACCTCGTACTTGAGAGTTTTATTTTGTAGGCTTGTCTCTAAAAGAGTAAAGGAATGATTGAGTATTCAGATTGAAGGGACCAACTCGAGACAAAGGAGTGTGCTAAGTTGTTGAAGAGAAACTGAATTGTTTGGTTCAGGTAATCCACAACCCCAAACTTAGACCTCTTCGCAAGGTCGAAGTTTGGGGGGTGGAGTATTTATGTGTTTTATGACATTGCACCGGAGTACCCCTTATCTTTGAGTTGAGTTGATTATTTGTGTCTTGAGATGCTCCTTGGGCTGATTTTGATTTGTTTTGTTACTCAATATTTCATGCCTATCAATTCTCTTATGCTTGTTGGTTGCTATCTTTGAGTATGATTTGATGAGTTGATGATTTGTGGATTTGAGTTAGGGACTCTTTTGTGTGAGTGTTTGAATGAGAGTTGATTTGAGAAAGAACTTGTATGCTTGTGAATTTTTCTTTTGAGTACTTGTGTGATGAGAGTGAGAATTCACTAGGACTAGCATGGATGTGAAAGCCGTGAGATTTGAGCCTTTTGAGATTTTGATGCTTAAATTAATCTCTTCGTTTGTGAGTGGATCGTCACCTCAGAGGATGCTAGAACTTGTGTGTGCTCTTGCTTCTTGATTGTGTCTAGTTTGAAATGCCGAATGTGATCTTAGGCCATCTTTGATTTGAGTGAGTCACTTAGCCAAAATTTTTCTTACCAATGACATGTATCCCTTGCTAGCCCCTTTGAGCATAAAGCCTGTTTTATTTGCTAGCACATTTAAACACTATTCCAAGTTCCTAAGCCTTTTGTCCCAATTTGAGTGGAGAATAGGAAAAATGTGAAGGTTGAAGGGATTGAGTTGAGTTGAGTTGAGAAAAAGGAATTATGATGGTTGAGTGGTGATAAAATAAGGGGGTGAATGAGATTTGAGTTGTGGGAAAGAACAAACAAAGTTGAGAATGAGCAAAAGAAAAAAAAGAGCTCATGTGTTTGTGCGAAAAAAAAATGAAGTGATTGAAAAAAAGTGGAAAGAGTGAGAAAGAAAAAAATTGAAGTGTTGAGAAAAGTGGAATTGGAAGATTGTTGATTGAAAATGTTTGAAGTAGTTTGTTCCTAATCTCGAAGTACTAAAGTTTGAGTTTTTATTCTCCATTCACGTGAGTCACTTATCCATATTGTTATCCCACCTGTCCAAAGAGTCTACATTACAACCTTGAGAAAAATCCTTTTTTATTCGGCATTGATTTCTAGAGTATGGTCGGAGTTGAGAGTGCTTACAAGCCTATGGCTGCCGATATGAGTGATTGATTGTTTGAGTGAGTCCCTTAATCATTTATATACACTAGTGAGGGAGTGAAACACATCGTTGAGAGCACATCCATGTTTGATCTTGGTGTTTCTTGTTGTTGTTGCATGAGTATGATGAAGGAAGGTGAGTGAGTATACTTGTGATTGATCTTTGAAGCTCGAGTTCATTTGCTTGAATGAGTTGATTCTTTGACGCATTCCTAACAATTTCACTTGACTTATTATTTCATTGCTTGAGAACAAGCAATATGGTAAGTTTGGGGGGTTGATTAGGCGTGAAATTGTTATGTTTTGGTGCCCGATTTGCCAATGTTTTGAGTGTTTTCGATGAGTGTTTGGAGTCAAATGAGTATCATTTTGTATAAACTTATTAATTTGTCTCTTTGGTTTCATAGATGGATAGAGGGCGAAAAGAGGAGTTCGTAGGACTTTGAATCGGCCAAAACGGACTCCCGGTTGAGAAGTTATGAAGGTTTTACGAACATGTGTACAGCCAGCGGTCGAGCGCCTTCGCTCGACCTCTTGACCGCTCGACCACCAAGCTCGAGCACTAGCGCTCGAGCTGCACCTGCAGTCGAGCGTTTTTGCGTGTTTTTGGCCCAAAATCGCCCAAATTCGTCCCAAAGCCTATATATACCCTTTCCAAGCATATTTTCACATATAACCACATACCAACACATATTTTTACATACTTTGAGCAAGGAGAAAGTTTGGGAAGGAGTTTTGAAGAATTTTATAAGTTGTAATCGAGGTTTTAATTTACGAATTCTTAGATTAATTCTTTCTTTCTTTATTCTTTGAGACGATAAACCCTAGCTTTTCAGATTTATATAGATTTCTTTAGAGACTTTAATTTGTTCTTTCGTTTATGTTCTTGATTTCTTTCGTTAATTCAATTATGCATATGTTTATTGTTCTTGTGATTGCTTTTATTATTCAAACCACCATGTTAGGCTAGAACCCTTGCATGCTTAGGATAGGATGAACTCGTAGAAGTAGGACGTTGGTACGTAATTAGGGTAACTAGTGACGTTAGGTTTTAATTCTCTTAATTAATGAATTCTTAAAATCAATCTTAACTTTACTCTTAAATTTCGTTCGAAAGTGTTAGGGAGAGGACTATCGCATCACTCTTTAACAACGAGTAGACTTAACGAGAGGGTTTAGAAGGGGTTAATTCATTTACCAGTTTAGCGAAGGAGGACGACCGCATCACCTTAGTTAAATTAGGGTCTCATTAATTAAGCACAATCTATTAACTTGTTAGTGGATTAGTGAAGTCGATTGTTAGGATAAAGTATTAGGGTTTAAAATTTTGAGCTTTCATCTTGCATTCTTTTATTTAGGTTATTTCTTGCATGTCACGGTCATTTTAATTATCGTACCAACTCCGTTAGTATACGTAGGAATTCCTATCTTAAGCATCATCATCATTTATTTGGAAACACCTTTTGATTCTTAGTTTAATTTTGCTTTTTGCATTTCTAGGATAATTTTAGTCTTTTAATTAATCTTTCAAAAAACCCAAAAACATTACACTCATATTAGCTACGACGCGTAGATTTTCAGGGATCTATTCGCATACACACTTTCCCTTGGGTTCGATAATACTTGGTCCCTATACTTGCCCATACTACAGTGAACCCGTACTCTTGCGGGGAAACTACTAGTAGAAAGTTAGTACTTTCGCTTCAAGTCAGCAAGCTGACTCATTTGCATCTCCAAGTTCATGATTGTAAATGTGGTATTTAGCTGGAACTGCTGCATAGTCTGCTGAAACTGCAAAGATTGAGTAGTGCGCATCTTGATCAATTCCTCTGTAGAATGTCCAAAGCTCTCTGTAGGTGGTTCGATATGGTATTGCCCTCTCCATGGTTGTGACCAAGTGTTATCATTCTCCTCCAAATATTGGGGTTTAGCTCCACCTACAACAAGTTTTCTCACAAAAGAGGTTACCGCAGTTAGTTTATCACCAATGGATGAATCACTTACCTCTTGATTAAATTGTTGAGAATTCGCCGCCAGGTTTGCAATGAGATTTCTCTCTTGGGTTGGGGTTTTATCAAAGAGGGCTCCTCCACTTGCTAGATCTATCAAGCCTTGATCGGTGAGGGTCAACCCGTCATAAAAGTACTAGACCAGAAGATGTTCAGTGATTTGATGTTGTGGACAGTTTGCCACCAATTTGTTAAATCGCTCCCAATACTCGTAAAGAGTCTCCCCCAGGGCTTGCTTCACACCACAAATTTCTTTGCGTAGGCTCGCTACTCGAGAGGCTGGGAAGTACTTTTGCAAGAAGAACTGCTCCATCTAAGCCCAAGTAGTGACCGTCGCAGAAGGCAAATCGTATAGCCATTCCTATGCTAAATCCTTCACTGAGAATGTAAAGACCTTCAATTTCACTAGCTCCTCTGTCACATCTTTAGGCCTCATGTGCGAGCAGATAACACGAAACTCCTTCAAGAAAGTGTGTGGATCCTCACCTGCAAGACCATGAAACACGGGCAACATGCGAATCAAACTTGATTTAAGCTCAAAATCATTACCACCAGTTGGGTAAACTATGCAAAACCAATTTTGTGAAAGATGTGGGTTAGCCAACTGCTTCAAAGTTAGTTCAGCTGCTATAATGCTTAGCACTTGAGAAAATACCAAAAACACGTGAAACCGAACAAAAAAAATGACACAAAGAACTAAACAGAAACAAGCTGCAAAAATTAGCTGCTATAGTGACACTGGACAGCCCAGTATCAGAATTGCAGAAATTGTGCAATTGACACACAAAATAATGAGGGATTACGGAGAAAGAAAAAAAACCCACTAAAACACACACACATAAAAAAATAACAGAAAAATTAGCCCCACTAAACACACTCAATAAACACAAAAATAATTTAACACCGTTCCTCGGCAACGACGCCAAAATTTAGACCGCATTGTCGAGGCGCGCCAAATTACAATAAATAAATAACCCTCAATCACCCTACTAACGTGTAGTAGTGGCAAGCAAGGGGTCGATCCACGGGGAACGTAGAAATCAAAATTATGCCTTTTGAGAAGATTAATGGGACAAACAAATAAGGGGGGAGTTTGGATTGGTTTTTCTAAAGCTACTAAAGAAATAAATTAAATAAAATAAGGAAACAAATAACACAATTCAATTAATTAATGGATTTCAATTCGCGGTTCAATCTCCACTTGGTTTTGACTATGGTACCCAAATATATTATTCACTAAAATTTGGACCGCGCTTTCGAGGCGCGCCCAAATTACAATAAATAACCCTCAATCACCCTACTAACTTGTAGTAGTGGCAAGCAAGGGGTCGATCCACGGGGAACGTAGAAATCAAAATTATGCCTTTTGAGAAGATTAATGGGACAAACAAATAGGGGGGGGAGTTTGGAATGATTTTTCTAAAGCTACTAAAGAAATAAATTAAATAAACTAAGGAAACAAATAACACAATATAAATTCAATTAATTAATGGATTCATATTCGCGGTTCAATCTCCACTTGGTTTTTACTATGCTACCCAAATGTATTATTCGCTCAACTTATCTCACGGACTATTGACCCTCGACTAACAACAAACTCTGTTTATCGGTTTTATCCCTTAATAATATTCAATTGAAACAAGCTCTCCAACGAACCTTTCTAACCAAACAGTCTAGATACGCTCTTAGATTTAATTTGGTAGAAGCATTAAGTCCTAGGATAAAGATCAAACAAATTCCCAAACACACAAGTTCGATTCGAAAGAATTCGATTTATATCACCCTAGTAAAATACTAGTTGCTACCAATTTTCATATAATCGTAACAATTACAGATTACGAAATATGAACTAGCAAACATGCACGAAATAATTAACCTAGGTGATCAGGCTAAATTAATTACTCAAGCAATTAAACAGTGAAATTAGATGATATAAATAATCCGTGTAATAAGTCTCACGAATAAAACGGGTTCAAATAGCAATCATAAAAAACACAAGTATCAACATCCCCGGAATCGGAATAAAAACAAACTAGAATCAGCCCTAGGCATCTTCATGAAAATCATCTTTTTCTTGTCACGTCCTTAATCTCCTTGGCTTCCCCCCTTTAATCTTCCTTGGCTCCTCCCTTCTTATTCACGGAAATCCTTATCAAAGGATTTGTTAAAACCCCAAAATCCTCACGTGAATGATGCATTCAATATTTCAAGGATCCTTTCCTATATTATCAAGTTATGGTAATTCTTCCCCAAGAAAGTTATAATGCCCTTCGTGAAAATGGTCTTATGAACATGCATGCGCCGAATTAATAAATTTTTGGGCTTATTGTCGCTTGATTCGTGAATGTATTTTGGGCTGGTGCGCACCAATTTTGTTTCATCCATATCTTGAGCTCCTGAACTCCGATTGACTCGCTTCTTTTTTCTGTTGCGATCCTAATTTCGAGAAGCTTCACATGGTTCAAACCTCATCTCCATTAATCATCTGTATCAGTCTCAATAATTTTTCTCCTCCAACTCAAAATATTTCAAAGTACCCTGAAATTCATAGAAAAATATAAAATCAATGCATTAAGACCATAATAGCATAAGTTGAATAACTAAGAGTAAAATATGAAATTGTTGTTATTAAACAACCAATTAAAGCACACAATTTACTCAATAATTACGACTTATCACTTAAAACATTCTTCCAGTTCTGGAGGGGCATCTTCAGCATCTTCTTCCACTGTAAAAGCCTCCTCGTATACAGTGATGTGATTTACAGTTGCTACCTCTTCATCAGGTTCTTCTTGTCTCCCGACATCAACGGTTGCTCTCACTCGACCATCCCTTCTTCTGACTAGGACCGTCCATGCAACACTATCGGTGTTAGTGATGAATCCATTTCTGATCATTGTAGCAACTCTCCTTTGTAAGGCATCTTCACTTTCTTGATGCCTTTGAGCGACGGAGGCGTTGATAAAGTTAGATGATGCAACACTTTCTCTATCATCATCTTCTTCCCTAGTGTATACAATCGTCCTCACCCTAGCAGTTAAAACTTCTCCACAAGATTCAACCAAAGTGGTTCGTCGCTTCATACGAGACGGGATTAGGCTCCGAATTTTGTGGGAGTGGGCAGGTTTAGAAATCATCCCTTCTCGATATTCGTTTCTTTTATGCGGCCCTAATCTTCCGAAGACGGATCTGGACTTTCTTCCAGCCGATCCCAATCTGTTGAAGACTGGCCCATGCTTTAGGCGGTTGCCTCCTTCGAATGTTCCTAATCTCTAGAAGATAGAGACCTTCACTTTCCCACCGTTCTCATCAAATACATCCTCCGTGGATGATAATTCACCTTCAGTGATATGGTTCGTGCTTGTGCTTGTTCCTTTGATCGCGATACGAACCGGACTCGGTGCTATGTACCACAAACCAACGCTGGAATTCTTGACCGGGGCATAAATGCTTTTGTTTGTTGGCTTTTGAGTGGTGTTAACCCCGTGCTTTAATGGTTTGATGGCCTCTTAGGGTGATTCCTTCAACGCAGACTTTCCTTGCGGATCATATCCAGCCCGAACAAGGAGCTTAAAGGCTTTAGGGCCATAAGATTTCGACATCACAGCTTCAGCTATTTTGCCATGTTCTGTCTTGGCTCCATGAGTAGGACGAGTGAATCCTTCAAGCGGTTGTGAGGAAGGTCTCGTTGTGTCAAGCTTGGTTAAGGGCAATGTCAACCCCTCTAATGCTTCAACGATTTGGAGATGCTGTTTACCTTTATCAACACGGGATAGTGGTGCAGTTCTCTCTCTCTCTGCGGTTTGCACATCCTTGGCTATCTCTTGTGGCGAGTCTGCTTCACCTTTAGTTGTATTTTGAAAATAGTACCTAGCATCAGCAAAATATGACTCAACATCCTCGAAAGGCTTGGCATCACCGAATACTCTCTTTACTTCACCGTCCTTATAGTATTTGAAGCATTGGTGCATCGTAGAGGGTATCACATTGTTTTCATGCAACCACGGACGTCCTAGTAGCATGCTGTATGAGGTCCTGGCGTCTATCACATGGAAAAGCACAGCTGATGTCATCTCATCGATTAGCAAGTCCAGCATCATCGTTCCAAGAGCCCTTTGACCTTCTTGATTGAAGCCTTGGATCATCAGTCGACTGTGGCCGAGTTCATCAACTGTTTTGCCCAACTTTCTCATCACTCTCAGAGGCAGGATATTCACTCCAGGCCCTCCATCAATTAGCATACGGTTGATCTTTTGTCCTTTGGCATAGCCTGTCACGAACAAAGGTCAGTTATGAGGCTGCGAGCCAAGCAGTAAGTCATCTTCTATAAAGCTCATAGCGGGTGCACAATCAACACTTCTGTCACAAAGCTCTTTTTCAGATGAAGAAGTTTCATTTATGTCCGCCATATAACATGAGATGTCGTAACTGCTATCATACTCAGCAGTGATAAAATATGCAGTTGCTTCTTCTTCTAGTAGGATTGCCCCCTGCTCAACCAGTTGCATGACTTTATCTTTGAAGATGAAGCAGTCTTGGATCGGGTGACCCACAAGTCTGTGATACTTGTAATATTTTGGATCATTAGTACGTCCAGCTTCTTCTGGCCGCTTCATTTCTGGCAACTCGATGGGCTTATTTTTCATCAAATCATCGAATATTCCTGAGACGTTAGAGTCCAGGAATGGATATTGCCTCTGTTGCATCTCTTTCAACATCTTCCTTCTCTGCCCCCTTTATGGCGCAACAGCAATGGCTTTCCCTTTGTCATTTATGTCTTTTCTCTCCTTCTGATATTTGATAGTCTTTGCATTTGTTTGCATGACTTCTTTGTGGGGAGTTCGGACAAAGGTTTTGCTTCATTTCTTGACTTCTTGGTTATATTTGAACCTTCGAGGTTCTTCAACTGGTGGTCCATTGGATCCACTTATTGCCATGCTCAGCTCCATGTCGTAAGCTCTTGTAGCTAACTTTTCAAAGGTTCGCTGCTAGATACCTTGGAGAATGTATCGAAGACCCCACTTCATCCCTTGGATGCACATTTCGATCGCGGAAGTCTCAGATAGTCTGTCTTTGCAGTTCAGACTTAAATTTCTCCATCGATTAATATAATCGACAAAAGGCTCTTCTTTCCACTGGCGTGAATTTGTCAGCTCGATCATGCTAACCATTCTTCTCGTACTGTAGAAACGGTTGAGGAACTCTTACTCTATTTGATCCCAGCTGTTGATGGAGTTAGCCTCCAGATCAATGTACCAGTCGAAGGTATTTCCTTTGAGGGATCGGATAAACTGTTTGACAAGATGGTCTCCGTAAGTCTCGGCATTATTGCACGTCTCAACAAAGTGGGCCACGTGCTGCTTTGGATTTCCCTTTCCATCGAACTGTTGGAACTTCGGAGGTTGGTAGCCTGCTGGCATTTGCAAGTTGTCAATCCTCTTTGTGTAGGGCTTGGTGTAGGTGAAGGTGGACTTGGAGCCATCCTCAAACTTCCCTTTCACCGTCTCTAATATGATCTTTCTAAGCTGATCAATCTGAATCACTCCATCAGATGAAACATGCAGCTCCTTAGCAGTCTCTTCAGTTTCGGCTACGTGTCGTCTGGTTGAAGTCTCCTCCCTTCCTTGATCCTCAACTTGCTTCCATGAGCGTGACTAGCATCGCCATTCTCCACCTTATTCATCATATTGGCAATCTGAATTTCTTGCCTTTTGACATGCTCAGCGAGTCCCTCAATAACTTTGAGAATATTGGTAAGTCGCTCCTCATTAGTTGAGGAGTCTATCATCATAACTGGAGCAACGCTTGAGTCTGACAATGAGTTTGAGGATGACTGTGGAGTAGAGCTTGGGGAGTTGACCTCATCGTCCCCAACAGTGTAAGCCGGCTTCTTAGTTGCTGCCTCTGCTGATGGATTAGCTTTTCCAAAGGTCTCAGTCAGTGATCGCTTTGACATGCTTCTTGTCACCACATAGCCTTCAGAAGTTTTGGAGGAGTTGGCCTTCGACACAGCAGTTTTGCGAAGAGCCATCTTAGTGATCTTGTACTTAGTTGTAGAGAGAAGAGATGAGAGGTAGAGGCGGTCCCACATGGCGTTCCAAATTTGTAACTGCAAATTTTGGTATTATTAAATATAATAAACACGAAAATGGTTTACAACTTGAATTTAATCGAATCGAACCGATAAATTTTGTAGGTTCTTGACTCTGAATTTGATCCTCTGATTCTTTTCTTCAGCTGACTTTGGCTTTGATCAAATTTTGACTTCGATTTTGGACTTTGACTGTTTATAACGTTAATCCAAGGGCGAGATGCCTTGTTTTGGATTGAACGCCGGATTGTGGATGAACGCCTTCGAGTTTGATGAAAAGGGTGTGAAGAACGTTCTTGAGTATTCTTCTAATTTTCACAGACAAACGCTGGATCGGAGGGGTTTTGAGCCTTAATCTTCGATCTGGAGCTGTTTCTGGAGGGTTTGGACGAAGAACGGCGAAGAACGATGACGAACACCTTTGAATATTCAAAGGCTGTGAAGAACGCTGTTGAAGCTTCTTCGAATCTTCGAGTAGAAACGCCGGATAAGAGGGGTTTTGAGCCTTAATCTTCGATTTGGAGTTGTTTCTGGTTGCTTTTCACAAAGAACGACGAAGAACGCTTTGAGTCTTCAAGAACAGTTGCAGAGGATTCGCTTGTTGATCGTCTGAATGCTCGTTCGCTTCAGTTGTCTTTTTCGTTGTGGAAATGAATGATGAAGGGCCCTATTTATAGGGTGGAGAATGGCAAACCTGCCTTTTCTGTCGTGCCACGTGGCGCATCCTGGTTGGCCCATGCTATTTGATTGGCGTGATTTGGAATTAGTTTAATTCGCTTCCATTTTTGTCAAGATATCATTTAATACTCGTTCTTATGGTAAATAAAGTGTATTTATTACCCAATATGAGTATCAAACACCCATTTAATTCGACCGACTTGTACCGTGTACATTTAATATCAATTTAACTATTTAATTCAAGAATTAATTTAATTAAATTCTCAAAATAAAATATTTATTTTAATTTGATATTAATACTTGATTTGTACACGTGTCACCATTTAATTGGGTGTAAATTTAATTTTCTTACAGTTGCATCTAACACGAACCCCGATCCTAAAAAATCTGGCACTCAAGATAAGGTTGAGCAGTCCTGCTACAGATGCGGATGCAAAGACCATTGGTCTTGCACGTGTCGCATTCCCAAACACTTGGTTGAGGCTTATCAAAAGCAGCAGAAGGACGACAAGGGGAAGGCTCCTAAAGTCGAATCTCACCATGCCAGCCTGCCTGAAGCAGACTTTGACCATGACAACGACGATCTCTTGGGCATAGAGCTCAAAGACTTTGGAGATAATGAGTGATTTTTGAGTATTTGATTATTTTAGTACTTTATTTTTTGGTTAAAATAATTTATATTTGGATCCTATCTTACGAATATTTTGTTTTTTATGGATAATATGACATTTAGCTTTGATATGTTTACCATAATATATGTTATCCATCAAATTTATTTGGATATTGCTATTCTTATACATGGCTTGTAAACATATCAACTATTAGGTTTGGGTTTTTTCCCTCTGACATGATGAATACAAATTGTGATTTATGTTTGGTAGATAGCGCCACCACACAGACAATCTTAAGAGATATGAAGTATTTTCATAATTTGGTAGAACGTAAAGGGAGTGTAACTACGATAGCCAATGATAATATTATGATAGCGGGCTCCGGAAGAGCTTCCATTACCCTTCCCATGGGTACCGAACTCATAATTGATAATGCTTTATTGTTCCCACAATCTAAGCGTACCCTGCTCAGTTTTAAAGATATAAGATCTAATGGCTATCACATTGAAACTGAAACTGAGAATAATAACGAATACCTTTTGATGACTATTACTCGAGGTAGCAGTAAACAAGTTATAGAAAAGCTTCCCTCCTTCTCTTCCGGATTGTACTATTCCTACATAAGGCCGTCCAATCTCCATCTAGCCATGAGTATAAAATTTCATGACCCGAACTCCTTTAAATTATGGCATCAGCGGTTAGATCATCCAGGATAAATATGATACGTAGGATTCTATCTAATTCCATTGGTCATAATATTTTGAATAATAGTATCCCTCCTGTTGATGAATTTATATATGATGCATGTTCCAAGGGTAAATTAATAGTGCGCCCGTCGCGCACCAAGGTGGGATTAGAGTCTCCGGTTTTCCTTGAACGGATTCGGGGAGACATTTATGGACCGATTCACCCAGCATCAGGATCATTTCGGTATTTCATGGTCTTAATTGAGGCCTCTACTAGGTGGACATATGCTTGTTTGCTGTCTACCCGCAATGAAGCTTTTGCAAAGCTCATTGCAAAATCTATCGAGCTTCGAGCTCAATTCCCAGATTATCCAATATAATATATTTGCATAGATAATGCTGCTGAGTTTACCTCAAAAGCCTTTACAGATTATTGTATGGCTCTGGGAATTAAAGTGGAGCATTCGGTCCCCTATGTCCACACCCAAAATGGTCTTGCTGAAGTGCTAATAAAACGTATCAAACTTATCGCCAGACCATTGCTTATGAACTATAAATTACCCACTTTATGATGGGGGCATGCAGTCCGACATGCATCACACCTGATACAAATTCATCCAACTGCATATAATGATCACCCCCCCAACTAATGTGTGGGAAAGAGCCAAGAATTTCCCATCTGCGTATTTTTGGATGTGCGGTGTATGTTCCGATAATATTACCGAAGCGTACCTCTATGTGTCCTCAAAGAAAGCTAGGTATTTACGTAGGATTTGACTCTCTATCCATCATGAAATACCTAGAACCTTTGTTCGGGCATCAATTAACGGCCCAGTTCGCTGATTGCACGTTCGATGAAGATCACTTCCCGACATTAGGTGGAGATCCGAATTCAAAATTGAATGAATACCGGGAGCTTACGTGGAACGTAAGCAATCTTCAATATCTAGATCCACGCACTAGTCAATCTGAACTAGAAGTTCAGAAGATCATTAATTTAAAAAATTTAGCAAACAGTCTGCCAAACGCGTTCACTGACCATTGAGGTGTAACTAAATCGCATATTCCAGCAGTAAATGCACCTCAAAGGGTTGAGGTCCCTAGTAAATCAAGTATACATGCCCCTACATGCCAGAAGCTTAAAGGACCTACAACCAATACAAACACACCTAAAAGGAAGGCTAGCAAAACTGGTCAGCCGAACGTGAAATCTCTAGAAGAGATTTGTCTAGAAAACTTAAAGACTCTAGAAGAGATTATTCCAGAAGAGGAGCGTCCTAGTAATGAAGCACGTGTATAAAATATTCAATGCACTAGGACCGCGGAACGACCAGACCCAGATACACTGGGAAATAAAGAAGGTCTGGTTGACAAAAACGTTGAAGTCTCTATGAATTTCATAGATACGAGAGAAACATATAATTGCTCTTTCCATTATAAATAACGATCTAGATCCAGAACCCAAAACTATCGCTGAGTGCCGGAAGCGCTCTAATTGGGTAAAATGGAAAGAGGCAATTGAAGCAGAGCTCGCATCGATAAATAAAATAAAAGTATTTGGCTCTATCGTTCGTACACCCGCGCGCTATCCCTGTAGGATATAGATGGGTTTTTGTACAAAAACGAAATGAGAACAATACTGTGGAGAGATACAAATGAGGCTAGTAGCTCATGGGTTTTCATAGAGACCCGATATTGATTTTGATCAAACCTATTCTCCCGTAATGGACGCAATAACGTTCCGCTACTTAATATTTTTGGCAGTTAAACTGAATCTCCAGATGAGATTAATGGATGTTGTAACCACATATTTATACGAATCACTAGATGCCGACATCTATATGAAAATCCCCAATGGATTTGAGATTCCCCAGATGAGAAATAGAGAAAATCGCAGTATGTATAGCATAAAACTGCAATAGTCGTTGTACGGCCTAAAGCAATCAGGTCTCATGTGGTACAACCGACTTAGTGAATTTCTCCAGAAGAAGGGATACACGATTGATATAACTTTCCCATGTGTATTCACGAAGAAATCGCAAGTCGTATTTACGAAGAAATTGCAAGACCGTCTCAGATCACAGGTCGACGCCGGCCCGAACAAGCCGGAGAAGGCAAGGAGGTACCCGGAGGTCGGGGCCGGCCTGAATCCGACCTCAGCGGGCTCCGACTATGATTTTCCGACCTCGAAAGCGAGGCCGTAAATCCGCTTGGGACGCCCGTTCAAGTTCATCACAGCCACCTTGAAGTCCTGCCGGGGCTAGACCGGCCCGGCCAGATTCATTGAAGTCCAGCAGAGATAGCCCAGACACGACCGGCCGGAGCAATCTCCGACCTCGCTGTCCGCCAGGAGGCCGGTCTCCGATCACTCATGGCCCCCGGCCGGCAGGAGAGATCTGGAGCACGTGATAGAATCAGGCAAGATCCTCTCCCAAGAGGGAAAAAGGCCGCCTCCGTACCCAGAAACTCAGAGAATATTCCATCCAAATGAGGAAATTCGCCAGAGAATCGTCCTTTTTGGACACGCGTCAACTCCCTAGTGGCCGGCCACCTGCAAGCCCTGACATACCAGAGCCCGCGCGTCCTCAGAGGCAGGAGACATTTAATGCACCCGTCCCCCGAGAGGCCGGAAATGACCAAAATACCCCTATAGTGAGAAAACTATAAATACCCCCACATTTGTAATGAAAAAAAGGGTTCAATCTCTCTCAGTATAATCAATACACATACTCATTCAAGTCCAGGGACTCACAACCCCTGGCAATTCTTGGTGTTCTTAGTGTTCTTATGCATTTATTGCTTTTCTTCATTCATGCATTCATTCTAACATTTAAGAGCCCAATCATTTGATGTTTTTACCAAAAGCTTTTATAAATAGCCATTCAATCCCAGCAAAATATATTTGGTAAACAACATTTGGCGCTAGAAGAAGGTTGTGTCTAACCCATCAAACGCATATCATCTTCCCCTCTCTTTGAAGAACACTCACTGTTCTTCAAAGTTTCAAACCTTCAAACCATCAAACCTCAAACTCCTCCTCTTGAAAGCAATGGATCCCCAGAGGTCATCCCATGCCCACGGGAAAGCCACACGAGTGGCTCCCCGATTCGTTTTCCGGAGGAACCCCTCCCATCCGGGGGTCGAGGTTTCTTTACCCCTAACCAGGCCGGGTCAGGAAGACGCCGCCAGGCAGAAGAGGCGAGGGGGTGCCGAAGCACCACCTCTGCCTCCAAAAAGAAGGCCCAGGCTCGCGCTCTCAAGGGTAAGGCGAAAGCCAGAGGGCACCAAGGCGAAAGCCAATGTCGGGCAAACCCCGTCTCCACCCGTTCACGAGGCTCCGCCCATCCGGTATTTGACCATTTGGGCACGACGGACCCGTCGTGGTATCCGAGCCGCGTACCCAGTTACGACACTGGGTACGGTGACACCGAGTCCGTCTCCAACTCTGGGAGCACGGCCCAAATGCCCCACAAGAGGGCGGCCGAGGTCAGCCTGACCCCGGCGAACTCCGCCAGGCACAAGTTAAGCTTCACCCAAAGCGGCCTTTTGGGACGCGGAGTCCCTCGCGCGGCCGTTTTCGACCGTATCGGCTCCCTAGCCGACGTGGGCGACCAGCTGGCCGAAACCCCCAGTCCAGAAATCGTCAAGTTGCAAAAGCAACTGGACGAAATGAAGGCGCTCCTCGAAGCGCAAGGCCAAACCAAGGCCCAGCCAGTCGCCAGCGAACCTCTGGCGGTCAATATTGAGCTCGCGCCGGTCCAGCTCAAGATCGTCCCCCCGCCAACTCCTCTCTACGAGGGGAAAACAGATCCTGAGACTCACCTGAGCAAATTCCGGATCTATATGACCGGGCGTGGCGCGACAGACGCCACGAAGTGCAGACTTTTTCCCCTCACCCTGGGCGATCTCGCTCACAGATGGTACGTGTCCCTCCCGGCACGGTCCATTGACTCGTTCGCCACTCTAAGCGCCCAATTCTCATCTTACTTTGCGGCCAAGATTGCCCGGCCGGAAAGCTGGCACCGCCTGATGCGGATCCGCCAGGAGTAAGAAGAGTCCGACGAGGACTACGTGGCCAGAGTGGACGAGGTCATGCTGACCAGCGAGGCGGTAAGCGATCAACTGGCTTTGCACGCAACTCTGGGAGGTTTCCACGGCCGATCTCCTATGTTCAAACATCTCACCAAGGATTTCCCTAAAACCTACGCCGAATTCCGCGCCCGAGTCGGCGATTACCTGGCTCGGAGGAAGCTTCTAGCACTAAGGTTGGGGGAATCCGAGCCAACCCCAAAGGAGACGGAGGCGGCAGCCCAAACCTCCCCCAAGAACGGCCCAAAGGCCAGAAGGGTGGCCAAACCGCCCGGCAACTTCAAGTCCTTCGAGGACGTTGAGGTTCACCTAACCCAGGCCATGAGGCAGTCCCCCGCGCATATCTTCAATGCGATTCAGCACCGGGACGTGCTTCCCAGGCCAAGGCCCTATTCTGGAGACCGGTCCCGGCTGGACCCTAAAAAGTTCTGCCCTTATCACGACTCTATTGGCCACAATACGAGCCAGTGTCGTGATCTCCTAAAGCAGCTTTGGAAGCTGTTTGAGGAAGGGCGTCTGAACGACCTCCTTCAGAGGCCAGCCGGCCGGCAGGACCAACAGCAGCAGCAGCAGCCCCAGCGCTACCCTCGAAGGAACGAGGAAGGCGGCCGGCCTCTTAGGCCGGTCGCAGCTTTGGAGGAAGATGATGACGAGGATGACCTCCTCCCCCCCATGAATCCCGGCGATCGGGTCAACATGATCCAGGCCGGCGGAGGGAACTTAGGCGGCCTCACCCCGATCTCGACGCAGTCCAACCGAAAACGGAAAGCAGAGGTCCGGGCGGCGACCAACGTCAACTTGGTCACGCCCCCAGAACTAAAGATTCACAAGAGCTTGGAGATAACTTTCTCCAACCAGGACAGGACCGGGGTGCTGTTCCCGAAGGGCGATGCGTTGGTAATTACCGCCCAGATCCTGGGCAAAGAGGTGCAACGCATTTTGGTCGACAATGGGTGTTTTTGCAATATCATCTTCAAAACAGCCCTAGACCAGCTCGGAGACCTCGTCAACTTCATCAGGCCAATCGACCTTCAACTGAAGGGATTTGGGGACGCAACGGTCGCCGCGTACGGGAGGATAAAGCTCTCCGTGGAACTCATCTGCTGCTACAACAAGGAGGTCAGGATAACTAGGCCGCTAGATTTTATAATTGTAGATCAGCCAAGCTCATATAATGGCTTTCTGGGTAGGCCCTTTTTAGAAGTTTTTGAAGCTGTTGCTTCTTCATACTATTACTGTATCAAATTTCCCACCCCCGAGGGGGTGGTCGGCACCATTAAGGGTGACCAGGCAATGGTTAGAAGGTGTTTGAACTACTCCTACTCTTACTTATTTTCAATTAGCAACAACCAAACACCGGACGGGCCACACCCCGACTCTGAAACGGCCATTCCGGCCGCAGAACCCGTCGCGGAGGTCGGATCCACATCGGCCGACCCCCAGCCTATGCAGATCGACGATCCCGAGCCAAGGATTGGTTTCGAACCATCCGAGCTCGACCTCGATCCCAGATTCGATTCTTCTGACCGGCGGAGCTATGAACAAGCTACGGCTTTGGAGGATTTGGAACACATTCCGGTCGACCCATCGAGGCCGGAATTAGAAGTACTGATCGGCTCTCGCATAACGACCGAAATGCGAGGGGAAATAATCGAATTCTTCAAAGCCAACGTTGGAGTCTTTGCCTGGTCTCACCAAGACATGGTCGGGATAGACCCAAAGCACGCGTGCCATCGTTTAAAGATCGACCCCAATAGGAGGCCGGTCCATCAGAAAAGAAGGAAGTTCGGCCCGGAAAAATACGAAGCTTTGGCTGAAGAGGTCAAGAAGTTGCTAGACAACAAGCTGATCGAACAAGCCCGGGACGAGCCCCAATGGGTCGCAAATGCCGTTTTGGTCAAAAAGACAAACAACGCCTGGAGACTATGTATAGACTTCACCGACCTCAACGCGGCGTGCCCAAAGGATCACTTTCCGATGCCACACATCGACCACCTGGTGGACAGCACGGCCGGACACGAGATGATGTCCTTCATGGACGCCTTTGCCGGCTACCATCAAATCCCCATGGCCATTGAAGACATCAAGCACACTTCATTTCACACGGAGAAGAACATATTCTCTTGGCTCCGGATGCCTTTCGGTCTAATCAACGCCGGCGCGACCTACCAACGCCTAGTCAACAAGATGTTTGCAGATCAGATCGGAAAGACCATGGAGGTCTACATCGACGACATTGTGGTGAAAAGCTTGAAGAAAGAAGACCATCTCAGGGATCTCGAAGAGACTTTCAAGATCCTCAAAGCCTACAATATGAAGCTGAACCCGAAGAAATGCAACTTTGGGTTGGAGGCCGGCAAATTCCTGGGACACATCGTCAGCCAGCGCGGGATCGAGGCCAACCCGGCCAAGATCAAGGCCGTCCTTGACATGCAAGAGCCAAGGACGATCAAACAAGTGCAACGCCTGACCGGATGCCTCGCCTCTCTCAACAGATTCATAGCCCGGCTCGGAGATAAAAGTAAGCCTTTCTTCTCGACTATTAAAAATGGCAAATTTTCTTGGAATAGGGAAAGCCAAGTAGCCTTTGCAAACCTGAAAGAGTACTTGGCAAACCCACAAATCTTAGTCAAGCCGGTCCCAGGAGAGAAGCTTTACTTGTATCTCGCGGCCTCCGAGGTCGCACTCAGCGTGGTACTCGTACGGGCGAACGGTCAGAACCACCTTCTGATCTATTTCGTAAGCCAAGCCCTCCACGATGCCGAGCTCAGATACACCCCGCTCGAAAAGTTAGCTTACGCTCTGGTCATGAGTGTAAGGAAACTAAGGCCTTATTTCTTCGACCACCAAGTAGAGGTCCTCACCACTCTACCCCTGAGGCAAGTCCTACACCGGCCGGACACCAACGGCCGGTTATTGAAGTGGTCGTTGGAGATAGCTCAGTACGGGGTCTCTTACGCCCCAAGGACGGCCATCAAGGGTCAGGCCCTGGCCGACTTTATAGTAGAACTAACTTTCCCACCCAAGTTCACAAGAATCAACCACCCACCTTGGAAGCTCTACGTGGACGGATCGTCAACTAATACTTGTGTCGGAGCCGGTATCGTCCTGATCGGTCCGGAGGGCCAAAATTTCACCCATGCAGTCCGCTTCAGCTTCCCGGCCACCAACAACGAGGCCGAGTATGAGGCTCTGGTCGGGGGCCTTGAGCTCGGTATCGCAATCGGAGTCTGCCGGTTGCATGTTTTCATGGACTCCCTGTTCATGGTCAACCAGATCAAAGGAGAGTACGAGGCCCGGGGGGAGCAAATGATGAAGTATCTCGACCTGGTCACAACCTTATGCGAGAAATTTCATCAGGTTTTCATTGAGCAAATCCCGAGGGAACACAACACCCAGGCCGACGCGCTTTCCAAGCTTGCAACAGCGGAGGAAGCAGCCGACCTTGCCAACATTCAACTCTCCACGCTCGGAACGCCCACGGTCATCCGAGCACAGGTGGCGACCGTTCTAAGCACGAATGAGAATTGGATGACGCCGATCGTGAAGTATCTCAAGACTGGCACGCTCCCTGAGGACAGGACTCGGGCCCGGCAACTGCAACTCCGGTCGTCAAGGTACACCCTCATTGATGATCTTTTATATAAGAGAAGCTTTACCCTCCCACTCCTAAAATGTATAACCCCGGAGCAAGGCCAGACCATTCTGGCCGAGATCCATGAGGGGGTTTGCGGAAATCATGCCGGAGGCCGGGCCCTAGCCCACAAAGTGATCAGACAAGGATATTTCTGGCCGACCTTGAACAAGAACGCCGTCAGCTTCGCAAGGTCATGCCACAAATGCCAAGTCTTGGGACCCAACATCAAACTGTCCCCCGAGCAGCTCTCCTCTATGTATAGCCCTTGGCCTTTTGCCCAGTGGGGCATCGACCTGATCGGACCAATGCCCACTGCGCCCGGGGACCACAAATTCGCCGTCGTAGCCGTCGACTATTTCACAAAGTGGGCCGAGGCCGAGCCACTCAACAAAATCAGCCAGACCCAAATCATCAAGTTCATCTGGAAAAACATCATCTGCCGTTTCGGCCTACCTCAAGTGATCATCTCCGACAATGGGAAACAGTTTGACGGTCTCCAGATGATCCAGTTTTGTGAAAAATGGAATATCAAGAAGGTTTTCTCCACCCCCTACCACCCGCAAACGAACGGCCAGGTAGAGGCCGTAAACAAGATCCTCAAGCACACTATCAAAGCCAAGCTCGAGGACAAAAAGGGGAAGTGGGCAGCCGAGCTACCCGATGTCCTCTGGTCATACCGAACGACCACGAGGAACTCAACGGGCGAAACACCTTTCGCTCTAGCTTTTGGGACCGAGGCCGTCATTCCTTCAGAGGTCTCCCTACCAAGCCACCGGACAGCCCAGACGATCACCGAAGACAATGACACCGCCCGGATGATCGACTTGGACATGTTGGAGGAGAGAAGACTCAATTCCGATCTCCGAAATGCGGCCTACAAGAAGAAATCCGAAAAAATTTTCAACTCCAAAGTGAAGGCCAGATAATTCCAGGTCGGGGACCTCGTCCTCAAGAAGGTTCAAGTACCAAAAGGGGTATTCGGCCCGAACTGGGAGGGTCCGTTCAGGATATCCAAATGGCTCTCCAAGGGAGCTTACGAGCTGGAACTCATGGATGGAACTCCGGACCAATACCCCTGGAATGCAATCCACTTGAAGAAATACTACCAATGATCTTGTACTATGTATTCAAAGTTCTTATCAATACAAGGCTTTTAACACAGCTCAATCTTTTCCCAAGCACCGGGCTCAGTTCAAAGGCATATGCCGGCCGTATCGAGGACGGCATATCACACTTGAACCCGGAAAAGCCACTCAAGGCCATCCAAAAACCGAGCCCAGTTCAAAAGCGTACGCCGACCGTATCGAGGTCGGCGTATCACACTTGAGCTCGGAAAGGCCACCCAAGCCACTTTAAAAGCCGAGCTCGGTTCCAAAGCATATGCCGACCGTATCGAGGTCGGCATATCACACTTGAGCTCGGCAAGGCAACCAAGGCAATCCTAGAAACCGGGCTCAGTTCAAAACATATGCCGACCATATCGAGGTCGGCATATCACACTCGAGCCCGAGTCAAAATCTCATTCATACTTATGAAATTTCACTTTGATAATAGGTATAAGAAAGCAGGAGAGCAACAATAGAACAATAAAATTCAAGGAAAATCTGAATTATATTAAGTCAAAACCGGTCTGGAAGCCGGGAAGTACAACATTTTAAAACAAGACAAATCCGGTCGGAAGCCGGTTACATTCAGGAAAGCAGTAAAATAAATCTAAGTTTGAATTCAAGAGCCGCCCTCCCCGGCCGCCGGGCTTGCCTGACCTCCGGCCCCGGCCACATAATCGGCCACCTCATCGACCAAGGCCTCCACCACAGCCCCGTCTCCGCCCGGTGCCTGGGCCCCCTCCGCAGGGACGTCCTCCTCCTCGTCTCCTTCTTCCTCGTCACCGGCCGGCGGATTCTCACCATTCTTGAACAACCTGTGCCGATGGGGGAACCAAGAGAGGTCCACCCCATAGTCGGTCTCGAGGTCGAGGAAGGGGAACCAGAAACCGTCGCTGACCGGGTTCTTGGCAGCGTACTCCCGGAAGTAGTCCTCCTGGGGTTTGGTGTCGAGGCTGGCCTGGCGCCCGGCCCGGATCACACTGGCGGCGGCCACATAGAAGCAAAACTCAGAAAAGAGTGCCGGGTTCTGGGTCGGATCCGCAGGGTCATAAGCCGGCCGGCTCAGTGCAGCGGCCAGTTCGTCATTTTTCCTCTGGAGCTCCTTTTCCACCTCGACCCGCCAGGCGGCCGCTTGGTCGGCATCCCCCCGAGCACGATGCGCCTCCAACCGCAGATCGGCGAGGGAGTCTTCCATCTCAGACACCCGGTGTCGAGCATCCTCCAGGGCCTTATAAGCCATCTCCGCCCGGCCCAGGGCATCGTCCCTCTCCTTCAAGACGGCCTCCATCTGTCCGACCGCGCCATCTCTCTCCCTCTTGAGCTTGGCAACTTCTCTCTCAAGTCCAGCCTTCTCCTCCCGAGCACGGGTCAGGGCAGTCTCGGCCATCCGGAGCGACCGGGAGGTCTCGGTGAGCTCATTCTCCATCGCGTTGACCACGATGGCCGCCTGATTAATCAGTGTGACCCCAGTCCGGCCCACGTGCCGAGGTCGGTGTTCGACGATATCGGCGAGATCCCGGGTCCAAGCCTGGGGGAGAGAATTCGCAGCCCGGCGCATGTAGTCCGGCATCTCTACAGTTGAGCCCGGGACACGGGAGGAGAGGAAGTCAAGCACCATAGGGGGGAGGTCAGAGTCATTTCGCGTCAGCCTAGGCAAAAGAAAACCCAAGTCAGGTACAAACGAAGTTATCTAAGAAAAATAAGAATTTGTCAAAAGACTTACGCTTGAAAGCGAATCGGGTCGCGACCAAAATATGGTCGGTCATCCTCCTGGCCGGGATTATGCGCCGCCCGGGCCACAGTTTCCGCCCCTACCGGCCCAACCCCAGGTGGGGTATCGTCAGACACGTCTACCCGGACCGGACTGGACCCGTGCGGGCCAACCTCCTCACTCTCGTCCACCTCACGAGGCCTCTTCCGACCAGTAAGTTGGGGGGAGGCAATCGCCCCAGTAGCAGCAATCCCCACGGCCGGCACGGACTGGAGGGGGAGAGGGTCATCAATTACGACCGCGGTCCGGGCTCCGGTCCCTTTCTTCTTTTTCGTACCCTTGGCCGCCTTTTTCGCCGCGCAAGATCCCATCAGGGCAAACATTTCCGGGCAGCGATCGAGGAACTCACGGGGGCGCTGCCTAACGACCGGAAAGTCTGGCACTGCAAGGTCGAATCCCGAGGTGTTTAAAAAAAAAAAATTATAATAATAATAACTTATGGACCGGAGTCCGGTCACCCATTTTTCACTTACCCATCAACTTTATATGACGGGGATACTGGAAGAATCGGCCGGCGATCCTGGTTTCTCTCGTCCGAAGAACTGCTTGATTCCGTTCCGAGGCCGGCAGGGACAGGATCCTTTCTCTGACGACCGCGAAGTCAAAATTCAACTCCCGATCAGTAGGGCAAGGATAGCCTGCGAAGGAAAGTAAAGATTAGATCAGTACCTTTTTCAAATATAAAATAAAAATTCCTTACTGGGGTGTTTAGGGCGGATATTGGTCAGAACGTCGATCTCCGTTCCGTCAGGATACCCGATTTTCCAAGCCCCGCCAACAAAGAACCATTTTCTCCGGTCGTTCCGACCTTTACTGGGCAGGCCGGCCACCAGCTTCGGCCTTTTCGTCTGTATATAGATTTCACCGGTCCCACTCCGCTCACTTTGAACCCGATAGAGATAAGTCATCTCTCCAGGGGTGGGCATCCGGTAAAGTCGGTTATTGCCGAACAGAGCCATAACGCTCACAATTATCATCCACGCGTTCGGAAGAAGCTGGATGGGCGCCTGGTCCCAGAAATTCAACAGATAAGAGACGGCCGGATGAAGAGGGAAGCGCAATCCGACCTCCATCATGTCTTGGGTCACGGCCACCATTCCACGCGGAGGCTGGTCTGCCCGTTCGTTTGGCTCCGGCGCGTAGAGGTCGACGTCGAAAGGAATCTCCCATCCGGCCCGGGCGTCATCGAGGAAACGCTGGGTCACCTTACTCTGAAATTGGCCGATGGTCCACCTATGGGACTCCTCCAGGTCGGCTATCCGAATAGTAGCCGGATGGCGGACAGTCGGCCCTCGCGGGAAATGGTCCGAATATTCTTCGTAATCATACTCGAGAGATGCGACGTCGTCTTTTCTCTCCACGTACTCCGACCATAGGCGAAAGGCTCGTCTGACCTGGCCTTGCCGATCTTGGCTCACGCTACGACCAACGACGGCCGGCCTCTCTTCCACTTCCGTATCTGACCCCGAGGTCTCAGCCGCCGTTCCAAGCCTTTCTTTAATCTGCTCGGCTGCGAGGTTTTTTAGTATCTGGTTGTTGGCCTGATCGTCGCCGCTCCTACGGCCGCCTTCCTCCTCATCCTCCTCCAGGAGGTCATCAAGTGGGTCTCTGTCCCCCACAGGTCGGGCTGCTCCTCCCACTCCGCACGTCTCGGTCGCCGCGGGAATCCCCTCCCGGGCACCCTCGCCCAGCAGTGACCGTCCCGGGCTCGGGAATAGGGCATCCAAGCCATCGTCGTCGTGCGCCCATATTGAGCCCGCCAAGCGTGAGGGGAAAGCACCACTCGCGCCGCGAGAGCTTCCCCCCTCATCGAACAAGCGCCGATGAGCTCCGTCGCCTCCTCCGCCGCTGGAGGAAGCACCTCCTCCCTGTCCAGGTGGAGGACCCGCCCACCGTCGCACCATAATAGAAGATAGAAGTGTGACTTGCGAAAAAGTGAAGTTTACCTTTGTAAAGCCACCAATCGCCGCCGTCCAAAACCCGTCACCGCCGCAAATCACTCGCCGGAAATCACCAAAGAAAACGCTGCAATTTGAGTAAAGAAGCAAAAGTCCAAAATAAGAGAATAACCCCCCTATTTATAAGAAAGGGGCAGGGACCTACGACGAAATAAGTTTCTAGGCATAGGGGCCTAGAAGCAAGAATTTGAAACGACGGTTTCAGCGCCAGACGCCTCGTACTAGGCGCGCATTTAATGAGCAGGATTCGAGGAGTCACATCACGTCAACTTTCAATACGCGTAATCCGAGGCGTCGCCTGACGTCATGCACACCTTTTTAGGCAAAATAAATACAACGCACGTCCTTCCAGTCTTTGGCAGTTAAACTGAATCTCCAGATGAGATTAATGGACGTTGTAACCACATATTTATACGAATCACTAGATGCCGACATCTATATGAAAATCCCCAATGGATTTGAGATTCCCCAGATGAGAAATAGAGAAAATCGCAGTATGTATAGCATAAAACTGCAAAAGTCGTTGTACGGCCTAAAGCAATCAGGTCTCATGTGGTACAACCGACTTAGTGAATTTCTCCAGAAGAAGGGATACACGATTGATATAACTTTCCCATGCGTATTCACGAAGAAATCGCAAGTCGTATTCACGAAGAAATCACAAGACCGTCTCAGATCACAGGTCGGCGTCGGCCGGAACAAGCCGGAGAAGGCAAGGAGGTACCCGGAGGTCGGGGCCGGCCTGGCCGGCCTGAATCCGACCTCAGCGTGCTCCGACTATGATTTTCCGACCTCGAAAGCGAGGCCGTAAATCCGCTTGGGACGCCCGTTCAAGTTCATCACAGCCACCTTGAAGTCCTGCCGGGGCCAGACCGGCCCGGCCAGATTCATTGAAGTCCAGCAGAGATCGCCCAGACACGACCGGCCGGAGCAATCTCCGACCTCGCTGTCCGCCAGGAGGCCGGCCTCCGATCACTCATGGCCCCCGGCCGGCAGGAGAGACCTGGAGCACGTGATAGAATCAGGCAAGATCCTCTCCCAAGAGGGAAAAAGGCCGCCTCCGTACCCAGAGACTCAGAGAATATTCCATCCAAATGAGGAAATTCGCCAGAGAATCGTCCTTTTTGGACACGCGTCAACTCCCTAGTGGCCGGCCACCTGCAAGCCCTGACATACCAGAGCCCGCGCGTCCTCAGAGGCAGGAGACATTTAATGCACCTGTCCCCCGAGAGGCCGGAAATGACCAAAATACCCCTATAGTGAGAAAACTATAAATACCCCCACATTTGTAATGAAAAAAAGGGTTCAATCTCTCTCAGTATAATCAATACACATACTCATTCAAGTCCAGGGACTCACAACCCCTGGCAATTCTTGGTGTTCTTAGTGTTCTTATGCATTTATTGCTTTTCTTCATTCATGCATTCATTCTAACATTTAAGAGCCCAATCATTTGATGTTTTTACCAAAAGCTTTTATAAATAGCCATTCAATCCCAGCAAAATATATTTGGTAAACAACAGGACTGTTTTACCGAAAGAACCAAGACAAAACCTTGGTAGGTTATGAGGATGCTGGCTATTTTTCTGATCCCCACAATGCCATATCCCAGATTGGTTACGTGTTTCTTGGTGGTGGTACCGCGATCACGTGAAGATTGGTAAAACAAACCATGGTTACCACGTCTTCAAACCACTCAGAGATAATAGCTTTGTTTGAAGCCGCACGAGAATGTGTTTGGTTGAGATCCTTGGTAAAACACATTGGTGACTCATATGGTATCGCTAAATGTGATACGTCCCCCACTGTTATATTTGAAGACAACGAAGCTTGCATCGCACAAATGAGTAATGGGTACGTCGAGGGAAACCTGACGAAATATATTTCACCTAAGTTTTTCTACCCATACGAACTCTAGAAGAGTGACGTAATTACCATTCAAAAGGTGCAATCTAGTGACAATCTAGCAAATCTATTCATTAAGTCCTTACCTACATCTACTTTTGAAAAGTACATTCATGGTATCGGGATGCGAAAGCTCAAAGGATTGTTGTCTTCAGGGGGAGCGATAACCCCGAAGTAAATCCAGAAGATTAGATCCGGAAGATCAATAAATTACATTCCTCCCTAATTAAATATTTTGGTCGCTACCTAGCATGTGGAGTTTTTATGACTTGACATATATGTTATGTTGTAATGTCCAAGGGGTAGTGTTATAGATGATTTGATGTGGACATTACTAATGGACTTATAATCTAAACGGGTTTTAGATTTAGACAGGGTTTTATCTCTCATAAATAGATCACTGTACTCATAATTGTATATACGCATACACACACATATTAGTAAAACTGTAACACCCCAAAATTACTATATAAATTACTATTACGCTATTAAAAAAAGTATTAGATTTTGATGTTAAAAATGAGTAATATTTTTATATTATTATATTTTAATTTAAATAAATATGGATTGATATATGTATATTATGTACCAGGTATATTTATATATTTATATAAATAAAAAGAATGTGTATAGCTTGACTTCTAAGTTTAAGATGGATAAGATAATTATGTCTAATATTAATAAATGAGAAAGAAAATAATATAGGATGATAAATACGCAAAAGTAAAAACTTTCAGATTAACCAAAATTCAGCTTGGAAACTTCCCTACGAAAGGAAAAGAAAAGGGTAATACCTTTCTTCTTTATCTTTCTTTTGTTTATCCTTTCCTTTACTTTCTTCTTCGTTGTGCTCGATCGCCGGCGTTAACCGGAATTAATCATACTATATATCGAAATGATCGTATTGACTCGTAGATTCTAGAAATGAAGTTATTTTGTTGATCCGATACTTGTAGCATCGTGAATTTATAGATGAAGGTTCAAAAATTCGGAATATTTTCATATTTTCCTCTAGCCACCGCCGTCGTTCCGGTGAATGATAGGTGACGAGCCTTATACCGTTTTGAAGCCTGTAATGCGTAGATTATAGTTATGTCTTCAGTTTGTAAAATTATTGTAGGAATCGTCTGGATTTTGAGTTGGAAATTAACGTTTTAAACTTATTTTCACTGTAAATTTTGGAATTTTGTTTTCGAATGAAATCGCACGGTTTGTTGTTGGAATTGGGTGTAGTGAAACGGCCATGAATTTACACGTTGAAGCTTCGGGAGTTGCAGGAATGACCCATTGCCGATCGACGATGGTGTCGGGTGTCTGGTTGTTTCGTATTTTTAGTGGGAAAGGTAGCCAAGGTCGTGAGGATTCCAGCGGTGTTTTCGGTTTTGCGATCGGAGGTGTAAAACTCCAAATAGGACCTATTTGTGTAAAAGGTTATAAATTTAGGGGATGCCAAAGAGAATTAGATTGAACTCAGGGACCATTTTGTAAATATTGAATTCTGGTCACCGTTGACTGGTCAGCCGGTCAATAGTCAGATTTTATTAAAATTACAATTTTGCCACTCATTTTCAAACGCTCGTAAAATCTTCGTTTTTCATCCGATTCGATCCAAACAAGTGTCAAAATGTTCCAAATTCAAAACCCTACAATTTAGTACTAAAATCGGGTCTGGAATGTCTGGTAAAGTGACCATTTTACCCCTGGACGGTTACGAGTCCTAAATTCTTATTTTAATTCCAAATTCATCGTTTTACTTCTGTTTTACCTCTAACGAGTTTCATTGTACTTCCAATAAGTCTCTTAACCAATAAGAGCCCTCAAATATACCTTTTGAGTAACAGACGAATCATACAATTTTAGGAAAGGACTATTATATCCTTCAGTCTAAAATGAAACCTGATGACCCTAAAACTCAATAGAACACATGTTATCGTTATAATAAATTAATTATTATATACAAATAGCTCTACTGAGAATTCTAAGCATCCAATGTAATATTCTTTGTAGGGCCAGAGGAAGGTTGCGAACCATAGAAAAGTGTTGTGCTCCAACACAAGATACTCCACACTGAGGTGGGATGATTTCCACTCTTAACTGAGTTTAACATTTTATGTTATGATTGTTATGTTAAAATGTGATATGTGATTTATATATGTCATGACTGTGCAACAAATGTGAAATTTGTATTCAAGCCGGGTAAAGACCCGTAATGTATTCAAGCCGGGTAATGGCCCGTGATGTATTCAAGCCGGGTAATGGCCCGTACTATGTGCAATCCGGGTAATGGCTCGTACTATGGGCAATCCGGGTAATGGCCCGTACTATGTGCAATCCGGGTAATGGCCCGTACTATGTGAGCATGAGTTACATTTTCATGTTATGTGTTATTTGCATATGCCTTTTAACAGTGCAATTATTGAGATTGTTCCACTGAGTGTATTTGAGACACTCACCCCTTCCCCTATACATTGTTACAGATGTCGAGTCTGATGTGGAAGAATGTTGAAGATGCAGCATTGTACCACTGTACTTTGTTGAAATATTGTGAAATAAATATATGTTCTTAGTTTTGCTACTTAAATAAAAGCCGGTCGAGTTTATATATAATTAGACGTATACCGGTCGAGTTTTGCTACTTAAATTTAAATGTTCGGGGCCGTTACAAAAGCTCCTGGCTTGGTACGCCCCCAGACGTAGTCGTTATCGACGAATTGGGTGAACAAATTCGCGTCTCTATATTACGCTCTCAATTTACAACAAATTCCAAAAAATCTTGCCACCAAATTTTGTATCTTGCTGTTAAATTTGATATTTTTCACTTAATTTTTTTGGGAGAAAAATTTATTTTCGAAATAGAATATTAAATTGTAAAATATAAATATGAATTTTCATAGTTTTAAAAGAATTTTCTTAGATAATTTAGGAAAAAAAAGTAGAGGTGGAATTCGATTTTTGTAGGTATGAATTCGAATTTTGTAGGGGGAGAATTTAAGATGTGAATTTTGCATGGTAGAATCGAGTTTTATTTTTTTAAATTCCGTTTAGAATGAATTTCTTATCGTTTGATTTTGTTTTTGTGGTATTATAAATATAAACACATTGATTAGTTCGTTCTACACAAATTTCCGCATAGTATTACATTTTAACAATGACATCACTTTGGTCAAATATTACTATTAGGTCTGAAATGTGTAATTCTATCTTTAAAATTAAAGTTGTTCGTTTGATAAAGTTGGGAATGGTCATGATATTGAGAGATTTACAAGTTATACATTTAATTGTATTTTAAAATATTTTTTGATGATTTATTAATGCATATTGATAAAAAAAAAATTAATTGCTACATTGCATATTGATAATGTTTTTTAAATGTTACATTTTTATGAATCCTATATAATTAATATATTTATGCAGGGTACGAAAATCCATGCTTTTACTCCTAGAAATCCTTTATCTATGTATTAATACATATTGATTACATGTCGTTTTAACATTTTTTTCCCACATAATTTTCAAATTCCAACGGGACATCGATGTGATTCGGACCGAAAATTTGGCGGGCTGCAAAAAACCCCTAACCCAACACACTTATTGTTTGGGGTGGGTTTAGGCGGGCCGCCCAATTTTAATTTTTTAATATATTTTAAAATTTTAAATTTAAAAAAATATAATTTAAAAGTTCTAATGCATAAAATTTAATGGAATCAAATGTAATCAAACAATTTATCTTCATAATAATCATTATAAAATTATTAAAATAATATGTTACAAATAAAGTTCATAATTCATTAATAAAAAAATAAATTTCTCCAAATTGAAGTTCGCAATATATTAACCATAATAATTCATAAAAATAATAAAAATAAATTTTACAAAATAGTCCTAAAAATGATATTATAATGGTTAAGAATGTACAAAACAATGGAAAATAAATTTGGAGGTGGACCGGCCCGACAAAGCCCACCCCTAACCTACCAAAGCTCGCGCCCCAAATAGGCTAACCTTCAAATGGTCTAAAAAATATTTCACCCGACCCTCAATTTATGTATAAGGTGCGAGTCAGCCCAAATTAACTTTGATGGCTCTACAAGTTGGTGTGTGTATAATGCTTCTCAGAAATACTGACCAAAAGCCAGGGTTATGTAATGGAACCAAATTGGCGATTAAGAAACTTGAAAATCATATTCTAAAAGTTGAGATCGTTTTTTTTAAATAAATGTTGGAAGTAAGGTATATGCACCCTCACAATGATCCTGACTAATTCGGCGGATATTTTGTCTTTTAGGATTTAAAGGAGATTATTTTCGATATTTTTGTGTTTCGCAATAACTATAAATAAAACTCAAGGTCAATCATAGTCGACTGTGGGTGTGTATCTTCCCAAGCCTATTTTTACACATTGACAATTACATGGTGTAGTTCCAATAGTTAAAAACAAAAAAAATATTCTTTACCTTATTTTCAACGGAAGACAATGCAAGTATACAACAAATATTGTCTACAAATAAGTTTTTAGAAGTTTGCAATTTGAAATAATATTATCTTATACTCCCTCCGTCCCAAACTCAAATTCTCATTTACTGTTTGCACGGTTATTAAGAAAAAAGTTTATAGTATTTAGGGCTTTTCTACGGTCAGGAAGGCTTTCGCCCTTCCTGACGTCAGTAAACCAATAAGAACTTGCCACATCATTTAAGTTCGCCATTTGCGATCTAACTTCGCCCGAAGTAAAAAAAAAAATATTTTTAATAGAAAAAAATATAAAATTACAAAATTATCCTTACAGTAATTTAATTTTAAAAGTAATTATTTCAATCCTTTTTCTTTTTTCTTTCAATGTTGAAAAATTCGGCGGCCCACTATTCTTAAAAAGGAAACCCATTTCATTTCAGTTTCCAGCAAATAGAGAGAGAAACTTGGCATTATCTTCAAGAAATAAACCATGGGATTTGCGACCAAGAGAAAGTTAGGAACCATGTACATTTCGGCGCCGGAATTCGAAACCGGAAATCCCATTCGGCCGAAATCCAAGAGCAACACCATGAAAGCCACCATGAACGCCGCCTGAAAACAGCAAGTTCGCCGGAAATTCAGCACAGCCATGCCACCATACTCCGGAAATTATGCAGTCGTTCGTCGCCGGAAAAAGCATGGCCACCTCCTGTGTCGTCGGACGTCACGCGTGAAAGCTCCTCATGGCCGGAAAACTGGGACGCCTGGAATTTCATTGAAGAAAACTCCAAGCCGCCACCACGCCATACCAAGACGTCGCCGGAAATCGAAGCTCACAACCATGGAGAAATTGAGCAAAAACGACGTCGCGGCGGAGGACGGAGGGCGGTGCGGCGTCGCGGCGAGGACGGAGGGCGATGCGGGGGAGGACGGAGGGCGGTGCGGCGACGCGGCGGCGGGCCGCGTTGCAGTGTCGCTGTTGAAGCGGAAAGGTTGAATGTGTGATATTGAAGATTTGAAGTGGAAGGGTTGAATGATTATTTTAATTGTAATGACAAATAATTCAATTTAATGGAATATGTTATTTGAATTTTAATGAATTTTAATGGTTGTTATTGAAATATTATTAAATATTAATTAATTAATATTCTAAATTATTTTAAAGTAAAAAGGGTATTTTTGTAATTTTATATTTATTAATTTAATTTATTAGTAGGGCGATGCAGTGCGATTGCAATATGCAGAGTGCAAACGCGTTAATGCAGAGTGCAATCCATTAAAAAAATATTATACGTTGGATTTTCGATCTAATGGTAATAAGAGGGTTTACTGTGGTCAGGAAGGGCGAAAGCCTTACTGACCATAGAAGAACCCTAGTATTTAAAGTGATAAAGTGATGATAAAGTGATAAAGTGTTAAAGTAAATGTTTTTTGTTATTAGTGTATGGAGAATATAATATTAAAAAGTATTGTTATTTTTTTGCCAAAAGTAGATGTAGCAAATGAGTATGGGACGGACCTTTTTGGCAATGTAGCAAACGAGTTTGGGACAGAGGGAGTAGTATTTTGAGATCGTATGGATTTTTTAATATTTTTTAAATATGATTATTTATTCAGATTTCGTAATTGCAGTATTTGTGAAATTACAATTATAAATTTAATATTATACTAAAATTACTAAATATTTAAAACAAAATATTAATTATTATAATTTGAATTAATAATAACAATTTTATTTGCAGTCTGTCAAATTCGCGGGAGATATAAATAGTATATATATGGGTCCAACTATATACCTCTCCATCATTTATAGATACACCTACATATATGATGAATTGCCTATTTTATCCTTTAAATATACATAATTTGTTCATTTGCTGCTGCCACACAAAAACCATCCCACGAACCCAGCAATCTTTCTTCCCTCAATACCCAAACTCACCTGCACCTAGAGCTGGCAAAATTGGCCCGGCCCGACGGGCCAGGATGGGCCAGGATTATGGTGGCCCAAAAGAATCGGGCAGTTTTGGCCCGGCCCGATATGCCCGACGGGCCAAATGGGTTCTGGCCGGGCTGGCCCGGTCAATTATTAATTTTTTTTTTTTTTTTTAAATTCTGCCATTCAAAACTCAAAAGTTAAATGAAATGAAATGAATAAGAAATTAAGAACAGAAACAAAACAAGCCCACGAATTAGATATAGAACTTGAAATTTTATTCATTTCATCAGCAAATTTTTTTAATCTTGAAAATATAGAAACTCTTATTTAAAATATATATTTTTGTCCTTAAAAAATAATAAAACTACATTTGACTCCTCGTAGACATACCTTCTGGTCCTGGAGGCGGCGTGGACTGTTTACCTTTTATTCATTTTTTTTAAATTTGCCATTAAAAAATTAAACTAAATGAAAATAAACAACAAACAACAGAAACCAATTCAACTTACAGAATGAGAGAAAAAGTCGCGTAGCCAAGTTTAATTTATTGAAATGGTTTAATAATGCATCCTAAATGACTCCACTATATACTAAGCCTATATCCTAATTCCTAAATGACTCCAATATATCAATATGCTCCTAACGGACCTAAACGCCCATTCCATCATTTAGAAAAAAAAAATAAAAAAGGGCCAGGCTGGCCCTTTAGCCCGTGGACTAAGGTGGGCTGGGCTGAGTTTTTTGTGGCCTAGCCCACGGCTAGTGTTTGGCCCGGCCCGCCCGTTTTGCCAGCTCTACTTGCACCCAACGACCCCTCCCCACCCCCGACCCCCAACCCCAACTTTTTTTGTTTTTTTTGTTTTCTGTTCTCCAACCCTGCTGCAACCTCCCACCGTATCCTTCTTTCCTCTCCATTTCCCTATCCCGGTGGCTATTTCTTCAAATCGCGTAGACCAATTCTTGAAACCTCGTTATAATTTCATAGCAATAGTACATGTTCTTCGCACTAGATAAATGTCCCAGCAGATATCCATGATTTTTTTTAGATTTGTTTTCAATTTATATTTTTGAAAATTTTGTTGCTTAAATTGATTTATGTTGTTTGTATTTTTTTTATAATTATAAACTCTTGGTGGTGGGAAAAAGCATTGATGGGAGGCGGCAGCGAGCTTGAAAAGCTGATTATATCTTCACGGTGAAGAGGGTGCACTGATTATACCGTGTACTTGAATTATTTATTTCATCTGTATTATTGCTTGCAATTATTTTTTAATTGGATCGAAAAAGAAAAAAAAAATATGCCCATGGCCGGATGCCGCCGCCGCGAGCCCCCAGGCCGCCGTGCGTAGCTCCTCATTGAATCGTCCGTGCTTTAATACGTGACATCACCGTGACCGCCCACGGCCGCCACCGCGGGCCTCGAAGGCCACCGCGAAGTAGCCGCCGTTGCATGTCCGAGGCCGCCGCGCACAGCGCCACCGCGAGCCCCCGCTGCTCCACCACCATCGCGCGAACCTCCGCTGCTACACCGCCATGGCATCGAGTGGCGGCCGTAGACCGCATCGCCACACGGCTGCGCAATGCTGCCCTCGCGCCACTGCCTGAAGCTCGCCGCGGCCTCCTTCATGTCTGCACAATTCCGTGTAGCCCCCCATGCCCTTTTGGGCCAATCCGGCCCAATGCGATTTGGACCGATCATAAATAAATTATTATTTTTATTTTATTTTGGCCTGAAGCCCTCTTTAGGGGCTTGGAAAAAAAATTTTTAATTTGATTTTTGGGCTGTTGGACCTTATTATTTATTTGGGCCTCTTATTAATTTTTCTTAATTCAATCTGTGTCCTCAATTTAATTTATCAAGTTTCGAAAAATACTTGAAAATTAAAAGGTAATAATTTTTGCATAATAATTAACCTCAAAATTTTTGGAATTAATAATTTTTAAAATTAGTTCTCAATAAATTATTATTTTATGTGCTTAATTGCTATATGCGCATTATTTTATGATTAAATTATCTTCCATGCATTATTACTTTTACACACAGTCATCATTTTATAGTCCGCATATATCGTCTGGGTAGGCGGCACCCAGTACTTGTCATGTCGTAAATTATGTTTTGGGCCCAATTATTGCTACTATGTGCTTGAAAGTGATCAAATAAATCCTTATTTTCCCGTTGTCAACATGAAGTCACAAAACTCACCATGTCACTTTAAATATTGTAGTGAGAATGTATGATATTACCAAAAGAGAATTCGCTGAGCTTGCTCTTGATGGTAGTAATTACCTGACATGGGCGCTAGATGTCGAGATCCATCTAGCCTCAACTGAGTTGAATGGAGCTATTGTCAATGAGTCGAAATCATCTAACGCCCAGAAGATTGTGGTTTTGTTCTTCTGTGAATGGTATGATCCAGGAAAATATGGAACGAGAGTCGACAAAAACTACAAGATTGTTGATATCAACACCCGACAAAAATTTTCAGTTGCATACGATCTATATGTTTTTGCAACGCAAGAATCTCAAGTATATTACTGTAAATACCCGGGATCGGGTATGGCCAACTTGAGGACAGTTTGCAAAGTGAGGGCAAGATCCTTGGTTGAAGTTTCTCATCCATCTAAAAAAGTCATCACTGAACCAACATAACCATTTCTAACGGAGGTACAAAAGCTTAAATAGAGTTTGATCAAGAAAATGTAAATATTTTTGTGGACTTACTAGCTGCAAATCCAGAAATGATAATGATTGAAAGTGATGAGGACGACGGACAAAAGTGTGAAGAGGAGGATAAAGATGATGAGGATGAAGACAAAGACGAAGATGAAGATGAAGATGAAGATGAAGATGAAGATGGTGAAGATGATGGAAGTGAAGAGGATGACGATTAGAATTATTGACCTACTGTATATATAACAAGTTAGAAACGAAAAGATATTAATTTGATGAATTATAAAAAAATGACTAAATTTTGATACGTCTACAATTAATTACGTACAAATGAATATATTATAATATTAATCACCCGTTTTTCGAATTAAATAAATTTACAAAAAAAAAAATGTAATTAGTAACAACATTTATTAAAATAAGTTAGAAACAAAAATGAATTAATTTGATGAATTATAAAAAAAAGAATGACTCAATTTGGATACGTATACAATTAATTACGTACAAATGAACGAATTATAATATTAATTACGCATTTTTTTGAAATAAATAAATTTATAAAATAAAAAATATATAATTAGTAATGTTGTGACCATAATAATTATGAGCCCAAGAGAATATCTCAAAGAAGGTCCCAGAGGTCGGCAACCGACCTCATGAAGGGCAAAAAAGGTCAGTCAAGACCTCTACATTACGAAGCAGCCGACCTCAGACATTTAATGGAATTCATCGACCACAACCGATCTCATGAGCAAGCTCCGGAGTTCGGCAACGATCTCGCAGAAGCCAAATCCGATCTCACGACAAACACGCAGTCCGGCTCAACGAAGGATGCACAAGCCAGATCACTTCACCAATTAGAGAGCTCGACGGGCAAACACTCGAGCAAGGAAGCTCCAACCCTTTCCCCACCGAGGGGCCGGAACTAATCTTAAAAGGTTTAAGGGTCGACCTCAATCCGATCTTCTCCGTTTCTTGGCAGTTAGAGATCACTCAAGCACGTAACCGAATCAGACAAGATCCACTCAAATAAGGTAAAGAGTCGCCCCCGTACGCAAGGACAAGGAGAATATAACCACCAAAAATAGAAATAGCTCATAAGATATTCACCCAGAGACACATGGCTGAACGAGAATGGCTTGAGGCCTGAAGTAAAGGACAGTCGGGCACCCGCGCCATATCAGGAATTTCCAGACATTTAATGCCACGGTCCCGTCCGAAGTCGGAAATGACCAAAATACTCCTCTATGTAAAACCTATAAATAGGTCTCCCCATGTACAAAAAAGACAACTATTCATCAATATATAAAAACACACACACTTAGTCCAGGGCTCAAAAATCCCTGTCAATCTCTTCTTATTTACTGCTTTCATCATCTCATCATCATCATTCAAGCATTTATTCCACATTCTCTAACATATCCAACCTTAATTTTAGGCTAACAACAAGTAACAACATTTATAAAAATAAGTTAGAAACGAAAATGAATTAATTTGATGAATTTTAAAAAAATGATTTACTCAATTTGAATACGTATACAATTAATTACGTACACATGAACGGATTATAATATTATTTATGCATTTTTCGAATTAAATAAATTTACAAAATAAAATAAATATAATTAGTAATAACATTTATTAAAACAAGTTAGAAACGAAAAGGAACTAATTTGATGAATAATAAAAAAAGAATGACTCAATTTGGATACATATACAATTAATTGCAAGAAATCGAACAATAGAAGCAAGTGTCCTAACGGCGCGCGCCCCCTCTTCATGCAAGAGAGGTCGGGGGTTCGATTCCCCTTGGATGCGAATTTGGAATTAATTGTTCCAGACCCAATAGGGCTAATATGAAAGGTGAGTCGGAATATATAGCTTGGGGGCCGGTGGCCCATTGGTTCGCACCCGCCCCGGGTGCGCGGGTCCGTGTTCGAACCACACCAACCATTTTTTTTTCCAAGTTCGAGTTTTACGGTGGACACGTGTCTGTCGTAAATTATGTTTTAACGACGGATAATAGCCCGTCGTAAATATTTTTCGGATGAATTAAAAACTGAAAATTCGGATATTTTGTACTAGGGAAACGTGCCCGTCGTAAATTTTGGCGCCGGACCGAATCATGGACGGGCCGGTTTTACGCTGGTTGATGCCATCGTAAAATTTAGCTACAACTGTTTTGACTACGGCCACGTGTCCATCGCCAAACCCGTCGCTAAACATGTTTTACGACGGCTTTTCCGTCGTTAATGCCATCGTAAAACAGAGCAATTTTGGTAGTGACTTTTGGCCTCAAGATGTTTGAAGAAATTTCTTTTGTTAGTTATATAGAAAATGTTGTTCATTCAATTCTTAACAGATGCTTTACATACAAAGCATTCCCATGTTAATATTGTAGATTGTAAAAAATTCGTCTTCCAAAATTTACGGCAAAGGCCATCTCTTATTATTTTTTTCCTCAGCAATTTTCTTGCAATGTCTATGTCAGGAGGCTTGTTCATTGCTTTTATCCATTTTTTTATATTAAGAAGTTGGTTCATATGATTTAAATTATACACAAGGTATGGTTTTGCTTTACACATGATATGTACTCCCCCCGTCACGGGATATTTACACCCTTTAGATTTTACACAAGTTATGTACTCCCCCGTCACGGGATATTTACACCCTTTAGATTTGACGATATTTACACCCTTTAGATTTGACGATATTTACACTCTTTAGATTGGATGTGGAATAAGAAATGGGGTATACTATAGGCATATAGGTAAATATGTTTATTATTTTGTGAGTGTATATGGAAATCAATGTTTTGTGAGACGTTCATATAAGGAAAGTGTGCAAATTCATATAGGACGGAGAGAATATTTTATATATATATAGTTTTGGTTTTTGACTACACAAATTCTAGCATGCACTTGGTTTTAAGCACATATTTTTTCAACTCACACACCAACACGTCGAACCTTAAGTAAATTTTTTTCAATTGAAATATTACAGATTACTTCGTTGGGTATTACTAATTTCTGTTTGAATGTTTTTTTTATTTTCAAAATCCAGGTCAATTAATTGCAAATATGTAGTGACTAGTGAGATTGCTTTTAAGCCTAATCGCGTCGGTGAGTTGCGATAGGCGGAAATCTGTCGCACACTGGCCGAGCATTATGCTGCGAAGGAATTATTATTATTATTATATATTAAAATGAAGTGGTTTTCATTTATAACATATTGTCACACGTAATACTGGGTAATCGTTTTCAACCAAAAATTTAAATTCGCGCAAATGCTAACATTCAATATGATTACGTAATTATACGGTGCACTTAATGCATGCAAAATTAAAACAATTAAAATATCATCTAATCACATTAACCCTCAATTTACAATTTAATTAATTTTTTTTACGGATGGAACCGTCTCATCGAGGCTAAGAGAGTGTGACTGGAAAAATCATGTCATAATTTTAAAGTATCTATCAAATTGAAATAATTAAAATGATGGTGAATTTATACAAAAATATTGAAAGTTATGATTAAATTTATATTGGGTTCAAAGGTTGTGAATATTCAGAGGACTCCGACGACGAACATGTTGTCCCTCGTAAATTCGCATTTAAACCCAGCTTCCGAAGAAATTCGTCCAACAAGTGTGGACCACCAGGATATGTATTATTCATGCTTAGAGTTGTTAAAAATATTGTTTGCAGGGGAAGATTCTGTTTTCTAGTTTAAGTTAATTATATAGATTGCTAATTCAGTATTTAGGTTAATTGCATTTTTGGTTCTAAGAGAATTTGTTCATTTTAAGATGGTCATTTTTTCAGCACTTTAATTCCCGTAATTTTTTTAACACTTTTGGTCCCAAGAGAATATGATTTATTGCAGTTTTGGTCCCAAGAGAGTAGAGCAAATTTGTAGTTTTTGTTCTGAAAATTAACAGATGGGATGGAAACTGCAAAAAAAAAAAAAAAACAAAAAAAAACAAAAATATTTTTACACATAGGTACCAAAAATATTTTACACCCCGTTTTTGGAACTAAAAGTCAATTTTCCTTTTAGTATTTACATTTTACGCTTGTTCTTGTTTTGTCTATTTCTTAATAAGAAGTGACTACTATTTAATTGTTGGTGGTGGCAACGGTTACAGTGTGGATACGCCCGACCTTTATGTGCTCACCTTTCCATTTGGTGCCCAATGAGCACGCCCTTCGTTATCTTTTAAATTTTGTAAAATTTATGCTAAATTTTATAAAATGTTGATTAAAAAGAACCAGAATAAGATGTGTTCTCCATTTCAGTAGCACCTCAACGTCAAATCCACTAGTTAAAAAAAATCCAAATAAATTAAAATTATTTATAAAACAATATTTAAAAAGATCATTCAATAAAAAAAGGTTATGTAATAAAAAATATATTTAATTTGTTTGTATATATAAATATTATTTAAATTTTAAAATTTATTTAATAAATTTATTTAAAAATAATGAAATTAAACAGGTTTATACATAAATTAAATTTTTTTTAAAATTTTAATGCACTAATTTTTTTAATTTAATATTTATAATTATTAAATCCATTTAATTCAATAATTTTTATAAACATATTTACTAAATAGGTTTTTATTTTTTAAAAAAATTTATATAGATTTAATAAAAAATTGGTTTTTTTATATCTTAAAATATTTAATTTATCTAATATTTATTTAGATTTAATTTATTGTTAATTAGTTGAGTTGTCGCTGAGATGAGGACACATATATTTGGGCTTTATTTGGCTGACATTTTATAAATTTGAATATTTGTAAAAATAATTTCCTAAAATTGCAAATCCGTAAAAATTGTGTCCTATTTATGTAAACGCCTATAGAATACTATCCTAAACATATAATTTTCCTCGTGAGTAAGTCTAGGATTAATTTTCCTAGATTTAATGGGGAGTGTCCTAATTGGTCGAGGATTTGGAAATGTATAAGTATTTTAAGTTTAAATAGTGTAAGAGTACCATTAGGACCTTAAACTATTGTTCTAGGAACATTTAGGATATTAAATTATTTTTTGGTTCAAATAAGTCCTTAAAGTTTTATTTTAGGAGCAAGAAAACCCTTTAATTTCTTTGCAATGGAGCACATATGCCCTTCAAATATTTATTTATATAAAAAACCATATTTAATGTTAATATTAAATAAAAATGCATTTTAACTTATCTAAAAATTAAAATAAATTTCTTATTTGAATACCAAAATATTTGGCATTAATTTTTTTATTTTATTTAGTATTTCTTATAAGTTCAATAATGTTAGGATATAGTATTTGTAAAGTTTCGAAGATGTTAAAACCAGACTTGTCACTTGTAATAGGACCAGCCGAATCTGTTAGTCAGCTGAAGATTATTATAGGACTTAGTTTAGGGGGAACTTGTTTACCAGAAGAGAACAACTTAGATCAGTCGGGCAGACGAGTTGACCCAGAACATAAGACTAGACAAGTCCAACGAGACGAGTCTGTTTAAAGCCAAACCAGAAGACACTCAAGTTTTCTGGTGCTCTATTTTCTCGCAGAACTGAAGAAGTTTTTAAAGGAAGACTTTAAAAACCGTTGGTGATTGAAGACAGATTGAAGATATGATTTAAACTAAGTCAACGCGGTTTGAATCAAAGGATCTCACCAACCAAATCAATTAAATGAAATTAATTGATTGACTTTCTTAATTAGGGGATTTAAAATTGATTGGATCTTTCCAACGGTCCGAATCATCTTCCCATATATATATATATATATATATATCGAGTACGCGAAAGAGCTCTCAAGAAATACATATAATTCACAGCATCCATGTAGTCATAAACTACATATTCATATACTCTCTAGGAGTTTCTACTTAACCTGTTCATCACTTAGAGAGGTTGTAGTAAGTTCGAAAAGTAGATTCTTAGATCTACTAAGTTGTAACAAGGAACTGATACTTGTCCATTCTAGTAAGAGAGTAAGTGATAGTGAGAAAGACCCCTTGGATAAGGGAGAGTGGACGTAGAATTTTATATCCAAACCACTATATATCGTGTGTTGTTTACCTTCTGCATTGCATAATTTATTACTTAAGTTTTAAAGATTTTCTACATAAAAAGATTTTATCAAACACTGCTTAAACGCGCTTCCGCATATAACCAGTCTTGCTTTTAGCAGACGTGTCTGATCAGAAGACATCAAGTCTTCTGATAATTTTGTTAATTTGTCAAAAATTGAATTTGTGTAAAGAAGATCTATTCAAACCCCTTCCCTCTGGACTTCTTAACCTCCCTAAAAGTACCTAGTGGGACCAACAAAAAATTGTATTTCTTCAAAAATATTATTAATCTAGTATAAACATATAAAAATTGTATTTATTACTTCTACGTTTTTTATGTTGGCATGATTTTGTAGAAAAAATTATTAACTTTTTTTCTTCTTTAAATATTGAACAGAAAGACACTTTCATGAATAAAAAAATTCAACTAATGTAATCAAAATATTAAATGATAAGTTTCCTTAAATTACAACGCAATTATAAAAATCTAAAAATAATAAATACAAATTACATATTTTTCTATTAGAAGCATAATATTTTTAGGAAAATACAGTTATTAATTTATACAAAAAAAACTAAATTAAGATAAAAAAAATTAATGTCAAATTTGATGGTGTACAAATAAAAAAAAATCTATTTTTAGATTAGTTGAAGTGCATTTTTATTTAATTATAAGAAGAAAAATGATTTATTTATATCATTAAATACTTGAAGGGCATACTTGTTCCAATAAATAAAGTTAAAGGGTTTTCTTGTTAATAGTATGAAACTAATACTATTACATGCATTCAGTGATACCATAATATTTAATATTGTGATTTCAGTTTATAATCTAATCAAATTAGTTAATGTATGTAATAGTATTTTCTTACTGTAAAACTTGTTCACATGAGATTTTGAGTTTAAGTTCAGATTATGATAAAATACTACTAGCAGATATTAATATTAGAGGATGAGCCTGATCATTAGTACCTTGATTATATTGATGGAAGAGAGAACATGCCATGGATAAATTTGATGAGCTTGTGTTAGATAAGATTCTTTTAACAGTGATGATGAGAATTTAAATAGAAAGTTCAATAAGTTGTAGCAAGAGACTATTGTGTTGAAGAACTAAAGAGACGCTTGTTTAGAATTCTTTAAAGAAAATGAGAATGAAAATTTATTTTCCCTCTCCGCCTTTAGATATGTTTGATGAATCACTACAAAAAAGACGGTGTTTAGCGAGGGGAAATTTGCGACGGACGTATATCCGTCGCAAATTAGGTCATTTGCGACGGACTTTTGACAGTTTTGCGACAGATTTTGTCAGTTGGTCAATTTAGACCGATTTTGCGACGGCAAGAGAAGCCCGTCGCAAATTTGCGATGGATTTTAGCGATGGAGACATAAAACGCCGACGTTTTTCACCCATTTGAGACGGACGCCGTTGCAAATTCTAAGCAAAACATTTGCGACGGACCACATTTCCGTCTCAAATTCGGCCGGGTTACATTTTGCGACGGCTTTCCGTCGCAACTTTTAAATTCAAATTTGCGACAGACCACTTTTCCGTCGCAAATTTGAGCGGTTGAATCTTGTCAGGCGGGTTGGTGACCAATAATTGAACCGGGTCATCGCAAACTCTGTCTGCGACGGAAAAGCCGTCGCAAAATATGCAATTTGCGACGGAAATTAAGGTCGTCGCAAATTTGCGCAGATTTATAACAGTCCACTTCCTTTTCCTTCCCTTTCACTTTCACTCACGAAAAAAATAAGAAATGATGCGGTTTTCATATGTTCTTCACGTATAATTGGTGTATTTGTCATTGCCTTCAACCTCACCGTACGTATTTGTCATTGCCTTCAACTTCACCGTACGTTTTCACATTTTTAATCGTTTAAATGTCATATTTTTATTGTTTCAATTTTTTAGTACACTATTAGGTAATGAGCATGATATATGTTTATTTGATGGGTTTTAGTATGATTGATGATACATGTTTATTTGATGGGTACATTAATTTTAGTTTGTGTGATATTTATACATTTTTTAGTCGAAACTCTGCTCAATTTTTCTGTACACTATTAGATAAATTGTGTGATATTTATTTATTTGATTGGTTTACTATGATTGATATATATGGTTGTGTTGGATTGATTTTTGTGAAGGAAAATTTTGTATATCCTTATTTTTAGGCAAACTCTGCCCAATTTTTTACAACTCACGTGATATTTACTTTTAATCTGTAACAGATGCAATTTCCAGATCGTGGTTGAATGTGCTCAATACCTAGAATGATAGGAGAAGTCATTAACTCTGCCTTTTGCAATAAAATTGATGAGTTTATTGAGTTTGCACTACAACATCCATGCAGTATGGATTGTATGGGCAATATTAGGTGTCCGTGTAAAGACAGGAGATGCAGAAATATGAGATTCTTGAGTGTTGATGAGGTTAGAACTCATCTTGTGATTTCCGGTTTTGTTCCCCGTTATTACAACTGGACCAGTCACGGTGAACAACGGTGGAATGTTGACATCGAAACCGTAGAATACTGGTATACTGGGTGGAGCGGTGGTGGAAGTTCTGATGTTGGTGGTTCAAGTTATGTTTCGTATACTCAATTTGAACCACAAATAAAGGATGAACCTGATAGATATCGGATGATGATTGCAGAATCTGTTTTGGGTGGTCAACCACAATTCAATGAAATACCTATGGAGGAGGAACCAAATTATCGGTCAAAGAAGTTTTTTGATATGCTTAAAACTGTTGATCAAAAGCTGTTTCCTGGTTGTGAGACTGAGATGCAATTGTCATTCAATGCTCAAATGTTGAACATCAAAACTGAAGGCAAGGTCAGTCAAAAAATGTTCAATCAATTTGCTAAATTATTTAAACGAGCTCTACCTGAAGACAACACGACGCCTGATAATTTCTATCAGAGCAAGAGGCTCTTGAAGGATATGGGTCTACCCTTTGAGAAGATTGATTGTTGTACAAACGGTTGCATGTTGTTTTGGGATGAGGATGAGGATGAGGATGAGGATCATTGCAAGATGTGTGGTCATCCACGGTACAAACCATCTAGTCGTACAAAAAGTAAGAAGAAAGTGCAGTTGAAGGCTTATAAGGCAATGTATTACCTTCCCATCACTCCTCGTCTAGAGAGGTTGTATCAGTCTAGTGCCACGGCTAAAGACATGGCATGGCATGCTGAGGAGTGTTCTGGTGAGAATTCTGGACAGATGCGGCATCCTGCAGACTCGGAGGCATGGAAACATCTTGATAGGGAGTTTCCAGATTTTGCAAGGGAGACGAGAAATGTGAGGTTAGGCTTGTGCACGGATGGTTTTGCTCCATTTGGAATGCACGGAAAAAAGTATTCATTATGGCCTGTGCTGTTGACCCCGTACAATCTACCTCCTTTGTTGTGCATGATGCCTCAACATATATTTCTTAGTATCTTGGTGCCTGGACCACACAACCCCAAGCATAAATTGGATGTATATCTCCAGCCATTGATTAAAGAGTTGAAATCTTTGTGGTCTACGGGGGTGGAGGCCTACGGCGTTCATAGGAAGCAGAACTTCACAATGCGAGCTGCACTTTTGTGGACCATTAGTGACTTTCCAGCATTTTCTATGTTGTCTGGGTGGTCAACAGCAGGCAAACTAGCATGCCCGTATTGCATGGACGGTTCTGATGCATTCTATCTTCCATTGAGTAGAAAAGTGTCATGGTTTGACAACCATCACAAGTTTCTTCCTCCTGATCATCCCTTTCGGAGGAACAAAATAGACTTTCTAAAGGGTAAAAATGCAGTAGGCCGCCCAAGACCACGGATTCGATCAGGTATGTATATGGGTACTAAATCACTACTTATGTCTATGTGTCTCATATAAATAAGTTAAGCATATATAAATTAATTATTTCAGGTGATTCGTTGTTGTATGAGGTTACAGTCACCGATTTGATGAAGACAACTGAGGCGGGTGCAATGGAGCACAATAAACGCATCCAGGGTGGTTGGAAGAAGATAAGTATCTTTTGGGACTTACCTTATTGGAGCAAGTTGTTGATTTGACACAATTTGGATGTGATGCATATAGAGAAGAATATTTTCGACAACTTTTTTCATACGGTCCTGGGTACTGAAGGGAAGACCAAAGACACTTCAAAATCCAGAGATGAGTTGAAGTTCTTCTGTTCTCGTGCTTCCTTACACAAGGATGAGCAGAAAAGAACATATCCCCAGACCTCTTACACAATTAGTAAAGCAGAAAGGAAGAATTTGTGTAAGAGGGTGAAAGAGTTGAGCTTCCCTGACAATTATGTGTCAAATTTGGGAGACAGGGTTGACACGAAAACCGTAAAGGTATCTGGAATGAAGAGTCATGATTGTCACGTGTTCATGCAACGACTCTTACCTATTGCATTTCGGTACTCACTTCCCAAGAATGTATGTAGTGTCATCACGGAATTAAGTCTCTTTTTCATACACTTAACGGCATCAACGATTACAGTTGAGGACATGAGGCGTTTGGATGAGGAGATCCCTATTATTCTATGCAAACTTGAGCGGATTTTTCCACCCAGCTTCTTCGACTCGATGGAGCACTTACCCGTACACTTAGCGTATGAAACCTCAATTGCTGGTCTCGTACAGTATCGATGGATGTACTCTTTTGAGAGGTAATTCTATACCATTTTTTAGATCGACTTTTAAGATCAATACTGAATAAATTTTCTAACACTTCTTGTTTTAGGTATTTGAACAATTTAAAGCTCAATATTGGAAATGCGGCCCACATCGAAGCATCAATTGTTAATGCATACCTTACTGAAGAAGTTGGAGCATTTTGTTCTTACTACTTCGGCGATCAAGTTCAAACCAGAATCAGAAATGTGCCTCGCAACTACGATGGTCGTGGAGTAGACCATCCCCTTCGTGATGTTGAAGGTATGTTATCTGTATTTTTTCATCCGGGTCGACCAATGGGTAAGGGCACCAAACGACCGTTCAGGGGCAGTATTGGAGAGGAAATAATACATTCATATGTTTTGATGAATTGTCCTGAAGTCCAACCGTATATAGAATAAGTAATTTAATTTTATAGTTGAGTTTTTTACAATATGTATACTGTTGATATCTGAAAAGTAATTAATATCTTTTTTCTGATATATAAGGATGTTCTGTGAGTATAAGCGTCAAGTAGAACCAGACATCACAGATGCAACAATTTTTCAATCCATCCGCAATGATTTTATGTTTTGGTTCCAACGTTACGTGAGTATCACATAATTATATAATTTTTACCCTATAACAAATATGTTATTATTTTTATACATGATAATTTAATATTTACAGGGACAAAGTGGCCTACTTAATAACAACCCACATCTTGAAGCTCTGAGCAAAAGACCACTACGTAGTGTGGTATCATACCACGGATATTACGCAAATGGATACAAATTTCATACTGAAGCGTATGATTCAATGAAATCGACTACAAACAGTGGTGTTTGCGTTACCGGTGCAAACTACAACGAAGAACCCATCGATTACTATGGAGTGCTGCAAGAAGTAGTTGAAATAGAATATCCGGGTTGGCCGAAGAGGACGATAGTGTTGTTCTTGTGTGAATGGTATGATCCAAGGAACCAAGGAACAAAAGTCGACAAAAACTATAAGATTGTTGATATCAACACCAGAAATAAGTTTCCGGCGGCATACGATCCCAATATTTTTGCAACGCAAGCATCTCAGGTATATTATTGCAAATACCCCAGATCAAGTAGGCCCAACTTGAGGACAGTTGGCAAAGTAAAGGCAAGATCATAGGTTGAAGTTTCTAATCCGTCAAACAAAGACGGTGTGGAACCAACAGATCCATTTCAAACAGAGATACAAGAGGCTCAAACAGAGGTTGATCAAGCAGGTGTGAATATTTTTGTCGACTTACTTGCTGCAAATCCAAAAATGGTAATGATTGAAAGTGATCATGAGGGTGATGGACAAGAGCGCGGTGAGGATGAAGAAGAAGAAGAAGAAGAAGAAGAAGAAGAAGAAGAGGAAGAAGAAGAAGAAGAAGAAGAAGAGGAGGAGGAGGAGGAGGAGGAGGAGGAGGAGGAGGAGGAGGAGGAGGAGGAGGAGGAGGAGGGGGAGGAGGAGGAGGAGGGGGAAGGGGAAGAGGAGGAAGAGGAAGAGGAAGAAGAGGAAGAGGAAGAAGAGGAAGAAGAAGAAGAGGAGGAGGAAGAAGAAGAAGAGGATGAAGAAGAAGAAGATGATGATGAGGATGACGAGGAAGATGATGATGAGGATGACGAGGAAGAAGACGACGATTATAATTACTAAATTATTGTATATATAACAAGTTAGAAACGAAAATGAATTAATTTGGTGAATTATGAAAAAAAATGAATCAATTTGGATACATATACAATTAATTGCATACAAATGAACGAATTATAAATTTAAGCGAGAGTCGGAATAAATAATTTTACCAAACTAATAAAAATTAAATGACCACAACATTTATAAAAACAAATGAGAAACGAAAATAAATTAATTTGGTGAATTATGGAAAAAAACGAGTCAATTTGGATACATATACAATTAATTGCATACAAATGAACGAATTATAATTTTAAGCGTGAGTCGAAATAAATTTTTTTACAGAAATAATAAAAATTAAATGGCCCCAATATTTATAAAAACAAGTTAGAAACAAAAATGAATTAATTTGGTGAATTATGAAAAAAAACGAGTCAATTGGATACATATACAATTAATTGCATACAAATGAACGAATTTTAATTTTAAGCGGGAGTCGAAATAAATAATTTTACCAAACTAATAAAAATTAAATGGCCACAACATTTATAAAAACAAGTGAGAAACAAAAATGAATTAATTTGGTGAATTATAAAAAAAAAATGAGTCAATTTGGATACATATACAATTAATTGCGTACAAATGAACGAATTATAATTTTAAGCGGGAGTCGAAATAAATAATTTTACCAAACTAATAAAAATTAAATGGCCACAACATTTATAAAAACAAGTGAGAAACAAAAATGAATTAATTTGGTGAATTATAGAAAAAAAATGAGTCAATTTGGATACATATACAATTAATTGCGTACAAATGAACGAATTATAAAATTATGCATTGTCGAAATAAATAATTTTACAAAATAAAAAAAATAGTTGGGCAAAATATTTTAATAAACAACTTAGATACGAAAAGAATTAATTTGGTGAATTAAAAAAAAATGACTTAATTTGAATACATATACAATTAATTGCATAAAAATGAACGAAAGTAGCTTGTGCCCTAGTGGTGCGCGCCCCCTCCTCTTGCACAAGAGGTCCCGTGTTCGATTCCCCTTGGACGCAAAAATGGATTAATTGTTCAAGGCCTAATAAGACTAATATAGAAGGTGGGCCGCATATAACAAGGAATGGGCCGGTTGGCCCAGTGGTTTTGCGACGGATTTATCCGTTTGTAATTTATGACGGACGGCGAAATCCGTCGCAAAAATTAGCTACGGCTGTTTTAGGAACGGATACGTGTCCGTCGCAGAATCCGTCGCAAAACACTGTTTGTGACGGATTTTCCGTCGCGAATTCCATCGCAAAACAGTGTTTTTTTTTGTAGTGGAATGATTGTTCTCGTGGTGGTTACACCTCTGGTGTGGTGCTTTAGTTTTGGAACAATGGACAAAAGGATGTATAAACGGAGAAACTAACTTAACATACTCAACCCAAGTGGTGATACAAGACTGTTCTTATGAAGTATAGGTCCGAAGGTTCTACAGTTGACAATAACCTTTTCGGATCTGATTTCACGTTTAACAAGATTATTGAAACACACGAAATGGCAAATACGATAATAACCCTCAATTTCAAAGGCCATCACCTCTGGGTATTTCAACCAACCACTTGGTTTTATAATATCACCCTGCCTTAACCCAAGCCATTCCATCCTACCCTTCTCACCTTCCAACCATATACCACCCAACTTTCTCCATTCCCCTGTCTCTGGTTTCATCTCCAAAACATCCCACAACAATTCTCCGCGAGAAATCAATAAAGATAAATACCTTCCCGTGGGAAAACAACAAACGCTTCTCTTTTCTTCCCCGACAACTGCAGGGATAGATAGCGAAATCTCCGTGATAATTTCAGTCTCTACATTCAAAGTCACGACTATACTTCCTTCACTTTTCCAATGCATAAAACCTTCATTAATCAACGGAGGTTGCCATAACGCATTAGGAGATAAGTGGTGAGTAGAAATACATCTCCAAGATTTATCCACTCCCACAGTTAATACATTACATCCTTCCCCCAGCAAAACGCTATCTGTTGCAAACACTTTATACGTCCCGGAAGCTGCAACGTATCCTATGCCAATAAAATACGTGAAATTAGTAACATCTGGATATGGAGGGAGACGAAAAGTTTGGTCCGTTGAACGGTTAGTGTGATCATCTCTATCTACCTCCAACACCAAACCATTACAACTAGTCCAAATTGGGAAGTCATAAGCTTATGCGTCTCAATTTCAACTTCTCTAAAAGAGATGAAAACGATATCCCTGTGTTCATCATCATAGAGAAGTCCATAACTCGTGTGCTGAAGGTGTGTAGATATGAAATTCTGGCTACGTATCATATGATACCACTTGCGGCATACCAGCCTTGCCGCACAATAAATATCTCGTGCCGGGAGACGTAACAGAATATCCAAAAACAGTTCGTCAGGAATAGACTCCATTGCCGATAACCTCCTAGTACTGGAATCGCCTCCAATAATCTGATCATTTTGATAAAGAAAAGTTCGCTTTTTATTTGTGCGTGAGAAATAAAAACATTCCGACCATATTTGTCAATATAGCTACGAAATTTCAAAAAATAAAAAATTATGTACTGGAGATTACTGACAAAAAAAATTTCATTCATTCCTTAACTACAAAGTAGGTAAATTAGTTGAAAATAATTAATTACATGAGAATTTCATTTCGTAGACAAATTGTTTCTAGCTAGATTGAGGAACGCAGACACCATACATTATAAAAAAAATGTAGGCAATTTTCATTAAAAAAAATTTTAATAAATTTTTTTTATAGTCAATTCTTTATTGGGAAAATTATACTTTTAGTCCAATAGAAATCTTCTTAAAACAATTTTAGTCTCATATGTTTCAGAAGTAGTCATTTTATTTGCTAAATTAGTCACAATAGTTAAATACTTTACATATTTGATCTCAAAATTTGTCTGATCAGAATTACAAAATTGAAAAAAAATTGATCATTTTATTTAATGGTTGGGACCATTTTGGCAAAAAAAAAAAAAAAAAAAGACCACTTTAACATTAGGAACAAAAGTGTTTTGGAAACATATTTATGAGATCAAAAGTACCAATTTTTTCCATTCTTTATTTATATATTTATTTTTATAGTGAAAGTATATCTAATATAATTTTCAAGTTTCCATTATCACCTAACCAATTCTATAACAATCGGCTAATAAATTGAAGCTCCAATTCATAAATATAGATACAGAAAAACACACAAAAATGATATACGAAAGAAGGTTAGGTTACTTGTTTGGTTCCTGCTTCTCTATCCGCCTCCATTAGCGTTTCCCCAACAAATTTGACGATGGAAACCGAAAAAAATTTAACTTTGCACGTGAATTCGGATTTGCACAAAATTTCGTTAAAAATAATAGTTGGGGAAATCACCTTGAGAGGGAATAAGCGTTCTCGGATTATTTATAGCTAGGTATGTATAGGGGCATTAAAATATCATGGAAAATAGTTATAATTAATTTAAACTAATTTTTTCTAGTTAATTCGTAGTGTTTGGTGCCCACAAGGAGCTATCCCCCACATTGGAGGGATAACACTCCCACACTGCGGCTGCCAAGGCTCGATCCTGCGTCCTTGTAGCAATTTGCCACCCAAGAACCAACTGAGCTACGTCCATGCGGGCTTTTCTAGTTAATTCCTGCCACCATGAAGCCCCATATTTTATACGAATGAACATTAAAGAGTTAAGACTAGCTTAATGACCCATTTAATATTTTTAGATTTTATTAGAAAACATCATCTTGTTAATTTCTAATAAGCAAAAATTCATTATTTCATCATGCACCAAATTAAATAATTGAATTCATCTTAGTATTCATGAACAATTAGTAAAAAAAAAAAAAATGGTCAAAGTTATTTTCATGCACTACAAAAAACACGCTGATTAACGACGAAATTTGCGACAAAAAATCTATCGCAGAACACTGTTTGCGACGGATTTTGTGACGGATATGTGTCCCTTGATAAAACAACTGTAGCTAATTTTAGTAACAGTTTTTTGGTGTCTGTTGCAAATTTACAACGGCTAAATCCATTGGAAATCTGTCGAGTCAAGACACGATTGGTCACCCAAACTTGCAATGGACATCTGTCCGCCATTAATTTATTTTATATAATTTATTGAATTAATGGTTCCGAAAATTATTTGTGGCGGAAACGTGTCCGTTGTTAATCCACAATTTGCGACGAATTAATTTCGTTGCAAATTCTAAGCCTGCATAAAAAAGTAGCTTGTGTGGTCCGAGCCTAGGCCTTCGGGGCACCTGGAGCATGAGCAAACCACAGAGCCACTAGCCCTTAAGTCAGCATAGGCGGCCCACCTTATATATTAATTTTATTGAGTCTTAAAAACACTTAATCCAAGTTTACGCCCAAGAGGAATCAAACGCGCGACCTCTCGTGCATAAGGAGGAGGTTCGCGCCGCTCGAGCACGAGCTTGTTTTATTCATTTGTATGCAATTAATTGTATATATATCCAAATTAAGTTATTCTTTTAATAATTCACCAAATTATTTTCTTTTCGTTACTAACTTGTTTATATAAATTTTTTGTCCAACTTTTTATTTTATTTTTTAAATTATCTCGAATACCAGTAAACTTATAATTAGTTCATTTGAATGCAATTAATTGTATATGTATCCAAATTGACTCATTTTTTTTTTCATTATTCACCAAATTAATTCCTTTTCGTTTCTAACTTGTTTAAAAATATTGTTGTGCCATAATTTTTTTTATTTTGTAAATTTTTTTGTTTCGGCAACGCATAAATTTATAATTCGTTCATTTGTATACAATTAATTGTATATGTATCCAAATTGTCGCATTTTTTCAATAATTTACTGACTTGAACCGAACTTTACTAGCTTTTACTTGTAGTTATCCCACAGGAGTATGGGATCACAGTAGTATGGGCAAGTATAGGGACCAAGTATATAGTACCCAAGGGAAGGAATGTATGCGAATAGATCCCTGAAGATCTACACGTCGTAATTAGAGCCGGCAATTTTGGGCCCGGCCCACCCGACATATGGGCTGGGCTGGGCCCAAAAAGTATAGGTCCGAAAAAACCGGGCCATTTTTGGCCCGGCCCGGCTGGCCCGGTGGGCCAAATGGGCTGGCCCGACGGGCCACGGGCCGGCCCGTTTGGCCCGATTGATTTTTTTTTATCTATTATATATTTAAAAGAATATAATTAGTGTTATTTCTTTAAATGATATTTAGTGTTGTAATTACAAATATATGGACATACTTGACTTGATACTGTCATAATAAGGAATTTAGTGTTGTATATTTAGTTTTTAAATAATATTTAGTAATATTTAAATGATATTTAGTGTTGTATATTTAGTTTTTTTTTTTTAAACATACTTGACTTGATAGTTGATGCCATAATAAGGAATTTTGTAAATGAAGCCCCTCAATTTTCAGTACCGTGGAATAAAAAAAACTCTACCAAACATTATTTTGAGATTAGAAAAAAAATTAAAAAAAAAGTTGAAATGGGTCGGGCCGGCCCGTTAGCCCGCGGGCTATGGTTGGGCCGGGCTGGGATTTTACAGGCCCGACGCGCAAATGGGCCGGCCCGACGCGCAAATGGGCCGGCCCGGCCCGGCCCGCGAATAGTGTTTAGCCCGACGGGCTGGGCCGGGCCGAGCCGGCCCACCCGTTTTGCCAGCTCTAGTCGTAATTAATATGAGTGTGTGTTTTTTGGCTTTTTAAGAAATTAATTCTAGACTAAATTATACTAATTATGCTAAAGAATGGATGAAACTAATTAACTAAGGGTTGTTTGCAAATGTGTGATGGTGATGCTCAGGATAGGAATCCCTATGTATACTAACAGAGCCGGTACATAATCAAAATAACCGTGATGTGCAAAAATTAACCTAAGTAAAAGATTGTAAGATGAAAAGCTCAAGAATTAAACCCTAATACTTTATCCTATCAATCGACTTCATTAATCCACTAAACAAGTTAATAGATTGTGCTTAATTAAAGAAACCCTAATTTAACTAAGGTGATGCGGTCGTCCTCCCTAGATAAACCGGTAGATGAATTAACCCCTTCTAAACCCTCTCATTAAGCCTACTAGTTGTTAAAGAGTGATAAGGTCGTCCTCTCTCTAACACTTTTCGTACGAAATTAAAAGGTAAATCCGGAATTTATTTTAAGCGTTCATTAATTAAGAGAATTAAAACTAAACATCACATGTTACCCTAATTATGTACCCACATCCTACTTCTACGAGTTCATCCTACCCCAAGCATACAAGGGTTTTAGCCTAGCATGGTTTTAACGATAACGAAAGTAATTAAGCAAGCAACAAACATAAACATGACGAATTGAATTATAAAACTAAAAAGCATAAACTAAGGTTTATAAGAAAGAAATTAAATTTAAGAACGAAAATCCAATAAATACGAAATCCACGGTTTCAAGTGTCAAGTGTCGAAGAAAGAAAGAAAAGAAAATCAAAATCAAACTCTAACTATGAATTCGTAACGTAAAAACCTCGATCAAACGTAAAAAAAACTTGCTCAAAATCTTGGTGTGCTTCTCTCTCCGAAAACTATCTCTATGTGTGAAGTGGTATCCAAAAACGTGCTCGGAATCTTATTATAATATATTTCCAAACCTCCCCAAGGTGATGTGTCAACACCACCTTATTCTAAGGATGAGTTGGCATGTCTCAAATCTCTACATTTCGAAATACTGTGCTCTCATTAAAAGTTAGTTTAAGTTTTGATCTCGACCATTTATTTTTTATGATTAAATTTTAGCCATTGATCAATATTAGGGTTATTTACTCGTAATATCCTGAAATTGTGATATTGAATACGTTCTATCAGCCGTCTTCCTCCCCCAACCTCCACACTTTCGCCTCTCATGCCACCTCTCACAGCACTGCCTCTCGATCGCTGTCGATGTAATACCCCGTCCCGTTTTATACCTGTTATATTCCTAGAACCCTTATTTTATTTTCTTATCTTTGTTTCTTTTTATTTTTATTATTTTGTGTGCTTTTGTGTAATTTAAATATATACCCTTTTTACAAATTCCTAAATTCGTAGAAAGAATCGAACCTTTCAAACGAATAAAGGACTACGAGAAATTAAATAATCAGGTTTAAATTAAGGATTTCGATCCGTATAATTTATTGATAAAAATATACAAGTATAACTCAAATACAATAAAATATTAATCAAATTATAAAACTGTATTAATTATTAAATCGGGATTAAACTCATGAACCAAATGTTTCCTAAACCGTATCAAGCAGGAACGAAAATATCAGAATTAAGGAAGATTAATTCCTAGCCACATATATTATTTCTTTTCCTTTTATTAATTAATTTAAATGGTAAAAAATCCAAGCAAGATCCGAATTTAAAAGAATTCCAATATCAGTTAAATTCTTAGAAGGGAATCCGTGTATATATATGTATATATAACAAATCCGCTTCTCTCTCCTCATTATCCCTAAAAATAAGTTTCCCAAATATCCTCTCTCCCCAATTTTACAGAAGACGCGGTTTCATTCATCTCCCTTCCCTCATAAACCGCCGCCATCCGCCTCTTCCTCCGTTGACTAACGCAGCCGTACCTTCTCCCTTCGGCCGCGACGAAGCACCGCCGCACGCCTCTCTCCGCCGCTCCTCCCCACGGAGTCGCGTTGCCCTCTCTTCCTTTTCGTCGACCGTCAGCCGCCCCCTCGAACTAGACGCGCCGCCCTTCCATCTCCAGCCGTCGCGACACGGCGTCGTGCTTCACGAAGCGCCGCCGCTTCAGACGCCACCGCCGTCGCGTCTCTCATCGCCGCCGTGTCTCCCGCCTCACGAAGTGCCGCCTCTCTCGCTCTCTCTCTCTTGGTCGCACGACGGCCATAACCCCAGCCGTCGCCGCCTCGTTCTCTCCTTGCGCGACGGAAACAGACCACCGCCGCCTCTTTCTTCTTCCTTTTCCAGTAAGATCTAAATCTTTCTTTTCAATCCCAATTCTGCTTAAATTCTGTTTTAATTACAACTTCGATTATTTCAATTTCAAAACCATATCTCGATTCACTATTTCTTTCTTCTCCGAGATGACGCCGTTGAACCGGTTGCTGTTGTCGGAATTTTTGGAGACCTCGAACGACGCCGTTAGGCTGTTCAATTCATTTTTCCGAATCCCCAATCGACGCCGTTAGGCCGCCCGTTTAACACCTCGAACCGAGGCTCGTAAGGTCTCTATTTTTCATTCGTAAATTTCAGTTTGTGAGTCGAGTTGTTCGAAAACCATTACGAGGAAGCGAGAGAGAAATGCAAACTTACTGTTGGAATTGATTTAATGACTTAGTGTTATTAGTTGACTTGTTTAGTATTGTTATTTTGCTCTTTTGTATCACTCTTTAGAAATAGGAAATTGAATATTATTTCCCCTGTTTTCTTTTCTTCACAAACCATGAGATTGGACTTTGGATTAGTGTTTTAGTCTTAGTGGTTGAATGATGAAGTATTACTGTTTTGGAAGTTTAGTATCCTTTTGACTTAGTTGAATTTCTTTATGGAATTGTGGTTTTTAGTTTAATTGAATGGTGATATTAACATAGTCCATTAGTATCTTTGGATTGAAGGGTTGGTATTATTGTTGGATGATGATTTTCAATTGTTAACACATTTGTTTTGAATCCGTTGACAAATGGAAATTCGTCTTCTACCTTGTGCGATTTTAAGAAAAATTAGAAACACGAGATAAATTCTTTAAACATCCAAAGCTAATATCAAAATAGTTTCTTGGAAAAATTAATATAATCCTTTGTTTAAGAAGTATTACAAACCAACTTTAGAAGTATCACTAATATTAGAAAAGAAAAGTATTTTTTATAAACTATATTAGTTATAATATAAATTTCTTAGAAAAAACAAGTTATTAATAAGTTTTAATAATAGGTATTTATAAGATATAAATTCTTATACTTTTAATTTTATAAAAGGCTTTTGTTAAGGACATAACATAAATTAGTAAATACACCACCCTAATACACCTCCTCTTAAAATGGGGTGTACTTATCAAAAGATTGTTTTTGTAGTAATCGAAATAGTCATACCACAAGTATACTAGTAAATACACTCCCTCAATACACTCACCTTTTTAGAAGTGGTGTATTTACCAAAATAGGGTGTGACCCTTAAGCAAGTCTTTTTTGAGTTTATACGACCACAAGTTTCTCGATTCGCGTAACACAAACTCTCAAGTTTTCCTAATAATTCAAAGGTCAACTTTTAATCAAATGGTTTCGTACAAGGATTCTGTGCTAATTGAAATACGCACGAGGGATCCGACATTCTGTTTGTATATCACTCTCGGGACCCGGAGCTAACAGGTGGGTGATGATCTGTTGATTGATCTGCTAATAATAACGTCGTGCCGGTATTTCCTGAACTCGATTAAATCAAATCAAAAATATATAATCCAACATAAATGTAACACCTATCTATATAACTGTTTGGATTATGTGATATAACTATATATGTTATATATTGCCTGTTGTTTTGTGAATCGATCATCACTGCATGAGTAAACACCTTTTATGAGCATGAATCAGTTCAGTTGTCAGTCAAGTATTTATTCTTTGTAAAGTTTATTGAGTCAGTTTTGTGGAAAGTCAGTATGTACGGAGTCGGGATCGAGTTTTAAATCCGACCTCCGGGGCCGCTGTCGGGGACGCCCTCGGAATCAAGGTTGTTGATCAAGTAGATCTGGTCACCGGTCAGCTGTCGTTAGACGCACTGGGAATAAGGCCATTGATACTTGCTTATTTTGAGGGATGTTATGGTTGGATGATGTGAGTTTGTGTGGTTGGATGAAGTAAGTTTTGGTTGGAGTTGAAAATGATAACTTTGTTGATTGGTTGCAGTTGAAAAGGGATATTTTTATGGAAGTGGAATGGTCGTACGTTTATGGTTTGACAGTTGTGATAATATGTGATATGACTTTGGGCTTTGCCTTAATGTGAACCAACTTGTGTTATTTCAATTATATTATGCGAAATATGTTTAAATGCCGTTTAAATTTTATATGAAACTGATTAAATAAAATAAACACTTTATCAATGAGTATAACTTAATATATTTCGGATTTATCAATCCCATGATGTTGCAAATCACCCATATGTGAGAATTCAATTCTCACGCCCCATTTTCCTAACCCCTTGCAGATTATGATTTCGTGGAGTAAGGACAGTAATAGAGACGACACAGAGTTCCCCACTTAAATAAAACATTACTGTTGATACTATATTTTATGTACACATATATGTGTGTAAGATAGTTATTAAAATTATTCTACCAATTTCTTCCGCTGCATAAAAACTCATCATCTCTCATTTCCGTTATATTTCCTTCAAAAATTTTATAGTTCGGACTTTTGATCACAATAACACTTCGAATCCGATATAATTAATATTTTCTGGATTCGGGGCGTTACAGGTGGTATCAGAGCTTATGTTCAAAACTTTCGGACCAAAACCCTAATCATTGTTTTCATCAAACCAAAATTCTTTTTTCTTTTATTAAAATTTTCTTATTATGTAAGTATAGATCACTAATTAAATTCACTTGAGGGGAAATGTGTCTCCTATTACCGTCAGAAGCTCCTCGAAGGTATGTTCTTATTTTATTTTTAAAAGTGCCTAAAAGTTTATGATATTGCGACAACTTGACTTTCATAACAAAACTCTAATCAAAAGATCGCGAACTCGAAACAACACCTAAAAGGTGTAGAAAGAACCCCGAAATGTCGTTTATAATACTATTGAAATGCAGATAATTAGTGAAAGATAGAAATAAATATATTTGTGTAAATTTATAAACTTCATAAATGATGTTATATGATTATTTGAACTATGTGCCTTAATTGTTTAGATTATATTTCTGCATAACTAAAATTTTGATTAGGAATTTCCTTTCCATATAAGAATTCACCTAAGATAGTTGGGGCTTTCTTAGGTCAGACATCCTGTCGTGTTGCCTGATATCAGGTATGCTTTATAAACCATCAGATCTAAAATCTAATAAAATCTAATGGTTTATATTTGATGACTTGCTACCTGTTGAATTAATGATGTAATTTTCTATCGAGTTGCATCGAGTGGTATCGAGTTTGTCGTCTTATTTAAATATTATATTAAATTTAATATTTTATAAATCCGAAATTACAAATTTACAAATTTATCCTTATTTAATTTATAAAAAGATATTCTAATTAATTTTTAATCATACAATTAAAAAAATATTATAATTAAATTTGAAATTAATTTTTTATCCCTATGCTTATTATATCATTCAAGTTCATCATCATTGTTCATCATTCATCAGTAGCTATCGTCGGCGGAATTAAACAGGCGGTGAGCTGGTCTTATTGCTCCGACGAAGACGGGCCGCAACAAAAAATAATCAAAAAATCCAGAAAAGAAAAAGACCCTAAAGAACTGGAATGGGATGAGACGGAGAGTGAATCGGATGGTGGAGAAATATTAGTGAACGAAAACGATGAAGAAGGGGAAATTATTTTTGCTCTAGCTAGCCATGACTGCACATATCAGTCCTTCAATGAACTCTTTCTTAGAAGGAGATTTAGTTTCAATTGAGCCTTCAAGCATTTTAATGAATAATTAAAACTCCAAATACTTAATTTTCTGGCAAAATTCGCAACCAAATTTAGGGTACTTCTATTTAAATTTGAGAAATCAAAATCCAGTAATGGAGGAAATATTAAAAAACTGATGAGAAACCAATTTTAGTAGTGAATTAATTGTTGTAAAATTTAGTAGTGAATTAATTGTTGTGAAATTTTAGTTTGAAGAAGTGTCCTGTGAATTTGTTTACCCAGAGAAAGTATATAAAGGAAAACAATGGCAAAAGTAAAAGAAGGTCCGTTGTGCGAACGGGGAAAAGGTCCATCTGACCTAATTTTAATTCTTTAGTTTTAATTAATTAATTTATTTATATTTTTAATTAATTAATATATGAATTTTTGTAAAAGAAAATCATATATAGATGAATGTTATTAATTTAGGTAATTTAATTTTAAAAGGGTAGAATTGTAAATAAGAAAATACAATTTAAAATATAATTTAAATATAATATTTTAACTCAACAGGTAGTAGGTCAGTGCGATACAGTGCAATGACACGTGGCATAATTATAGACCGTACCTGATATCAGGCAATTCGATAGGGTGTCTGATCTAAGAAAAACCCAAGATAGTTATATCCTGATAATTAGAAAACTCTTAGCTAAACTTAGAATCTATCAGTGTGTTTATAACCCAGATCACGAGACTGCGTACAAAGGCAAGAGCCACTCCAATATCCCACGACGAGACTTATTTGACAGCCATGATTCGTTTTGCCAGAAGGGTTACTGAGTTGTTCTCCGTCCTATCGCTGTAAGACTACTCGAACGGACGAGAATAGAAGACCCAGTTCAACGGTCCCACATTCATTTGGAGACATACCTAGAAAAAGTCGACGATGGGTATTTCCGTATGATAGTAGCGATCAGTCAGAGTGATCAAATCCTTTTAAACAGTTACCCTTTTGATGTAGTCACAAATACGTACAACATAGATGTGCCACCCTTTCCTGACATATAGTAGTAGTCCGACGTATGACCGTTTTACTTAGACCATAGCAGCGTAGCTCTAACCTGCTCCTTTTGTCGCTCGTGGTCCGAATTGATGTGAGGATACGATGCTTTAGCATTACTTTGAAACCTTTTGTATTCTATGACGTAATGTAAGGAGACTGACCTCCGTAGGACCAAAACTTTTTAGATATATATATATACTTATTATGTGCTCACTACTTGTCAATGTGTTTTACTTGCTTTATATATTGAATGTCATATTTTATCTGATTATCACTTAATGACACATTACTAGTTCCTAGAATATTGTGCGAATGTGAGCACTGTACCATTGGGGCCCCAATGCGAAGCGGTGAATTACGTACCACACGTGTTTTCAGTGTTAACGTTTTGTGTTAATTTTGGTTAATCCGATTATGTTTTTATAACTTTCTCACACCTATACATATCGTAAAAATATTATTTTTTTCCGATTAAAATCACCTTTAGAATGGCACCAGAACGTAGACGTGGACGACCCCACGTTAACCCTATTACTATACCAATGAATCCTATAGGACATAACCCACCTCCTTAGGCTGAACCTAAGCCACCTCAGCAGGCCGCGCTAAGAAATGTCTGGAACTACTATGGAAATTAAGGACCGAATTTGAGGTTTACCTCTAATGCTAAGCGATCACCTGATAGAGTCCGATCTTCACACCCTTGAGATGAAAATCTTTGGCATAATCTTAGGTTTTGACTAGTTAACAAAGGACGAAGCGATAATAAAATGCACAGAACGAGAGATCGACCTCGAAACCCGTAATGGTCAACACTTCACATTTCGTGAACTCAAGACCAAGAAGGAAACCCGAGTGATGCAATCTAAGCTGCAGTAATATTACGAAAGGAGAAATGCCAAGCTTACCTCGTCCACATCTCAGCAGGAGAGAAAGACGACAAGTTGCGCATCAAGGTGCCAATTGTGGATGGATATCTTGACGTGTTTCCTGAGGAATTAATCGGGTTGTCTCCGGATCGTCAGATAGAGTTCTCCATCGACTTGATACCTGGGGCAACACCAGTATCTAAAGCACCCTATTGAATGGCGCCAAAGGCATTAGAAGAACTAAAGGAACAACTGCAATGCTTGCTTGAAAAGAAGTTCATCAAGCCTAGTGCATCACCATGGGAAACACCCGTGTTGTTCGTAAAGAAGAAAGATGGAACTTTCCGTATGTGCATAGACTACCGAGGTCTCAATCAACTGACCATTAAGAACAAATATCCTCTTCCGAGGATAGAAGACTTGTTCGATCAGTTGAAGAATGCTACGGTATTCTCAAAGATCGATCTAATGTCTGGTTACCACCAGCTAAAGGTCAAGAGTGAGAATATCCCGGAGACAGCATTTCGGACTTGATATGGACATTTCGAGTTCACCGTGATACCTTTTGGAGTAACAAACGCTCCGATAATTTTCATGGATATGATAAATAGAGTGTTTCATCCGTACCTGGACCAATTCGTCATCGTCTTGTGTACTCTAAGAGCAAAGAGCAACACAAAGAACATCTCAAGGTAGTCTTAAAGACAATGAGACGAGAGAAGTTGTATGCCAAATTCAGCAAGTGTGAATTTTGGATCAACTGCTTATGTATTGATTAGTACTAGAGCATCTCACTCCCTTGTGCCTAAGAATTTAAAAAAATTTGGGGATATAGAGTATAGAAGAATAGACCTTAAGTGAAAGTGAACTTTTGAGGAATACAATGAGAACCTAAGCCGAGTGAATTGATTGGAGATAGACTTGGATGGACATCAAATAGAAACTGAATTGCACGTTCTTAAGTTGAGTAGTTAGGCGTTATTGAGAACGAACTAGTTTTATGCATATGAAGGAATATGAAACATGGACGTAGTTACTTTCTTTTGGGATAACATAAGATTTTAAGCTTAAGTAGAGCCTTTTAAGATAAAGTGGAATGAGTAAGCTAGATGTGATCTTAAGTCTTACGTGTTAAGAATTAACATTTATATGTTATGGGAATACTTTAGTTGAAAAAGAAAGGACAATTGATTTTTTTATCTATGGGATACATAGTAGACTTCGAAGTAGAGGAAAATTTGGAACTATGTAGGAAGAAAAGTTTGCATGCTTGAGGACTAGAAAACCTTCAAAGTCTCAGATCTGGTAGGGCGACAACAAACTTAGTCGACCAAGAAAACCGAGAAGTTATTTTGGCTTTAACTAATGGAGGACCTTTCAGAAATCAAACCTCCCCACTAAGGTTTACCACCCCTTTTGGACCAGAAGTTTTAGAGTAAGTAGTTAGACAAAACTATTTTGAGTGGAGTAAGATATAGTACCAATTCATCCTAAACCTAGAATTTTCCACACAGTATTGTGCAGATACCATGGTTTACGCGTTCACCCTATAACCGACCTTACGAGAAAGGATCCTAGGAGCGCAAAAGAACGATAAATTCTTAAGAGGAATACGTAAGCGCGCTGAGGAAGGAACCATTTAGAGGTTCGTATTGAGTATTGATTGAGCTTTGATGTTCGATAACAAAATCTGTGTGCCTAAGGATGAAGGAATGAGGAATGAAATTCTGAAAGAGGCACATAACACTCCATACACCATTCACCCCGGAGAGACGATGACGTATCGGGAACTGGAAGAAAACTTTTGGTGAAGGGTATGAAGAGATCGATATCTCAATTCGTCAGGAGCTGTTTAACCTGCCAACGAGTTAAAGCAGATCACCAACGACCTCCAGGATTGTTGCATTCTCTGGAGACGCCAGAGTGGAAATGGGAGAACATCACTATGGATTTTGTCACCGGATTTCCGAAAACGGTGAAGAATCACGATGCTATTTGGGTTATCGTAGATAGACTTACGAAAACTACCCACTATATCCCTATTAGAATGACTTATACGTTAGACAAGCTCGCCTAACTATACATAGCAGAAGTAGTTAGACTGCACGGTGTACCAGTCTCGATAGTGTCCGATAGAAACCCCATTTTACCTCTAAGTTCTGGGGAAGTCTGCATTGAGCCTTAGGGACTGAATTGAAATTCAGCACCACATACCACCCGCAGACTAACGGACAATCGGAAAGAACTATCCAGACACTCGAAGGTATGCTGAGAGCTTGCGCTCTAGATCTTGCAGGAAGTTGGAAGAGCCACCTGCCAATTGTAAAGTTCGCATATAAAAACAGTTATTAGGCGACAATACATACGGCACCGTACGAAACACGTTACGGGAAAAGGTGTAGATCACCAGTTTGTTGGGATGAAGTCGGAATTCGAAAGATTCTCGAACCCGAACTAGTTGAAAGATCAGTTGAGATAGTCGCAAAGATTAAAGGAAGAATCAAAGCGGCTCAAGACCGTCAGAAGTCATATGCGGACGCTAGGAGAAGAGATTTACAATTCGACATTGGCGATAAAGTATTTCTCCGAGTGACACCAATGAAAGGTCTAATCCGTTTTGGTAAAAGAGGTAAGCTAAAGTCGCGATACAATGGGCCATTTGACATCCTGAATAGAATCGGGGATGTGGCTTATCGCTTAGCACTACCACCAGAGTTATCACGAGTGCATGATGTGTTCCACATATCTACACTCAGGAAGTACATAAGCGATCCAAACCCTGTTTTTAGTCGTATAGAATTAGGTTTAAGTTGTAACCTGACTTATGAAGAAGTTTCAGTTACTATCCTAGGAAGGAAGTTACACTTATTAAGGAATCAAGAGATACCATTAGTTCTAGTCCAGTGGAGCCGACACGAGAAAGAAGAAACAACTTGGGAAATAGAGGATGAAGTCCTAACCAAATACCCTCAATACCTAGAAGATGAATTTCGGGGGCGAAATTCTGTTAAGGGGGTGAGGATGTAATACCCCGTCCCGTTTTATACCTTTTATATTCCTAGAACCCTTATTTTATTTTCTTATCTTTGTTTCTTTTTATTTTTATTATTTTGTGTGCTTTTGTGTAATTTAAATATATACCTTTTTTACAAATTCCTAAATTCGTAGAAAGAATCGAACCTTTCAAACGAATAAAGGACTATGAGAAATTAAATAATCAGGTTTAAATTAAGGATTTCGATCCGTATAATTTATTGATAAAAATATACAAGTATAACTCAAATACAATAAAATATTAATCAAATTATAAAACTGTATTAATTATTAAATCGGGATTAAACTCATGAACCAAATGTTTCCTAAACCGTATCAAGCAGGAACGAAAATATCAGAATTAAGGAAGATTAATTCCTAGCCACATATATTATTTCTTTTCCTTTTATTAATTAATTTAAATGGTAAAAAATCCAAGCAAGATCCGGATTTAAAAGAATTCCAATATCAGTTAAATTCTTAGAAGGGAATCCGTGTATATATATGTATATATAACAAATCCGCTTCTCTCTCCTCATTATCCCTAAAAATAAGTTTCCCAAATATCCTCTCTCCCCAATTATACAGAAGACGCGGTTTCATTCATCTCCCTTCCCTCATAAACCGCCGCCATCCGCCTCTTCCTCCGTTGACTAACGCAGCCGTACCTTCTCCCTTCGGCCGCGACGAAGCGCCGCCGCACGCCTCTCTCCGCCGCTCCTCCCCACGGAGTTGCGTTGCCCTCTCCTCCTTTTCGTCGACCGTCAGCCGCCCCCTCGAACCAGACGCGCCGCCGGGCTCGGCCACAGCTACCACGCACAGCGCGGTCCCAGCACCGTCGCGCCGCCCTTCCGTCTCCAGCCGTCGCAACACAGCGTCGCGCTTCACGAAGCGCCGCCGCTTCAGACGCCGCCGCCGTCGCGTCTCTCATCGTCGCCGTGTCTCCCGCCTCACGAAGCGCCGCCTCTCTCGCTTTCTCTCTCTTGGTCGCACGACGGCCAAAACCCCAGCCGTCGCCGCCTCGTTCTCTCCTTGCGCGACGGAAACAGACCGCCGCCGCCTCTTTCTTCTTCCTTTTCCAGTAAGATCTAAATCTTTCTTTTCAATCCCAATTCTGCTTAAATTCTGTTTTAATTACATCTTCGATTATTTCAATTTCAAAACCATATCTCGATTTACTATTTCTTTCTTCTCCGAGATGACGCCGTTGAACCGGTTGCTGTTGCCAGAATTTTTGGAGACCTCGAACGACGCCGTTAGGCTGTTCAATTCATTTTTCCGAATCCCCGATCGACGTCGTTAGGCCGCCCGTTTAACACCTCGAACCGAGGCTCGTAAGGTCTCTATTTTTCATTCGTAAATTTCAGTTTGTGAGTCGAGTTGTTCGAAAACCATTACGAGGAAGCGAGAGAGAAATGCAAACTTACTGTTGGAATTGATTTAATGACTTAGTGTTATTAGTTGACTTGTTTAGTATTGTTATTTTGCTCTTTTGTATCACTCTTTAGAAATAGGAAATTGAATATTAGTTCCCCTGTTTTCTTTTCTTCACAAACCATGAGATTGGACTTTGGATTAGTGTTTTAGTATTAGTGGTTGAATGATGAAGTATTACTGTTTTGGAAGTTTAGTATCCTTTTGACTTAGTTGAATTTCTTTATGGAATTGTGGTTTTTAGTTTAATTGAATGGTGATATTAGCATAGTCCATTAGTATCTTTGGATTAAAGGGTTGGTATTATTGTTGGATGATGATTTTCAATTGTTAACACATTTGTTTTGAATCCGTTGACAAATGGAAATTCGTCTTCTACCTTGTGCGACTTTAAGAAAAATTAGAAACACGAGATAAGTTCTTTAAACATCCAAAGCTAATATCAAAATAGTTTCTTGGAAAAATTAATATAATCCTTTGTTTAAGAAGTATTACAAACCAACTTTAGAAGTATCACTAATATTAGAAAAGAAAAGTACCTTTTATAAACTATATTAGTTATAATATAAATTTCTTAGAAAAATCAAGTTATTAATAAGAGGTTTTTATAAGATATAAATTCTTATACTTTTAATTTTATAAAAGGCTTTTGTTAAGGACACAACATAAATTAGTAAATACACTCCCCTAATACACCTCCTCTTAAAAAGGGGTGTACTTATCAAAAGATTGTTTTTGTAGTAATCGAAATAGTCATACCACAAGTATACTATTAAATACACTCCCTCAATACACTCACCTTTTTAGAAGTGTATTTACCAAAATAGGGTGTGACCCTTAAGCAAGTCCTTTTTGAGTTTATAAGACCACAACTTTCTCGATTCTCGTAACACAAACTCTCAAGTTTTCCTAATAATTCAAAGGTCAATTTTTAATCAAATGGTTTCGTACTAGGATTTTGTGCTAATCGAAATACGCACGAGGGATCCGACATTCTGTTTGTATATCACTCTCGGGACCCGGAGCTAACAGGTGGGTGATGATCTGTTGATTGATCTGCTAATAATAACGTCGTGCCGGTATTTCCTGAACTCGATTAAATCAAATCAAAAATATCTAATCCAACATAAATGTAACACCTATCTATATAACTGTTTGGATTATGTGATATAACTATATATGTTATATATTGCCTGTTGTTTTGTGAATCGATTATCACTGCATGAGTAAACACCTTGTATGAGCATGAATCAGTTCAGTTGTCAGTCAAGTATTTATTATTTGTAAAGTTTATTGAGTCAGTTTTGTGGAAAGTCAGTATGTACAGAGTCGGGATCGAGTTTTAAATCCGACCTCCGGGGCCGCTGTCGGGGATGCCCTCGGAATCAAGGTTGTTGATCAAGTAGATCTGGTCCCCGGTCAGCTGTCGTTAGACGCACTGGGAATAAGGCCATTGATACTTGCTTATTTTGAGGGATGTTATGGTTGGATGATGTGAGTTTGTGTGGTTGGATGAAGTAAGTTTTGGTTGGAGTTGAAAAGGATAACTTTGTTGATTGGTTGGAGTTGAAAATGGATACTTTTATGGAAGTGGAATGGTCGTACGTTTATGGTTTAACAGTTGTGATAATATGTGATATGACTTTGGGCTTTGCCTTAATGTGAACCAACTTGTGCTATTTCAATTATATTATGCGAAATATGTTTAAATGCCGTTTAAATTTTATATGAAACTGATTAAATAAAATAAACACTTTATCAATGAGTATAACTTAATATATTTCGGATTTATCAATCCCATGATGTTGCAAATCACCCATATGTGAGAATTCAATTCTCACGCCCCATTTTCCTAACCCCTTGCAGATTATGATTTCGTGGAGCAAGGACAATAATAGAGACGACACGGAGTTCCCCACTTAAATAAAACATTACTGTTGATACTATGTTTTATGTACACATATATGTGTGTAAGATACTTATTAAAATTATTCTACCCATTTCTTCCGCTGCATAAAAACTCATCATCTCTCATTTCCATTATATTTCCTTCAAAAATTTTATAGTTCGGACTTTTGATCACAATAACACTTCGAATCCGATATAATTAATATATTCTGGATTCGGGGCGTTACAGTCGACGCTGCCTTTCTCTCGATCGCTGTCGACCCGCCTCTCTCTTGATCACTTCCGCCGCCTCTCTCGATCGTTGTCGACCCGCCTCTCTCTCGATCGCTGCCGCTCCGCTGCCTCTCTCTCGATCGCTGCCGCTCTGCCACCGCCTCTATATCGTTGCTGCTCCACCACCGCCTCTCTATCGCTGCCGCTCCGCCGCTGCCTCTCGATCGATGTCGCCGTCTCTCGCACGCAAGAAATCCCTGATTTTTTCGTGCAAATCATTCCAATTCTCTCATCAATGGAGAATATTTTGGGGCTTCTCAGTATCTCAGCCGCGAAACATTGCAGCGCCGACTCGATCGGTCAGTGTGCCTACTCTGAAACCATCTCCATCTCTCCTCACATCATTTACCGCACGGTACTTTTCTACTCCACATCCTCTTCTTTTCTCTCGCTCAGTGCGTATATATATAGTGAAATATTTACACCATATAATATATGCACGTGTACATGTATACTAACACACAATTTTTTACAATACATGGGATTAGTACGTGAGCTTGAATGATGTCAGATATATGCTATGTTAGATTAGGTTATTAAATTAGAATTGTTTATTTGATAATTTCATTTTATATTTAATTAGAACTACATGTTTGAAATTATGTGCAGTGCATTTTAAGGGGTTTTATGGAGATTTGTATTCTTCATTTAGGGATCTATTCTTATCCTAATAAATTTAGGAGTTTGTGTGGTTAATTAGACGTCAGTTTATGTGATATGGCCACTTGGGATTGTCAATTTGTAATAGTTATTTCAAAATTAGAGATTAATGTAGGTATTTATTAATTTGTGAAGTTAATGCTCCTCACACCAGTTTAGGCTTTTCAATATTGTCCAATTTAGTTCTAATATGGTTAATGATTACTTAAGTGTTTCGTTGTTGGGTTCTAGATTAAACTAGACTTTGAGATTCATATTTGAGGAATTGTTCCTTTATAAGCGATAATTACGATGAGTAAGCTATAAGAATATTGCTACCACGGCATCAATGATAACTATTTTGAGTGTGGTTTAATTGCTTTATTTCTATAGTGGTTAACAGAGATTTAAATTGAATGTGACCAACCCTACCACTGCTATAGTGTGGGTCGTTGCTGCCGCCTCTCCGTCGGTCCACTTCTCTGTACTTTGCTTCTCTTCAATTTGATTTGTTCGTCTTTACCCAATTATAGTTTTTATGATATATTTTGTAATTTTCACTCATAAATCCTCTTTTGTTTGAACTCAGTACTCAGATTCTCGACGTCTTTGTCTCCATGTCAGTCAGAAGAACTATGATAGGTATTTATATCTTTGTTGTACTAATTTGTATCTTTTTTCCTGTTAATTAGCTTAATCCTCTTCGAACTCCTCACCCTCAAAGATAGAATTCTTATTTTCAAATTTATTTGTATCTTTTTCTCAAAGTCTTCACTGTGCTTAATGGATTCACGATTCGCCCTACTCCGTTCTTTATCTCAGCCAACACTACGGGTATGAAATAATAAATTGTGTCCTTTTTATTTTTTTATTTTTTCTAGGAATCAAAACAATTTTATTGATAATTATCTAATTATGATTATGATTCTTCAATTTGAATTTACTTTATTGTTTTCTTCAATACCACCCTGAATTTCCCCCACTTTTTTTATTTTTTTTATTTTTTATCTTGAGGTCATTAATTTGTTTTTGTTGAGTTTTGAAAAGAGATCTTGAGAATAGGAGCTCAAGGACATGGAGTGCTGGTATATTTCGTTATCTCTTGATGCAAATGTATTATTCCATTTATATTTGACATTCTTTGAATGAAATCTTGGATGATCATTGGATGAAGGAGGCTGCAAAGTAGCTTTTTGGAAGGGAAAATAAAGGTCCGCTTCAGTATAAGACTGTTGGAAATGCAGTTTTTCGTGAAGTAACTCTTGAAGTAAGTCTTATATGCCTTTGATTGAATACTCTATTCCAAAACAACTTGAACTTAGTGGGACTCAACTTTTTATTCAATTTTTAGTTAGTTTTGTGCTTCGCACTATGTCTATGTTTTTATTTTTTGCACACATTGCAATGTATGTCCTTTTTTACGCTTTTCTTTTTCCACTTTTACTAGAAACTGGATGTTTGCAAACAGACAAAGCCTAAATTTTTTCTCAAAAGTAATGAGGATTTTGCATGAATAACACAGTTAATCCCCTCTATTTTAGGCTTTTGTGTGTGAAGCAACTATATAGGCCGTCACTTAATTGTTTGCAATATGTTGGCTATGATTCCCAAGATTAACGGTTGAATTGACACAAGCTTGAAGCAAATTGTGACAATTTATTCTAAAGAACAAAATTATAGATGTGAACTTTAGTGATTTTTTAACTACTGTTGCACTCATTTAGTTTTTAAATAGTGTAGAAGAGAAAAAATAGATTGTGTGCAATTTCATATTCAGATGCTATTGCTATCAAATGTTTGTGCATATTTCTTTATATATAATGAATTGATCATACTCATACTTTGCTAATATGTTTTGTTATAATGAGTAATGATCATGTCCTCATAATCCATGTAGCATATGACAATTCGAGTGCCATCAATCAACCACGTTATTCAATAATTAAAATTTTACATGAACACTTATATTTTTAATGCAGGCGTGGGATATTACCTCTATTTCTTAAACAACTAGATGTGATATGTTCATGAGCTATGTAAAAGAATAACTATCTTGGAACTTCAATTTTACAAAATCTTGGCTTCTTGAACGTGCTGAGAAGTTTGGTGATAGACCATATAATATATACTTTGTCTTAATAAGTTTTACTTCTCAGGTTTCCTAAATCATTCATGTTTGTTTACATTTTCCATTTATAACTGAAAATCGTCCTATGTTTCCTTCATGTTGGGCTCTAAGAATAATTGCAATGCTTGGTCATGATTTTATCTTTGATGGTTGTACATTTTGGTGCATGGCTTCTTGCGAGTTCTTCATGAAGTTTTGGAAACAGCATTTTAGAGAAAAAAACTATTTCGAGTAATTTCTGCACAGGTATATATTTTTAAAACTTAGTTATTTGTGAATATGAAGACATTTCTCTATAAAATAATTAATAAGTTTTTATATCAATCTACAATATGTACATTAGACGGTGTTTTTGTTGAGCCGACATTAGCGAAATTCGGTGGTATGTTGAATGATATGTTTTATTAGATAGATGGTGTTTACTAAATTACAATTTCTGTTCAGTTGTATATTAATGGGGAATAGTCAGTTATATATATTATCTCTAATTTTGTTTGTCAAGCTTCTTTAAAAATTATGTAATGGTAAATGACCTTTTTTGTTCAATTGTATACTAACTGGAAATAGAGTAACATTCTCTCTAATATTGTGTTGCAGGCCTCTTTAAATGACCTCTAGATAAAAGTATGTCAAATTAAAGGGTTACATTCAGAAAAGGTATGCCTATTCACAAAATATTTCAATCTATGTTAGTTAAAAGTGAAAAAGAAGATGATTATGTTCATGAGGGTTACATTCAGAAAAGGTATGCCTATTCACAAAATATTTCAATCTATGTTAGTTAAAAGTGAAAAAGAAGATGATTATGTTCATGTTCACTCATTGATAACTTTTTTTGGGCAAGAATCTGAGACTTCTTCAAGTGGTTATTTTTTTTGAAACTTATACCATCAAATTTTATTTCGGTTTTCCTGTGAAGCTAGCTAGCTTTGCCCTTTTTGCAACCCAAAATCTAAACAGTGAATCGAATGTAAGCATTTAAGTATGAATTTTTACACTATTTGATTTCAACTCTCAACATAGTAATATGGCTTTCCTTTTCCAATCGAAAGCCGAACAACGAAACGAATTGTAATTTTTTTAGCACTCCAATCATTAGATTTTATTAGTTGATTGTTTTACCCATTTGAGTGTAACATCCAAAATTGAGTGTAAAAAAATTTGCCTATTAAAGTTTTCTATGCATTAGTTGGTGTAGCAAGAAATATTGTGGAATGCATGTTGAAGTTTTAAGCGAAGCCTTACATGATAGGTGCTCTAGGATTTCACTTTACATATCTATACTCGGTCTATCATGAATATCGTCAATAGCCATGTTTAGATTATGATAAATAATGTTATTATGTTTATTTCTGTATTGATAGTACATGGTAATGAGCTTGATTAAAAAAATTGGCGATGAAAGAAATCTTAATTTTGAAATTCAACTATCATAAAAAATTTATAGATTGTTTATGCCAACTTATTGTTAGAAAACTAGGAAACATATTGATGCCAATTTATAAAAAAAATTTTTTACTAGGAAACATATTGTTAGAAAACTGGGAATATGCAAGATTTTCTTTGATGAGCTCTTTCTCGGCATTCGGCATAGGCCAGTCTTTTTATCTCCCCTGGTGGGAAAAAACGGCTCATCAGCACTTGAGACTTTTGAGTGAAATAGGAATAGAAGTCCACTGAATGAGAACCCCTTACTCTTGGTCTTATCGGGCAAGAGCAGGCTTTGTTGTTTCCTAATGTGCATACCTATGTGTCATGTGGTGTACAGGTGTAGCCACATGTATTGTTTTCTATTGATGGTTGCTGCTAGAGGGCAATAGCCAATAGGGGAAGAATTTTTTTAAGGGAATTATGAAAATAAACTTTTAGGGTGGGATATGCATATACAATTCACCGTCTATATTATCAAATTTTTTTAAAGTTGTTATCAAAATTTTAAATACAGGTTATTTTCTTAATATTTATTGTTATCTGCGTAGCAAGAATAAAATATCTACTACAATTATAGAATTATGAGTTTCTTCAAGAAACTCTCTTTTGTTTTTTGTAGGATTTTATAATGTTTTTAATTTTAATTTTTTGTGATCGCTTTTTGTTGAATGAATGAATAATGGCACCTTTTAGAATTGAAAATATTCCAGTGTTAATGATGTTTTTAATTTCAATGGATATGTTTTATTATTAAGCGTGAATCTAAAGTTTTAGATGAAATATTTTTTTTAGTTAAATGTGGCTTCAAATATTGTTCTCTTCAATCTTGCTTAGTTGCACTAACTCAATCTCATTTATTATTTCTTTTCAATTTGTAATTGCTTCAACTTTTCTCACACCTTATATTTGAGGAAATTTTATACTAAAAAAATTTAATTTGTGGAAAATTTTAACAATGAGAATTAAATATATTAATTAAAAAAATCTAATGAATAAATTAATGTTATGACATTTTTAATTATTGAGTATATAAAAAACCAATGAAATTAATTCCTAATATCTAGATATACTATAATATCAAACTTTTTAAAACTGATGTGACAACGCCCATTTTTTTTATTCCAACTTTATGACACCAGATTATTTTTTTGGAAAGACATTTAATATACATAGATGTCGAACATCAAATGAGAGTGACATTTAAGAAAAATACAAGCTTTATTCAGATGTTGAGCTTCAGATTGATGATTATACGGGGTCAGTTGTATTGAAGAATGATAGACATAAATTTTAATTCAAACAATTTTGGAAGATTTGCAGAGAACATGTCATTATTTTATTAAGAGTTTGTGTAAAGTAAATTTGGTTCATACATAAATTATTGAAAAATATTAGTTGTTTTCACTGAAGAGTCTTAATTAGTTTTTAGTAAACAACTAATAATCTTCAATGAGAATAATTAATACCATTCAATAAAAATAACTAATATTCTTTAATGAAAACAACTAATATTCTTGAATAGTTCATGTATGAAACATTTCACTCTATACTTCGTCTTTTATTAATGAAACCATGACCCCGTGGAATTTTTTTTTAATAAAACCATGCAATAATACATCAAAGAATGTTTACAAAGAACTTTTACAAAATTTATAATATTAAGTATAATTATTTTTGGAGTGAGAATTAAATTTGTTTATTCATTAATGGTTATAATGTAATGAATATTTAATTTCATTTTTTTAATATCTTTGATGAGAATTTAATTTTAATTGTATCACATTTTATAAATGTTTTTTTAATAAAAATATTTAAATAAAAATTACAACTAACTTATATATTATGCAAAAAAATAAAATTATTATACAAAATATTTTTATTTCAGTCTGCGAAATTCGCGGGGTACAACACTAGTGGGTATATATAGGCAACGAGTCGAGTTGGGCATTCATGGGCCGAAATTCACGACTTGCTCGAGTAGAGCTCGAGTATAAAGTACTCGAGCAATGCAAGCTCGAGTACTAAAATCTTCCAGAGGCTGAAAAGTACTCGACCACTTTAGCTCGAGTAGTGACTACTCGAGCAACCTCAGCTTGAGTACACTACTCGAGTGCTTGAGTAGTGACTACTCGACCAAGCTCAACTTGAGTACACTACTCGAGTGCTTGAGTAGTGACTACTCGACCAAGCTCAGATTGAGTACACTACTCGAGTGCTTGAGTAGTGACTACTCGACCAAGCTCAGCTTGAGTACTCCAGTGACACTTTTGCTCGCATGAACAAATACTTTTCGTATTTCTTCCACATCTTCTCATCCGGGCATCCGTTTGAGTCGATTCAAAGTCCTACGAACTCTGTTTTTTGCCCTCTATCCATCTATGAACATCAAAGAGGCAAATTCATTAGTTCATGAAAATAGTACTCAATTGACTCTAAATACTCATTAAAATCACTCAAAACATGGGCAAATCGAGCTCTAAAATCTAACAATTTCACGCCTAATCAACCCCCCAAACTTACCATGTTGCTCGTCCTCAAGCAACGAAATAATAAGTCAAGTGAAATTGTTAGGAATGAATCAAGAATCACATCATGCATGTAATCGAGCTCAAGTTTCAAAGATCGTTCACACGTATACAAAACTCACCCCCTTCATCATACCTATGCAATAATAGCAGGAACCACCAAAATCAAACATGGATGTGCACTCAACGATGTGTTTCACTCCCTCACAAGTGTATAACAGTATTAAGGGACTCACTCAATCAGTCAATCACCCATATCAGCAGCCATAGGCTTGTAAGCACTCTCAAGTTCGACCATACTCTAGAAATCAATGCCGAAACAAAAAGGACTTTTCTCAAGTTGTAATGTAGGCTCTTTGGACAAGTGGGGTAACTATATAAGGTAAGTGACTCAAGTGAATGGAGAATGGAAAATTAAATTTCAATACTTCAAGACGAGGAACAAAATAATTCAAACACCTTCATGCAATACACTTTTCAATTCTTCTACTTTCAACACTTCAATTTTTCTTTTCTCAAACTTATTTCACTTTTTCAATCACCACACTTTTCTTTTTCACACATACATATGAGCTCATTTTTCTTTTGCTCATTCACAAAATTTTGTTCTTCCCCACAACTCAAAACTTCATCACACCCTTCTTTTATCACAACTCAACCATCATAATTCCCTCTCTCAAATCAACTTAATCCTTCCTCATTCACACTTTTTCTATTCTCCACTCAAATTGGGACAAAAAAGTTTTGGAACTTGGATAAGTGTTAAAATGTGCTAGCAAATAAAATAGGCTAAGGCTCAAACGGGCTAACAAGGGATAAATGTCCTTGGTAGGGAAAATTTAGCTAAGTGACTCAATCAAATCAAAGATGGCCTAAGATCACATTCAGCATATCAAACTAGACACAATCAAGAAGCGAGAGCATACACTAGTTTTAGCATCCTCTAAGGTGACGACTCACTCACAAACGAAGAGATCAATTCATGCATCTTAATCTCAAAAGGCTCAAATCTCACGGCTTTCACGTCCATGCTAGTCCTAGTGAATTCTCACTCTCATCACACAAGTACTCAAAAAGATAATTAGTAAGTATACTAGTTCACTCTCTAATCAACTCTAAATGCTACACTCACACAATAGAATTCCTAATTCAACTTCACAACTCAACCCTACTCATCAAATCATACTCAAAGATAGCAATCAACAAGCATAAGAGAATTGATAGGCATGAAATATGTAGTAGCACATCAAAGCAATATCAGCTCAAGGAGCATCTCAAGGCTCAATATATAACCCAACTCAACTCAAAGAGAGGGTGTGCGCCTGTTCAATGTAACCATAAAACATATAAAAAGCTCTACCCCCCAAACTTCGACCTTGTGAAGCGGTCTAAGTTGGGTTGGTGGTTACCTCATCCAAATAATTCACTTTCTCTCAACAACGTGGCACACATCCTTGTCTCGAGTTGATCCCTTCAATCTGAATAACTCCATGGTACCTTTACTCCCTCGAGACAATCCTACAAGCAACTCACTCAAATACGAGGTTAAAACATATGACTCAAAATAACACCCTAATAACATAAAACACTAAAAAATAAATAAAAGTGGGTTGCCTCCCACTCAGCGCTTTTTTAAGGTCCTCATGCCGGACCAAGCTCAAAGGAGCTTATGGGACATGATACTCAAAATTACCTCCCTTACTCTCATAAGAGTGGTGTTTGAATTCCTTTCCTTGATGCCCCTTCATCATGAGTTCCTTTGCTTCCTTCTCATCCTCAAGTGGTGGGGATCTCTGTTGGAGTTATACATGAAAGTATGCTTTTACTTTGTATAACTCGTGTATCAAACACTTATTTTATGAGAATAATTCTTTTATCGCATATGCTTTAGATATGATTGAATTGTGAATATTTATTGCAAACAGTTCATAATAGTACTAGTTACATTGTAGTTAATGTGGTGTACCCGATCACGGAAGACAACATTAACAGTATCCTTGTAACTAAACGTACATTTTTACGACCTAGGTGGAATTGAACAAACCGCCATGAAAGGTCGATGTGTAAGTCTCAGATTGGTCTGTCTTGACTAAGAGATTGCACTAGCACATTTAGTATGTGTTGAAGAGGACCTACAACGAGGATAAATTCTTCTATTCTGAAAAGTGAAGAATTAGACCTCAGTGGTTGTTGATTTCTTAATCTCCGTCACTTAAATAGGACCGTGTGTGCTTGATGGTTAATGCTTTGATTCATGTTGGGTGAGAATCATTGTGACTTCGAACCTTGCGCTTTGGGCAGTAATATTAATCATACGACGGTTGCTAAGATTTAATACGGAGAAACGCGTGCGAGTACGGCTCGTGTGATTAGTCCCCTTGGTGGGCTCATAAGTTTTATCGTACCAAATCTTGCAAGTGAAGAATTAGTTTCTTCGGTACGAATAATAATGTTGAGATGTCTTAACTCCAAGGTGAAATATATTAATTAATTTAGAGCTATTCAGAAGCTTAATTAATTAATGGACTTGATAATCTTAAACGCGAGAAATAATAACCGGGAACCCATATTATCGTAATATGGATTAAGATGGATAGTGCAATATTAATTTATTAGTGGTAATAATTAATATTAATGGATTGAATTATATTGGGGCTCAATATTGAAATTCAGAAGTCCATTAGGAGGTCCAATCTTAATTCTCCTTAAAGGCCCCTCAAGTAGCCCATTAAGTAGCCCAATAATGATAAGGTGATTAAAATAAAAAGAATATATTATGCTGATTTTTCTTTGATAATTTTGAAAATTAGAGAATTAGGGAAGAAAAAATTTTGTTGATTTTCTTGGAAAGATATTATAGAAGATAAGTATTCTTGGAATACAAGATTATCTCATATATTCAAAAAGATCCAAATCTTGTATTTCTACCCTATGATTTTTGAAATTTACCTCTTTGTGAGGAGAGTGAGATTTTTGTGGAATATTTTATTATGGAGAAAAGAATATATGAGATATATTCAAGATTTCTTAGAGTCTAAGAAAAGATTTTCTCCAAGCCCATTAACCCACAAATTTTCGGCCATCACTCTATAAATAAGGGATGATTATTTCATCCCCAAGTACAATTTCATGTGTTGGAAAAATCAAGAGCATAAATATTTTTCTTTTTCCTTAATTATTTAAATTACTTGAAAACATCTCCCACCGGTGATCAAGTAAGACGAAAGGGAAATACTTGAGAAGGTTTTTGGGTTGATAAAGCGAGATCGTGATTGTCCCGTTTATTCAAAGGCCAATTCTACAAGAGGTACGTAAGTCACATAAATTCTTGTTTATTCCGCCTAGATTTTATGTGAATTAATTCAACATGCATGATGTTAAATTTGTTGTTGGAATTATTATTTGAATTAATTAGGATTAATTCATGCTAGTAATAATTGAATTTAAATTTGTATTTAAATTTCATCCCGAATAGTTCCCGGGCACCCCTATTTTCCCAACAGTCTCAACTTCTTCTCACCTTTATCTGGAGGAGTCTTACTAAGCAATTTCTTGAGTTTGGACTTTTTCTTCTCAACTCCTCCTTTCTCTTCTCCTTTGGCCACATCTACCATTTTCAATTCTCCATCCCTCAACTCCTCTTTTCTTGTATGCCTATCAAAACAATCAAGATCATAATGCTCATGGGTTAAATCATCAAGTGAAGGACTATCAAAATCATGAATATAAGAAAGGTTAAGGATAGGAGGTGTGTCTTCAACACAAGGATCATTGGCATCAATGGAATAACAACTCTATCCTCCTTCGGGTGTTTCATGGCCTCATATAGGGAAATTTTCACCTCTTGATAATCAACTTTCAATGTGATCTTCCCATTCGCCTTGAGGTCGAGTAATAGACCGGTCGGCGAGTTGAAGCGTCATCATTGTCGGCTGAAGTTCTCTACCTTCCAACTTCTTGAATAACGACAATTGCATCAGATTAATGCTCGCTTCAAGGTCGCACAACGCTCCCTTCTTGACTCCATTCTCGATATCACATAAGATAGTGAAACTCCCGGGATCCTTCAACTTCGGGCGAAGCGCCTTGTGCACTAACGCACTCACCACATTGTTTAGCTGCACTAACTTGGGCTCATCAACTCTCCGTCTCTTTGCTATCAAGTCCTTCAGGAACTTGGCGTAATTGGGCATCTGTTCCAAAGCATCATAAAAAGGAATGTTAATATGTAGCTTTTTAAACACATCAAGGAATTTAGCAAATTTTTCATCAAGTTTCTTTTTCATAAAGCGTTGCGGATATGGGACGGGTATCACTGATTTGGGTACCCCCCATTCATCTCGCTCGGTCTCCTTCACATTCTTCCTTGCTTCCTTTGCCTTCTTCCACTTTGGAACTCTCTCAATCTCCTTTATGCCTTCCTCTTCAGGCTCTTTGCTCTTTTGAGTGCCTTCACCCTCAACCGTTTTCTCAACTCCTATCTCCTCAATCTCATCTCTATCTTCCTCAGACTCTTTTTCTTCTATCTCAACCTCTCCTTGGGGCGTCTCTGAGTCAGCAGGCATATGAGGACCATCATACTTGGTCCCACTTCTTAGCTGGATCGCCTTGCATTGCTCTTTCGGGTTCCCCTCCGGCATATAAGGATATTTACCCGGCTCTCTACCCAATAATTTTGCGATCTGACTAATTTGATACTCCATCGATGTGAACCGCCTATTGTTCTCTTGCTAAATTCTATTCAGCTCCACATCTCTCTTCTGGAGTTCTTGATCACGCTGATCACCTTTCTTGTGTAACTCCTTCACATCATACTCCAATGAAGACAATCTCTTGCTTCCTTCTTCCACCTTCTGAAGGATCGCTTGCAACATGTCTTCGGACGAGGACCCGCCTTCACCACCTGGGGGCTTTGAACCTGGATCAACACCTAGAGGAACTGTGATTTCGGCCTTCAGATTGACATATGAGAAATTCTCGTTCTTCCTCCATTGGTTCTGAGGAGGCTGTTGGCCTCCTTGATAGCCTTGGTTGTTTCTCCACTGATTCTGAGGAGGTTGTGGACCTGGTGGTACAAACGGTTGCCCATAAGTTGGTAGTCATTCTGATTGTAATAAGGACCCCCATATAGTTGGCTACCTCTTGCTGACTTGTGGGCTGGTCCACTTTCTCACTCACTACCGTATTCCCTCCAACCAGATTTTGCCCAATCTCAATATTGCTTATCTTTTCCATCATAGCCATCAACAACTTCCTCGTTCCCTCATTCTCCTCCAACTGATATGCTCTCTGAAATTCTAGGTCCTCGTTCCATTGTTCGACATTCTTGACAATATTATCAACGATCTCTCTACACCTAGCTGTACCATAATTCCAGAATGCTCCACTCGCACATGCATTAAGGTGAGCTTGACCTGCCTTGCTGGCTCTACAGTAGAAGAAAACCATGATATCCCCCTCATTGTACCCGTGCTGCGGGCACTCAATGAGCATGTTGGAGTATCTCTCCCAAGCTTGACGTAAGTCCTCTCCTGGCTTCTGTTGGAAAGATGAGATTGTTGTGACCATTTCAATATGAGGTCGGCTCCGACCTCCCCAAGAGAGCTATGCCCGGTCGGCAGGCACCAGAGAATGGCTCCAGAGTCTACCGACCCCCGACCTTCAAGAAACCTGCTCTGATCACCCTGCAACCCGGGCTCTGAATAGTTATTCCCGGCCTTCTCTGACCTCCCGAAGCCCGGGTCCCGAACAGTTGATTTCATTCACCGCCGACCTGCCCAGGAGGATGGCATCTCTACGTCCGACCTCCAACCTGACGTTCGGTCGCCGTGACCGGAAACTTTCCGACCTCCGACCTCTCCGCATAAGGGGATCTTAAGAGCACGTGACGAAATCAAACAAGATCATCTCAAATAAGGCAAAGGGTCGTCTCTGTACAAAGCGACAAAAGGAATATTCCCTCCAAATGAGGAAATATCTCAGAGAATCGTCCTTTTGGGACATGTGTCAACATACCAGTGGCCGGCCTCCTGCAAGCAAGGACGATCGGGCTCCCGTGCGCCTTCAGGGACTGGAATCATTTAATGCTCTTGTCCCCCTAGAGGTCAGGAAAGACTAAAATGCCCCTGTAGAAGAAACCTATAAATAGATCCCCACTTGTACCAAAAAAATGAAGTTCATTTTTTAATATAAAAAAGTTGTACAAGCATTCAAGTGCAGGGATTAAAAACCCCTGGCAATCCTTGGTGTTCTTGCATTCATATCTTCATCATCATCACTCATAAATACTTGCATTAATGGAGCATTCATTCCATCTTTTCTTTGATGTTTTTATCTAAACTTAGCATATAGTCACTAAATCCCAGCACCCATTTTTAGTTAAACAACATTTGGCATTAAAAGGAGGGCCACACCCTTTAAACCCAGTTTTCTCTCCTCCTCCTTGAAGAACATTCACTGTTCTTCAAAACTTCATCACCCGTCTTCAAATCTTCAAAACTTTCCCACATTTTCCTCTAAAGGAAATATGACGAACTAGAGATCGTCTCAGGCCCTTAGAGCCGTAGGAGCTCCGACTCCACCCCAGGCTCCCGCAGCTCGGGACTTGGGGGAGGCTACCCCCGTTCGAACTGGAAAGGCCGCCCACGTTGCTTCCCCAATCTGGTATCCGGAGGAGCCACATCCATCGCAGGCTCAAAACTTCGTTCCTCCCGATCAAGCGGGGTCAGGCCAACGTCGTCACACCGAAGAGGCAAGAGCTTGCCAAAGCACCCCTTCAGCCTCAAAGAGGAGACAACAAACGCGTGCTCACAAAGGAAAGACGAAGGCCCGGGAATGCCAGGGGAAAAGCCAGTGCCAAATCGACCCGCTCCCACACGATTCCGCGGCTCCGCTCACCCAGTCTTCGACCGTCTGGGTGCCAGCTACCCCTCATGGTACCCAAGCCGGCTTCTGAGCAGCGACACTGGATACGGTGACACCGAGTCCATCTCTAACTCCTAGAGCATGGCGCAGATGCCCCACAAAAGGGCGGCCGAGATCAGCCTGGCACCTGCCAACTCAGTAAGGAGGAAGCTCAGCTTCGCCCAGAGCGGCCTCTTGGGGCATGGCACCCCGCGGGAGGCCGTCTTTGACCGGATTGGGCCTATAGCCGATGGGGACGGTCGGCGGGACAAGCCGCCAAACCCAAAAATCGTCAAGATGCAAAAATAGCTTGACAAAATGCGAGCCCTCATGGAGGCGCAGGGCCAGCCCAAAGCCCTGCCAGTCGCGAACGAGCCTCTATCAGTCGACATCGAGCTCACCCCCGTCCAGTTCAAGATCACTCCGCCGCCGACCCCTCTCTACGAAGGGAAGACGGACCCGGAAATCCATTTGAGTAAATTTCGGATCTTCATGACCGGACGGGGCACGACTGACGCGACAAAGTGCAGACTCTTCCCACTCACTTTGAGCGATCTTGCCCATAGATGGTATGTTTCACTCCCTGCCCGCTCAATCGACTCTTTCTCCACTCTGAGCGCCCAGTTCATCTCCTACTTTGCAGCCAAAATCGCTCGACTGGAAAACTGGCATCGACTAATGCGCATCCGCCAAGAGAAAGAGGAGTCGAACGAGGACTACATCGCCCGGGTGGATGAAGTCATCCTGACCGGAGAACCAGTCGGCGACCAGCTGGCTCTGTATGTCACCCTTGGGGGTTTCCACGGTCGATCTCCCATGTTCAAATATCTAACCAAAGATTTCCAGAAGATGTACGCTGATTTTTGAGCCCGGGTTGGAGATTACCTGGCTCGGAGGAAATTGCTAGCTCTCAGGCTGGGGGAATCTGAACCCACTGCGAAGGAACCGGAGGTCGCCCAAGCCCCCCCTAAGGGCGGCCCTAAGGCCAAGAAAGTCGCCAAGCCGCCCGGCAATTTCAAGTCCTTCGAAGACGTCGAGGTTCATCTTACCCAGGCTTTGAGGCAGTCCCCCGCTCAAATCTTCAATGCCATCCAATACAGGGATGTGCTCCCTAGGCCCAGGCCATTTATGGTGGACCGGTCAAGATGGACCCTAAAATGTTATGTGCCTATCACGACTCAATCGACCACAATACGAGCCAGTGTCGTGATCTCATAAAGAAATTTTGGAAGTTGTTAGACGAAGGGCGCTTGAACGATCTGATACAAAGGCCGGCCGGACGACAGGAAGAACAAGAACAGCAGCAGCAACAGTGTCCCCCCTACAGGAATGAGGAGGCAGGCCGACCTCTCCGGTCGGTCGTAGCTCTAGAGGATGACGAGGACGACCTCCCACCATTGAACCCCAGCGGCCGGGTAAACATGATTCAGGCCGACGGGGGGAACCTGGGTGGCCTGACCCCCATCCTCATGCTTTCGAACAGGAAGCGCAAGGCCGAGATCCGTGCGGTGACCAACGTGAATATGGTCACGCTGCCCGATCCCACTATTCATAAAGATCTGGGGATAACCTTCTCCAACAGGGACCAGAATGGGGTACTCTACCCCAAGGGCGACGCACTGGTGATCGCGGCCAACATACTGGGGAAGGAGGTCCAGTACGTTCAGATCAACAACGGGTGCTTCTGCAACATCATCTTTAAGTCGGCCCTAGATCAGCTCGGCAACCTCGTCAACTTCATCAAGCCGATCGATCTCCAGCTCAAAGGCTTTTGGGATGCTACGTTGCTGCGTATGGGAGGATTAAGCTCTCGGTAGAGCTCGTCTGCTTCTATGACGAGAAGGTTAGGATTACTAGGCCATTAGATTTCATCATTGTAGACCAGCCGAATTCTTATAAGGGCTTTTTAGGTCGCCCTTTCCTAGAAGTTTTCAAGGCTGTTGCCTCTTCTTACTACTATTGTATCAAATTTCCCACCCCTGAGGGGTGGTCGACACCGTTAGGCTTGACCAATCAATGGCTAGAAAGTGTTTAAACTATCTCGATTTTTCTTTACTTCAGGTTCGTAATAATCAAATTTTAGATAAGGTATCTCAAACCGACCTCGAGGTGACCCTTTCAACCACTGAAAGTGTGGATATGGTCAGGTCCATCTCAGCCAATCACGATCTCATGAAGGAGCCCGATCCTCAACCGATGCAAATCGACGATCCCGAGCCAAGAATAGTTTTTTAGCCCTCTCAGCTCGACCTCGACCCGAGATTCGACACTAGCGACCGATGGAGCTACGAGCAAGCCACGACCTTGGAGGACTTGGAACACATTCCAGTCGATCCTTCGAGGCCGGAACTGGAAGTCCTGATCGGCTCTCGCATACCGACTGAAATGCGGGGAGATGTGATCGATTTCCTCAAGGCCAATATAGAAGTCTTCGTTTGGTCTCACTTGGACATGGTCGGAATCGACCCCAAGCACACCTGCCATCGATTGAAGACCAATCCTAACAAGAGGCTGATCCATCAGAAGAGAAGGAAATTCGGCCCGGAAAAGTACGAGGCACTGGCCCAAGAAGTAAAAAAACTATTGGACAACAAGCTTATTGAACAAGCTAAAGACGAGCCTCAATGGGTCGCCAATTCCGTCCTAGTTAAGAAAACAAACAACACCTGGAGGCTGTGTATCCACTTCACCGACCTCAACGCCGCATGCCTAAAAGAGCACTTTCCGATGCCGCACATTGGCCACTTGGTAGATAGCACGGCCGGTCATGAGATGATGTCATTCATGGACGCTTTCGCCGGCTACCAACAGATACCGATGGCCGTCGAAGATATCAAGCACACCTCTTTCCACATAAAAAGGACATATTTTCACGGCTACGAATGCCCTTCGGCCTAATCAATGCTGGAGCGACCTACCAATGGCTGGTCAATAAGATGTTTGCGGACAAGATCGGAAAAACCATGGAAGTCTACATCGACGATATTGTTGCGAAGAGCTTGAAAAAAGAAGACCACCTTAGAGACCTCCAGGAGACCTTCAAAATCCTCAAAGCATACAACATGAAGTTGAACCCGAAAAAGTGCAACTTTGGGGTGGAGGCCGGCAAGTTCCTGGGGCATATCGTCAGCCAGAGGGGAATTGAGGCCAACCCAGCAAAAATCAAGGCCGTCCTCGACATGCAGGAGCCGAGGACGATCAAGCAAGTCCAATGCTTGATCGGCTGCATGGCTTCGTTGAACAGATTCATAGCCTGGCTCAGAGATAAGAGTAAGCCTTTCTTCTCGATCATTAAGAACGACAAATTTTCCTGGAATAGGGAGAGTCAAGTAGCCTTTTCAAAGCTAAATGAATACTTGGCGAACCCCCAAATTCTGGTTAAGCCGGTCCCAGGGGAGAAACTCTTCTTATATCTGGCGGCCTCCGAGGTCACTCTGAGCGCGGTACTTGTCCGAGCGGATGGCCAGAACCACCTTCCGATCTACTTTGTAAGCCAAGCTTTGCATGATGCCGAGCTAAGGTACACCCCCTTTGAAAAGCTGGCCTACGCTTTGGTTATGAGTGTCAGGAAGCTAAGGCCTTATTTTTTCGACCATCAAGTGGAGGTCCTGACCACCTTACCTCTAAGCCAAGTTCTGCACTGGCCAGACACTAGTGGTCGGCTTTTGAAGTGGTCGTTGGAGATAGCCCAGTACAGTGTCACCTACGCCCCGAGGACGGCCATCAAGGGCCAGGCTCTTGCCAACTTCATCGTGGAACTTACGTTCCCCCCAAAGTTCACAAGAATCGACCACCCTCCGTGGAAACTCTATGTAGATGGATCTTTTGACTACCACATGCACCGGGGCCGACATCATCCTGGTTGGACTGGAGGGCCAAAGTTTCTCTCATGCGGTCCGTTTCAGCTTCGCTGCCACAAACAACAAAGCTGACTACGAAGCCTTGGTCAGAGGTCTCGAACTTGCGATTGCAATTGGAATATATCGTCTTCACATTTTCATGGACTCCCTACTCGTAGTAAACCAGATAAAAAGAGAATACGAGGCCAAGGGAGAGCAGATGATGAAATATCTCGACCTGGTTATGGCCTTGTGTGAGAAATTTCATCAAGTTTACATAGAGCAAATCCCGAGGGAACACAACACCCAGGCCGATGCCCTGTCCAAACTTGCAATCGTAGAGGGAGCCGCCGACCTCGGCAACATCTAGCTCTCCACGCTCGGCACCCCCACGGTGATCCGGGTACAGGTGTCAACTATCCTGAATGTTGAGGAAAGTTGGATGACCTCGATCGTGAAATACTTGAAGACCGGCACGCTCCCAGAGGACAAGATCCGGGTTCAATGATTAGGCGTGAAATTGTTATGATTCGTAGCTAGAAATACCCCAGTTTTGGTCAATTTTGTTGAGTATTTAGAGTCAATTGAGTACTATTTCTACCCATTAATGAATTTGTCTCTTTGATGCTCATAGGTGAATCGAGGGTGAAAAATAGAGTTCGTAGGACTTTGAATCGATTCCAACGGATGCCAAGTTGAGAATATATCAAAGAAATACGAATGGTATTAGTGCGCGAGAAGAAAAGTATCAGTTGGAGAAGAAGGAGGGCCACTCGAGCTAGGCCACTTGAGCGCCACCGCTCGAGCAAGTATGTTGCTCGAGCGCTGAAATCTTACAGAGAGTTTTGCCTATTTGAGCAACTCGAGCGCCACTGCTCGAGCCCATGCACCATTCGAGCTACACCACTCGAGCGCCAGCGCTCGACCCCCAAGAGTAATTCGAGCAATTAAGCTCGAGTGCCCCCACTCGAGCGGGTGGTGCTCAAGCGCTATTCCCCTTTTGCCCTTCAGATTCGTTTTTCGGCCCATAAGTTCCCGAATCGGCCCGATACAAATATATACTCGTTGAACATGTTATGGATATCACATCACATACCACTTCACTTTTAGTGTTCGTTTTAAGAGTTAGAGAAGAACGAGAGACGAGCAAGCTTTATTTTTACGTAATCGGGGTTTTACTTTAGGAATTCTTGTTTTGGTTTGGATTTTAGTTTATTTTCGTTAGCTCTTTGACATTGAACACTTGAGACTTCATTTTATTAATCAAATTTCAGTTCTTAGCATTTATTTTCTTAAAACTCTAGTTTATGTTTAATAGTCATTTAGTTCGTATAATTATATTTATGTTCGTTATTTCTTCAATTATTTTTATCACCGTTAAAACCATGTCTGGCAAAACCCTTGTATGCTTAGTGTAGGATGAACTCGTAGAAGTAGGACGTGGGCGCGTAATTAGGGTAATTCATGACGTTTAGTTTTAATTCTCTTAATTAATGAATTCTTAAAATCAATCTTAACTTTACCTTTGAATTTCGTTCGAAAAGTGTTAGAGAGAGGATGACCTTATCACTCTTTAACAACTAGTAGACTTAACTAGAGGGTTTAGAAAGGGTTAATTAATCTACCGGTTTATCTAGGGATGATGACCGCATCACCTTAGTTAAATTAGGGTCTCGTTAATTAAGCACTATCTATTAACTTGTTAGTGGATTAGTGAAGTCGATTGATAGGATAAAGTATTAGGGTTTGGATTCTTGGGCTTTCATCTTACAATCTTTTACTTAGGTTATTTCTTGCACGTCACGGTTATCTTGATTATGTACCTGCTCCGTTAGTATACGTAGGAATTTCGATCCCGAGCATCACCATCACATATTCGAAAACACACTTTTACATTCTTAGTTTAATTTTCCTTTTCTCATTCGTAGAGTAATTTAGTTTAGATTATATTTTCTTTTAAAAAACCCAAAAACATACACTCATATTAATTACGACGCGTAGATCTTCAGGGATCTATTCGCATACATTCCATCCCGAGGTACGATATTCTTTGTCGCTATACTTGCTTATACTACAGTGAACCCATCCGCTTGCGGGGAAACTACTAGTAGAAAGTTATTATTTTTGGTTCAAGTCAATGGCGCCGTTGCCGGGGATGTCGGTGTATGCCCTTTGAATAGGACTTGTAGATACCTTAGTAGTTAGTAGTGAGTGCTTTATTTTTCTGTTTAATTCGTACGTGTTCGGCAGTTGCATTTTGATTCTTTTGTTAGTGTTTCAGGTTTATGAAAACACGCTCGCAAGGAGAAATGAGCGAAGAGAGAATACAGCTGGATCCTGAGATAATAGCTAGAAGAAACCGAGCCTTTTTAAGAAGGATGAACACTGCCGGAGGAGGAAATGATAACATGGACATCAATAATGAGTTGGACGATGCTGCAAATGAATTTAATCAGACAGTGGACCGGGTTGACGGCACTAGAGGGAATACCAGTCAGAACCAAGTTTCGTTAGGGGAAAGCCAGAGCCAAAACCTGGGTACACACAATAAAAATATTTCAGCTCACAACGTTGTCCAACATCCTCAGAACAACCCTGCATACCCACAAAACAACTTACCTTATCCTTACCCATACCCACCATACCCTTATCCACCATACCCGTACCCTCCACCTCCTACTTACAACCAACCACCAGTCTATCAACCACCACCAGTCCAAAAAGTACCCGTACCACCTGTTTATCCTCAGCTCGTTCCTCAGAACGCCGATCAGAACATGACTATTCGAGGAAGGTTTGCAGCACAGCCGCAAAGATATTACGATGGAGTGGCATTGCCTCCTGTAGAGGCAAACAACTTCTCAATTTCCCCTGAAATTCTAAAGCTACTTACTGAGAATCAATTGAAGGGGGAGGTTGGAAAGGAGAATCCTCATACTCATCTGAGGAGTTTTATGATGATCGCATCCACGTTTAATTATAACGACATGTCTGAAGATGCCAAGAGGCTCAGGATAGAGATCTACCCTCCATCCAGAACCATTAGAGCAAGGATAGAGATCTCTTCTTTCCGCCAGAAGCCAGGAGAGGACTTACGTCAGACGTGGGAAATATACTCTAACATGTTAATTGAGTGCCCGTAGCACGGGTACAATGAGTGAGATATCATGGCTTTCTTCTACAGTGGAGCCAACAAGGCTGGTCAAGCCCATCTTGATGCATATGCTAGTGGAGTATTTCTGAATCATGGTACAGCTAGATGCAGAGAGATCATAGACAATATTGTGATGAATGCCGGGCAATGGAACGAGAACCCAGAATTTCAGAGAGCTTGTAAGTTGGAGGAGAATGAGGGGACGAGGAAGCTGTTGATGACTATGATGGAGAAGATAAGTAACCTCGAGATGGGACATAATCTAGTTGGAGGGTATGTAGCAGTGAGTGAGAAAATGGACCAACCCACGAGTCAGCAAGAGGAGGCCAATTACATGGGAAGGCCTAACTATAACCAAGACAGGTATCCACAAGGTGACAATCAATTTAGAAGACCTTCTTATGGCCAACCATTTGTACCACCTGGTCCACAACCTCCTCAGAATCAATGGAGGAATAACCAAGGATATCAAGGAGACCAGCAGCCTCCTCAGAACAAATGGAGGAAGAATGAGAATTTTTCATATGCTAATCCAAAGGCCGGAATTATAGTTCCTCCAGGCGTAGATCCAGGTTCAAAACCACCGGGTGGAGAAGGCGGTACCTCAACTGAGGAGATGTTGAGAGCTATCCTTCAGAAAGTAGAGGAAGGAAGCAAGAGATTGTCCTCATTGGAGTATGATGTGAAAGAATTGCATAAGAAAGGTGATCAGCGTGATCAAGAACTCCAAAGAAGGGACATTGAGCTAAATCGAGCTCAACAAGAGAACAACCGTAGGTTCACTTCTATTGAGTATCAAATTAGTCAAGTTGCAAAGTCTCAGACAAGAGAGTCTAGCAAGTACCCTTCAATGCCCGAGGGAAACCCAAAGGAGCATTGCAAGGCTATTGAGTTAAGGAGTGGGACCAAATATAATGGTCCTCAGATGCCTGCTGATTCTGAGACGCCCCACGGAGAAGTTGAGATAGAAGATAAAGAGCCCGAGGGAGTTAGAGATGAGATTGAGGAGATAGGAGTTGAGAAAGGGGATTGAGGGTGAAGGCGTTCAGAAGAGTAAAGATATGGATGAGACCTAGAAGGGAAAAGACCTTGAGGAAGGCATTTAGGAGATTGAGAGAGTCCCAAAGTGGAAGAAGACAAAGGAAGCAAGGAAGAATGTGAAAGAAACTGAGAGGGATGAATGGGGGGTACCCAAATCTGTGATACCTGTCCTATATCCTCAGCGATTTATGAAAAAGAAACTAGATGAAAAGTTTGCAAAATTCCTTGATGTTTTTAAAAAGTTACATATTAACATTCATTTTTATGATGCTTTGGAACAGATGCCTAACTACGCCAAGTTCCTGAAGGACTTGATAGCGAAGAGATGGAGAGTGGATGGACCCGAGCTAGTGCACTTGAACCACGAGGTGAGTGCTCTGGTGCACAAGGTGCTTCCTCCCAAGTTGAAGGATCCCGGCAGCTTTACCATCTTATGTGATATCGGGAACGGGATCAAGAAAGGAGCTTTGTGTGATCTCGGGGAGAGCATTAATTTGATGCCTCTTTCATTGTTCAAGAAGTTAGAGGGGGGTGAGCTTCAACCCACGATGATGACTCTCCAGCTTGCTGATAGGTCTATCACTAGACCTCAAGGAGTGGTGGAGGATGCTCTAGTGACGGTGGAGAATCACATTTTTCCAGCCGACTTCGTAGTACTAGATATGGAGGAGGATGAGCATGTGCCGCTGATTTTAGGGAGGCCGTTTCTAGCTACAGTCGGGATGGTACTTGATGTAGCGAATGAGAAGATTACGGTCAAAGTTGATGATCAAGAAGTGAAGATAGCTATTTATGAAGCTATGAAATACCCCATGGGAGATGAGAGATGTCACTTCATTGACATCATGTACACTTGTGTTGAAGATACACTTCTAGACCCTTGCTCTTTCTATGTTCATCAGTTTGATTCTTATGATCTTGAATATTTTGACAGCTTGAAAGATAATGAAGATGTCAAGTTCTTGGAGATGAAGAAAGTAGAGAATGAGGACGAATTGGAAGCCGAGGAGTCGACTTTCGAGAAGATATTTGATAAGGCGCCACCATTGGAGGCGAAAAAGGAGCTGAAACCACTCCCGGATCACCTCAAATACGCCTACTTGGATGAGACCGATAAGTATCTGGTAATTCTATCTGCCTTTTTATCTGATGATCAGCTTGAGAGACTTTTAGTAGTGCTTCGTAAGCACAAATCTGCTATAGGATGGTCGATCGCAGATATTAAGGGAATTAATCCTTCCATTTGCATGCATATGATTAGATTAGAACAGGGTAGAAAAGCTGTAGGGCAAAATCAACGTAGAGTTAATCCGGTAATTCAAGAGGTGATTCATAAGGAGGTTTTAAAGCTGTTAGATAGCAACATGATCTTTGCGATTTCTGATAGTCCATGGGTGAGTCCGTTACACGTAGTTGCTAAGAAGGGGGGGTACCACGGTGATTAAGACTGAGTCTAATGAATTGGTAGCCACTAGATTAGTGATGGGATGTCGTGTGTGTGTTGATTATAAGGAGTTGAACAAGGCAACGTGTAAGGATCACTTTTCTCTACCGTTCCTTGATCAGATGATTGATAGATTAGGTGGTTTTGAGTATTATTGTTTCTTAGATGGGTATTCGGGGTATAATCAGATCATGATAGCCCCTGAGGATCAAGAGAAACTCACCTTCACCTGCTACTATGGGACTTTTGCTTTTAGGAGAATGTCGTTTGGGTTGTGTAATGCACCAGCCACCTTTCAAAGGTGTATGATGGCTATTTTTCATGGGTTGATAGAAAAGATTATGGAGGTTTTCATGGATGACTTCTCCATTTATGGGGAGTCGTTTGATAAATGTCTAATCAATCTTGAAGTTGTGTTGAGCAGGTGTGAAGAGACGGACTTGGTGCTTAATTGGGAGAAGTGTCACTTCATGGTGAGAGAGGGTATTGTTCTTTGACATCATGTGTCCTCGAAAGGTATCCAAGTTGACAAGGCGAAAGTGATTGCTATTTTGAAGCTTCCACCACCTTCGACTGAGAAGGGGATTCGGTCATTTTTAGGACATATGGGATTCTATAGACGCTTCATAAAAGACTTTTCACAAATTGCTAAACACCTTTCGTGGCTTCTTGAAAAAGAAGTCGCCTTTGAGTTTACTAATGAGTGTTTAGTGGATTTTAACAGGTTGAAGAAGCGTTGGTGAATGCCCCGATACTTGTGACCCCAGATTGGTCTAACCAGTTTGTGCTCATGTGTGATGCGAGTGACTTTGCGATGGGGGTTGCTTTGGGGCATATTCGTGAGAAGCTTTTTCACGCTATATACTTTCCTCGAAGATGTTGAATTCTGCTCAAATGAATTACACTACAACCGAAAAGGAGTTGTTAGTGGTCGTGTATGCCTTTGATAAATTTCGACCCTACCTAGTAGGGACGAAAACAATAGTATATACGGACCACACAGCGATTCGGTACCTTATGAGTAAGAAGGATGCAAAGCCCCGTCTCATTCGTTGGATCTTATTACTCCAGGAATTCGATGTTGAGATTCGAGACAAGAAGGGGTGTGAGAATGTGATAGCCGATCACCTTTCGAGGTTGGAGCTTACAAAGGAAAACACAGTGGAAGATTGAGAGGTAAACGATGAATTTCCGGATGAGAAGCTGTTTGGTTTAGGAGATATTCCGGTATATCGAGTTGAAGGGAAAGCGTCGTGGTTTGCTGATTATGCTAATTATTTAGCAAGTGGAGAGTTACCGGTGGAGATGGACTCGGTGCACCGGAAGGCATTTTTGAAGAAACTTCAGGAATTTATTTGGGACGATCCATACCTGTTCAAAAGAGGGATTGATCATGTGTTGAGAAGGCGTGTGCCAGAGGAAGAGTGGAGTGATATCATAAGGCATTGTCACACCTTGCCACGTGGAGGACATTTGGGTGGAGAGAAGACCGGAAGGAAGGTGCTTCAATCTGGTTTTTATTGGCCAACTATCTTGAGAGATTGCATGGAATGGGTTAAGAGGTGTGATAAGTGCCAACGATTTAGCTCTATTACTAAGAGGGACGAGATGCCACTGCACGTATTCATGGAAGTCGAGGTATTTGATGTATGGGGGATTGATTTCATGGGTCCATTTCCTCCTAGCAATGGATTCTTGTACATTCTATTATGCGTCGATTACGTCTCGAAGTGGATTGAAGTTGTCCCTACAAGAGTGAATGACTCCCGAGTTGTGATTGAGTTTTTGAGGAAGAATATTTTTGCTAGATATGGAGTCCCAAGAGCTTTGGTTAGTGATGGAGGAAGTCACTTTGTGAACAAGTGGATGGAGAAGTTGCTGTCAAAATATGAGGTAAGTCATCGAGTCTCTACTGCTTATCATCCTCATTCTAACGGTCTTGCAGAGGTATCGAATCGTCAAATCAAGGAGATCCTTGAGAAGACGGTGAGCATTAGTAGGAAGGATTGGGCAATGAAGCTTGATGATGCACTTTGGGCGTATAGGACAGCCTTCAAAACACCTCTTGGTATGTCTCCTTACCAATTAGTTTTTGGAAAGACATGTCACTTGCCCGTGGAGTTGGAGCATAAGGCATATTGAGCGATCAAGAAGCTGAATTTTAATAGCGCCTTGGTGGGTGAGAAGAGATTACTCCAATTGCATGAGTTGGAGGAGTTTCGAGATAGTGCCTATGAGAATGCCCGAATTTTCAAGGAGAAGACTAAGAAGTGGCATGATGCTCGATTGAGGAAAAAAGAGTTCCAAGTGGGAGATCAAGTCCTTGTATTCAATTCGAGGATGAAGTTGTTAGGTGGAAAGCTCAAGTCCAAGTGGAACGGGCCGTATGTTGTTAGGAAAGTTCATAAGAGTGGATTCCTTGAAGTCGAGAAGGAGGATGGACATGGATTCATGGTGAACGGACATCGAGTAAAGAAATTCTTCAACTTCTCTTATGAGAATAAGGGAGGTATTTTAGATTCTCAAGTCCCGTGAGCTCCTTCGAGCTCGGCCCGGCATTAGGACCTTAAAACTAGCGCTAAATGAGAGGCAACCCATTTTTACTTGCTTTTATGTGTTTTGTTCGTTTTGTCGTTTTGTGAATTGTATATGTTAACCTCGTTTCTTAAGAATTTTGGTGTAGGCTTGGTTCTTGGTGCTTGATTCGAGTGAGTGAGCTAAGGAGAAGCAGTTCATGACGATGTTAAGACATTGAGTAGTGGAGCATTCGATTGTTGGAGTTTGAGGTAACCCGAACCCCAAACATAGACCTCTTTGCGAAGTCGAAGTTTGGGTGGGTGATGTTTTTATTCGTTCATTACTTTGCATTGATAGTGATTTCAGTTCATAAGAATTTAGTGTACTTACTCGTTCGTACTCATTCTTTTCAAACTTTATTATTGCGTAGTAAGAACAAAGTTTGGGGGGTGTGTATTCGTACTTCGAGTTTGTACACGAAATTCTAATGAAAAATTGGTCAAATTTTTCGAAAATATTGATGCATGAAGTTAGTTGGATCGAAGTAAGTTAAGTGCATAAGTGCTACGTGAATTGGCTTGGTGAATTGCACGTTGGAAGAGACCCCAACTCCTCGGTCGAATGAGTGACCTGGCTTAAATCGAGGAGTCCTCAGGTTAGTTCATGTTTAGAAGAGATAGATGAGTGTTTCGTGCTTGTTCCACATGAAAATATCGAATTTTGGACGTCAGTGTTCTTGTTGAAGGAAAGAACCGCTCGAGTGGAGCAGCTCGAGCGCCTCCGCTCGAGCACATGTGGGGCTCGAATGCCCAAATTGTCCAGAGAGTTTCTCGCGCTCGAGCAGCTCGAGCGCAGGCATTCGACCCATTGTGTCGTTCGACCTATTTAGCTCGAGCGCCCCCGCTCGAGCGGGAGCAGCTCGAGCGCAACTCAGACTTTGCCCTAGGATGCGTCACTCTATAAATACTCCTCCCCACACATTTACACACACGAACACACACACTTCTTGGTGCAATTTTGGGCGATTTCGTACGACACATACACATTTGCTTACGTATTGCTCAATTTCTCCATGAATCTTCTTCAATTCCCCAACAAAGGTATGTATTCTATCACTCTTTTCATTCAATTCGTAGTTTAGGCTTAGATTTGACATGTATTAAGCATGAGAACTAGGGTTCATGACTTAGGTAAAAAATTTGAGGATTTTTACATAGCTTGTTGATTCTTGATTCCTTGTTGATGATTAATGATTTTATGCTATGGGTTTACTCGTTTTGCTTTCAATTTTGAAATTGCATGAGTAGAATGAGTGAATTTCTAGAGTGAGAAAGTAGGAATTTGAGAAAATGAAATGGGTATTGCTTGTTGAGTGAAGTTCTTGTGGATTGAGATTGCATTGAGTTATGAATAGATGTGAATTGAGTCTTGAGCATGTAAATTACATAATTCTTGTAATGTTACTTCATGATAGACTTAGTTGTGGGCATTATTGACTTGGGATAGTTGAATTGTTTGAATACAACCTGAGAACTTTGACATGAAAGTAAAAGGCTTGAGCTTGATGAACTTGATTTGTGATTGAATGTTGAATGAATTTGAGTTGAAAGCTACTTAATTTGATTGATTTTGTAATGAATGTTCATGAAGTGTTTTGACATGATTTGTTGTGATGAACAAAGGTACTATAGCTCCCAAGAAGAACGAGGACAAAATTTTGTCGATTGCTGAATTGGAAGAGGTCAACAACGAGCTCAGGCGAAAGGATCTATTCCCCTCAAGGTGGGATAACTTGGACTTCGATAGAAGCTGGCGATATGTGGCCTACCAGTGGAGTTTGGTGACCGGGAAAGTGGAAAAGACTAGAAGACCGAGTGTAAGCTTCATGCAAGACATCGGGATCGAGAGTGAAATCAGAAGGATTTTCAAGAGAAATGGAATGGCAGATTTCTTCGAGATATTGCTGACTATGGAGACGAATGCAGATTTAGTGGAGCAATTCCTTGCAACAGTAGACAAGAAGGATGAAAACTCGTTCAGATTCAAGCTGAGGAACGAGTGGCAGGACTGCGAAGTTGGTGATGTCAACCTTGCACTCAGATTCCCAGCTCTGTCCAGACCCAATCGAGTATCCAAGTCATACAATGCAAATAATTTATGGAATGAGATCACGGGCGGGATGACCGGGATGTACAAGGGGCAGAATGCACGAGCTTCAACGATTATGAATCCAGTGATTCGTTACTTGGAGAGGATTCTTGGGAATACCATCTATGCCCGTTCTGAGATGGGAACTGTGACGAACAAGCAGCTGTATGGGATTTGGTGCCTCCTGTACACCAAGGATCGTGATTTTGGTAGACTTCTTCGAGCACCATTATGAGGCCCCTTTCAAGCTAGGTGCTAAGACCTCGAAAGTTAAGGGAGGAGGGCTGATTTCCGTATTTGTGAAGAGCCTCGGGTTCGGGCTGTGTGTGGGTCCTTGCATTGGCATGGATTTAGGTTTCGACCAGATGAACAACACCATAATGTTTGAACGTTGGTTGGGTACCTATTGCATACGATACAAGAAAGACGACCTTTTCTCTCTTCCGAACGAGAAGCTCATGACTCTGAAAGAAAAGAAGAAACAGAACATCGGAATGAATGGAGAGCGGCACCTTAAGGTCGGTGCTAAGTACACGGAGGAGGTGGATAGCCGAGGAGTCCGGGAGACTAGGCCAGTGAAGAGGTCTCGAGGAGAGGGCACGAGTGGTGCCGGTTCCAGTGGGGTACGAGACTTGCAAGAAGATGAGGAGCAAGAGTAAGAAGGAGGACATGATGAGGGAGGTGCAGCAGCGGGTGAGGTCCCGCAAGAGATGGAGGTGGAGGCACCAGAGGTGCACTCGCCCCAGCCGTGGTACCCGACGCAGGCAGAATGGATGGGGATGGGTCAGTAGATTCAGAACCTCCAGACAGATGTTACGCACCTACGGGCTGCCCAAGATAGAATGGATACACGATGGGCTCAGATGGAGGACCAGTTCTCCGACATGCACCGATGGATGGAGTCACTCTTCGTGTCTCATTTGGGTGCTGATCATCCTCACTACCGTCCTCCACCTCCTCCTGATCACTGATGATGGGGATTCCCCCCGCTTTCCTTACTCTGCATTTTTCGTTTCCTTCTTTTGTGTTCTGATTATCATTTCTGATGTGATGTGAACTTATTGTTTGAGTGATTCGGTGAGATATGAGATTGTATTGGAGGTCATATTTAAACTGATGGGTTATGATTTGTGATGGATTGATTTGATGATTGACTTGTTTTACACTTATTAAACTCTTACCACTTGCTTATTGATGATTCTTGAGTATGACTTGGTGAGTAGAGTTAAGTTGTGAGGGTGAGTTAGGAATTTTATTGTGTAAGTATGGGAGTAAAAGTTGATTTGAGAGAGAATTAGTGTACTTACGAGTTTTCCTTTTGAGTACTTGTGTGAGGAGAGTGAGAATTCACTAGACTAGCATGGATGTGAAAGCCGTGAGATTTGAGCCTTTTGAGATTAAGATGCATGAATCGGTCTCTTCGTTTGTGAGTGGATCGTCATCTGAGAGGATGCTAGAACTTGTGGGTGCTCTCACTTCTTGATTGTGTCTAGTTTGATATGCCGAATGTGATTTTAGGCTATCTTTGATTTGTTGAGTCACTTAGCCAAAATAAGCCTACCAATGACACTTATCCCTTGTGAGCCCTTTTGAGCCCGAGCCTTTTATTTGATAGCACATTTAAACTAATCCAAATTCTTAAACTCTTTTTGTCCCAATTTGAGTGGAGAATAGGAAAAGTCGTGAATGTTGAAGGGATTGAGTTGAGTTGAGAAGGTGAATTATGATGGTTGAGTTGTGATAAAAGAAGGGTGTGATAAAGTTTTGAGTTGTGGGGAAGACCAAAAATTTGAGAATGAGCAAAAGAAAATATGAGCTCATGTGAGTTGTGTGAAAAAGGAAAAAAAAAGAGTTGAGTGATTGAAAAAAGTGAAAAAAGTTGAAAAAAAATTAAGGTGTTTAGAGTAAAGGAATTGATGTGCATTAAGTAAAGATGTGAAATAAGTATGTTCCTTGGATCGAAGTACCAAAGTTTGATTTTCTATTCTCCATTCATTTGAGTCACTTACCCCATATAGTTTCCCCACCTGTCCAAAGAGCCTACATTACAACCTAGAGAAAAGTCCTTTTTGATTCGACATTGATTTCTAGAGCATGGTCGGAGTTGAGAGTGCTTACAAGCCTATGGCTGCTGATATGTGTGATTGATTGATTGAGTGGGTCCCTTAATACTATTATACACTTGTGAGGGAGTGAAACACATCGTCGAGTGCACATCCATATTTGATCTTGGTGTTTCTTGTTGTTATTGCATGTAGAGGTGGCAAAACGGGCGGGCCGGGCCGGCCCAGCCCATCGGGCCAAATACCGTTCGCGACCCGGGCCGGGCCGGCCCATTTGTAATCGGGCCACAAAAAAACTCAGCCCAGCCCAGCCCACCTTAGCCCATGGGCTATCGGGCCAGCCCGGCCCGTTTAATTTTTTTTTATTATTAATGATTGAATGGGCATATTGATATACTGGAGTATAGGCTTAGCATATACTGGAGTCATTTAGGATGTATTATTAAAATATTTCAATAAATTAGCAATACAACTAATAAGATGTATTTAGAATTATAAATAAATAATGCAACTAACAGAAATAAGAATAGTACACTCAAAAATAAAGAAATTAAGAAAAGCAGAGAGTAATGATAGGTGCAAATTACTTCATGATTTGTTGGAAAAGCAGAGAGTAATGATAGGTGCAAATTACTTCATGATTTTACTACCTATTCAAAAGCACAAGAAAGGAGGAATATGAAGAAAAAAAAAGGTAAAAAAAGAATAAGTATTACTAGATATTTAAGGACCGCATATTCTCTTATCCATTTTATAGGAAAAGTCAGAAAGGAAAATACACAAACGTGTTACTTCTTCTTTACTTATTTCTAATAATTAATATTCTAAATTCTAATAAGTAAAAAGTAATAACAGATTTAATTATTAAAAAAAAAAACATAATGACCGGGCCAGCCCGGCCCGAGTCCATTTGGCCCGTCGGGCCGGGCCAAAACGGCCCGATTTTTTTGGGCTGCTATATTCTTGGCCCAGCCCGACCCATATACCGGGCGGGCCGGGCCGGGCCAATTTTGCCAGCTCTAATTGCATGAGTATGATAAAGGGGGGTGAGTTAGTATATGTGTGATCGATCTTTAAAATTTGAGCTCGATTACTTGCATGGTTTGGTTCTATGACTCATTCCTAAATATTTCACTTGACTTATTATTTCATTGCTTGAGGACAAGCAATATGGTAGGTTTGGGGGGGTTGATTAGACGTGAAATTGTCATGATTCGTAGCTAGAAATACCCCAGTTTTGGTCATTTTGTTGAGTATTTAGAGTCAATTGAGTACTATTTCTATACATTGATGAATTTATCTCTTTGATGCTCATAGGTGAATTGAGGACAAAAAACGGAGTTCGTAGGACTTTGAATCGACTCAAACGGATGCCCGGTTGAGAAGATATCGAAGAAATACGAATGGTATTAGTGCGCGAGAAGAAAAGTATCAGTTGGAGAAGAAGGAGGGCCACTCGAGCGCCACCGCTCGAGCAAGCATGTTGCTCGAGCACTGAAATCTTACAGAGAGTTTTGCCCATTCAAGTAACTCGAGGGCCACTGCTCGAGCCCATGCACCGTTCGAGCTACGCCACTCGAGCGCCAGCGCTCGACCACCAGAGTCATTCGAGCTATTAAGCTCGAGCGCCCCTGCTCGAGCGGGTGGTGCTCGAGCGATATTCCCCTTTTGCCCTTCAAATTCGTTTTTCGGCCCATAAGTTCCCGAATCGGCCCGATACATATATATACTCGTTCCAAACACGTTTTGGATATCACATCACATACCACTTCACTTTTAGAGTTCGTTTTGAGAGTTAGAGGAGAACGAGAGACGAGCAAGCTTTGTTTTTACGTAATCGAGGTTTTACTTTACGAATTCTTATTTCGGTTTGTATTTTAGTTTATTTTCGTTCGCTCTTTGACATTGAATACTTGAGACTTCGTTTTATTAATCAAATTTCAGTTCTTAGCATTTATTTTCTTAAAACCCTAGTTTATGTTTAATAGTCATTTAGTTCGTATAATCATGTTTATGTTCGTTATTTCTTCAATTATTTTTGTCACCGTTAAAACCATGTCTGGCTAAAACCCTTGTATGCTTAGGGTAGGTTGAACTCGTAGAAGTAGGATGTGGGCCCGTAATTAGGGTAATTCGTGACGTTTAGTTTTAATTCTCTTAATTAATGAATTCTTAAAATCAATCTTAACTTTACCTTTGAATTTTATTCGAAAAGTGTTAGAGAGAGGACGACCTTATCACTCTTTAACAACTAGTAGACTTAACTAGAGGGTTTAGAAAGGGTTATGTTGATAGGCGAACAGTAGGGAAACAGGATTAAAGTAAAAAATATTAAAATAATAAGATTAAGAAATCATTAAAAATAAAAAATGATGAAGAGGACGACCAGCAGGGAATAAGTGCTCTAGGAGGCGAGCAGCATGGTTTAAAGGCCAAAGTAGAGGAGGCGAGCAGCTGGTCATGAAAAGTAGTAAAAGGTGGTGAACAACCAGACCAAGGGGACACAAATAAACTTAACCAGAGGCGAGCAGGCGAGCAAGAGGGCACCTTGGATGATCATCAGAAATCCCAATAATTAGGCATTACATTAGGAACAAACATGTGTTTTAACACTTGTCATTGTATAAAAATGTAATAGCTTAGGAGTTAACAAGTGTCTTAACACTTGTCAGAGTGTAAATGAGGATGATTAGGGAGGTGACACCTTCTACCTGCTTGTACCACTATAAATACCTCTTCATGAGAGAATAAAAATAGGTTCATTTATTAAAAAACAAGCCAAACTCTTGCAAATTTCCTTCTCTACCTTTACTTATAAGAATCTAGCTTTAATATTTGATTAATCCTTGTTTGATGATCTTCCTAGTCTGAAGACAACCACTAATTATCTAATCCAAGTTAAGGTCATCAACAATTGGCGCTAGAAGGAGGGTTCGAACCTCCGACGGTTGAAGATTCAAAGGAATTTCTGCAAAAAGTTGCCGGAAACTGCAAAAATCCGGTAATAAACCGCCGGAAACTGGAATTTGGAAATGACAAATGTTTTAGTGGTTTCAAACAAGACCTATAAACTTGAATGCATGCATGTGTGGATAAAGGTTTATAAACAACCAAATCCTTACTTGCAAGACTAGTTGTTTCTAGGCCAAAACACCCACAAGCACAAAATCTTCATCAAAGGAACATTGAAATCCAAAAAATGGTGAGATCACAAGAACCGCAAGAATCGAGCACTCACCCGGTAAGCAAGTCACGAACTAGGATATCGTCAACGGGTGACCATGCACGGACGGTGCGGGCAACATCTCGGCGAAATGTCCTAGTCACTATTGACACTCTTCTCCCGGAAGTGGAAGCTTTGGCTCAAAATCCGGAGGAATTAGCCAAAACGATCGCTGTTTTACAATCCTTACAACGGCGACAAGAAGCCGCAGGACCATCAAGAGCCCGGGAGGCGAGCAACCGGGCAGCAGGGCATAGATCATCTAAGACCCCGGAGGCGAGCAACGGGGGAACGGAACGAAGAACTAAGCAACGAGAAGATGCAAGAGTAGAGGAAGTTGACAGCGAACAAACAAGGAGGGCCAAGGGCAAAACCCCAATGAGTGAGCGGCTAGGGAGTCGAGGTGAATCCACACCAGTAGGAGATAAGGAGTCGAGCAGCAGGGGTACAAGAAGTCAAAATCATGAACTTAGGAAGGAAAATTCACAGAGAAGTGAGGTGCAAGCATACCCTGTTGTTCGCCCCTCAGTACATGATAGACTCAGAAGGTCAACTTTTGGCTGTTTGGGTCCTAATGGGGCAAGCAATGTGGCCCGACGGGCCACACAGGAGAAAAATCCCGTTAGCAAGGGACTGCACCGTGGGGAAGGCTTTGAGCCAAACCACGATGAACAACCTTCTAACGGAAGAGCGCCTCCGAATGAATGGCTTGACCTTAAAAGAACGATCGAGGAAATGAAGAAGCACTTAGATGCCCAAAACAGCAGAGGACCAACCGTACTTCCATTATCACCATTGTCCCCGGCGATATTGAACACACCGGTGCAAAATAAGGTACAGTCCCAGCTGTTAGCCAATACGAGGGGAATTCAGATCCAAAAGTGCACTTGTCCAAATACACCGATTACATGATATCCGTGAAAGCATTTGATGCAACACAATGTCAAAATTTCCCGTTAACCCTTGGTGATGGCCCCCACAGATGGTTTTCCGCACTTGCCCCGGGTTCCATCAGTTCATTCATGCAACTTAGCAAGGAATTCCTATCACATTTCTCCACAGTCAGATCCTACCTTACGCAAAGGCATAGGCTTGCAGATCTGAAACGAGGGGATGAGGAGTCTGATAGGGCTTTCCTTGAAAGATTTGACAAAGTCCTGCTGGAAGGAGAAACAGTGAGTGAGGACGCTAAAATTGTAGTGATAATGGCAGGACTTAAGAAGGGGACAGACCTGTGGAAGGAGATGCACCTCGCTTTTCCTAAAACATATTCTGAATTTCGACATAAAGCAGGGGTGTACATCTCAATGCAAGAAACTTTACAGAAAGAGTTAGGAGATAAAGCCGACACCAAGAAATCAGGAAAGAAATAAGGGGGAGAATACAGGGCTCCCAAAAACATGAAGGCTTTCAGTGAAGGAACCGAGTTAAAGGAGAAGTTGAACCATGTCTTGTCCACATCGATAGAAGTTGTGTACAATAATGTAAAGGACAAGGATATATTGTCAGAGCCTCGGAAAATACGACAAGAACGAGGGAAGATGAACCCCGACAAGTACTGCGTATATCATCAAAGCATAGGTCACTTCACGAGTGAATGTCGAGATCTCTTAAAACAACTATGGAGGTTTTATGAAGAAGGGTGATTGTCGGAGTTCATGAAGAGACAACCAGACAAAAGGCCAAGAGTGATAGTACCATCCAGCTCGGAAGAAGACGAGGAGGACGAGCAGCCGAGCAGGATAGACAAAAAGGGTAAGAAGGCATTTACGGCACCGGCAGAACCAGTTCGTGAAATTATAATGCTTGAATCAGCCGAGCCAGTGGGAGTTTGCTCAGATGAGAGACCCCCAATGTCCAAAAGATAGAGGAAAGCGAACTTGAGAGCTATAGCTCAAGTTAGAGAAATCGGGGTGAACCAATCAACAAAAAGACAGGGGATCTGGTGTTTTCCGAAAAGGACCTAGATGGGATACTCACCCCACACAATGACTCGCTGATCATCTGTGCTAACATCATGGGAATCCGAGTCTACCGCCTGCTTGTGGACACCGACTCCTACACAAACATCATATTTAAGAGCACACTAGATCAATTAGGTGATTGTGAAGAGTATGTAAAAGAATGCAACCATAAGATAGTAGGGTTCGGAGATGCTGTAACCGTTCCCTTAGGTTTAGTTACGTTGCCAGTCGAGCTTGTATCGACCGAGAATCCCGAAAGGAGACTGACTAGAATGATAGAATTCTTAGTTGTTAATCAACAGTCTGCCTACAACGGGTTTCTCGGTCGACCTTTTATGAATGAATTCAAAGCGGCTATTTCAACGTACTACTACTGTCTTAAATTCCCAACTTCAAAAGGTTCAGGTACGGTTAAAGGTGATCAAAAGAAAGCTCGGGAATGCCTCCTGCAACTCCAACCCAACGACAACAGAGTATCCGTCATGGACGAACAGCCGAGCAGTAGGGCTGAGGATGAACCCTCCGTACTGGATGAAATCATGGAGTCCGTCGACACCAAAATGATGGAGGTGGACGACCAGCAGGGTGAGGACGAGCAGGAGGGCTCCGACGAGCAACAAGGAAAAGAGACCGTACCCAGACTAAATCAAGTTGAAGACATCGAGCCAAGGATGGAAGCGGAACCAATGATCGAGGATGGAATTAACCTAGAGGGGCCTATTATTGATCCTCGTTGGAAAAATCAGAAAAGAAGAGCAACCCCGGTTGAAGAGCTGGAAGCAGTAAGAGTCGACCCGAATCGAGAAAACTTGGAATTATTCATTGGGTCTGAGCTCCCTGAGCCATACAGATCCAGAATGAAAGAATTCCTCAAGTCTAATCTTGACATATTCGCATAGTCGCATGCTGATATGGAAGGCATCAACCCTGATCATGCCTGCCATAAGCTGAATATTGATCCAACCAGAAAACCGGTGAAGCAAAAAAGAAGGAAGTTCGGGCCTGACAAATATGAGGCACTGGACGTGGAGGTAAAGAAGCTACTTGATAACGATCTCATCAAAGAAGCCTTATATCCCAGATGGGTAGCAAATCCAGTGTTAGTGAAGAAACCAAATGGCACATGGAGGTTATGTATTAACTTCACTGATTTAAATGCAGCTTGCCCTAAGGACAACTTCCCACTGCCTCACATTAATCAGTTGGTGGACAACACGGCGGGAGAACTCCTCACCTTCATGGACGCATTCGTTGGATATCACCAAATCCCGATGCACCCTGACGACCAGGAACACACAACGTTCTACACCAACAAATTTTTTTTATGTTGGAAGAAGATGTCGTTCGGGTTAATCAACGCAGGGGCAATGTACCAGAGACTCGTTAATAAGATGTTCGATGACCATATTGGTAAAACAATGGAAGTGTACGTGGACGACATAGTCGTAAAAAGCCCAAAGAAGAAAGATCATTTGGAACACCTTGCACAAACATTTGAAATATTTCGGGAATACAACATGAAACTAAACCCAAAGAAAAGCAGCTTCGGAGTCCACTCAGGAAAATTCCTCGGGCACCTGGTCAGTCAGCAAGGCATTGAGGCGAATTCATCAAAGGTCAAAGCAATTATGGACATGCAACCACCAAGGTCGGTCAGGGAAGTTCAGCGACTAACCGGATGCTTAGCAGCCTTAAACAAATTCATTTCAAGATCCGGAGATAAGTGTCGACCTTTTTTCGATGCTAGCAAGAAAGGGCAGTTCCAATGGATAAACAGTTGTCAACAGGCATTTGAACAATTGAAAGAATACCTTAGCGACACTAAGATTTTATCAAAGCCTATCTCAGGAGAAAAATTGTACTTATATCTAGCCGCGTCAGAGGTGGCCATCAGCTCGGTCCTAGTTCGAGCAGAAGGAAAGTTCCATTTGCCGATTTACTATGTAAGTCAGGCCTTGCATAAAGCAGAAATCAGATATTCACCCATGGACAAGTTAGCCTACGCATTAGTGATGAGTGTGAGAAAACTGAGGCCATACTTCTTTGATCACCAGGTAGAGGTACTAACAACATTCCAACTAAGGCAAATCCTATAAAGGCCTGACACTGCTGGTCGCCTCCTCAAGTGGTCACTAGAGATAAGCCAGTCCGGAATATCTAATGCACCCCGAACAACGATCAAGGGACAAGCGTTAGCCGACTTCATAGTTGAGTTAACCTACCCTCAAGATCCGACGAGAGGTCATAACCATCCGTGGCATATGTACGTGGACGGATCATCAAATAACACAACAGTGGGAGCTGGGATAGTGATGACCAGTCCAGACAGGCAAGTGTTCACTTTAGCAGTCAGGTTTGAGTTCATGGCAACGAACAATGAAGCTGAGTACGAAGCCCTGATAGCCGGACTACGACTAGCTCTGGCTGTGGGGTTCGAGGAGTCCAAATTTGTGGAGATTCCCAGCTGATAGTCAACCAAGTCCGTGGGGAGTATGAAGATAAAGATGAAAACATGGTTTTATATCAAAAAATTGTTGCTCAATTGGCTTCACTCTTCGAGCATATTTATATTGAACAAGTAACAAGAGATAACAACGTGCAAGCAAATGCACTTGCTCGCTTGGCTACTAGCATGGGACCAGCAGAACTTTCACAAGTCACGATAACAAAAATTTCTCACCCATCCACCAGTGACTAAAAAATCAACCAGATTGAAGAAGAATTGACGGAAGCAGATTGGAGGACACCGATATACAAATACCTCAAAAATAACACAGTGCCTGAAGACCCACAAGAAGCAGCTAAGATAGCCAAGCGAGCGGCAAGGTTCACCATCATGGACAACCAACTGTACAAAAGAGGATTTTCACTACCCCTACTGAAATGTTTAGCAAGGGGGCAAGACCAAGAAGTTTTGAAAGAAATACACGAAGGCGTATGTGGAAATCACGCGGGAGGGCGAGCAATGACATACAAGACGGTAAGACAAGGGTATTACTGGCCAACTTTGTTACAAGACGCGATCAAAGTTGTAAAAACATGTCACAGGTGCCAGCTGTTTGCTCCCAACATCCATAAACCACCAACAGAACTGATTTCAGTAAATAGTCCATGGCCATTTGCAAAGTGGGGGGTAGCATCATAGGACCTTTCCCAACAGGAAAGGGGAATGTAAAATTTGCAGCAGTGGTCATGGACTATTACACAAAATGGGCAGAAGCCGAAGCACTGGTAACAATAACACAAGAAAAGATGATCAACTTTATCAATAAAAATATAGTGTGCCGGTTCGGAGTCCCGCAGGCAATACTGACAGACAATGGAAAACAGTTCGAAGGAAAGAAGATAAGAGACTTCTGCAAAAAATGGGGTATCAAGAAACATTTTTCGACACCCTACCACCCTCAGTCTAATGGCCAAGTCGAGGTAGTTAACAAGATAATCAAGCATATTCTAAAAATACGTCTGGTGGATAAAAAAGGCAAATGGTCAGAAGAACTGCCAGAAGTACTTTGGGCATACAGAATATCGCATAGGACAAGCACCGGAGAAACACCGTTTGCTATGGCATTCGGTACCGAAGCAGTTATACCTGTAGAGCCTAAGGTACCAACTGAAAGGGTAGCCGAGTTTAATGAACAAGAAAACAATAAAGCACTAGCTACAGAGATGGATCTGATTGACGAAAAAAGAATCTCAGCGAAAATGAAAAATGAAATATACAAGAAAAGAATCGCAAAATACTACAATTCACAAGTGAAAGTCAGGGATTTTGAAGTCGGAGATCTGGTACTCCGAAAGGTTCTAGCAACACCTCCAGGAGTATTTTGACCGACTTGGGAGGGCCCATTCAGGGTAACCCACAAGTGGTACAACGGCACATATGACCTTGAAGACATGGAAGGCAACTCGGCCCATTACACCTGAAACGCGACTTTATTGAAGAAATATTATCAGTAGTTAGGAAACCAGTGTAAAGTTTTCTATGTAGACTATCATTTGTATTATTGAAATTTTCAAACTTTTTTAGCAAAATTTGTGAGTAAAAATAATTGTTCGTTGTATTACGCGTTTAAACGGACAAAAAGGCATCAAAGCCCAGTTGTTCGCCTAAAGAGAAGAGCTGCTCGCCGGAGACAGTCAAGTGTCATAACATAAGTCCAGAGGAGGCGAGCAGCAGGGCTCCAAAGTCACAGAGGCCCAACTGATCGCCCCCATAACACAAAGTTGCTCGCCCCAAAGCTAAATTCACTTAAGCACAAACATAGCAAGTGGCGAGCAACAGGGCATAAAAAGAAGAGTGATAGAGGTCAAGTTCTTAAAGAACCAAATAGACCCATACATGCTCAACATACACAAATTTGCAAAGGAAAAGTATTTAACTTTCAACCAGAGAAATAAATACTTAAGCAACAATAAATAAAGGTCAAATGAAAGGCGAACAAGTAAAAAAGTACGATTTGATTAAAAGATTTCTGATAGAGATACAAAAAGAAGGGAGGTTACATCATCCTAATATCTATTACAAAATAAGCAAAAAACTAAGCAAAGAAAGCTTCAAGACATGGGAGCCGGAGGAGCATCGGCCGGTGGAGCATCGGCAGAAGGAGCGTAGGGAGGAAGGACGTCGGGGTTGGTCACCTCGGTGACCTGTTGCTCGCCTACTATTGTAGAGGTGCCTGCCTCATCCAAGGGAGTGGGGAACAGGGGACTCAGGGCATAAAAAACTATGGTATCCCTGCTAACCTCTTTAGTCCTCTCTTTCGGAGCAACTACGTGGACGTCATCTTTAAAAATGCCCAAATCCAACCCCATCTCCCCTAGGTCAGCAACAGGGATGTCAAAACCGGCGACTGGAGGATTCTCGAGGACATAGTCCGCAAAGTCCTTGACGGTGTTGGTCATCACGTCAAGACCGTTGTCCAAGGCGTACTTCACGGACTTTACGCAATCCGCATATGCACAGATGTAACTAAGGTTGGTGTTATCAGTTACGTCCTGCACATACGCCGTGTAGGATATAGCTCGCTTTTTCTCTTTCTCCAACCGGTCGACATAGACCTTCAGAGACTCGACTCTCTCCACCAGACCTACCCGCTCCGTCTCCAAAACCTGCAAGCGCTCAGTAGCAACACCGAAGTCCAACTTTAACTTCTCTGAGGCATTGGAAGCAACTCTCTCTCGGTCTTCGGATGCCTTCAGATCCCGCTCCCAGGAGTGCTTGGCTCTCTTAAAGTTAGCTTTCAGCTTGTTCAGCTCCTCCTCCTTCCTCTTCAGCTGAGCGTCCCTGTCCACCTCCAGCTACTCTATTCTCCGCCCCAGGCCCCGGTTCATCCTCTCAAGCTCAATGGCTTGGTTAATATCCCGTTGAGCGGAGATAGCCTGATGACTGGCATTGTAGCTCAGGAGACGAGCGTTGTCACTCAAGCTCTGGCTCTGGAGGATCTCCTCGCCCGTCTTCGTCCAGGAACGAGGAACGAACTCTGTAGCCCATCGGATGTGAGAATCCTTTATCTCATGATAGGCGGGGGCGGACTTAACTCAGCTAAACTGATGGAGTACTTTGGCCCGCCCAGGATAGTCCTCTTTCTTGTACCTACACAAAAAGAAAGTTAGCCAACGGATGGGAGGAGGCGAGCAGCGGGGCAAAGGAAAAGATACTTACTCCCTTAGCTTAACAGGGTCGTATCCAAGATAAGAGCTATCAGGGGAGAAGCTCCTTCCCCGAGCGACGACCATCGCGCCAACGACTTGTTGCTCGGTCACTTCTTCCACCGACGTGGAACGAACAACTGACTTTTTCGCCTGAGAGGAGCCCTGTCCTCTAGCTCGCTTGGAGCGGTCATCCTCCTTGTGGGGAGCAGTCTCTTTGGTAAGCCTCCTTTTACCCCTAGTATCTTTGGGAGGAGGCGAGGAGCGAGCAGGGGGCGAGAAACCGGGGCAGGTACTTGAGGAGCCTCCTCCTCATCGTGCGCTCCCGCCCTCAGTCAGATTAGGGAGGTGCAAGGGTCGAACTTCTTATTTTTTGATGGCTGGTTGGCCGCCATTTGCTTCACTCAGCGAGCAAGAAGATGGTAGCTCCTTGGGATTTACGGAACGGCTACTGTCACCTTTAGAACTGAAAACAAAAAACATAAAGATAAGCAAACTTAAGGGCGGCGACCAACAGGTAAGAGGCGAACAACAGGTAAAAATAAAGAATTATGTAAGGAAAGTTACCTTCGGGGATCTCCGCTTGCGCCTCTAAGTGATGAGCACTAGTAGTAAGTTGAGCAAGCTTACGACAGTGCACTTGGGAGAGCCGACCAATACTCTGATCCTTTACGTCTCGCAAAGAAATCAAAGCAAGAACGTATAGGAATTCCTCGCTCAACTCGGGATGCCCCCACTTCAGAATACGCGGGCCTGCAAAACAGGGAGTAAGATTAAAATTACTTCACCCCGGAGATGATAAACTAAGAAACGAAACCTACGCCAAATTTCCCCAAAGTGTGTAGGGAAGTTTATACACCCCGGTCCTCCCGAAAAATCAGAAGATGCCTAATTAGGCGTGAAATTGTCATGATTCGTAGCTAGAAACGCCCTAGTTTTGGTCGAATTTATTGAGTTTTTAGAGCCAAATGAGTACTATTTCTATACATTGATGAATTTGTCTCTTTGATACTCATAGTTGAATTGAGGACGAAAAACGGAGTTCGTAGGACTTTGAATCGACTAAAACGGATGCCCGGATGAGAAGATATCGAAGAAATACGATTGGTATTCGTACGTGTTAAGAAAAGTGTTAGTTGCAAAGGAAGGAAGACCCATTCGAGTATCGTCACTCGAGCGCCCCGCTCGAGTGAGGTAGATCGAGCGCCTAAAAACATACAAAACGTTTGGGCCGCTCGAGGGAGATAGCTCGAGCGCCCCGCTCGAGCACCAGAACCGCTCGACCAAGAGAGCTCGAGCGCCCCGCTCGAGCTCCTGATCCGTTCGACCACCATAGCTCGAGCGACCCGCTCGAGCGGGTCTGCTCGAGCACTTCCAAGGCATTTTCTCCAACTTACGTTTTTCGGCCCACGAGTTCACGAATCGGCCCGTTGCCTATATATATATCTTCCAAACACGTTTTGAAGGATTCCAGAATGCAATACATCACTTTTACAGAGAATTTTTAGAGAGAGAAGGAAGAGAAGAGACGAGCAAGTTTAATTTTACGTTTTTGAGGTTTTTGCTTACGAATTCACATTACGATTTCACGTTTTAGTTTCGTTTCTTAATATCTTTTGTTCTTGAATACGTTGAGACCTCGTTTTGATAATTAATTTTAGTTTATTCTTTTATATCTTAAAACCCTAGTTTATGTACGATCTTTTCTTCGTTTTAATTACAATGTTCATGTTCGTAACTTGTCTAATTGTTATTGTTTACGTTAAATCTATGTCTAGCTAAAACCCTTGCATGCTTAGGGTAGGATGAACTCGTAGAAGTAGGTTGTGGGTACGTAATTAGAGTAACTTGTGACGTTAGGTTTTAATTCTCTTGGTTAATGAATTCTTAAAATTAATCTAGACTTCGCTCTTGAATTTCGTTCGAAAGGTGTTAGAGAGAGGACGACCGTATCACGCTTTAACAACGAGTAGACTTAACGAGAGGGTTTAGGAAAGGTTAATTCATCTACCGGTTTAGCGAAGGAGGACGACCGCATCACCTTAGTTAAATTAGGGTCTCATTAATTAAGCACAATCTATTAACTTGTTAGTAGGTTCGTGAAGTCGAGTGTTAGGGTAAAGTATTAGGGTTTAGAATCTTGAGCTTTCACCTTGCATTCTTAGACTTAGGTTAATTCTTGTGTGTCACAGTTATTTTGATTATGTACCTGCTCCGTTAGTATACGTAGGGATTCCTATCTTAAGCATCACCATCTCATATTTGAAAACACACCTTTTGTTATTTTGTTTAATCTTTCTTTTGCATTCGTAGGATAGTTTAGTTTAGTTTAATTAATCTTTCAAAAAACCCAAAAACATTACACTCATATTAACTACGACGCGTAGATCTTCAGGGATCTATTCGCATACACCCTTTCCCTTGGGTTCGATACTACTTGGTCCCTATACTTGCCCATACTACTGTGAACCCGTACTCTTGCGGGGAAGCTACTAGTAAAAGCTAGTGTAGTTCGCTTCAAGTCAATGGCGCCGTTGCCGGGGATGGCATTGTTTTCTTTTTGAATAGGACTTGTCGATAGCTTAGTAGTTAGTAGTGAGTGCTTTCTTTTCTGTTTTATTTTTATTTTTATTTATTCGGCAGTTGCGTTTTGATCCTTCTGCTAGTGTTTCAGGTTTATGAAAACACGCTCACAAGGCAATACGAGCGAAGAGAGGTTACCTGCAGATCCTGAGACAATAGTTAGAAGGAATCGAGCCTTCTTGAGAAGAATGACTACTGTCGCGGGAAACAAAGATAAGATTTCTGATGAACTTGGGGAGTTAGACAAAATAGCTGCAGAGTATACTGCTCTTGTGGAACGGGCAGAGGGTGCAAATGGAAACAGCAGTAATCAGCAGATACCCATAGGGGGAACTGAGAGCCCACACCCGAACCCACAAGACATAATCAACTCTGCACAAACACAACCCCAAAACCAGAACCAAAACCCTGCTTACCCACAAAACCCAAATAACCCTTTCAACAACCCAGTATACCAACATTACCCATACCCACCTTATCCTTACCCACCATACCCGTATCCTCCACCCCCAGTCTATAATCAACCATCTGTTTACCCACCACCACCCCAACAAGTACCAGTACCTGCTGCTAATCCTCAACACATTTCTCAGAACGTAGATCACAATATGGCTATTCGAGAGAGGTTTGCAGCGCAGCCACATCGGTACTATGATGGAGTGGCTTTGCCTCTTGTTGAGGCGAACAACTTCTCGATATACCCAGGGATTTTAAAGCTGCTTACCGAGAATCAGTTCAAAGGGGTGATCGGGAAGGAGAACCCTCACACTCACTTGAGGAGTTTCCTCATGATAGCATCTACTTTCAATTACAATGGCATGTCTGAAGATGCCAAGAGGCTCAGGCTATTCCCATTCTCATTGACGGGAAGAGCCAAGGAGTGGTACGAAAATACGCTCCCACAGGGAGGTATTACCACTTGGGCCGAGCTCGAGCGTCTGTTCCTCGAGCGATTCTACCCTCCATCTAGAACGATCAAGGCTAGGATTGAGATCTCTTCCTTCCGCCAGAAGCAAGGAGAGGACCTACGTCAAGCGTGGGAGAGATACTCAAACATGCTGATAGAGTGCCCGCAGCACGGGTACAATGAGGGGGATATTATGGCATTCTTCTATAGTGGTGCCAACAAGGCGGGGCAAGACCATTTAGATGCCTGTGCGGGCGGAGCATTCCTGAATCAAGGCATAGAGAGGTGTAGAGAGATCGTGGACAACATTGTCACGAATGCCGGGGCTTGGAATGGAGACTCAGATTTTCAAAGAGTGCATCAGGTTGAAGAGGGTGAAGGAACGAGAAGGCTGCTGATGGCCATGATGGAGAAGATCAACAACCTCGAGTTGGGGAAGAATTTGGTTGGAGAGCATGCAGCAGAGAATGATAGAGTAGACCAGCCAAGTGGACAGCAAGAGGTAGCCAATTACATGGGAGGTCCATATTACAATCAGAATGGCTACCAAGGTGGAAATCAGTTTGGAAGACCTTCTTATGGTCAGCCATTTGTTCCTCCAGGCCCACAGCCACCTCAAAATCAATGGAGGAACACACAAGGAGCTCAAGGAGGCCAGCAGTCTCCTCAAAACACATGGAGGAAGAATGAGAACTTTTCTTATGCTAACCCAAAAGCTGGTATTACTGTTCCTGCAGGTGTTGATCCGGGGTCTAAACCTCCTGGTGGAGAAGGCGGTGCATCAACAGAGGAGATGTTGAGAGCGATCCTTCAGAAGGTGGAGGAAGGGAGTAAGCGATTGTCATCCTTGGAGTACGATGTGAAGGAGTTGCATAAGAAGGGTGATCATCGTGATCAAGAGCTCCAGAAGATGAACGTTGAGTGGACTAGAACTCAACAAGAGAACAATCGAAGGTTCACTTCTATAGAGTTCCAGATGAGCCAGATTGCAAAGATGGTGAATAGAGAGCCGGGAAAATATCCTTCCATGCCGGAGAGGAACCCGAAAGAGCATTGCAAGACAATCCAGCTTAGAAGTGGAACCAACTATGAAGGGCCTCAGATGCCTGCTGATTCTGAGACGCCGCAAGCTGAGATGGGAGAAAGAGAACACTAGAAAGACGGAGGTGTTACAGTTGAGAAGGGGATTGAAAGTGAAGGGATTGAGAAGCATGAAGATATGGATGAGTCCCAGAAGGGCATTGAAAGTGAGGAGATTGAGAGAGTTCCTAAGTGGAAGAAGGCGAAGGAAGCAAAGGATAAAGTGAAAGAAACAGAAAGAGATGAATGGGGGGTACCCAAATCTGTGATACCCGTCCCATATCCACAGCGCTTCATGAAAAATAAGCTTGACGAAAAATTTGCAAAATTTCTTGATGTTTTTAAACAACTTCACATTAACATTCCTTTTTATGATGCTTTGGAACAGATGCCGCATTATGCAAAGTTTCTGAAAGACTTGATTGCGAAAAGACGGCGAGTGGATGAGCCGAAGTTGGTGCAGCTAAACCACGAGATGAGTGCATTAGTGCACAAGGCACTTCCACCGAAGCTGAAGGATCCCGAGAGCTTCACGATTCTTTGTGATATCGGGAACGAGATCAAGAAGGGAGCATTGTGCGACCTCGGAGCGAGCATTAATTTGATGCCGTTATTGCTTTTCAAGAAGTTGGAAGGTGGTGAACTTCAACCCACAATGATGACGCTTCAACTTGCCGACCGGTCTATTACTAGACCTCAAGGTGTGGTTGAAGACGTCCTAGTGAGAGTTGGAGATCACATTTTTCCAGCCGACTTTGTAGTGCTAGAGATGGAGGAAGATGAGCACGTGCCCCTGATATTGGGAAGACCGTTCTTAGCTACGGCGGGGATGGTGCTAGACGTGGTAAATGGGAAGATTACGTTGAAGGTTGATGATCAAGAAGTGAAGATCTCCCTATATGAAGCCATGAAGCACCCGAAGGAGGATGAGAGCTTGTATTGCATGGATGTCATTGATCCTAGTGTTGAAGACACACCTTCTATCCCTATTCCTTCTCATATTTATGATTTTGTTAGTCCTTCACGTGATTATTTAACCCATGAGCATTATGATCTTGATTATTCTGATAGGGATAAAATGAAGAAGTTGAAGGATGAAAAGGTGAAGAAAGTGGACGTGGTCCAGCTAGAGGGAAAAGGAGGAGTTAAGAAGAAGAAGTCAAAATTCAAGAACTTGTTTGGTAAGACTCCTCCAGATAAAGGAAAGAAGGAGTTGAGACCCATAACACTTGGGAATGAGAAAAGAGGAAAGGAACTCATGATGGAGGTACACCAAGGAAAGACATGCAAGCACCACTCTTATGAGAGTAAAGGAGGTATTTTTTAGTATGATGTCCCATAAGCTCCTTTGAGCTTGGTCCGGCATGAGGACCTTAAAAATAGCGCTGAATGGGAGGCAACCCATTATTTTTATTTGCTTTGAGTTTTTTTAGTTATTAGGGAGTTATTTTGAGTCGTATGTTTAACCTCGTATTTGAGTGAGTTGTTTGTAGGCTTGTCTCTAAATGAGTAAAGGTATCATGGAGTTATTTAGATTGAAGGGATCAACTCAAGCAAGGGAGTGTGCAAAGCTAGTGAGAGAAACAGAATTATTTGGTTGAGGTAACCCACAACCCCAAACTTAGACCTCTAGCAAGGTCGAAGTTTGGGGGGTGGAGTTTTTTTTTATGTTTCTTGTTACATTGCACATGCATGCACGCCCTTATCTTTGAGTTGAGTTTGAGTGATTATTGTTTGTTGAGATACTCCATGGGGTGATTTTGAGTTGACTCGCTATTGCACATTTCATGCCTATCAATCATCTTATGCTTGTTGATTGCTATCTTTGAGTATGATTTGATGAGTAGAGTGAGTTGTAAGGGTGAGTTAGAAATTCTTTTGTGTGAGTGTTTGAGTTTGAGCTGATTAGGGAGAGAACTTGTATGCTTATGAGTTTTTCTTTTGAGTACTTGTGTGATGAGAGTGAGAATTCACTAGGACTAGCATGGATGTGAAAGCCGTGAGATTTGAGCCTTATTAGATTTTGATGCATAAATCAATCTCTTCGTTTGTGAGTGGATCGTCACCTTAGAGGATGCTAGAACTTGTGTGTGCTTTTGCTTCTTGATTGTGTCTAGTTTGATATGCCGAATAGGATCTTAGGCCATCTTGGATTTTATTGAGTCACTTAGCCAAAATTTTCCTTACCATTGATATTTATCCCTTGTTAGCCCCTTTGAGCCTAAAGCCTATTTTATTTGCTAGCACATATAAACACTACTCCAATTCCTAAGCCTTTTTGTCCCAATTTGAGTGGAGAATAGGAAAGTGTGAATGTGACGGGAGTGAATTGAGTTGAAAAAGGAAAAGGTTGTTTGTTGAGTGAATATGAGAAGAAGGAGTGATGAAGCTATGAGATGTGGGAAAAAGAGAAAAAATTGGGAATGAGCAAAAGAAAGAAAAAATGAGCTCATGTGTTTGTGCGAAAAAGAAAAAAGAAGTGAAGTGATTGAAAAAAAAAATTGAAAGAGTGAGAAAGAAAAAAAAATTGAAGTGTTGAGAGAATTAGAATTGAAAGAGTGTTGATTGAATATGTTTGAAGTAGTCTGTTCCTAATCTCGAAGTGCCAAAATTTGATTTTCTATTCTCCATTCACGTTAGTCACTTTACCCTATATTGTTATCCCACCTGTCCAAAGAGCCTACATTACAACCTTGAGAAAAGTCCTTTTGATTCCGCATTGATTTCTAGAGTATGGTCGAAGTTAAGAGCACTTACAAGCCTATGGCTGCCAATTTGTGTGATTGATTGATTGAGTGAGTCCTTTGATCATTGTTATACACTTGAAAGGGAGTGAAACACATCGTTGAGTGCACATCCATGTTTGATTTTGGTGTTTCTTGTTATTGTTGCATGAGTATGATAAAAGAAAGTGAGTGAGTATACGGGTGATTGACTTTTGAAGCTTGAGTTCATTAGCTTGCATGATTGATTTTTTTTACTCATTCCTAACAATTTCACTTGACTTATTATTTCATTGCTTGAGGACAAGCAATATGGTAAGTTTGGGGGGTTTGATTAGGCGTGAAATTGTCATGATTCGTAGCTAGAAACGCCCTAGCTTTGGCCGAATTTATTGAGTTTTTAGAGCCAAATGAGTACTATTTCTATACATTGATGAATTTGTCTCTTTGATACTCATAGGTGAATCGAGGACGAAAAACGTAGTTCGTAGGACTTTGAATCGACTCAAACGGATGCCCGGATGAGAAGATATCGAAGAAATACGATTGGTATTAGTACGTGTGAAGAAAAGTGTTAGTTGCAAAGGAAGGAAGACCCATTCGAGTATCGTCACTCGAGCGCCCCGCTCTAGTGAGGTAGATCGAGCGCCTAAAAACATACAGAACGTTTGGGCCGCTCGAGGGAGATAGCTCGAGCGCCCCGCTCGAGCACCAGAACCGCTCGACCAAGAGAGCTCGAGCGCCTCGCTCGAGCGCCCCGCTCGAGCTCCTGATCCGTTCGACCACCATAGCTCGAGCGACCCGCTCGAGCGGGTCTGCTCGAGCGCTTCCAAGGAATTTTCTCCAACTTACGTTTTTCGGCCCACGAGTTCACGAATCGGCCCGTTGCCTATATATATATATATCTTCCAAATACGTTTTGAAGGATTCTGGAACGCAACACATCACTTTTACAGAGAATTTTTAGAGAGAGAAGGAAGAGAAGAGACGAGCAAGTTTAATTTTATGTTTTTGAGGTTTTTGCTTACGAATTCACATTACGATTTCACGTTTATAGTTTCGTTTCTTAATATCTTTTGTTCTTGAATACGTTGAGACCTCGTTTTGATAATTAATTTCAGTTTATTCTTTTATATCTTAAAACCCTAGTTTATGTACGATCTTTTCTTCGTTTTAATTACCATGTTCATGTTCGTAACTTGTCTAATTGTTATTGTTTACGTTAAATCTATGTCTAGCTAAAACCCTTGCATGCTTAGGGTAGGATGAACTCGTAGAAGTAGGTTGTGGGTACGTAATTAGAGTAACTTGTGACGTTAGGTTTTAATTCTCTTGGTTAATGAATTCTTAAAATTAATCTAGACTTCGCTCTTGAATTTCGTTCGAAAGGTGTTAGAGAGAGGACGACCGTATCACTCTTTAACAACGAGTAGACTTAACGAGAGGGTTTAGGAAAGGTTAATTCATCTACCGGTTTAGCGAAGGAGGACGACCGCATCACCTTAGTTAAATTAGGGTCTCATTAATTAAGCACAATCTATTAACTTGTTAGTAGGTTCGTGAAGTCGAGTGTTAGGGTAAAGTATTAGGGTTTAGAATCTTGAGCTTTCACCTTGCATTCTTAGACTTAGGTTAATTCTTGTGTGTCACAGTTATTTTGATTATGTACCTGCTCCGTTAGTATACGTAGGGATTCCTATCTTAAGCATCACCATCTCACATTTGAAAACACACCTTTTGTTATTTCGTTTAATCTTCCTTTTGCATTCGTAGGATAGTTTAGTTTAGTTTAATTAATCTTTCAAAAAACCCAAAAACATTACACTCATATTAACTACGACGCGTAGATCTTCAGGGATCTATTCGCATACACCCTTTCCCTTGGGTTCGATACTACTTGGTCCCTATACTTGCCCATACTACTGTGAACCCGTACTCTTGCGGGGAAGCTACTAGTAAAAGCTAGTGTAGTTCGCTTCAAGTCAACGCCCGCCAGTCACCACCGATGAAGAAAAATACCTCCTCATGAGAGAATAAAAATAGGTTCATTTATTAAAAAACAAGCCAAACTCTTGCAAATTTCCTTCTCTACCTTTACTTATAAGAATCTAGCTTTAATCTTTGATTAATCCTTGTTTGATGATCTTTTTAGTCTGAAAACAGCCACTAATTATCTAATCCAAGCTAAGGTCATCAACAGGTTAATTAATCTACCGGTTTATCTAGGGAGGACGACCGCATCACCTTAGTTAAATTAGGGTCTCGTTAATTAAGCACTATCTACTAACTAGTTAGTGGATTAGTGAAGTCGATTGATAGGATAACGTATTAGGGTTTGGATTCTTGGGCTTTCATCTTACAATATTTTACTTAGGTTATTTCTTGCACGTCACGGTTATCTTGATTATGTACCTGTTTCGTTAGTATACGTAGGAATTCCAATCCTGAGCATCACCATCACATATTCGAAAACACACTTTTACATTCTTAGTTTAATTTTCCTTTTCGCATTCATAGAGTAATTTAGTTTAGATTATATTTTCTTTTTAAAAAAACCCAAAAACATACACTCATATTAATTACGACGCGTAGATCTTCAGGGATCTATTCGCATACATTCCATCCCGAGGTACGATATATCTGGTTGCTATACTTGCTTATACTACAGTGAACCCGTCCGCTTGCAGGGAAACTACTAGTAGAAAGTTAGTATATTCGGTTCAAGTCACTCGATAACTCCAGCTCCGGTCGTCAAGGTACACTCTTATCGATGACCTCCTATATAAGAGAAGTTTTACCCTCCCACTCCTGAAGTGCATAACCCCAGAGCAAGGCCAGATCATTCTGGCCGAGATCCACAAGGGGGTATGTGGAAACCATACCGGAGGCCGGGCCTTAGCCCACAAGGCGATCAGGCAAGGATACTTCTGGCCGACTTTGAACAAGGACGCCGTCAACTTCGCGAGATCGAGCCACAAATGTCAGATGCTGGGTCCCAACATCAAGTTATCCCCCGAGCAGCTCTCCTCCATGTACAACCCTTGGCATTTTGCTTAGTGGGGCATCGACCTGATCGGACAGATGCCCACTGCGCCTGGCAGCCATAAATTCGCCATAGTGGCCGTCAATTATTTTACAAAATGGGGGGAGGCCGAGCCGCTCAACAAAATCGACCAGGCCCAGATAATAAGGTTCATTTGGAGAAACATCATTGAACGTCCAAGTGGTAAGATATCAGATTGCTCTGATACCAATTGAAAGTGTGCGTGTGTTATGAAGTACAGATGTTGTAACAAATGTTGGAACAATTGCTACAACAATCTGGAAAATCAGAGATAAAACTTATACAGCGGAAGGCTTAAACACACATGCAAGATGGAATACTTTTTAACACAAACTATATAAAATAGCTTGTGCCAGCCTTATGGCGAAATGTTCACTATAATAAGATTAGTGATACAAAAGTTGTGTGAAGAGTTAAATCGTTCACAACGGAAACAAGACTCGATATCACCTATCAAATCTAAATTGGCTAAGTGTATAACACTATACACCGTGAAAGTTGATATCACTCTATATCTATGATCTCTCTATCTATGGATATAGGATCGATCGCAAGTTATGCGAGATGAACTCTACTTCTAAGCATAACATAATGGTTGGAATAACTGCCCTATCACCTTCGAACTCAGGATCAACACTAGAGTAGGTGTACTCGTTTACTACACACTTGGTACTGAAGACTTCGGCTTCTATTTATAGATGAAGGTCTTCAATCCGAAATAACTTCTTCATGTAACCGCTCCATTATCTTATGTTATCTCTCACGATCTTATCTTTATTTCTGATATTTCTTGATGCAACCGCCTGATCTAGATCGTTCTAAACCGTTCTGGAATTGCCTGGATCTTGTAGGTCCTTGTAAATCCTTCTGGAACCCGTAACTGCCCATGTTGCAACCAATGCTTGCAACATTCACTGCAACATTGAATATTCCAGAGACTTGTAGATCCTTTTAGATCTTCATCTTGCACGTTAAAACATCTAAGACGACATTTGATCATAAAGTGTTAGTTAATGAGAAGAAAGGGCAAATTCATGTTGTTTCAAAGTAAATAGTGAATACTTCACTACCAACAACATTAACAATCATCTGCCGTTTCGGCCTACCACAAGTGATCATCTTCGACAATGGGAAGCAATTCGATGGCCTCCAGATGATCCAATTTTGTGAGAAGTGGAAAATCAAGAAAGTTTTCTCCACCCCCTACCACCCGCAAACAAAGGGTCAAGTAGAGGCTGTAAACAAGATCCTCAAGCATACTATCAAGGTAAAGCTCGAGGATAAAAAGGGGAAGTGGGCGGCCGAGCTCCCCGACGTACTCTGGTCGTATCGGACGACCACCAGATACTCAACAGGCGAAACACCTTTCGCCCTGGCTTTTGGGACCGAGGCCGTCATCCCATCGGAGGTCTCCCTCCCCAGCTACCGGACGGCCCAGACAATTACTGAAGACAACGACACTGCCCGGAAAATTGACTTGGATATGCTAGAAGAAAGGAGACTCAATTTCGACCTAAAAATGCGGCCTATAAGAAAAAGTCCGAAAAAAATTTCAACTCCAAGGTGAAGGCTAGGCAATTCCAGGTCAGCGACCTCGTCCTCAAGAAGGTTCAAGGTCCTAAAGGGGTGTTCGGCCCGAACTGGGAGGGCCCATTCAGGGTGTCCAAGTGGCTCTCCAAGGGAGCCTACGAGCTCGAACTCATGGATGGCACTCATTACCAATACCCCTAGAATGAGATTCACTTGAAGAAATATTATCAGTAACTACGTTGTATCTTGTAATGAGCTTTTTCTTATCAATAAAAAGCCCATTTTACGATACAGACCATCAAGGTCACCCGGAAACTGAGCTTAGTTCAAAAGCGTATGCCGGCCATATCGAGGTCGGCATATCTCACTTGAGCTCGGGAAGACCATCAAGGTCACCCGAAACCGAGCTCAGTTCAAAAGTGTATGTCGGCAATATCGAGGTTGGCATATCTCACTTGAGCTCGGGAAGACCATCAAGATCATTAAAAAATCAAGCTCAATTCAGAAGCGTATGTCGGCCGTATCGAGGTCAGCATATCTCACTTGAGCTCGGAAAAATCTTACATACTGGAAGTTCTTCTAAATTTCATACATTTAGCTGGAATTTTCTAAGCAACGGAAAGAAATAACAATACGATAATACGTTAAAGACAATAGGTTCGAATTTTATTAAATAGAAGGTAAATATAGTTCGAAACCCAGTCAGAAGCCGGTTACAAGCCACAAGAAAAAGAAAAAGCAACAGTTCAATCAAAGAGAAAATAAAGGGAAAAGTCTTCAAGGATTGCCAGCATTGCCCTCAGCGCCCGCCTGCTCTCCGACCCCGGCAACGAAGTCCACCACCTCGTCCACACAAGCCTCCGCCACCTCTCCGCCCGGCACCGAGGAACCTCCTCATCCTCAGCCCCTTCCTCCTTTTCGTCCCCGACCTCCTCAATTTGCACAGCTGGAGGAGCCCGGCCCGGAAGAAGCAACTAGTGCTGATACGGAAACCACGACAAGTCCACCCCGAACTCGGTCTCGAGGTCCAAGAAATGGAGGTAGTAGCTTTCGTGGATCGGGGATTTGGCAACGTACTCCCGAAAATAATCCTCGTAGACCTTCGTGTCAAGGTTGGCTTTGCGCCCTACATGGATCAGGTCGACGATAGCCATGTAGTAGCAAAACTCCGAGAACAACATCGGGCTGGTGGCCTGGTCGTTAGGGTCGTAGGCCGGTCTTTGTAGAGCCGCGGCCCCCTCGACAGCTTTCTCCCGCACCTCCCTCTCTAGCTCGACTTGTCGGGCACGGGCCTGATCGGCGTCCCCCTTCGCAGCATAAGCCTCCAGACGGAGGGCCGCCATAGCATCCTCTATATCTGCCATCTTGGCCCGGGACTCGTCAAGAGCTTTCCATGACATCTCTACCCGGGTGAGGGCATCATCTTTCTCCTTAAACACGGCCTCCAGCTGGCCGACCGCGTTATCCCTCTCCTTTCAGAGCATGGCGTTTTCACTCTCAAAGTCTGCCCTCTCCTCCCAGGTCCAGGTCAGATCCGCCTCGGCCTTGTGAAGCAAGCTCACAGTGCTGTTGAGCTCACTCTCCATGAAGTTTACCATGATCGTCGCCTGGTTGGCCAAGGTGGCGCTGGCCCGGCCGGCGTAGCGCGGAAGGCGGTCAGTAATATCCGCCAGATCCCATGTCCAGGATTGGGGCAACGAGTTCACCGCCCGGCTCATGTACTTCGGCATCTCAACAATGGAGCCCAGAGCCCGGGAAGATAAGAAATCCAACACCAGTGGCGGCAGGTCGGAGTCATTATGAGTCAGTCTGCATCGAGTCAAAGATCCGATTAGACACCATAGAACAACAAAGTGAAGGTTTTGAAACTAAGATTACTTACGCTTGGAATCAGGCCAGATTGCGATCAAAGAAAGTTCGATCATCATCTCGGCCGGGGGCATGAGTCGGCCATCGTAGCAACACCGGCCGATCTCTGCCCGGGAGGCATATCGTCGGACACGTCGATCGGCGCAGGACTCGAACCATCTGCACCGGTTTTCTCCCTCTCAAGTTCTTCTCACCCCATTTTCGACCGGAAAGGGGGGAGGATGGAATAGTTCTGGCCGCAACGCCCTCGACGGCCGGAACGGACTGGAGCGGAGTAGGCTCTTGGATGAAAATTCCTCTCCGGGCTCCGACCCTCTTCTTTTTCTTCGTCACTTTGATGAGAGCAGCTCCGAGGTGAGAAAACATTTTCGGACACTGGTCGAAAAAAACTCTAGGGCACTTTTTAATAACCCGGAACTTGAACACTGGAATGAAAAGCTAGGATGTCAGTTACAAAAATAATAAAAAATAATATAATGACGAACTCTAAATACTCACCCGGATGCCTCAAATGATGAGGATAGCAGAAGATCCATCCTTTCAGCCGTGCCTCCCGGGTCCGGAGCAGCGCTTGATTCCTTTCGTTCTCGGGCAACTACAATACCCTTTCCCGAACGACCACAAAGTTGAAATTAAGTTCCCGCTCGGTAGGAGCCAAATAACCTGCAAGGAAGGACAAGGAATTAGATCAGTACAACATGTTTTAGATATGAGTTTCAATGGGCTTACTCTCTTCGGCCGGGGGTTTGTGGGGATGTCTATCTACTCGCCGCGGGATACCCGGTCTGCCAAGCTCCGGCCACAAAGAACCACCGATCTCGGAGATTCCGAGCCTTGCTTGGGATGCCGGTCACAAACTTTGGGCCCTTTGTTTGGACAAAGACGTCTCCGGCACGGACCTTATCGCTCATCAACCGAAGCATAAAAGCCATCTCCCCGGGGTTCGGAAGCCGGAACAGAAAGTTCTGACCAAATAGGGTCATGATACCCAGAATTATTATCCAAGCATTTGGGAGCAACTGGATCGGTGCTTGGTCCCAAAAATTCAGCAAGTAAGTGACCGTCGGATGAAGGGGAAACCGGAGTCCAACCTCCATCATGTCCAGAGAGACGGCCACCATGCATCGCGGGGGCTTGTCCGCCCTCTCGTTGGGTTCGGGGGCGTAGAGTTGTACATCGAAGGGGATGTCCCAATGAACCTGGTTCTCATCTAGGAATTCCTGGTTGATGACACTGTGGACCAGCCCGTAGGACCATTCTTGCGACTCCTTCAAATCTGCCGGCCTCACATTTTAGGATTTCGGGGAGCGGGAACATGGTTGTACCGATCGTGGTAAGCATCAAATTTAAAATCAAAAGCCTCATACCCGTCCTGACCCTCCACAAACTCCTTCCATAGCCGGAAGGTTCTCCTAACTTGCTTTTTATACTCCGGGGCATCCTGGGCTCCAAGGGTCACCCTATTGACCCTCATCGGCTCACGAATTTTGGGAGAGGCTTGGATATCCTCCGCCTCCACAACCTCGTCCGCCTCGGACCGGTTGGGCGACCCCTCCCCGACGACCTTCTATCTCGGCTGATCTAGTGTGGACCTCTCTCGGAGCTCAGTTGAGGAAAACTGCTCCCGTACCCACTCGCCCGCTAGATTTATCAACTGGTTCGCTGACCGGGGCAGCTGCTTCGCGAGACAGCTCTCGGGCTTCTTCCGGTCGGGCGCCAATGAGCGAAGCACCCTCTCCCAATAAGGAATGGCCCGGACGCCTAAAGATGGACTCCAAGCCATTCTCGTCCTGGGCCCAAAAGTGTCCCGCCGTCGTGCGCGGCGTCGAAGGATCACCGCCGCTTGAACACCCAGCCTCGTCAAATAAACGCCGTCCAACGCCACCACCCCCAGAGGCGGCGCCGCCTCTCCTGTCTGGCAGAGGACCAGTCCACTGCCACACCATCGTGATGATTCAAAGAAATTCGAAATGATAGAAGAAATTAGTCTTACCAATTAACAACCGCCGCAATCGCCGCTGCAATCACCGTTGCGCAACCTCTAGCTCCACCGTACTCCTCACCGCAAGAACTCGAAAGCTCTGAAACTTTTACTTTGAATTCTCAAAATAAGCGTGAAGTAAAAGTTAAGAATGAAAGGGACAATCACTCTTTAAAGGGTGAAGAGAGGGACTCTATCGCAATTAAAATTTTAGGTCTAGGGGCCTAGGGGCAAAAGGCCAAAACGACGGGGCCCTAGCACGAAATGGCTGCGCACGTTTAACTAAGTGCACAGAATTCCAGGCGTTGCATGATGTCATGAACGCCTTTTCAGGCACGTCCTCCCACACGCGTCTTATCAAGTGCCAGTAATAGCTAAATGACAACTGACCTCCGACCTCGCGGAAAGATTCGAGGTCGGCCCCGTCCTCTGAATTTAAAAGGCCAGTTCACCTCTTACTCCCGGTGAGAGCTAAACTGGGGGACAATTATTGTGATCATTTCAATATGAGATCGGCTCCGACCTCCCCAAGAGAGCTATGCCCGGTCGGCAGGCACCAGAGAATGGCTCCAGAGTCCGCCGACCCCCGATCTCCGAGAAACCTCCTCCGATCACCCTATAACCCAGGCTCTGAATAATTATTCTCGGCCTTCTCCGACCTCCCGAACAGTTGATTTCAATCACCGCCGACCTGCCTAGGAGGATGGCATCGCTACGTCCGACCTCCAACCTGACGTCCGGTCGCCGTGACCGGAAACTTTCCGGCCTCCAACCTCTCCGCATGAGGGGATCTTAAGAGCATGTGATGAAATCAGACAAGATCATCTCAAATAAGGCAAAGGGTCGTCTCCGTACAAAGCGGCAAAAGGAATATTCCCTCCAAATGAGGAAATATATCAGAGAATCATCCTTTTGGGACACGTGTCAACATGCCAGTAGCCGGCCTCCTACAAGCAAGGACGATCGGGCTCCCACGCACCTTCAGGGACTGGAATCATTTAATTCTCTTGTCCCCCTAGAGGTCAGGAATGACTAAAATACCCCTGTAGAAGAAACCTATGAATAGATCCCCACTTGTACCAAGAAAAAGAAGTTCATTTTTCAATACAAAAAAGCTTTACAAGCATTCAAGTCCAGGGATTAAAAACCCCTGGCAATTCTTGGTGTTCTTGCATTCATATCTTCATCATCATCACTCATAAATACTTGCATAATGGAGCATTCATTCCATCTTTTCTTTGATGTTTTTATCTAAACTTAGCATATGGTCACTAAATCCCAGCACCCATTTTTAGATAAACAACAGAGATCTCTATCCTTGCTCTGATCGTTCTAGACGGAGGGTAGAATCGTTCGAGGAACAAACGCTCGAGCTCGGCCCATGTGGTTACACCTCCCCGTGGGAGCGTGTTATCATACCACTCCTTTGCTATTCCAGTCCTTTGAATTGATTCTTAGTAAGTATCTTCAGGATTCCTGGGGAGATAGAGAAGTTGTTTGCCTCTACTGGAGGCAATGCCACTCAATCATAATACCATTGCGGCTGTGCCGCAAACCTTCCTCGGATTGCCACATCGTGATCAGTGTTCTGAGGAACGTTCTGAGGATAGACGGGTGGTAGAGGTACTTGCTAAACTGGGGGGTTGGTTATAAGCAGGAGGTGGAGGATACGGGTATGGTGGATGTGGATATGGTGGGTATGGGTATAAGGATAAGGTGGGTTGTTTTGTCGGTAGACAGGGTTGTTTTGAGGATGTTGAACAAGGTTGTGAGCTGGATTGTTTTGATTATGTGTAGCCGGGTTTTGACTCTGGCTTTCCCCTGACGGGACTTGATTCTGACTGTTATTCCCTCCAGTGCCCTCTACCCATTCTACTTCCTGATTATAATTAGCCGCAGCATCATCCAACTCATTACTGATGTTCATGTTATCGTTCTCTCCACCGACAGTATTCATCCTTCTTAAAAAGGCTCGGTTTCTTCTTGCTATTGTCTCAGGATCTAGCTGTGTTCTCTCTTCGCTCGTATCTCCTTGCGAGCGTGTTTTCATAAACCTGAAACACTAACAAAAGGATCAAAATGCAACTGCCGAACACGTAAAAATTAAACAGAAAATAAAGCACTCACTACTAACTACTAAGCTATCTCCAAGTCCTACTCAATGGACATACATCGCCATCCCCGACAACGGCGCCATTAACTTGAACCGAACTTTACTAGCTTTTACTAGTAGTTACCCCACAAGAGTATGGGATCACAGTAGTATGAAAAAGTATAGGGACCAAGTATATCGTACCCAAGGGAAGGAATGTATGCGAATAGATCCCTGATGATCTACGCGTCGTAATTAATATGAGTGTGTGTTTTTTGGCTTTTTAAGAAATTAATTCTAGACTAAATTATACTAATTATGCTAAAGAATGGATGAAACTAATTAACTAAGGGTTGTTTGCAAATGTGAGATGGTGATGCTCAGGATAGGAATCCCTACGTATACTAACGGAGCTGGCACATAATCAAAATAACCGTGATGTGCAAGAATTAACCTAAGTAAAAGATTGTAAGATGAAAAGCTCAAGAATTAAACCCTAATACTTTATCCTATCAATCGACTTCACTAATCAACCAAACAAGTTAATAGATTGTGCTTAATTAAAGAGACCCTAATTTAACTAAGGTGATGCGGTCGTCCTCCCTAGATAAACCGGTAGATGAATTAACCCCTTCTAAACCCTCTCATTAAGCCTACTAGTTGTTAAAGAGTGATAAGGTCATCCTCTCTCTAATACTTTTCGTACGAAATTCAAAGGTAAATTCGGAATTTATTTTAAGCGTTCATTAATTAAGAGAATTAAAACTAAACATCACATGTTACCCTAATTATGTACTCATGTCCTACTTCTACGAGTTCATCCTACCTCAAGCATACAAGGGTTTTAGCCTAGCATGTTTTAATGATAAAAAAAGTAATCAAGCAAGCAACGAACATAAACATGACAAATTGAATTATAAAACTAAAAAGCATAAACTAGGGTTTATAAGAAAGAAATTAAATCTAAGAAGGAAAATCCAATAAATACGAAATCAACGGTTTCAAATGTCAAGTATCGAAGAAAGAAAGAAAAGAAAATCAAAATCAAACTCTAACTACGAATTTGTAATGTAAAAACCTCGATCAAATGTAAAACAAACTTGCTCAAACTCTTGGTGTGCTTCTCTCTCCGAAAACTATCTCTATGCGTGAAGTGGTATCCAAACACGTGCTCGGAATGGGTATATATAGGCAACGGGTTGAGTTGGGCATTCATGGGCCGAAATCCACGACTTGCTCGAGTAGAGCTCGAGTATAAAGTACTCGAGCAATGCAAGCTCGAGTTCTAAAATCTTCCAGAGGCTGAAAAGTACTCGACCACTTTAGCTCGAGTAGTGACTACTCGAGCAGCCTCAGCTTGAGTACACTACTCGAGTGCTTGAGTAGTGACTACTCGACCAAGCTCAGCTTGAGTACACTACTCGAGTGCTTGAGTAGTGACTACTCGACCAAGCTCAGCTTGAGTACTCCAGTGACACTTTTGCTCGCACGAACTAATATTTTTCGTATTTCTTCCATATCTTCTCATCCGGGCATCCGTTTGAGTCGATTCAAAGTCCTACGAACTCCATTTTTTGCCCTTTATCCATCTATGAACATCAAAGAGGCAAATTCATTAGTTCATGAAAATAGTACTCAATTGACTCTAAATACTCATTAAAATCACTCAAAACATGGGCAAATCGATCTCTAAAATCTAACAATTTCATGCCTAATCATTTACCAAATTAATTTTTTTTTTGTTTCTAACTTGTTATAAAAGAATATTGTGCCGAACTCTTTTTTTTTGTAAAATTATTTATTTCGACAATGCGTAAATTTCAAATTTGTTAATTTTTTATGCAATTAATTGTATATGTATCCAAATTGAGTCTTTTTTTTTTGTAATTCATCAAATTAATTTTTTTAATTATTTCTAACTTGTTAAATATACAATAATTCATTAATTCTAATTGTGATACTCTTCCTCTTCTCCTTTCTCTTCATCTTCATCATCATTCTCATCCTCATCATCTTCATCACCGTCTTCATCCTCATCATCTTCATCACCGTCTTCATCCTCATCATCTTCATCACTGTCCTCATCCTCATCTTCATCCTCCTCTCCACGCTCTTGTCTGTCATCCTCATCACTTTTAATCGTTATCATATTTGGATTTGCAGCTAGTAAATCCACAAAAATATTCACATTTTCTTGATCGAGCTCCATTGGAACCTTTTGTACCTCCATTTGAAATGCATCTATTAGTTCTGTACTGTCTTTCTTTGCGGATTGGAAAGTTCAACCAAGGATCTTGTCCTCACTTTGCAAACTTTCCTCAAGTTGGGCCTACCTGATCACGAGTATTTGCAATATTATACTTGAGATGCTTGTGTTGCAAAAACATATGGATCGTATATCGCCTAAATCTTCTGTCGGGTGTTGATATCTACAATCTTGTAGTTTTTATCGACCCTCGTTCCTTGTTTCTCTTGATCATAACTTTCACACAAGAACAACACCACTTTTCTTGAAGGCCAAACCGAATATTCTATTTCAACTGCTCATTCAAAACTCCATAGTAATTGATGAGTTCTTCGTTGTAGTTTCCACTGGTAATGCAAATACAACTGTTTGTAGTTGATTTCGTTGAAACATGCGCGTCTATATGAAATTTGTATCAATTTGCGTAACATCCTTAGAACGAAACAAACTTACGTAGTGGTCTTTTACTCAGAGCTTCAAGATGTGGGTTGTCAGGTAGACCACTTTCTCCATGTAATTATAAATTTATCATGTAAAAAAATCAATCACAGTCGTGTAAGAATCATATAATTTAGTGATACTCACATAATGTTAGAACCAAAATATGAAATCACGACGGATAGACTGAGAAACTTCTGCATCAATGATGTCTAATTTTTGTGCACGCTTATACCCACAAAACATCCTTATATATCAGGAAAAAAAATTTAATGACTTTTCAACAATATACATATTCTAAAAAATCACAACTATAAAAAAAAATTATTTACTCTATGTACGGTTGGATATCAGGACAAGTTATCAAAATATATGAATGTATCATTTCCTCTTCCATACTATTGTTGAACCATCTACCGGTGCCCTTACCCATTTGTTTACCCGGATGCAAAAATACAGATAACATACCTTCAACATCACGAAGGTGATAGTCTACCCCACAACCATCGTAGTTAAACACAAGTTGCTCCAACATCTTCAATCAGGTATATATTAAGAATGGATATCATCTTGAGCAGTTCAACACGAGAACAAAAAAGGTTCCACTCATCTCTAGATTTAGAAGTGTCATTGGTCTTTCCTTTAGTACCCGAGAATGTATTAAACAAGTTGTCGAAAATATTCTTCTATATATGCATCACGTCCAAGTTGCGTCGAATCAACAAGTTGCTCCAATAAGGTAAGTCCCAAAAGATACTCTTCTTCTTCCAACCACCTGGAATTTTTTTTATTGTGCTCAATTATACCAACTTCAGTTATCTTCATCAACCCCGTGTCCGTAATCTCATACAACAAGTTTTCACAAGAAATAATTTGTTTAATATTATAAAAAAGTCTTAGAATAAAACAAGACAATGATGCACTAATTAAAAAAGATAGAATGTTAACCATATATACCTTGTTGAATCTTCGAATTTACACGACGTATTGCATCTTTATCCTTTACAAAATCGGTTTTGTTCCACCAAAAGACATGACTAGGAGGAAGAAACATGTTGTTATTGTTGAACCATGACACCATTTTACTCTTCGGAGGATAGAATGTATCAAATCCATCCATGCAGTAAAAAAATCGTCTTAAAAAATTTACGGCAAGAGCCATCTCTTATTATTTTTCCCTCAGCAATTTTCTTGCAATGTCTAAGTCTGGAGGCTTGTTTATTTGCTTTAGTCAAATTTCTTATATTAAGAAGTTGGATCATATAATTTAAATTATACACAAGGTATGGTTTTGCTTTACACAAATTATGTACTCCCTCCATCGCAGGGGTATTTACACTTTTGAGATTGGACGTTGAATAAGAAATGGGATAAATTAGTGGCATATGGGTAAATATGTGTATATTTTTATGAATGTACATGGAAATCAAAGTTTTCTTTTTAGGTAGTGTGCAAATTGGCGTGAGACGTCCAAGTAAGGAAAGTATGCAAATTCCTCTAGGACGGAGGGAGTATTAGCTACACAAATTCTAGCATGCACCTTATTTTAAGCTTAATTTTGAATTAAATTTGATTTTTTCAAAACTAACACTAGCACGATGAACTGTAGGTATTTTTTTAAGGTATTAGTGATTATTTCTTGGGATATTACTAATTTTTGTTTGGTTTTATTTTTTAAAATTCAAGTGCAATGCACTCGATTCATTGCAAATATGTAGTGCGAGTGCTTTTAATTCTAACCACGTCGGTGACTTGCGATAGGCAGAATTCTGACGCACACTGGCCGAGCATTAGGTTGGGAAAGAAGAATTATTATTATATAGTAAAATGAAGTGATTTTCATTTATAACATTTTGTCACACAAAATACTGGGTAATGAATTTCAACCAAAAATTTAATTTTGCGCAAATGCTTAGATTTAATATGATTACATAATTGTATGACGCACTTAATGCATACAAAATTAAAACAATTAAAAAATCATCTAATCACATTAACCTCAATTTACAATTTAACTAATTTTCTTCATGGATGGAACCGTCTCAACGAGGCTAAGAGAAGTGTCGAACTTGTGACTGAAAAAATCAAGTTATAATTTTAAAGGGTGTACCAAATTAAAATAATTAAAGTGATAGTAAATCAAGTCATAATTTTAAAGGGTGTACCAAATTAAAATAATTAAAATAATCAAGTCATAATTTTAAAGGATAGTAAATTTTAAATGACGAACATGTTGTTCCTCGTAAATTCGCATTTAAACCCAGCTTCAGAAGAAATTCGTCCCATGTGGACCACCAGGAGTATGTATTATTCATGCTTAGAGCTGTTAAAAATATTGTTTGCAGGGGAAGATTCTATTTTCCAGTTTGAGTTAATTATTTAGTTTGCTAATTCGGTATTTGGGTTAATTGCACTTTTGGTTCTAAAAGAATGTGTTCATTTTCAAGTCGATCTTCATTTTTCAGCACTTTAAGTCCCGTAATTTTATTAACACTTTTGGTTACAAGAGAATAAGATATATTACAATTTTGGTCCTAAAAGAATGTATAAATTACAGTTTTGGTCACAAGAGAGTAGGACAAATTTGTAGTTTTGGTTCTGAAAATTAACAGATAAGACCGAAACTGCAAAAAAAAAAAAAAAGGATTATTTTTGCACATAGGTACCAAAAGTATTTTGCGCCGAAATTTTATAAAATATGATCAAATAAAATCTGAATATGATCAAATTAAATTTTTTATAAAATTATATTTAAAAAGATCATTCAATAAATAAAATTATGTTATAAAAAAATCTATTTAATTTGTTAGTAAATATATTTTAATAATTATTTAAAATTTTAAATAAATTTGTTTAAAAATAATTAAATTTAATAGGTTTATACATAAATTAAATATTTTTTAAGATTTTAATACACTAATTTTTATTAGGAAATTAATTTTTTAATTAATTTTTTTAAACAGATTTACTATATGGATTTTTAATTTTAAACAAATTTTATACAGATTTAATAAAAAAATGGGTTTTTATATCCTAAAATTTTTAATTTATTGAATATATCTTTTTCATTTTTTTTTTAATTTATTTGGATTTAATTTTATGACAATTAGTTGAGTTGACGCTTAGATCGAGGACACATATTTGGACTTTATTTGGCTAGCATTTTATAAATTTGACCTTGTCAAATTTAATATATTGTATCCAAGTTTTTTTAAATTTGTAAAGATAGTTTTCTAAAATTATAAGCCCGTAAAATTGTGTCCTATTTATGTGAACCCCTAGAAAATACTATCCCAAACATATAATTTTCCTCGTGAGTAAGCCTAGAATTAATTTTCCTGGATTTAATGGAGAGTGTCCTAATTGGTTGAGGATTTGGAAATGTATAAGTATTTTAAGCTTAAATAGTGAAAAAGTACAATTATGACCATAAATTATTTCTCTAGGTACAATTAGAACCCTAAATTATTTTTTGTTACAAATAAGCCCTTAAAGTTTTATTTTTGGAACAAGAAAACCCTTTAATCTCTTTTTATTGGAGCACATATGTCCATCAAGTATTTATTTATATAAAAATACTGTTGTAAATTTAGAAGATTTATTATACCAAATCTAGAAGATTTGATGTGTACATTACTAATAGACTTATAACCTAAACGGGCTTTAGGTTTAGACTATGTCTTTAATCTTATAAATAGATTATTGTACTCAAAATTATATGCACGAATGCTACCCATAAAGTTTCACATCATTAGGCTCCTTCACAATTCTTTTGCTGGAATCGATAAGTATTTCAGCCCGAATTTATTTATTTTAAATATATGATATCTTTAACTGTGATTATTGTGCACGACATTGCTTTTACAAGATTTTGTAAAGTACATGTGCATAACATATATATGTGTATTCATAAGGGAATTTATTTTTGATATTTAATTGTCTTTCAAAAGAATAAATTTCAAATAGCTCCACGATAATCATGCAACACATTAGCATGTAATATGATTGACCATGAAAGATAATATTGTTTGCTTCTGTTTCCATGTGTATCCTGACATCGCTGCCGCCGCGGGCCTCCGGGCCACCGCGCGCCATCACTGCGTGCGAAAAGCCAGCATTGACAGCCGCGAGCCCTGATGGCCGTGGAGGAGGCTCGCGACCGAGTCACCGTAGAGCGCGCCGTCGTGTACCTCCTAACGCTGCGAACAGATGCACTTCACTGGTGAAAATGCGCCTCCCTCCTCCGCTATCACAGCGTCGAGCGGCGACCGAAGGTCGCGCACTGCCGAGCGACAGTAGTTGTAGTCCGCATCGCCACACGACAACTTAACGCGAGCCTCGTGCTCTGCCGCCTTGGCTCCCCGCGTGCACCGTGCCCTGTTTCCCCATCTCCGTGCCCTGCCCAAGTTTTGGGCTTATAGCCCAATTCAGTTTGGGTCACTCGAAAAAAAAAAATTATTTTTGTTTTGGGTATGAAGCCTAGGATTTGGGATTAATTTTTGGGCCTATTCTTTTTAATTTTTTGGGCCTCCAATTTCATGGGTTGTAATTAATTTATTAATTAGACAATTGAATTTTATAATTTATTTCGGTCTCATATAATTTTGATAGTATTTATGTGCCATCAAAGTAATCTATCAAGTTTCGAAAAATACTTGAAAAATTAAAAAGTAATAACTCTTGCATGCATTATTACTTTTGCACATAGTCCGCATATATTGCCCGGGTAGACGGCGTCCGGTACTTGTTGGACCGTAAATCATGTTTTGGGTAGACGGCGTCCAATTCTTGCTTCTATGTGCTCTACAATAATCAAATAAATCCTTATTTATCCGTTGTCAATAAATTGGTCACAAATGAGAGAATTCGATGAGCTTACTCTTGATGGTAATAACTACATGACATGGGCGCTAGATGTCGAGATCCATCTAGCCTCAAATGAGTTGAGCGAAATAATAATTATTGAAGGTTCGAAATCCACTAACGCCCAGAAAGCGAAAGCGTTGATTTTTCTCAGGAATTACCTGAATGAGGATCTGAAAAATGAATTCCCCACTCACAAGGACCCCGAAATGTTGTGGAAGTCCCTGAAGGACCGTTTCCAACAACAAAATGATATACTCCTCCCTCCGGCACAATACGATTGGTTGAAACACCGTTTCCAAGACCTTAACTCTATAACGGAGTACAACTCTGTTTTGCAGCGTATTGTAACCCAGTTGATGCAGAACACTCTGTCAACATTCCACGCTAGCAACCTTATACTCCAGCAGCAGTATAGGGACAAATATATGATTGGTCGCAAACGTGGAAGGGGGAGAGAGAGTAAGATGATCTAGGCTAAAGGCCGAGGTCGTAGTACATCCGGTGGTCACAGAACCTCAAATTTCGCTCTACAAAAACCTGGCTCTCAAGACAAGATAGAGCAATCCTGCTACAGATGCGGATGCAAAGGCCATTGGTCTCGCACGTGTCGAACTCTCAAGCATTTGGTTGAGGCTTATCTAAAGCAGTAGAAGGACGACAAGGGGAAGGCCCCTATGGTTGAACCTCACGATGACAGCTTGCCTGAAGCACAATTTGACCAAGACAACGATGATCTCTTGAGCTCGTAGCTCAAAAACTTTGGAGACAATGAGTGATTTGAGTATTTGATTATTTTAGTACTTTGTTTTGGATAAAATAATTTATGTTTTTGTATCCTTTCTTTTGGATACTTTACTTTATGGATGATATTATATTTCAGCTTTGATGTGTTTACCTTAAATCGCTGTTCATTAAATTGTTGGAGTTATATGTGAAAGTATGCTTTTACTTTGTATAACTCATGTATTAAACACTTATTTATGAGAATACATCTTTTATCGCATTTGCTTTAGATATGATTGAATGTTGAATATTTATTGCAACCAATTCATTATAAGTGGTACATGTTACATTGTAGTTAATGTGGTGATACCCGATCACAGAAGATCACATTAACGGTTTTCTTGTAACTAAACGTACAAAATTCACGACCCAGGGGGAATTGAACAATCCGCCGCGAAAGGTCGATGTGTAAGTCTCAGATTGGTCTATCTTGACTAAGAGATTGCACTAACACATTTAGTATGTGTTGAAGAGGACCTACAACGAGGATAAATTATTCTGTTCTGAAATGTGAAGAATTAGACCTCAGTGGTTATTGATTTCTTAATCTCCGTCACTTAAATAGGATCGTGTGTGTTTAATGGTTACTGCTTTGATTCATGTTGGGTGAGAATCATCGTGACTTCGAACTTTGTATTTTGGGCAGTAATATTAATCATACGACGGTTGCTAAGATTTAATACGGAGAAACGCGTGTGAGTACGGCTCGTGTGATTTATCCCCTTGGTGAGCTCAGAAGTTTTATCGTACCAAATCTTGCAAGTGAAGAATTAGTTTCTTCGGTACGGATAATAATGTTGAGTTGTCTTTACTCCAAGGTGAAAGATATTAATTAATTTAGAGCTATTCAGAAGCTTAATTAATTAATGGACTTGATAATCTTAAACGCGAGACGTAATAACCGGGAGTCCATATTATCGTAATATGGATTAAGATGGATAGTGCAATATTAATTTATTAGTGGTACTAATTAATATTAATGTGCTGAATTATATTTGGGCTCAAAATTGAAATTCAGAAGTCCATTGGAGGTCCAATCTTAATTCTCCTAAGTCCGATAATAATAAAGTGATTAAAATAAAAGAAAAATATTATTGCTGATTTTTCATGATATTTTCGAAAATATGATATATGGAGAGAGAAATGACTTTGTTGATTTTCTTGGAAAGATATTATGGAAGATATGTATTCTTGGAATACAAGATTATCTCATAAATTCAAGAAGATTCAAATCTTGTATTCTTGATCTATATTTTTCGAAAATTACTATATTATAAGGAGGGTGAGATTTTGTGGAATATTTTATTATGGAGAAAAGAATATATGAGATATATTCAAGATTTCTTAGAGGCTAAGAAAAAGATTTTCCCTCCCCTAAAATATGCAAAATTTCGAAATCCCCTCACCTATATATAGCGGATGATTATTTCATCTCCAGTTTACAGTTTCACAGTGTTGAAAAAAATATCAGCAACAATAATTTTTTCTTTCTTCCTTGTTATTCTAATTGCTTGTGAGCACTTCCCACCAGTGAAAAAGCAAGGCGAAAGGGACATACTTGAGAATGTCTTTTGGTTGATAGCACGATCATGATAGTCCTGTTGTTATCAAATGCCATATCTACAAGAGGTACGAATTTACGTGAACTCCTAGTTATTCCGCTTTAGATTTTCATGTGAACTAATTCTATATGCATGATGATAAAATTGTTGTTGGAATTATTATTTGAATTAATTAGGATTAATTCATGCTAGTAATAATTGTATTTAAATTTCATCCCGAATAGTTTCCGGGAACCCCTATTTTTTCCCAACGTAAATTTATTTGGATATTGTTGTTCTTATACATGACTTGTAAACATATCAGCTATTAGGTTTGGGTTATTTCCTCTGGAATGATGGATGCAAATAGTGATTTATGTTTGGTAGATAGCGCCACCACACATACAATCTTAAGAGATAAGAAGTATTTTCATAACTTGGTAGAACGTAAGGGGAGTATAACTACGATAACCAATGATAATATATTGATAGTGGGCTCCGGAAGAGCTTCCATTGTCCTCCCCATGGGTACCGAACTCATAATCGATAATGCTTTATTGTTTCCACAATCTAAGCGTACCCTGCTCAGTTTTAAAGATATAAGAACTAATGGCTATCACATCGAAACTAAATCTGAGAATAATAACGAATACCTTTTAATGACAATTACTCGAGGTAGCCATAAATAAGTTATAGAAAAACTTCCTTCCTTCTCCTCCGGACTGTACTGTTCCTACATCCGGCCATCTAATCTCCATCTAGCTATGAGTATGAAATTTCATGACCTGAACTCTTTTAAATTATGGCATCAGCGGTTAGGTCATCCAGGACAAACTATGATACGTAGGATTCTATCTAATTCAATTGGTCATAATATTTCGAATAATAGAATCCCTTTTGTTGATGAATTTATATGTGATGCATGTTCTAAGGGTAAGTTAATAGTGTGCCCATCGCGCACTAAGGTTGGACTAGAGTCTCCGGTTTTCCTTGAACGGATTTAGGAAGACATTTGTGGATCGATTCACCCAGCATCAGGAACATTTCAGTATTTCATGGTCCTAATTGAGGCCTCCACTAGGTTGACATATGTCTGTTTGCTGTCCACCCGCAATCAAGCCTTTACGAAGCTCATTGCGAAAACTATCGAGCTTAGAGCTCAATTCCCAGATTATCCAATGACTTGAACCGAAAATGCTAACTTTCTATTAGTAGTTTCCCCGCAAGCTTACAGGTTCACTGTAGTATAAGCAGGTATATTGACCAAGTATATCATACCTCGGGATGGGTTGTATGCGGATAGATCCCTGAAGATCTATGCGTCGTAATTAATATGAGTGCGTGTTTTTTAGTTTTTAAAGAATTATTATAAACTAAAACTAAACTAATTATGCTAAAGAATTGAATTAAACTAATTAACTAAGGGGTGTATTCAAATATGTGATGGTGATGCTCAGGATAGGAATTCCTACGTATACTAACGGAGTAGGTACATATTCAAAATAACCGTGACGTGCAAGAATTAACCTAAGTAAAAGATTGTAAGATGAAAGCTCAAGAATTCAAACCCTAATACTTTATCCTAACAATCGACTTCACTAATCCACTAACAAGTTAATAGATCGTACTTAATTAAAGAGACCCTAATTTAACTAAGGTGATGCGGTCGTCCTCCCTAGATAAACCGGTAGATTAATTAATCCCTTCTAAACCCTCTCGTTAAGTCTACTAGTTGTTAAAGAGTGATACGGTCGTCCTTTCTCTAACACTTTTCGATCGAAACATCACGAATTACCCTAATTATGTACCCATGTCCTACTTCTACGAGTTCATCCTACCCTAAGCATACAAGGGTTTTAGCCGCACATGGTTTTAACGAAAAAAAATAATTAAACAAGCAACGAACGAAAACATAATTAATTGAAGTGAAAAACTAAAAAACATAAACTAGGGTTTTGAAAGAAAGAAATTTAATCTAAGAAAGAATATTAATTAAAGATAGAATCAGAAGTCTCACGTAACATGTGTTGCAACACGAAAGAAAGAAATCCAAAAATCTAAGTCTAAACAATGAATTCGTAATGTAGAAACCTCGATTACACGTAAAATAAGCTTGCTCGCCTGTCGGTGCTCTTCTCTCTCCAAAAATGAACTCTAAAAAGTGATGATATGTGATGTGATGTCCAAAACGTGTTCGGAACAAGTATATATATGTATCGGGCCGATTCGGGAACTCATGGGCCAGAAAAACATATCAAAACGTGAAAATATAGGGCGCTCGAGCACCACCCGCTCGAGCGGGGGCGCTCGAGCTGAAGAGCTCGAATGGAAGTGGGGGTCGAGTGCAGGCGCTCGAGTCGATGCAACTCGAATGGCACACGGGCTCGAGCGGTGGCGCTCGAGCTGCTCGAATGGACGAAATCTTCTGTAAGTTTTTGGCACTCGAGCCAACTCCTTGCTCGAGCGGTGGCGCTCGAATGTGTGCACTCGAGTAGTTCTCCTTCTTCTTCAAACTGATACTTTTCTTCTCTCGCACTAATACCTTTCGTATTTCTTCGATATTTTCTCATCTGGGCATCCGTTTGAGTCGATTTAAAGTCCTACGAACTCCATTTTTCGCCCTCGATTCACCTATGAGCATCAAAGAGACAAATTCATCAATGTGTATAAATAATACTCAATTGACTCTAAATACTCAACGAAATCAACCAAAACTTGGGCATTTCTAGCTACGAATCATGATAATTTCACGCCTAATCATCCAATTAAATCGATTCGCATCGATAATGCTATTGAGTTTAGCTCAAAGGCCTTTACAGATTACTGTATGGCCCTGAGAATTAAAGGGGAGCATTCGGTCCTCTATGTCCACACCCAAATTGGTCTTGCTGAAGCGCTAATAAAACGTATCAAACTTATCGTGAGACCATTGCTTATGAACTCTAAACTACCCACTTCATGCTGGGGGGCATGCAGTCCTACATGCATCGTACTTGATATAAATCCGTCCAAATGCATATAATGATCATGTCCCCTACAACTAGTGAGTGAGAAAGAACCTAGCATTTCCCATCTGCGTATTTTTGGATGTGCGGTATATATTCCAATAACATTACCAAAACGGGCATCTATGGGCCCACAAAGGAAAGACGGTATTTACATTGGATTTGACTCTCCATCCATTGTGAAATACCTAGAAATTTTGTCCGGGGATCTATTAACGGTCCGGTTCGCTGATTGCACCTTCGATGAAGATCACTTCCCGGCATTAGGGGGAGATCCGAATTCAAAATTGAATGAATGCCGGGAGCTTACGTGGAATGTAAGTAATCTTCAGTACCTAGATCCACGCACTAGTCAATCTGAACTGGAAGTTCAGAAGATCATTAACTTGCAACATTTAGCAAACAATATGTCAGACGCGTTCACTGACCATAGATGTGTAACTAAATCGCATATACATGCAGTAAATGCTCCCCAAAGGCTTGAGGTCCCAAGCAAATCAAGTATACATGCCCCCACACGCCAGAAGCGTAAAGGACCTACAGGAGATACTAGTACACCTAAAAGAAAAGCTAGCAAAACTAGTCAGCCGACGTAAAATCTTTAGAAGAGATTCGTTTAGATAACTCAAAGTCTCTAGAAGAGACTCGTCTAGAAGACGAGCGTCCTAGTGATGAAGCACGTGCACAAAATATTCAATGCACTTGGACCGCGGAACGACCAGATCCAGATACACTGGGAAATGAGGAAGGCCTGGTTGACATAAACATTGAAGTCCCTACGAATTTCATAGATACGGGAGAAAATATATAATAGAAATATTACTGTCGTCGACGACACATTTGCAGCGACAATTTTCGTTATAAATAACGATCTAGATCCAGAACCCAAAACTATCGCTGAGTTCCGAAAGCGCTCCGATTAGGTAAAATGGAAAGATGCAATTGAAGCAGAGCTCGCATCGCTTAACAAAAGAAAAGTATTTGACTATATCGTTTGTACACCCGTGCGATCTATCCCTGTAGGATATAGATGGGTCTTTGTACGAAAACAAAATGAGAATAATATTGTGGAGAGGTATAAAGCGAGGCTGATAGCTCAAGGTTTTCACAGAGACCCGGTATTGATTTTGATCAAACCTATTCTCCCGTAATGGACACAATAACGTTCCGCTACTTGATATCTTTGACAGTTAAATTGAATCTCTAGATGAGATTAATGGACGTAGTAACCGTATATTTATACGGATCACTAGATGCCGATATTTATATGAAAATTCTCAATGGATTTGACATTCCCCAGATGAGGGATGGTGAAAATCGCAGTATGTATAGCATAAAACTGCAGAAATCGTTGTACGGCCAAAAGCAATCAGACCTCATATGGTACAACCGAATTAGTGAATTTCTCCAGAAGAAGGGATACACGATTGATATAGCTTTCCCATGCGTATTCACGAAGAAATCGCAAAGTGCTTTTTACATTATATCCATTTATGTTGATGACCTAAACATAATCGGAACATGCAAAGAGATTGAAGAAGCCAGCTCATTCTTGAAAGCTGAATTCGAGATGAAAGTCTTGGGTAAAACCAAGTACTGTCTCGGTCTGCAGATCGAGCATCTCCCAGAAGGAATTCTTATACATCAGTCAACCTACGTGAAGAATGTATTGGAGAGATTTCACATGGATAAATCTCATCCACTTAGCACCCCTATGGTTGTCCGATCCCTCGAAGTGGATAAGGACCCATTTAGACCAAGATAAGATTCAGAAAAAATTCTGGGGCCAGAAGTTCCTTATCTTACCGCTGTTGGAGCATTACTCTATCTCGCAAATTGCACTAGACTGGACATTGGATTTGCAATTAATTTGCTTGCGAGATATAGCGCTTCTCCTACAAGGAGACATTGGAATGGTGTTAAGCATGTTCTATGGTACCTCCAAGGGTCTCAAGATCTTGAAATGTTTTACCGTAAGAACCAAGACAAGACCTTGGTAGGTTATGTGGATGCTGACTATTTGTCTGATTCCCACAACACCATATCCCAGACTGGTTACATTTTTCTCTGTGGTGGTACCGCGATCTCATGGAGATCGATTAAGCAAACCATGGTTACCATGTCTTCAAACCACTCAGAGATAATAACTTTGTTTGAAGCCGCATGAGAATGTTTTTGGTTAACGTCCTTGGTAAAACACATTGGTGACTCGTGTGGTATTGCTAAAGACGATACATCTCCCACCATTATATTTGAAGACAATGCAGCTTGCATCGCACAAATGAGTAATGGGTACGTCAAGGGAAACCTGACGAAACATATTTCACCTAAGTTTTTCTACCCATACGAACTCTAGAAGAGTGGCGTGATTACCATTCAAAAGGTGCAATCTAGTGACAATCTAGCAGATCTGTTCACTAAATCCTTACCTACGTCTACTTTTGAAAAATATTCGTGGTATTGGGTTGCGAAAGCTCAAAGAGTTTTTGTCTTTAGGGGGAGCGCTAACCCCGAAATAAATCTAGAAGATTTGATCTGGAAGATCGATTACATTCCTCCCTAACTTAATATTTGGTCGCTACCTAGCACGTGAAGTTTTTATGACATGTTATGCCGTAATGTCCAAGGGGGAATGTTGTAAATCTAGAATATTTATTATACCTAATCTAGAAGATTTGATGTGGACATTACTAATGGACTTATAACCTAAATGGGCTTTAGGTTTAGACTAGGTCTTTATTCTTATAAATAGATCATTGTACTCAAAATTGTATACACGCATACACACATATATTAGTGAAACTCGTGGCTTGGTATGCCCCCAGACGTAGTCGTTATCGACGAACAGGGTGAACGCATTCGCGTCTCTATTTTACGCTCTCAATTTACAACAAAAACAATAAATAATGTTAGTATCAAAATGCATTGTAACTAATCTAAAATTTAAAATAAATTTCTTATTTGAATACCACAAATTTTGGCATTAATTTTTATTTATTTAGTATTTCTTATAAGTTCAATAATTTTATTTCTTCAAAAATATTATACTTCTAATATAAAAATATAACATTGTATTTATTACTTTTACCTTTTTTTTATGTTGGCATGATTTTGTGGTAAAAAATTATAAACTCTTTTTTCTTCTTTAAATATTGAACAGAGACACTTTCATGAAAAAACAAATTCAACTAATGTAAACAAAATATTAAATGATAAGTTTCCTTAAATTACAACACAATTATAAAAATCTAAAAATAATAAATACAAATTACATAATTTTCTATTAGAAGCATAGTATTTAGAGGGAAATACAATTATTAATTTATACAAAAAAAAACTAGATTAAGATAAAAGAAAAAATTAATGTCAAATTTGATGGTGTACAAATAAAAAAAATCTACTTTTAGTTTAGTTAAAGTGCATTTTTATTTAATTATAAGAAGAAAAATGATTTATTTATATCATTAAATACTTGAAGGGCATACTTGTTCCAATAAATAAAGTTAAAGGGTTCTGTTATTAATAATATGAAAGTGATACCATTACATGCATTTACTGATACTATTATATGCATTCATTGATACCATAATATTTAATATTATAATTTCAGTTTATAATCTAATCAAATTAGTTAATGCATGTATTAGTATTTTCTTACTTACTTGCGTAAAATATTTAGCAAAAAAAGAGGTTAAATAACTTATAAAGTAAAAAATTAAGCCCTGAACCAAGTCTTGGAGCACTCTTTTAAAAAAAGAGGTTAACCAACTTATAAAGTAAAAAATTAAGCCCTGAACCAAGTCTTGAGGCACTCTCTTTGTCACATTAAGTTTATTTTGGCAAAACACTTATAAGGAAATAATTAAAATGAATTTATTTTACACCTTTTTATAAGTTCGAATTTTTAAATTAGATGAAAATCTTTAATAGTATTAGAGCCAAAAGGCTCATGTCTAGATAAAGTTCCTTGTTCGATTCTTGATGAAAGCAACTTCACCAAGATTAAATCTTTTTTTCATTCAGCCTTCCCAAAAAGAGAAAGTTGAGTTCGGTCCATGAGTGAGGAAACGTAAGAAAAATAATTAAATGAATTAATTTAATACCTCTCTATAAATTCAAACTTTAATATGAGAGGGAATTAATGCTTTCAACTTAGTCTGTAGACCAATGCCATTCTAAAATCCCATAATTAATTTGTGAGTGGAGGAATAATTCTCACTAAGCTAGTCTCACTTTTTTTATGTGAAATAATTTACCTGCATGCGTAACTTTTAATATTTTCAACGTGCTTATAATTGAATATTATTGCTATATAGCTGTGATCACTTTCCTAGTTATTCCATTGAAGTTGAAAAATCCAAGTATTAACGCGTTGTAACATCTAGCTCATTAAATACGCATGTTGCCTACTCCATAAAGCAAACATAGTTTATATATATTGGGTGGTCCATATCTCTCTCTCTCAAATGAAATTGGCCGGCAATGCTTCATTTGTTTCCTAATAATTTTATGCATCTACTTTATAGATTGCGTTCTGAATTTGCTTTCTTTTAATTAACATGGACATTTAGTGACCTACAGATAGACCATCACATTTTTATTTATATATTGTTTAGTAACACCGCAAGTAATTTATCTATAAAAATTTATTCATAAACAATTTATTTTGTAGGTAAGAAATGAAAATGCATATATAATTAGAAAATTATGTAGACAATTCCCACTACATAATTTTTCGTTGAAAATTCCATAACCGTATTTATAATTTTCGTAAACAATTTTATGTTTTCTTGTATTTGTATTGATTTAGTTTTACTTGCACTTTGAAACTTCCACATAAATTCGATCCGGCCTCGCTTTGACGTAGGTTGTATTATTATAACCGAAGTCTTTGCTTTTTTAATTCTTTGTTTATATATAACGTGTATGACTAGTTTATATACAAAGTCATATCTTCGAAAATATAATATTAGTAATTAAATAATAAGTTTCTCAACTATACCCTACGATTGCCTTTAAAAGGGAAATGATCGAAATCCCACCAACTCTTCGAAACAACAACATTTGAAACAAAATTTCAGAAATTAAAAAAAGAAATTTAGCTTTGTATCTGTGGCAATTCTGAAGGTGCCTCTGCTCGACGACTAATCTGTTTAATCTACGAGGTAATTAACTCTTACTATCTGACACTTTATACCGCAAATAAATACTGCACTCAGCTTTTGTCCATAATTTAGCTGCATCAGGAAATATATATATATATATATGTGTGGTTTTACTCATTATCATTCAATTAAAGTTAGATTTGGCACATCCTTATTACAAATAGGAATAAGTGATTAAGGTTTGTGTTGTAGGTGGAGGGTGTTTGATTGAGCTTATAAGCTCATTAAAACAACTTATTAGTTATTTAAGAGTTTATAAGCATTATCAATGTGTTTGACAAATAAAATGTTCAACAACTTTTTATATGATCATAAAATAAGAGTTCCTAACAGCTTGTAATACTACAAGAAAATAAAGAATTGCCTACAAAAATTTTCCAACAAAAAAGTTTGTAGTAAGAACTGCCTACGATTTGCCTACGAAATTTTCTAATTATGAAAGCATCTACATTTCTCAACCTAAAAGCAATTTGTCTATATACGAAATGAAACTCCAAGGTATAATTACCTACAAGCTATGTTGCATAGGTGCGGGTGCGGGAGTGCGGGGACGATACGATACGAGTTCGGGGATACGAATTTTCAAAAAACTTAGGGTACGATTCGTCAAGGATACGTCTATTTATTTATATTTTATTATATATAAAACCTAAAAAGTTAAATATATTTTAAAATTTTGTAAATCGAATGTATATAATTCACATTTTTTCTGACCCAAAACTTAAACATATTCAATAATTTAATATAATTAAGTAACCAAAAATCAATTTAAATTCAATTAGTCTAATACATACGTCATAACAGTGATTACAATATAAAACAAGTGTTACATTGTCAATTTGAATTATATTATATAATAAAATTCAATTGAGATAACACATTTAATGCTTAGTAAGTAGGATCCGCAAGGAAGATTCGAGTATCCGTTAGTGAATTCGCCACGTGGTAGCCGGATTCGCCACGTGGAGAATCCGATTCGCGGATTCAAGAATCTCACCCCTTTTAGGGGGCGGGTGCGAATCCGATACTGCATTGTGATAATTTTAAAAGAATCCGTGCATCATAGCCTACAAGTAATTTGCCTACAAAAATATACCTACACCACAACTTGCCTACGTAATTTCCATAGGCAAATTATTTTGTAGGTGGGGAAGGAAGATGCCTATACAATTTGTTGTAATTGAGTGCGTAAATTAAATAGACAGCGTTTGTTTACCCAGTTCGTCTGGAAGGACTACGTCTGGGGGCGATCCAAGCCAGGAGTTCCACTAATGTTGTTGTGTATGAGAGTACATAATTCATGAATACAATGTGATATATATAATAGTAAAACCCTAATCTAAATGGGTCAGGCCCAATATAATTCTTGGTCCTTAAGTAATGTCCACACCAAATCTCCTAGATTTGGAATATAAAATCTTCCGGATTTACAACACTCCCCCTTGGACATTACGACATAAAAGTCTTGTCATAAAAACTCCACGTGCTGAGGATCGGCCATGATAATAAGTGGGAGGAATGTTATTGATCTTCTAAATCTAAATCTTCCAGATTTATTTCGATGTTACCGCTCCCCCTGAAGACAACAACACTTTAAGTCTTTGCATCCCAATACCACGGACGTACTTTTCAAAAGTAGACGTAGGTAAGGATTTAGTAAACAAATCTGCAAGATTGTTACTAGATTGCACCTTTTGAATGGTAATTACGCCACTCTTCTGGAGTTCGTATGGGTAGAAAAACTTAGGTGAAATATATTTCGTCAGGTTTCCCTTGACGTACCCATTACTCATTTGTGCGATGCAAGCAGCGTTGTCTTCAAATATAACGGTGGGAGGTGTATCGCCCTTGGCGATACCACACGAGTCACCAATGTGTTTTACCAAGGACCTTAACCAAACACATTCTCGTGCGGCTTCAAATAAAGCTATGATCTCTGAGTGGTTTGAAGACGTGGTAACCATGGATTATTTAACCGATCTCCACGAGATTGCGGTTCCACCACAGAGAAAAATATAACCAGTCTGGGATATGGCGTTGTGGGGATCAGACAAATAGCCAGCATCCGCATAACCTACTAAGGTTTTGTCTTGGTTCTTACGATAAAACAGTCCAAGATCTTGAGATCCTTGGAGGTATCGTAGAACATGTTTAACATCATTCCAATGTCTCCTCGTGGGAGAAGCACTATATCTCGCAAGCAAGTTAACTGCAAATGCAATGTCCGGCCGGGTGCAATTTGCAAGATAGAGCAAAGCTCCAACAGCGCTAAGATAAGGAACTTCTGGTCCCAGAATTTCTTCTGAATCTTCTCTTGGCCTAAATGGGTCCTTATCCACTTCGAGGGATCGGACTACCATCGGGGTGCTAAGTGGATGAGACTTATCCATGTGAAATCTCTCCAATACCTTTTTCACGTAGGTCGACTGATGAACAAGGACTCCTACTGGGAGGTGCTCGATCTGCAAGCCGAGGCAGTACTTGGTTTTACCCAAGGACTTCATTTTGAATTCAGCTCTCAAGATTGAACTGGCTTCTTCAATCTCTTTGCATGTTCCGATTATGTTTTGGTCATTAACATATACGGATATGATGCAAAAACCGTCTTGCGATTTCTTCGTGAATACGCATGGGAAAGCTTTATCGAACGTGTATCCCTTCATCTGAAGGAATTCACTAAGTCGGTTGTACCACATAAGGCCCGATTGCTTCAGGCCATACAACGACTTACGCAGTTGTATGCTATACATACTGCGATTTTCACCATCCCTTAACTGAGGAATGTCAAATCCATCTGGGATTTTCATATAAATGTCGGCATCTAGTGATCCGTATAAGTACGCGGTTACTACGCCCATTAATCTCATTTGGAGATTCAACTTAACTGCCAAAGATATCAAATAGCGGAACGTTATTGAGTCCATGACGTTGAGTTCATGACGGGAGAATAGGTTTGATCAAAATCAATCCCGGGTCTCTGCGAAAACCCTTGTGCTACCAGCCTCGCTTTAACCTCTCCACAGTATTATTTTCTCAATTTCATTTTCGTACAAAAACCCATTCATATCCTACAGGGATAGCGCGCGCTGGTGTACGAACGAAAGAGTCAAATACTTTTCTTTTGTTAAGCGAGGCGAGCTCCGCATCAATTGCCTCTTTCCATTTAACCCAATCGTGGCGCTTCCGGCACTCTGCGTTTGTTTTGGGTTCAGGATCTAGATCATTAATAATGGAAAGAGCTATTGACGCTGCAAATGTGTCGTCGACGACAGTAATGTTTATATTACATGTTTCTCCCGTATCTGTGAAATTCACAGAGACTTTGATGTTTACGTCAACCAGACCTTCCTCATTTCCCATTGTATCTGGGTCTGGTCGTTCCACGGTCCTAGTGCATGAAATATTTTGTGCACGTGCTTCATCACTAGGACTCTTGTCTCCTTGAGACTTGGAGTTATCTAGACGGATCTCTTCCAGAGATTTTCCATTCGACTGACCAGATTTGCTAGCCTTTCGTTTAGGTGTATTACTATCTCTTGAGGTTCCCTTACGCTTTTGGCGTGTGGGGGCATGAGTACTCATCAACCCTTTGGGGAGCATTTACTGCTGGTATATGCGATCTAGTCACACCTCTATGGTCAGTGAACGCGTCTGGCAGGTTATTTGCTAAGTTCTGCAGGTTAATGGTCTTCTGAACTTCTAGTTCAGATTGATTAGTGCGCGGATCTAGATACTGAAGATTACTTACGTTCCACGTAAGTTCCCGACATTCATTCAATTTTGAATTCGGATCTCCCCCTAATGCCGAGAAGTAATCTTCATCGAACGTGCAATCAGCGAACCGGGCCGTTTATTGATCCCCGGACAAAGGCTCGAGGTATTTCACGATGGATGGAGAGTTAAATCCTACGTAAATACCGAGTTTCCTTTGTGGGCCCATAGAGGTTCGCTTGGGTATCGTAATCGGTACGTATACCGCACATCCGAAAATACGCAGATGGGAAATGCTAGGTTCTTTCCCACGCACTAACTGTAGGGGGGAATGATCATTATATGCAGTAGGACGGATTTGAATCAAGTGTGATGCATGAAGGACTGCATGCCCCCAACATGAGGTGGGTAGTTTAGAATTCATTAGCAATTGTCTCGCGATAAATTTGATACGTTTTATTAGCGCCTCAGCAAGACCATTTTGGGTATGGACGTAGGGGACCAAATGCTCCACTTTAATTCCCAGGGCCATACAGTAATCTGTAAAGACCTTCGAGTTGAACTCAGCTGTGTTATCCATACAAATCGTCTAGATTGGATAATCCGGGAATTGAGCTTCAAGCTCGATAGTTTTCGCAATGAGCTCTGCAAGAGCTTGATCGCGGGTAGACAGCTACAAGCATATGCCCACCTAGTGGAGGCATCAATAAGGACCATAACAGAGCGGTCCTGATGCTGGGTGAATCGGTCCGCAAATGTCTCCTTGAATTCGCTCAAGGAAAACCGGAGACACTAGTCCAACCTTGGTGCGCGACGGGCGCACTATCAACTTTCCCATATAACATACATCACAAAATATTCATCAACAGGAAGGATTCTTTTATTCGAAATATAATTAGATAGAATCCTACGTATCATGTATTGTCCTGGATGACTTAACCGCGGATGCCATAATTCAAAGGAGTTCAGGTCGTGAAATCTCATACTCATGGCTAGATTTTGACGGCGGATATATAAATAGTACAATCCGGGGGAGAAGAAAGTTATTCTATAAGATCGTATGAGTGGTGGCGCTATCTACCAATCATAAATCACTACCTCAATCCCATTATGCCAGAGGAAATTAACCCCAAACAAATAACTGATATGTTTACTACCCAAAATAAAAACAGCAATATCCGAATAAACACATGGATAGCTATTAAGGTAAACACATCAAAGCTAATAAATTCATTCATTAAATATCCGAAAGAAAGGATCCATAACATGATAAGCACTCGTTTTATTCAGAAAACAAACTTCAGGGATAATTAAATACGTGAATCTACTCGTTTATCCTAAATCTCGAGCTACGGGCCCAAGAGGTCATCACTATCTAGGTCAAAATCTACTTCGGGCAGGTGGTCATCCATAGGTTCATCAACTGGGGCCTTCCATTTGTCATCCTTTTGTATCTTTAAGTACGCCTCGACCAAGTGTTTGGGAGTATGACACGTGCGGGACCAATGGCCCTTGCAACCGCATCTGAAGCAGGATTGCTCAATCATTCTCTGAGAGCTGGGTTTATCAGGAGCGTTAAACCGGGTCTTGTGGCCACCGAGCGAACTACGGCTTCGGCCGTTAGTTCGGGATTTCTTACTCGCTTTCCCCCTTCCACGATTGCGACGACCATATGAGGGTTTATGCCCGTATCGCTGCAGGCGTACAGGGTCGCTAGCGTGAAGCATTGATACAGAACTCTGGATCAGGTTGGTCACAACACGCTGCAATGCAGAGCTGTGCATCGTTATGGACTTCAGGTCCGCATAACTGACGTTCAGCCTCTCATGTTGTGATGGAGGTAGGAGTGCAAAATCATATTGCTGGAAACATTCCTTCAGGGTTTTACACAATATTTCGGGGTCCTTTTCTGAGGCATATTGGAGTTTCAGACCTTCATTCAAGTGGTTCCTAAGGAAAATCAATACCTTCGCCTTCTGGGCGTTAGTAGACTTTGAACCTTCCATGACAGTTTCGCTTAACCCATTTGAGGCTAGATAATACTCTATATCTAGCACCCATGTCGGGTAGTTGCTACCGTCGAGAGCAAGCTCATCGAATTCTTTCATAGTGATTTCAGACATGATTCACTACAAGAGAAGCGACACGGTGAGGGGGATGAACAAGACGCATAGACAATGAGAAAAGAAAAAAAGGACTCATTTGATTATCCTAAGGCACATAGATGCACATACTGGGCGCCGTCTACCCAAGGCATAAATTTACGGTCCAACAAATACCGGGCGCCGCCTACCCGGGCATAAAGAGCGGACTATAAACTATGTGCGCAGTGTTAAAGCACGTAGGATAATAAAATCACTCAAACATGCAATAACGATAAATAACGATAATCACATGAAAATGATTTGCAGAAAATATATGGTTTAATAGACAGAGAAAATAATCATTAGAATAATTATTTCATGTACATTAACGCAATTTAACGAAATATTTTCAGGATTCTTTAATAAAACGAAAACACGGATTTTATGATATCAAGAACACAAACGAATCGGGTTAAGGAATCATTAAAATCCGAGAAAGAACGTCGCGTGGGTTGCGCACGGTGTACGGGGGTGACGCGCGTAGGTCAATTGTGTGCGTGCGGCAAAGGGCACCGGCGTGCGAGGATGCACGTGGCATCGGGCGCGACGGGCGCGGGCACGCGACATCGGGCGCGACGGGCACGGATGCATGCGGCGCCGAGCACGACGGGCACGGGCGAGCGCGGCACCGGGCGCAACGGGCGCGGGTGCGCGTGGCGTTGGGCACGAAGGGCGTGGGCACGCACGGCACCGGGCGCGACGGGCGCGGGTGCGCGCGGCGCCGGGCGGCGATGGCGACTGGAGGCGCGAGGCCGTGCGGCAACGGGCGTGACGCTGCGGGCGTGCGCTCGGCGCTGCCGATGCGGGCGACGGAGGCGCGAGTCCGCTCGACACCGGGCGCGACGCTGCGGGCGTGTGCGCCGTGCGGGCGGCGCTCGGCGGTCGTTGCGTGCGACAAGGGGGGGGCGCGAGCGCGCGCTGCACCGGGTGCGACGCTGCGGGCGTGCGCGCCGTGCGGGCGGCGCTCGGCGCTGCGTGCGACGGGAGGCGCAACGCTGCGCGGCACCTGGTCGGCGGCGGTGGCAGCGGCGGCGGGCGACGCGAGGACGACCGTTCGACTACGGGCGACGGTCGTTGATTATTGATTTAAATCACAAAAATAATTTTCACGTAATATAATTATGCACAGGAAAATTCAGGAACGAAATCAATTGGTAAAGTACATGAACGATCAAGTGATTCATATAAAATAAATTAAAAGCGTACCGTATAATCTCGGTTAGAGACTCGTGCTGATAACGTGTTGTAATTGAGTGCGTAAATTAAATAGACAACGTTTGTTTACCCAGTTCGTCCGGAAGGACTACGTCTGGGGGCGATCCAAGCCAGGAGTTCCACTAATGTTGTTGTGTATGAGAGTACATAATTCATGAATACAATGGGATATATATAATAGTAAAACCCTAATCTAAATGGGTCAGGCCCAATATAATTCTTGGTCCTTAAGTAATGTCCACACCAAATCTCCTAGATTTGGAATATAAAATCTTCCGGATTTATAACACAATTAAAAAAAAATTGTTGGCGATCCGTAGGCAAATCTCACTATGGATTTTTATTGTTGGAAATTTCGTAGCCATATTAACAATTTTCGTAGACAATTTTATGTTTTCTTGTAATGTAAACAAATAAGTTGGGATTTTCCAACTTATTTACCTAGCCACTTCCACCCCCAACCACCCCTCTCCTGCCCCCACACCATCTACATCCACATAATAATTATTAAAAAAATAGTATTTTATATTAAAATTTAAAAAATATTTATTATAAATTTCTGAAAGATCTTATAAGTTGTAATAGCTAAACACTTTAGCAACTTATAAGTTACTTAACGTTTATATCTTGTAAACTTTTAAAACAACTTATAATATATTAGAGCTTATAAGATATTTCAAATAAGTGTAGCTAATCAGGCTCTAAAGTTAGATTTGGCATAGGATAAATAATAATAAAAAAATAAATAAAAATTTGTCGTCATTTATTTCTATTGTATACCATGTTAGAGCTAGAACATCCCACCCACAAAAGGCTTGGCCGGGCTTCTTTGCCTACACGGGCGTTTACGTTAGCTAGATTTTAATTGCTTCTATGTTATTTTTATTTTTCACTTTTATAATTGGAATGTGTTTTAATATAGATGATGGTAAACGTGGATAATGGATTTAATTGGTAGGTTTATGTCACAAAAAAATATAATATAATAAATAAAGTATTAATTTCTCAAAATGATTCTCGCTAAAAAAAAAAAAAAAAAATTATCTTTCAGAATACAAAATTCGATAGTCATAATTTAACAAATTTCAGAAACAAAAACACAAGTGTGAAAAACTTAAAAAACCAAAAGACTAAATTACTATATCTAGAGTGACGCGATTCTCAGTGTTGGAAAACTCATTTTCCATCTGTTTCGACAAACTCTAATTCTCAAATATTTCAAATCCTCCACAATTTTCGAGTGGTTATATATAAATATTTAAGGGTTGAATCTAAAGGTTGCAACTTCACAAAATAGTCACGAACCGAAGAGTTACAATTTTTACTCACAAAATAGTGTAACTTTACAAAAAAGTCACATTAATTAAATTGAAGTGTTGCAACTTCCAATGAAAAAGTGTCATTTCATTAAGAACTCTCTAGACTTTATTTTATTATTATGTAAATACACATATATGCAACAACTGCTTCGGCTTCTAAAAGTTTGCTGAAAATAGAAGCAATCTCTAACTTATGAGTAGTTTGCCAAGCATCTTCAAGAACTTCAATATAAGTAAAAATAATCCATGAAAAAAGGGATAAATAAATTAAAGTCCAAGAGTTTCTACTCTTCAATATTACAGTAAAAATGGTGAAAATGCTTTCAAAAGTGACAAGCTAGACTGTCAAATAAGCACATGTTCAGTGAGGTTACACGATACTCTTGTAGGTATAACAATGGAAGGGGTTTAAAGTCGGATCTGAAATGAATCCTACTTGTAGCGAGTTTGGATTCATTTAAACTGGTCCTGGACGGTCTTAATTTTTGTATGGCCCATTGTGTGAATCCACCTCAAATATATTAATAGTCCCTCCGTCCAAATTTTATTTTCTCATTTGATTTTATACGGAGTTTAATGTGAGAGTTGAATTGTAATATTTAAATGAATAAAGTAGTCTTTGAGTATGATGAATGGTGAATAAAATATTTGAATTGTAGGGGTGAAGTTTAACAAGTGAATGCACTTTAATTATTTCTACTTTGTGAATGGACAGACCTTTTTGGCAAATGAAAAAATAAAACTGGGATGAAGGGAGTATTATTTTATATATATGTGTTAATATAAATATATATGTGTTGTGTATCTTATATTTGAGTAAATCAGAAGATATTAAATGTAGTAAATCAGAAGATATATTTGTGCCCTTTTGTAATACCTTTTATATATATATATATATATATATATATATATATATATATATATATTATTACAAGTATCATTAATTTGAGTTCATTTTTTTACAACAATTATAATATAATATCTTTAACACGGATTAATAATACTCCTGAATCGTGACATATGGGACAAAAAACCGTAGTTGCCTCTTTGTCTACACCCTAAAGAATAGTAATATGGAATATTTACAAAGTTTAAATTAAATAAAAATTTTGGCGTTCTATTATATTTAGTGTGACAGTTGAATAAATTTCTCATCTCCGAATTTTTTAAAAATAATTTGAACTAGCCTATGTAATTTATAACGGCCATATTTACTGGAGCAGGTGAGGATGGCAGAGGCTGCAGTATCATTTGTTTTGGATGAGTTAGCTGTGTTGGTCCGTGAGGAGCAACGACTACTTGGAGGGCTTAAACGAGAAATTGAGTCAATTCGAGATGAAATAAGGCAGATGAATGAGTTCCTCAGAGTTGCTATCGAGAAAGATGAGAGTAACCCTAACCTCAAAGAGTGGATTAGACAACTTCAAGAGATCGCCTACGATATCGAAGATGTTCTTGACAAATACATGCTTCGATTGGGACGACGTCGTGGTTCAAATGGCCGCATCAAGAAAGCTTATGCTTCAATTCCGAATTGGAATGACAAGCGCCGCATTGCTTCTGAAATCCAAGATATCAAGTTTAGATTACAAAATGTTTCCGCCGGTCAACAGAGATACAGAGAAATGAATGCTACCTTGGACCAAGGTTCTAGCTCAACCTTTCCACGAACCGAATTTTATGATGGTCGAGGCGACGCCTTATTCTTGGTTGAAGTTGACGTTGTGGGGATTGAAAAGCCTAAGAAACAACTTCTAGAGTGGGTGCATTTGATTCAAGATGGACTTGAAGTGGTTTCAGTGGTAGGAATGGGAGGATTGGGTAAAACCACCTTGGTTAAGAGGGTATATGATGATAAATCAGTCAAGAGGCATTTTAATCATCATATTTGGATTGTTGCTTCAGACTATAAAGATGTCAAGCATATGTTGGCAAATCTTATTGACAAACTAGTTGCTGAAATCAAGGAACCACCACCTCAAAATCTTGGAGGCATGAACGTTGATGACATGAGAGAGTTCATTTATGAGTTCCTCAAAGGAAAAAATTACATTATTGTACTTGATGATGTTTGGAATATATCTACATGGGATGCTATCAAATTTGCACTTCCCAAAAAACGTAACCATGGTTGCGTCATCATTGCCACACGCTTCCACAGCATAGCCAATGCCGCTTGTAGTGAGACTGAGCACGTGTATGATTTGAAGCCATTACCAACAAAAGAATCGAAAGAATTGTTCTACAAAAGGGCATTTCCTAGAAATTCATGCCCTCATTATATAAAAGAATTTGCTGAAAAGATATTAAAAAGATGCGAGGGTTTGCCACTAGCAATTTCTGTAATTAGCGGCCTCTTAGCTACAAAAGAAAATCGAGCTGAAGAATGGGAAATATTTGAGCGGAGTCTTGGTCATGAGTTAATTGGTGGTGGCAGCCTAGAGATATTAGGGAAATCGTTGTTCTCCTTGAGTTACAATGACTTGCCTTATTATCTCAAGTATTGTTATTTGTACATGAGCATTTTTATAGAAGATGGCTTGTTGGAGAAGGAGACAATCATTCGCTTATGGATAAGCGAAGGATTTGTTCAGGCAAAAAATGATAAGACCATGGAAGAAGTAGCAGTTGATTATCTCAATGATCTTTATAGTAGAAGTTTAATTCAAGTGGCAAAGAGGAATATCGATGGAAGAGCAAGAGCATTTCGTATTCACTATCTGCTACAAGATTATATTATATCAAAGTCAAGAGAGCACAACATTGTTACTATATCCAATGGAGGGGAGATGCAGTGGCCTAGTAGAATTAGGCGCCTCGCAATTCAAAAGAAATTTAACATCTCTCAAGATACGAGCAACTTGGATTGTCTTCGTTCTCTTCTTTTGATTGGCTCTGGAAACATGGAACCTGGTAAAATCAATGAGATGGTTGGTAGTTGCAGGCTATTAAAGGTGTTAGACTTGAGAGGGGCTCCACTGGAAACTATTCCAAACGAAGTTTTCAAATTATATCACCTCAAGTATTTAAGTTTAAGGAGCACGATGGTCCAGATCATTCCAAAGTCGATTAAGTACCTTGAGAATTTAGAGACACTTGATCTCAAGAATTGCAGAGTGACAGAATTGCCTATCGAAATCCTAAAGCTCAACAAACTTCGGCATCTCTTGGTGTACAGGTACAGGACTATTGCACTCTTGTTTGACAGCATACAGAGTTTTAAGGCTCCATGTGACATTGGAAGAAATTTTCCATTCCTATTGAAACTTTCCCATATAGATGCCAACGAAAGTGATGGCATCAAAATTGTGAGGGAGGTGGGGAAGCTTACACAACTGCAAAGATTAGGCATCGCAAAGTTGAGAAGTGAAGATGGACAGGACCTTTGCTCTTCCCTCGCCAAGTTAACCAATCTCCGCTCATTGAGAATAGATTCAGTTGAAGAAGGTGAAAAATTGGACCTTGACTACTCAATCAATTTGCAATTTCTAAGAACTCTTATTTTGAAAGGGTGGATTGAGAAAGTACCAAAATGGATAAGTTCATTGAATGGGCTTACCACTCTAGGTCTATTTTGGAGCAGATTGAATGGGGATCCACTGAGCAGCCTTCAATATTTGCCTAATCTGGCGCGGCTCTATATTCATGGAGCGCAAGTTGAGGGGTTGAGTTTCAAAGCTCAGGGATTCGAGAAGCTGAAGGAGTTGTGGTTAAGAGATTTAAAATGCATGGAATGGGTGATAGTGGAGAAGGGGTCGATGCCGAGTCTTGGGGAGTGGACTATGAGCGAGTGCAAATTGTTGAAAGAGCTTCCACAAGGAATGGAGCATTTGGCGAGTCTTCAAGTCCTGGTGTTTGCCAGCATGGGAGACGAATTTGTGGAGAGAGTTGTTGAGGAGAGAAGAAATGAAGGAGTTAAATGGAGGTTGGCTCATGTTGCCAAAGTTCGTTTCGGCAATGTGATGGATGATGGCAACTGGAGATTTGGGTTCGCATTGTAGATTGCATTGACCTGATTTCCGCAAGCCTTATTCTTCTCTACTTATTTGGGTTGTTATTTAAACTCTTTTTCCTTATTTGCTTTATTTGATGAAGACGTGATTACATTGCCCTGATGTGTCACTCTACCTTAATTCCTGTATATATAATACATTTCTTATATGTGTACTTAATACAAATATATTCAGTTTCATTAGTTCATTTGTAATTATATGTGTTCAGCTTTAATTTGTTACAGTATATACAGATTGTTGAAGTGGATATTGAAATGTCACTAACTACAATCAAGTTAATATTTCCAGTCACATATGCTTTAATCTTTTGTCATTTTAAGTAACTACGGAGATGATTTACCGATAACATACTTTAGGGTGCAAATGTGTCTACAGGGAAGGCGATTTAGTCTCGTTCATATTGAATCAACATAAAACTCAACAGTCGTGTTCTATTTTTTATGCGGGTTGTCGAAAGTGCTCTGCTCCAGATTTTTAGTGAATTAATGTACAGACCGTGGATGTTTCTTTTAAGAAGTTGCTGGTGTCAGTTTCGGATATGGAATGTCATCTTTTGAAAATCTATTGTCTTGCACTTGTTTATTTTTTGCAATAACTCTTGTTGTACTTGGATTCCTATGTTAACTTTAATTGTTATATTTAGTTATGCATTTTTACTGTTTAATTGTGAGGATTATTTAGTTTTTACTTCTTTTATATCTTTGTATATGTATATTTACTTCTTTTATATGAATAAGATAGAACATGATGAAAAATGTGCCAGAAGCATTTCATGTTATGTTATCCAAGTGTTGTATGTTAATGCTTTTCAGCATCATGATCTAAAACTCAACTGTGCTTTTCATTTGTAGTGCATGTGAAGAGTCATATGTGAAGTATTTAATCTGCTGTGCTTGAGTTTCAATAGAAAGCTATGTTGTTAAAGTGTTGGCTGTGAGAGTTAGTCAATTTGGGGTATCAGAGGAGTTGGATCAGAGGAGACGGATCAGAGGAGTCTGGCAGAGGAGACTGATCAGAGGAGTCTGGTAGAAGAGACCAGAGCCAGATGAGTACGACCAGAGCCAAAGGAGGTCAAGTCATCTGATCTGAATATCGTTACTCGCGAATTACACCAAATTGAAGCTAACAAGAAGGTGGTTCTAACTGAATCAACTAAAACGGTTATTGAAGTCGTTAGCCAGCTGGATAACTACCTAACATATGAGAATTCGTTACAAATCGAATCTAGGGTTCAATTCAATCTCTGTAACTATAAAAGGGGGTCTTCTCAACTGTGAGAAATACATAGAGTGAGAAACCGTGAGTGTGTAGATCATCAATAGTAAGAGTGAATTGAGTGCAAAACACAGAGAGAGAGTGTGAGCTAGAGTGAATTGTAAATTCTCTATTCTTAGTGAAAGATCAATCTTCTCCGATCCCGTGGATGTAGGAATATTTTCTCCGAACCACGTAAATCTGGTGTTCTTCATTTTTCAGTTGATTTCAATTTCGTTCTTGAGTTGTTGCCATAATTCCGATTCCCGATTACAAATTTTCTAGTGAATCAAAACCGATTAACAAGTGGCGCCGTCTGTGGGAAGCAATCATGGCTACAACTAAGTTCGACATTGAAAAGTTCACGGGGAAGAACGATTTCAGTTTATGGAAGATTAAGATGAAGACTCTCCTGGTACAAAACGGTCTGTACGAAGCCTTGTTGCCACCGGATCAGGTGGCTTCTGGAACTAATCCGGCGAAGGTGGATGAGAACAAGAGGAAAGCGCACAGTGCACTTATCTTATGTCTTGGGAAAAACCGTTGAGGGAAGTATCGAAGGAGAAAACCACTCTTGAAGTCTGGAATAAACTGGAGCAGTTATACCAGACCAAATCTGTTACGAACAAGTTATACATGAAACAGAAGCTTCAAGTCTTCAAGATGAGCGAAGACAAGAATCTTGGTGATCAGTTGGACGAGTTCAATAGATTGGTGGATGATCTAGAGAGTTTGGATGTTACTATTGATGATGAGGACAAATCATTAATGCTGTTGAATTCTCTACCTAAATCTCTGGAGAATTTCAAGGATGCCTTGCTATTTGGAAGACAAGATCAGGTGATGTTTGATGACATTCAAACTGCCCTGAAAACCAAGTTTCTACAGATCCAGAGTGAAGGGAGGAAACCTGCTAAAGGATTAAATGTTCAATCCAAGAAGAAAAAGGGGATTAATGTTGGATTTTAGAGGCACGAACACCATGTTCGGCGCAGCGGAAGAATACGATTCACCAACAACGAATCTGAAATATGGTTGTATAATATAAAACATAAAGGATAAATAACACGTATATGAATCCTTACAGCGATTTGTACGCGGAATCCTCAACTATGATATCCACGTAACGGTTTTCTACCAACACGCACCGATATGCCAGCGTTGAATCTCGAGACGAATTTGCTAGGAAAATTCCGACTGGAGATTTTATTGAGAAATTATATTTCTTATGTATTTTCGGAATTTCCATAGGACACATATTTATAGGGATTAACTTGGCTTAATTCCTAAGCAAGATATCGGGCCTAGTCCGTAATATAATCTCTACAAATTATATTTACCTAGATATGTTCCTACGAATAATATCTTTATCATATCTATATTCTTGTATAATAATATTTCAAATATTATTATTGGGATTTCATATTTAATTAAATCTAATTTAATTAAATAATAATAATTATTATTATTTCCAAATATAATTATTATTATATTCTCCATAAACTAAATATTATATCCAATACAATATTTAATCAACCAACTATAATTGGTAAATTGCCATTACTTGTTGTGTGACCCATAGGCCCTCGTATATCGAGCGATTAGTCAAACTAACGGTCTTAATTGAACCCTAGACAATAAATCAGACATTCTCAATATACGAGGTACGTTGCGAGGAAACCTGCAACTACCTGTAAAACTGTAGGCTATTGTGATATCTTCCTTTCATTCACGAAGAATCGATTAAGCCTTGAACATGATGAAGTGTCTATTCAAATAACTTAATCATATTATCTCCAATCACTAATTGATCAAGTATATCACACTTAGCCACAAAGTCTAAGTTGATGTGCGTCGGCCGACGACTTAGATCCAATTATGATGAGAAGACCAGTATTCTCTCTAAATCCACATTGAAGAATGAATCATATTCTTGGCTCAACTACCACACACATGTAATTCGTGATGAACACAATCCATGCCATATCTACCCGTGGAAGGGTGCAAGCGTCGGTCATGGTCAAAGTTCATCACTCCACACAGTCGTGCGTATTGACCTCAAGTCAGAGGAGTATCACATCGCTTCCACTAACCGAGACACCCGTAGACACATTATGTGGAATTACATCAAACGGTTTCTCGGATGGGTATACCAATACCCTCTAAGGTATCTGTGCATCCATCATGAGATACCCGGTATTTCGTTGTAAGTGGGATCTTACTACACTCTCTATGAGTATGATGCAGATCGCACACCAATCTCAATTGCATCATCAATATCTCATTCTTGATGATCCTTGATCGGGGCTATTTGAGAATCATACTTGAGTCATCTGAGTTTTCACTCACTCAATGACAGTAGTGATTCATGGGAACACAAATAAGAATATATGCAAACAATCAAACATCAAATTCAGATAAGTGTAACATCATACATTCAATATTAAACCAATAATAATATTAAATCAAATCTGTATATTATCTTATTATTATGTCCTTTCGATGGATTGTCTCTAGGACACTAACACTAACAATCTCCCACTTGGACTAGAGCCAATCACCTACATGTCTAACCCCTAGACCATCAAATGTCTAGTGTGTACATGAACAGTGAAAAGGATTTGCAATATTATCCTTTATGGGAAATGTTTTAATTTCATTTCTCCTATCGATATGATCTCTCAGATCAAATGATAACGCCTCCGTACATGCTTATCTCTCGGTTCCTTTGCTTATGCAATCGCACCAACATTGCCACAATACAACATTATTTGACAACTGGCACTCGGAACTACCCCTAGTTCTTTCAAGAACCATAAAATCCAGACAGCCTCAAAGGCTTCTGACACATCAATGTACTTAACTTCGGTTGTTGAATCTGCGGTGAGATCTTACTTGGAACTATTCCAACTTACCGCTTCATCATTGAGATTGAATATATAATTTGACTGTGATTTGTAATCTTCACAGTCTGACTGAAAACTCGCATCAGCATAGCCCGTAACGACTAGCTCTGACTGTTTACCGTAGACAAGAACATGTTCTTTAGTACGCCTGAGGTACTTCATAACATTCTTGTCAGCAATCCGGTGAGACTCACCTGGATTCTGTTGGTATGAACCAGTGATGTTGACAGCGTAAGCCACATCTGGCTTCTTGCAAGTCATGGCGTACATGATGGAACCCAATTGCAGATGCATATGTGACGTCCTTCATGTGCTCGATATCAGCTTCGCTAGAAGAACAATCCTTCTTTGACAGCTTTATCCCATGATTTGCCGGTAGAGATCCTCACTTAGAGTTCTCTATCGCAAAACGCTTCAACACCTTATCTACGTAGGTGGATTGTGACAGCCTTACCATCTTCTTGGATCTATCCCTATGGATCTTGACCCCTAAGAAGTAGTATGCTTCACCAAGATCCTTCATCATGAAGGTCTTTGATAACCAATTTTCACGGACTGCATTAGCGGGATGCTATTTCCTATAATCAATATGTCATCGACATATATGACTATAAAGACATTACTCTTCCCGCTGTGTTCACAATGAACACAAGAATCTTCCGAATTTTAGATGAAGTCAAAGAACTTGACAACTTCATCAAATTGGATATCTAACTCATAGAAGCTTGCTTCAATCCATAAATGGATCGTTTAAGCTTGCACACAAGATTAGATTTTGGATTAGATATAAAACCCTCCAGTTGAGTCACAAACACTTCCTTATCAATGTTACCATTGAAGAGATCTGTTTTGACGTCCATCTACCAAAACTCATAATCGTGGTGTGCTACTATCGCAAGTAAGATTCGAATGGACTTGATCTTAGCAACTGGCGAGAAAGTCTCACCATAGTCAATACCTCGTATCGACTATAACCTTTCGCCACCAACCTATCTTTATAGGTTTTTACTTTGCCATTTGCATCGGTCTTACACTTGAAGACACACTTGCAACCTATGGGTCTAACCCCTCTTTGACAACTCAATTAAGTCTGGTGTACATCGAGTCCATCTCGAATTTCATGCTTCATGCCACTTCTCTGAGTCAACATCTAATGTTGCTTCAGTATAAGTTCTAGGTTCGTCTTTATCCAGGATCTCCACGTCATCATGTTCCTCCACGAGGAACCCATAATCCCTAGTGGATGGATTACGAATTCTTGTCAACTTACGGAGTTGTGGTTGTGCAGACTGTACATTCTGATCGTGAAATTTTTGTAGTGCAATGACTTCATCATTGACCGGAGAGTCCTCAAGAGAGCCACTTTTATATGTCTCTTGGGCGGGAGTTTGAACTATGTTATTCTCATTCAGGCCACTTGGAGGTTGTTGCGAAGGCAATGCAACTCCAATTACGCTCCCACTGGCTGAAAGAGGATCACCTAGTGATAAACTTCCACCATGAGAGTCGTTGAATGCTCCCACTGATTCTTTGTCATGTTGCTTTTGACAAATCATCAGTCCCTATGTTAATTCGTGGTTCTTGAATCTTTTCAAGTTCTATCTTCTTACGGCTTTGTTCCTTAAAGACGTGCTCGTCTTCTATGAACTTAGCTTGCCTAGAAACAATCACAGTTTTTTTCTCCGGTAGATAGAAGTGATATCCTCTTGTCTCCTTAGGATATATATCCCACAAAATAACCATTTTCACCTTTGGACGGAATCTTATTCAGAATGTAGATTGAGTTTTGTAATACATATTCCCATAAGAATGTTGGAAGAGAGGAAAAGCTCATCATGGACCTTACCATGTCTAACAAGGTTCGATTTCTCCTTTCAGACACACCGTTCATCTGTGGTGTTCCGGGAGGAGTCTATTGTGACTGGATCCCATGAAGCTTCAAGTAATCCATGAATTCATGGCTAAGGTACTCACCTCCTCGATCCAATCGAAGAGTCTTGATACTCTTACCAAGTTGTTTCTCTACTTTGTATATTAAGAACATCATGTCCATAACTCAACAAATGTCTAGCAGTTTGAATTATTAGTGAACATGTTTATCTTAACAACAACCATACTTGTTCTAGCAGTTAAAACACCTTGTGTTTTCTTCTCAGTTGCTAGAACCTTATAGTCCTTCTTCCAATAACCCTTTCAATTTCAGTGGGGCTCACATCCTTATCTACCCGCTCTTACTTTTGAACTCCACCTTTTGCCTTCAGGAAGTTGGGCTTGGAGCCCTCTCAGCCTTACTCCTTCGCTTCTTCTCGCCTTTCGGGTCAGAAGAAGTAGAAGCACTCACCATGAACACGGGTTTTTCCTTAGAAGTGAAAGACTAAAAAATCTTAAGCATGTTATGAGGCTCTGACACCGTCGCTTCCGTCTTCTTCATATTAAATTTACTACGAAACTAGAATATGAATCGGGAGCGACTTGAGGATAGCACATGAGGTGAAATCTTCCCTTCTTTCGCTAATCGACATCTGAACAGATCTCTCATCACTTCATAAATCTCAAACGAGATCTAGAATCAAAGAGATCCTTCAAATGCTTAAGCATCTCGAAGGGATCCATTTTCTCATGTTTACCTTGGTAATTCGGGAGTCAAGCCGAGCAATCATAACATTGAGTCTGGGAAGCATCATCTTAATGCTTCTTTTGAGCTGTAACGTCAAATGATGCAGCCTCAATTGAGCCAGCCTCAGGGGTAAAGGGATTGTCGTGTCTAACACGTACTCAATCTCTTCTTGCCTTAGCACCAAACACACGTTTCAGTGCCAGTCCAGAAAATTTAGCCCAACTAATTTGTTCATTTCCAGAACATTTCTCAATGACAAGTTTTCATTTCAACAATTTTAAAGAAATTAAATTATAACGGGAATTAAACATATAATTCATATGATCAATATTCAGCAATCAAAATAAACATGGCCTTTGAATTTATTTTTTCTCCATTATTTTCACATACTCAACGACCTCATCAGAAGAGTACGAATTTATATCTAATATAAATCATAATGGACTAGGATCCACATTCCTACTATTACAATGAATGCTAGGGCTGAACATTGCAACAGTAGAACTGGTAGGTCTCTAAACCAACTGTCTCACGTAATTCCTAGTTGATTGAACCTAGTTCAATCGGATGTCACCTAATTCTCATTTTTCTGCTAGGGCTGATGAAACAGAATTAAGTTGGTTTACAACCATTAAGCAGCGACAAACGTGTCCCTATAAAAGTCTCGTTAGATGTAGATCCGAGCAAAAGACTAGGGTCTTAAATACCCATTGGAATGAAATCTCCGGTTTACTTTTAATTTCAATGGAAAACATCTTTCAATCTAATGAAAAACCATATTTTAGTGAGGAACATTTTAAAGGCGGGGTATTAATTGTTTAATCGAGATCCAATATGATAACTACGTCACATTTGAGCAATTATTGGGCGCCGCCTACCCAAACATGATATGTGCGGACAAACATATATAGGGCGCCGTCTACCCAAACATATAATACGGTCCGACAAATATTGGGTGCCACCTACCCAAATAATTTATTGCGGGCTATATAACTAATAATGCAAATATCGATTCACATAAGCAGTTATACGAGTGGGGAGCAACTAATCAAGTTCTCATGCTTCATATCAAAATTTAAATTGCATAAATAAAGCTTTTATTAAATATTTAGCACATAAATCAAATAAACATGCAAAATATTTAATAACACGTAAATCAAATAAACGTGTTTAACAATTAATTATTCGTAGGTAAAATATTCCTAAAATACCAACAAGCTCCAAGCTCTCGGTCAATTTCTAAAGTAATTTCAAAAATTATTTTGCCCAAAAATTATTATTAACAGAAATTTGGTCTAACCAAACACGCCCTTATCCCGATTTTAGAATTTCCAAAATTCATTCAAACAAATGGGATTTAATTTTAATTTCCAGAATTTTGATCCAATCAAACAGACCATTAATTTACTTTTCTGAATTTCCAAAATTCACTTAAGCCAAACAATGCCTTTAACATTTCCAGAAATTAAAATTAATTCATGGACTTATTTGAAATTTATTTCAATTATCAGAAATTACAAAATCCAAACTGCAATTTCCAGAAAGACCAGAAATTGCTGAAAGGCCCAAGGGCCAAAATGCAAATTTCCAAAAATTTTACATATCGCACAAAAGCCTTAGGAGAAAATCAAATTTTCAAGGTAAGGTCCCTGGGACCTTCAGGCTGTCTAAGACACGGTTCATCCCAAAAACAGCCATCTCCGACCACTAGCGTTCACTGTTCGCCTCCCGACGGGCGGGAGACCTCATCTCTAGGCGCCGCCGAATCAGACGCGAACCGCCATAGGATAATCGCAGCGGCCCGCGGAGTTCCGTCGCTCGCTCAGTCCGCGTACGCAGCCGTTTCAGCGGGTCGAATCTCGCTCAGCGAGTTCCAATTTCTGGCGATGGGTCCGCCGATGACAGCAATCGATCCAACGCTCGCCCAGTGATTCGCCAATAATTTGGCGACACGACAGCCGGAGATGGGCCAATACACCACATCCCCGCTCTTATCCGATGCGCATATTGAAGCATATCACAGGTAATTCCGATCGAAAATTAATGCCTTGAAATTAGGTGAAGAAGACGACAATTGCCAAGCAATCTACTCGTCATCGTTGCGTGAATTGGGAAAGATGGACGAACAGAGGAAACCAGTTCCTGTTCAATTTAAAAAAAAAAAAAACCGTCCTTCCTCCCCCTTTTTTTTTTAATAATAAAATCGAATCTATAACTATATAATAACAAAATCTTATACTCCCTCCGTCCCTAAGTTGTTTACCCCTTTTTCCCAAAAGGTCTGTCCCAAAGTTATTTACCCCTTTCCTAAAATAGAAATAACACATCACGATAATTCTAACTCACACCCCTAAAAACATCTCTTATTTACTACATAATACCACTGATGGCCCACATCTCTTGTTACTTTTTGTAATAAAGCAACCTCTTTATAATAAAGTAATCTCCTTTACAACACACAATAATAATAAACAACTCATACATTAATACCCGTGCCCAACCCTAAGGGGTAAACAACTTAGGGACGGAGGGAGTACCAATTATAGTAACTTTTTCTACCATTAAAATTTGATTACTAAATTTGTAAAAGAACTGTTACAATCTTATAATTTATCTAAGCAATAAATTTACAACCAATCAGTTTCCTCACCACACAAAATTGACATTAATTTTGAGACCATTCATCTTACTCTTAGCAATTATAAATTCAACGAGCTCATTGTAGCCCTCTATATCATTTCATAATTCACCCGCCGCACATCATTTTCCATTTTTCTGTGACTTTTCCTCTATGCTTTGTATTTGTATATATAAATATATCTACTGATGTTTCTCTACAGGAGTTGCACAAAAATAGAATAATGAATCCTTCAATTTCTGCTTATTGACATTTTTAAGTAATTTTTTTATTGCAGACATTTGATCATGACATCAATCTTCAAAAGAGAAAGTGCATTGATCTTGCTTATTTATAAGTCATATCAACTACACGCACATAGAACTTAAAAAGAATGAAATTTTTATCATCAATTCAGATGTAATATGTCTTTGCACGTAATCAATTGTTTCAAAGTCTACCCCTCTGATTCATTTTCTTGATTCAACCGAAATCAAGAAATTATATATTTAAACCCTTACGTACCTATCAAACCCAAAGATCTTCTTCCCATCTCCAGATAAGAATGGTCGGCATAATCGCACGTAGAATCGACATTCAAATACGGAGGCCGCGGAGGCCCCAAAAATTAGAGTGTTACCGTCGAAAAAATAGAAAGTCGAGATCAGAGGCGATGCGAATTAATTGAAGAAAATGCTAGATCCCGGCTGACGGAGAAGGAAAGCAGCACAAAAGGGGAGAGAAGAGATCGGTGATGGTTGATTTTTTCTCTTTTTGCCGAGAGACTGGCGATGGTAGGATTTTTTTTTGTCGAAAAGAATTGCAGGCCACCGATTTCTTTTTCCGGAAAGAGCAGAGTTGCGTGGGATTGTTTGTAGAGGGGAAGTCTTTTCCTTTTTTTTTTTTTTGAGATAATGCGCAATATTTTAGGTTGATTTTGAAAATGAATATTACTTTTTAATATTTGATTTTGTTGTTTTCAATTTAAAAAAAAAATTATTTTATTTAGGTAATTTTTTTTTTTTTTTTGTTAAATTAAAGTTTTGTGGAGTTAATTGAGTTTTATAGTAATATTTAATTTGAGAAAATTATATATTTGGTTTCATGAGAATTTTCTAATAATAATTTTGGTTTCACGTTTTTTGTTGGTTTTTTTTTTTTTTTTTTTGGTCCGTTCCATTAATTTTTTTGGACCAACGCTGCAATTTTTTTTGAGACCTAAAATGATAAATGTCAAAAAAAAAAAAAGAACCATTTTTACAAAAAATATATTCTTATGAGACCAAAAGTGCAATTTAACCTATTTAATTTGTGTTTTTTTGTATTGATTTATTAAAGTTGGAGAATTTTTAAATAGTATTGGGGTAAAACAACAATTTAATTTTTTTGTTAAATGTATTGTATTCTCTACAAAACAAAGTATTAAAATTTGTACTCTCTCTATCCACTAAAAAGTATGCTCAAACTATTTTTTACAATAATTTTTTTTCATTTATCATCACTTAATTATTTCAAATTATGCACTAAAATACCTTTACTTTACATACTTTATCTATATTTTTTTTAAATGTCAAAAGTCAATAATCATACTTTAAGTGGATAGAGGGAATACAATTTACGTTACATTCTACAGAAATGATCATATTGGGGTCTACCACATTTCTTTTTCGAAATAATTGCATTTTTTGTCCAAAGAGAATGCGTTCACAACACTTTTGGTACTTATGTGTGAAAGTGATTTTTTTAAAGTTTTGGTCTCATTTGTAAGGGTGAGCACTAATCGGTTAAAACCAAATTAACCGACTGAACCGAACTGAGATTTACTATTCGGTTCGGTTATGGTTATTTCGGTTTGGTTTCGGTTTTTGTACGAAAATAACCGAAATAATCGAAAATCGAATTTAATTAATAATTAATATAATAACATATTTAATAATTAAAATAAGTATTATCAAGTCAATCTATCAATCACATATTAATCTATTTTGGAGTATGGACATTGGATTATTATGTTATTTTAGTATTTGACTGATTCTTGGATGTTATTTTTTTTTTTATGGACTTTTAGTTTATTAGGATGTTAATATACTTTTGTAAATGATTTATGAATAGTTAATGTTGTTTTATGGACTTTTATCAGATTTTTTTTTATTATTTCGGCAAAAAATGTCTAAAAAATCCAAAAAATTCGTACATAAAGTATTTCGGTTAATAACCGAACCGAACCGAAATATTTCGGTTCGGTTGAAATTCGATTTTAGTGTTATTCGGTTCAGTTTTGGTTATCGACTAAGGGTTTTTCAGTTAATTCGGTTTTTACTATTCGGTTCGTTTGGATGACCGAATAACCAAATGCTCACCCCTACTCATTTGTTAAATTTTGGGATTAAATCACTACAAGAAAATGAATTTTTTGTAACGAATTTATTTGTAACCAATGTTTAAATGGTTACAAAAAGATGACTTATTGTAACGAAAATAAATTTTCGTTACAAAAAGATGACTTATTGTAACGAAATAAATTTCCGTTACAGAAAGATGACTTATTGTAACGAAAATAAATTTTCGTTACAGAAAGATGACTTATTGTAACGAAAAAAAATTCATATCAGAAAGATGATTTATTGTAACGAAAATAAATTTTCGTTACAAAAAGTCATATTTTAAATAAGATTAGGTAATTGTCGTTACAAATAGTAAATATGATATATTGAATATCTAAAATAATTTTATAGAAATTGAACTGCCAATATCGTATATATTTTGTATGTGTGTGTGTATATATATATATATATATATATATTAAAAAATAATAATATCATTAACATCAAACATAATATTAATTAGGAATTAGTAGAATTCTGAACATAAAAAATCAATCGAACCACAATAAAAAAAATATCTATGGTTTGATTAATTTATTGGGGTTCATAATGTATATTAAAGATGACTGCTCTCATCCTAGGTCAATGGTCATAGTGAGAATTGTCACAGTGCCTAATTAAACGACTTTGAATATGTATAGAGTGAAATTGGTTCATACAAAAATCACTGAAGGATATTAGTTGTTTCCACTAAAGAGTATTAGTTGTTTTTTTCTGAAGGGTATAAGGTGTTTTCACTTAAAATAACTAATACTTCTTTAGTGAAAATAACCAATACCCTTCAATAATTCATATATGAACCAATTTCACTCTATGAACAAAGTATAGAGTAAAAATGGTTCATGCATACATGAATCATTGAAGAGTATTAATTGTTTATCCTAAAAAAAATTAGTTATTTTCACTGAAAGATATTTGTTATTTTTACTGAGGAGTATTAGTTGTTCAGTGAAAAACAAACTAAGATTCTTCTGTGACAACAACTAATACACTTTAGTGAAAACAACTAATACTCTTTTAATAAAAACAAGTAATTCCCTTCAATAATTCATATATGAACCAATTTCACTCTATATATACTCTTATTTTGTCTATTCAATTGCTTATTTTATTTAATTATTGTTACAATTTTCTATTATATAAGAATATAATTATCATAACCTTGCATCTTATTTATTTTACTTGTCATACAACTAATCCACTATACCATCTACAAGTTAGATTTGAGGTTTATACATTATATATATGGAAAAGTATATAATTAAAATGGTTCATACATATATCATTGAAGGGTATAAATTATTTTCATTAAAGAGTATAAGTAGTTTTCACTGAAATGTATTAGTTGTTTCACTGAAGACTATTAATTGTTTAATGAAAACGGACTAAGACTCTTCAGTGAAAACAACTAATACTCTTCAATAAAAACAATCAATACTCTTTAGTGAATACAACTAATACCCTTTAATGATCTGTGTATGAATTAGTTTCACTTTATACATACTATATATATATATATATATATATATATTTTTTTTTTTTTACAGTAATTATTACTCCCTCCGTCCCAGGGGAATTTGCACCACTGAATTTTCATGTGGATGAATAAAAGGGGTAAGGTAGTGATCTATGGGTAAAATATGTATATATTTGTGTGAGTATACAAGCAAATTAATATTTTCTTTTTAGGTAGTTTGCAAATTAATATGGAACGTCCAAATTTAAAAAGTGTGTAAATTCTTTTGGGACGTAGAGAGTATTATTATTATTATTATTATTATTATTATTATAAAAAATATGGGAATGAAATTTAGGAAGGTGGGGAAGTACGGAGGAATACTAGTTCTTAAGTTCCTGAGATGATTTCAAATAAAAATTAAAAAAAAAAAAACCCTTTTCGCTAACTCGCAGAGCCCTAAATTCATAGTTTTCCTACGCTAATTTCATCACACCCCCATTTCATAATCTTCCGCCTAATCTCCTACCATGAACAACGCCTCCCTCTTGCACCACCTGTTTTTTTTATCGCGCCGCTCACCTCTTTTCCTCACAAACTCAGTTGCAGGCGCTGTTTACTCTTTGCCGTCGAGATACCGGTGACAGTCGTTCACTTCGAGTTTGTCTCAATCCTTAGGTCTCTCCTCTCAGGTATCTAATTCGATAAATTTTGGATAATGTTATTGCCCAAGTTTATGCCATTTCTTGAATTTCTGCGATTTATGCATTTATATCTCCATCTTTGAATTATAAGCATTGGTAATTTAAAATTTAATTGGCGTTGGTGATTTCCCATTGAGACCAAAGTATACATTTCAATATATGTATCTACATTTTTGGGGAGTATACCCCAAGTCTAATATGGAATCTGGATTTTTTTAAGATTTAAGAAAATATGGAATAATACCTCAATTCATATTGTTTACTGATGAAATCCACACTGTACTTAGTTGACTAGTTGGTGCAAGTTTTAAAATTTTATGTTGTTGGATCTTTCTTTTATCATTTTTATCGGCCAAAGAGAATTATATTACTCAAGGCATAAGGAATACCCTTTTATACAGAGAATAGATACACTGAACATAGTAAATATTGTTGTTTAAGAAGGCTGCAACATACTCGTACGTAGTGAAATTGGGTGAAAAGAGTTCCTGAGATTATAATATTATTATCTTTTCCACTACCTGCTAATGGAGTCCTCTCTAGTTTTTACTTAGAGGTTTAGTGGTACTATCCTTAATGATATAATCTTTCATTAACAAGGATGTTATAATATGTTGGAGAATGTGGTTGCTAGGGGCAGAGGAGAGAGTTATTGATTTTAATCTTCTATAAAAAAAATTGATGCTTTATAGGTGTTCGACGAAATGCCTCTTAAGAAAGTGAATGAACATAAATTACAACTTTGCAATTGTATCTCATTTAAAAAAAATGATAAGTTCAATTGAAAAGTGATAATATTTTCTCCTAAATGTGACTATCACTTTCACTAAACCATCATCACTTTTTAATTTGAATCATTAACACTTTTCAAATATATTTTTTCTTATTAAGTCTCTACAAGAATACATAAAGATTAACGAGGAGCAGCGCCAAAAGTCAAGATGAAGAGATATCGAAGCAAAATGCTGAGATAGACAACCTGAAAGAAAGTAAATGGATAAAGCAAATGTTGTTTGACTTGCGCACTGAAAAGTTATTACGGACTAAAACCAACTCCGAGACGTTGTCAGGTTCTTGTCATTACTCTTTCTTACTCTTTTTATTTTTTGCGTTTTTCTCTTTAGATGTCTTACTAGCTAGTATTTCTTGTGTCTTCACTTATGTTGGTAAGCAATTGTAATGAGTTATTTGATTACAAATAGTTTTTCATGAATTTTGCTTGATAATTGCAAATGCATTTCATGCCTGCAATTTTTTACTTTAAATTCACATTTTCAAGGTACTCATCTTTTTTTTTTATTTTTTATTTTTATCAAAATCAATTGATGCATTTAAAATATCTTGATATATCTTCACTTGTGATCTTTAGCTTAATTGAAGTGTCAAAGTTTGCTAATAACTTTAATGTGGCAATTGCATTTGAATTATAATATATTTTGAAATCTTGTATCATAATTGTTATATTCAATTCCTAAGTTGAATATCATATCTATGTAGTAAATTTATATTTGTGCATTATAAATTGTTAATCTTATGGTATCTTATTATTCTGTATTTTTTTATAGGACAATGAAATTTGAAATCGATCGTGGATAGGAAGACAAATCAAGACTTCAAATTCAACTCAAGACTTTTGATTGATTTTTTTTTAATTCATGTTATTATGCACATTGAAGTGTTTAAACAAATTGATAGTTTCTCTTATGAGTATGTTTACATTGTTGACTTAAATGTATGAGAATTATTATTTTCTTGAAATAAAAAAATCACATTATGACTATTTATTTTTAAGGTTTAATTCTCATATTACTATTTACATTATGGTTCTTTGTTATTGTAAACGAAATGATATATTAAATGTAACAAAATATTAGTAACAAACTAAATATATAAACACCAAATATATAACTTTATATAACAATTTATTCGTAACGAAATTACTCTTTAGTAACGAAACATTGGCTATCACTACTAAAATTTTTGTAACGAAAAAGTTTTCGTTACAAATGTATTGGTAACGAAATTGATTTTTTTTTCGTTACAAAAACTATTTGCGACGGACTTTAAATGACCAACTTTTGTAACGAATGTTTCGTTACAAAATGTTTTCGTAACCATAAATGGACTTTTTGTAACCAATTTTTTCGTTACAAAAAATACATTTTTTTGTAGTGAATGTGCAATTTTACCACATTCTATTAGACCAAATCTGCAATCTCTTGGGACTGAAAGTGTCGGAAAAAAGATCTATAAGACTTAAACTTTTGAAAAAAAAGGACTACTTTGAAATAAAGTCATTCTCTTGGGTCCAAAAGTGCAATTTACTCTTCTTTTCTCACTTTTTTCATCTCACCTTCCCCGAGAGAGAAATTTGCCTCCAAGCCAAATATCTTATTTGCCAAAGGTTATGTTCTGTAACAAAATAATACTCCCTCCGTCCCACAACACATTGCTGGGCTACTATTCCTCTCGTGTTTTTGCGAGTGAGTTTTTTATTAGTATTTAAAATGATAAAATAATTTTAAAATTACTTTGTAATAGAGAAGAGGTAGATCTATCATACCCTGCCTTAAAAATTATTTTATCATTTCAAATACTAATAAACAACTCGCTCGCTAAAACACGAAGATAAAGTGAACTCAGCAATGTGTTCCGGAACGGAAGTAGTATATACAGAGTGTTAATAGATCTGGACATAAAAAAATAAAAAAATCCATAAAGAATGTTGCACTTTATGGTCTAATGATATACACACCCAAACAACGCCTATCCTCCCATCGTGGGAAGAAATCGCCATTGGGGCAGCGAAATAAAATCACGACTAAAAAACCTATAGCAACATCATTATATAATTTTATCTCACTATATTGGTGCAAAAGTTAGGATGGGTAATTAGGATTATTATTTTGTAAGAAATTGAGCGGAATCGTTGAGAAATACAAGAACAAGAAGATGTACACAATGGTGATTGAAAGCAAGAGAGTTTACTATCATCTTTGATTTTTAATTAAATTTTAGTGCGCGATTGTAGTTATGATTTAAGTTTTGTATATTGGATTTACTTTAACTTAGGTTGATCCAACTGCATTATTTATTGGGTTGATACATATAATTCTTTAGATTGGGCTAATTTAAAATATTAGCAATCCAACGTGTGAGGAATTGAGGATTGCTTATTTTACATATTGATATATGTATTGCAAAAATAATGTCTCTTAAAAACTTGAGTTAAAATAAACTCTTTTTTCTAAAATATCATTGGAATGTATACACACCAAGACTGTTATGCATATTAACTACCGCTGTTTAAAGAATATTTGATTTTTAAATAATGATAATGCGTATGTATAACCGTTATAGTTGGTATGAATAACAATGATATTTGAACAAATTAAGTTCAGTCGAATTCAAATTCACATAATATTTTTGTCAATAGTAAAAAGTTTCCCTTATATATAATACTTTTTAAATAAAAAGTTTATTGGCCGTGCATCGCACCACTTGGAATTTAATCTCAATTTTTAGATTAATGATATGCACTTCTCGAAAAATATTGTCATTTATTTTTTAAATTAATGATATGCACTTCTAATTTTTATTTTTAGGTTTGGAGAATTTTTCTGACAAATTCTTCATGTTGAAACAAAGTCATTTCGAATTAATATTTTTTTTATGTATAGACTAATTTCAAATGGTGTTTAAATAAGTAGAGTCATATTGACTTGCTATGCCCGATACAGGAAAATAAAAAGCTATTTGAAAGTCTAAATTGGAAAAACTGTGTTTTATAAAATTGATAATTGATTTAGTTGTCCATATTAAATTTCAATTAGTAAATGATTTTGCCCTTAAAAATTGAATTTAAAAATGAAAGTTTTCACCTACACCCTAATTCCCAATTATTTAATCAAAATAGATTACTCTAATTAAAATTGAGTATATATATATAAAAAAATTACATTATTTTCAATTCATATATTTTGAATAGAAACTCATAATGTTTTAAGTAAATAGTAATAAATTTCAATGGTAAAGTAACACATCAAATTACTAGAAAATATTGTCATTTTATATTTAAATATTTATGACTCTTTGAAAAATGGTACTTTTTAATTGGAAAATGATATTATTTAAATAATTATTCTCTTCTACTCTTTTCCATATAAAACCGTCTTATTGCACAAAAACTCCATGTGCTTATCTTTGCTTGGATCTTAACTCTGGTGATACATATTATACAACTCATACTTTAAACAAATTAATAAATTTAAATCATTAACTTTTGATCTCTACCCCTTGACATATTCTTTAATGAACATCACTCTCGATTGAGGGGCCAATAATATTGGTGGAGAAATTCTTTCATCCATAACATTTCAAATAAATTAATATGTAAACAAATTACAACACCACCGAATATATAAATCATTTTAAATATACAATTCGTGCATCGCACGGTGATATACTAGTTTTATTAATAAAAGTGTCGTGACTTTCAAATATCAAACTTTAAGCCTTGATTTCTAAAATCATGGCCTTTTATTTTAATAAGTTTCAAATTTTGTTTGACATAAAGTCAAAAGTTACGGCAAGAAGCACCGAAAGCAAAGATAAAAATTTAAATCCATTTTTTTTTTATTAAATTAGACTTTAACCATAGAAAAACAAATCACACGCATGCTCAGTTTCAGAACTAAAACAATCTAATTGTTTAGTCCAACATGGTTATTACCTGTTGAAAATTGGTTATATATTAACTAATATTTTTAGAAATGAAAATGTTGTTTTTTGGAAAAACAAAAATATCGAGGTTGTTCTACTCTCGGAGTAGATGAACGTGGTATATTTAATATTTCAAAACCGATTTCCGATGAGTGAGAAATTAATTTGGGAAGTTGGATAAATATTCACGTGTGTTAAATAACTCATGTGAATGGAAAACTTGAGTTCCATCCCACATTGGAAACTTCCAAGAAGTGTTCCTTGGATATAAGAAATAAAATGTTCATGTTCTTCAACTTGGTACATGGGGACCCTAACCATGGACCACACACGCGCGCGCCCGAGCCCGGGACCGGGTCCGTGGTTCGTGGACTTTGGGTATTTTTAGAGTACCAAAAATATGAAAAGACCCAATACCTTTTTTGGGCCGAACCGGTTTGGGAGGCCCATCGGATTTGGGTCGGCCCACGAACATGATTAATACACTCACAGAATGATTAATACACTCCAGATTTCGAATTTGATTTAAAATTGAAATATTCGGAGGATTATTCTGTTCTTGCTTCCCAAGAAAGAGATAACGTCTCTATCCACTGATTTCGTAGTTATCCCACGATTTTCACAATCGATCGTCCTCATTTGCAGTACAGATTTCTGCCTATATATACCCCTTCATATTCAGACTTTCGTACTCACCTTTTCAGCCTACGAATCTTAGAGTTTAGAAAGCCTTTCGCATATACTTATTTCGTTCAGTTCGAAATTTCGATTTCGTTCGCCGAGAGTTTGTACACGGTGGTGCTGCCGGTATAAATTGTTAAACCGTTTTACCTTTGGAGACTCATACGCACGATACCGTAAGCACTATACGGGGCGTATTCAGTCTTGTGGGAAAAGGATTTTCCTTGACTCAGTTTTTCATACGAATTCGTTTCGTATTTACTTTGTTCGTGCAGTGTTCGAGACACACCCCCTCTCATACAACAATCGCAAGACTGACCAATTTCTATTTTGAATCACTGCCATGTCGAACCACAATTTCGACAACGAGATGGATATGAGTTCACCATCGCAAGCTACTCCTACCAAAGATGCAGGTAATAAATCTAACTCTCCTGCTGTACCTACGGGTAAGTCTGATCCCCGTTCTGCTTTTCAATTTGGAGACTTTAGAAGCACTCTTAATCAGTGGTTTAAAGCCAATCCCTTCGTGGGAAATTCCAATCCCTTCGTGGGAAACTCTGGCACTAATCCCTTTGTGGGAAACTCAAGTGCTAATCCTTTCGGGGGAAACTTCGGCGGCAATCCTTTCGTAGGAAATGTCGGGGCCAATCCCTTCTTGGCAACCAACCAGGCCTCCCTCCCGGGGACTGTTAGGCCGGTTGTGGTGAAAGGAGAGAAACCCGAAAAGTTTTCGGGTAATGACTTCAAGAGGTGGCAAAAGAAGATGCACTTCTACTTGACCACCATCTCCTTGGTGAAATATGTCAAGGAGGATTGCACGAGTGTACCCGCAGAAGATGCTGATCGGAAAACAAGGATAGCCTACGATACTTGGATCCATGATGATTATCTGTGTAGGAATTACATCCTGAATGGGCTGTCTGATGCCCTCAATGATGTATATGATGAATACCCGACTTCCAAGGCCTTGTGGGAGTCTTTGGAGAAGAAGTACAAAACTGAAGACGCGGGAACTAGCAAGTTCGTCGTCTCCACTCTGTACGAGTTCAAAAAGGAGGACAACAAATCTGTTGTAGAACAAGTTCAAAAACTGCAAGTAATCTTTCACAACATTACAGTACAAGGGATGGAGCTGCCTGAAGCCTTTCAGGTTGCCACTGTGATTAACAAACTGCCTTCATCTTGGAAGGAGTTTAAGTCCTACCTCAAGCACAAGCAAAAGCAAGTGACCATGGAGGACCTTGTTACCCGACTCCAGATCGAGGAAGATAACAAGAAAAGGGAAAAGAAGGGCTCGACTGCTTCTATTGAGGCAAAGGCGAACCTGATGGAGAAAGGTGAACCATCAAAGAAAAGAAAGCGTCAAGACGACAAAGGCAAAGGCAAAGGCAATGCTGTTGCTGCTGCTCCTGCTCCGAAGAAATTCAGTGGGAAGTGCTACAACTGTGGCAGACCCAATCATCGGGCCGCTGATTATCGTCAGCCCAAGAAGGAAGACAAGGGAAAGAAGAACTCCGTGAACGTTGCAGAACGAGAGCTCACGGAGATGGATATGTCTGCTGTAGTGACCGAGGTCAACATGGTGGACAACAAGAAAGAATGGTTTGTGGACACAGGTGCCACTTGCCACGTTTGCTCGGAGAAATCTGCCTTCTCCATATATTCTCCTGCTGCGGGAATAAAGCTCTACATGGGAAACCAAGCCTCATCTGAAGCGGCTGGTGTAGGAACGGTGGTGATCAAGCTGACATCGGGAAAGGAGCTCAAACTGAAGGATGTGCTGCATGTCCCGGACATCCGGAAGAATCTGATTTCGGGGTCTCTTTTAGTTAGTAGTCAGTTTAAGCTAGTGTTTGAGTCAAATGGCATTGAACTTAGCAAGTTTGGCATTTTCCTAGGAAAAGGTTACCTCAAGAAGGGCCTTTTTAAGATGTCTGTCATGACTGTAAGCCGTGATGGCAAAAACACTATTATCAATGAGAATGCTTCTACTTCTGCTTATATCGTTGAGTGTTCCTCTTTATGACATTTTAGATTAGGACATGTTAATCTAAAATCTATAAAACGTTTAGTAAATTTAGATTTACTAAAAATTGAGAATGTTGATACATCCAAAAGATGTGAAATTTGTGTAGAAGCAAAGATGGCTAAATTACCATTTAAGTCAGTTGAAAGGAACACTACTCCTCTAGAATTAATTCACACTGATGTATGTGATTTAAAGTTTGTGCAAACTAGAGGTGGAAAAAAGTATTTTATTACTTTTATTGATGATTGCACAAGATTCTGCCACATTTACTTACTACGAAGTAAAGATGAAGCTATTGAAGCTTTTAAAAATTATAAAAGTGAAGTAGAGAATTAGATGAACACTACAATTAAAGCAATTTGTAGTGATAGAGGTGGTGAGTATGTGGCTCCGTTTGAACAACTATGTGCCGAATCAGGCATCGTACATCTAACGACAGCTCCCTACTCACTCAATCGAATGGTATTGCGGAGAGGAAAAACCGAACTTTGAAAGAGATGATGAACTCAATTTTAATCAACTTGGGTTTACCTCAGAACATGTGGGGGAAGCTATTCTGTCAGCTAACCACATTCTGAACAAAATTCCACTAAAGACTCAAGATAAGACACCTTATGAGTTGTGGAAAAATCGCAAACCATCTTACAAATACCTCAAATTGTGGGGGTGTTTGACTAAGGTTGAAGTGCCGCTTCCTAAACAAGTGAAAATCGGACCTAAGACGGTCGATGAGATCTTTATAGGATACGCCTTCAATAGTAGTGCCTATCGGTTCATGATTCATAAATCAGAAATACCCGATATGACAGTAGATACTATAATAGAATCAAGGAATGCTGTTTTCTTTGAAAATGTGTTTCCGTGTAGGGACAAAGAAGAAGTGAGTTCAAATAAACGAACTCATGAGGAATCAAGTGAAGCTGCAGGTCCTTCTACTCAGCGGAGTGAAGAACCCAGACGCAGTAAACGAGCTAGAATTGATAAGACCTATGGTCCAGACTTCATCACGTATGTGTTAGAAGAAGAACCTAGGACTATCAAAGAAGCACTTTCCAGACCAGATGCACCTCTTTGGAAAGAAGCAATAAACAGTGAATATGATTCGATTCTGCAAAATCATACATGGGAGTTGGTTGACCTCCCTAAAGGTTGTAAGACCTTAGGATGCAAATGGATCCTTAAAAGAAAGTACAAAGCAGATGGATCAATTGACAAGTATAAAGCCCGTTTAGTTGCAAAGGGTTTTAAACAAAGAGAAGGGTATGATTTCTTTGACACCTATTCTCCGGTCACAAGGATTACATCCATTCGTGTACTTATCGCGATTGCTGCTTTGCATAATCTCGAAATACACCAGATGGATGTAAAGACTGTTTTCCTTAACGGAGAAATAGAGGCTGAAATATACATGAATCAACCAGAGGGTTTTGTTGTACCCGGGAATGAGAAAATGGTTTGTAAACTCGTTCGATCGTTGTATGGACTTAAACAAGCTCCTATACAATGACATTTGAAGTTTGATAATATTATGTTGTCAAATGGATTTCGAATTAACGAATGTGACAAGTGTGTGTTTGTGAAAGATACACAAAATGAATTTGTTATCGTATGCTTATATGTTGATGACATGTTAATCATGGATAACAATTCAAAAGTGATCGTTAATACGAAAAACATGTTAAAGAAAAATTTTGACATGAAAGATATGGGTTTAACAGACGTGATTCTAGGAATCAAAATAGAAAGAACTTCAAATGGAATTTCTTTAACACAATCTCATTATGTTGAGAAAGTCTTGAAGAAATTTAATGCATTTGATGATCCACCTGCTAAAACTCAACTAGAACAAAATGTTCATCTGAAAAAGAACAGAGGTGAACCTGTGAATCAGTTGGAATATGCAAGGATCATTGGAAGAGTGATGTACATTACAAATTGCACACGTCCTGATCTTGCATGCTCTGTGAACAAACTGAGCAAGTACACGAGCAATCCAGGCCACGAACATTGGAAAGCTCTGAAAAAGGTCTTGAGATACTTGAAGTATACTCTTGATTTTGGGCTACACTACACGCGACATCCAGCTGTACTTGAAGGGTACAGTGATGCTAATTGGATATCCGATAGTAAAGACTCGTTCTCAACTAGTGGATATGTATTCACTATTGGAGGAGCAGCTGTATCGTGGAAATCCACAAAGCAAACGTGTATTGCCCGTTCCACTATGGAATCTGAGTTCATCGCTTTGGATCAAGCTGGTGAAGAAGCTGAATGGCTTCATAATTTATTAGAAGACATTCCTTGTTGGAATAAACTGGTACCATCTGTAATGGTACATTGTGACTGTCAAGCTGCTATTGGTAGAGCTTTGAGCAGTATGTACAACGGAAAGTCGAGACATATCCGTCGTCAACATAACTCCGTTAGACATTTGATCTCAACTGGTATTATAACAATTGATTATGTAAGATCAATTGATAACATAGCGGATCCGCTCACAAAGAGCTTGAACCGAGATCAAATGAATAAGCTGATAGAGGGAATGGGTCTAAAATCCACAAATAAAACTGAAACAGTGGTAACCCAACCATGATGACTAGAGATCCCAAGAACTTGGTTCAAAAGGGAAAACTAAGCTGTGAATGTTAGTTGTACAACACTTGAAAAAATCATGACCATTCCTGACAGCATTGTGTCAAGTGTTAGTAGATCCGTGAGTTGTGGTAAAGGATAAGTCATTGACTTTTAATGATTCCTATAAGTCCAAGTGGGACTGAGTATGACGAGATACTCGAAAGGAGATCACCTATATAAATGAGAAGTAAGGGCCGCTTCGACCAAATATTTATGAATACAAAGGGCGTCCAGGGCCAAAATGGACAAAAACGTGAGAACAAATCGAAATCGAGACTGACTTGTGTCTGCATTGTCTGTAAGATATACACTAAGGAAGATTAATTCAAGGCATCGTGTCCACTAAGCCACCGGTATACCCGATGGTGCCAGGCTACGGAAAGTTCAAAGTCATTGGCTACTTATCCGGAAGCAATGAGGTCTTAATCGAGCTGAACGAACAAGCCTGACTCTGTCCGGGTCCGTGGTTCTTGGCAATTAGGCTTTGGGTGGGCTTTGGGGACTACCTATATTTTTAGAGTACCAAAAATATGAAAAGACCCAATACCTTTTTTGGGCCGAACCGGTTTGGGAGGCCCATCGAATTTGAGTCGGCCCACGAACATGATTAATACACTCGCAGAATGACTAATACACTCCAGATTTCGAATTTGATTTAAAATTGAATTATTCGGAGGAATATTCTGTTCTTACTTCCCAAGAAAGAGATAACGTCTCTATCCACTGATTTCGTAGTTATCCCTCGATTTTCTCAACCGATCGTCCTCATCTGCAGTGCAGATTTTCACCTATATATACCCCTTCATATCCAGACTTTCTTACTCACCTTTTCAGCCTACAAATCTTATAGTTTAGAAAGCCTTTCGCATATACTTATTTCGTTCAGTTCGAAATTTTAATTTCGTTCGCCGAGAGTTTGTACACGGTGGTGCTGCCGGTATAAATTATTAAACCATTTTACCTTTGGAGACTCATACGCATGATACCGTAAGCACTATACGGGGCGTATTCAGTCTTGAGGGAAAAGGATTTTACTTGACTCGGTTTTTCATATGAATTTGTTTCGTATTTACTTTATTTGTGTAGTGTTCGAGACACACCCCCACTCATACAACAATAACAGACCCCAGTTTTGCGATTCCAAAACCTTTAATTTAAATCCGAACTTTCAGTAATTTCTAAAATTTTAATACGGATTTATAAAGGTAATTTTATGGGAAAAATAAATCGAAACATATACAATATTATACTAACAAAATATATATACACTATACAACCAATAAAAGAGCCTGGAGCTCTGATACCACTGTTGGATTTTAGAGGTACGAACACCATGTTCGGCGCAGCGGAAGAATACGATTCACCAACAACGAATCTAAAACATGGTTGTATAACATAAAACATAAAGGATAAATAACACGTATATGAATCCTTATAGCGATTTGTACGCGTAATCCTCAACTATGGTATCCACGTAACGATTTTCTACCAACACGCACTAATATGCCAGCGTTGAATCTCAAGACGAATTTGCTAGAAAAATTCCGACTGGAAATTTTATGGAGAAATTACATTTCTTATGTATTTTCGGAATTCCCATAGGACACATATTTATAGGGATTAACTTGGCTTAATTCCTAAGCAAGATATCGGGCCTAGCCCGTAATATAATCTCTATAGATTATATTTCCCTAGATATGTTCCTACGATTTAATATCTTTATCATATCTATTATTCTTGTATAATAATATTCCAAATATTATTATTGGGATTTTATATTTAATTAAATCTAATTTAATTAAATAATAATTATTATTATTTCCAAATATAATTATTATTATATTCTCCATAAACTAAATATTATATCCAATACAATATTTAATCAACCAACTATAATTGGTAAATTGTCATTACTTGTTGTGTGACCAATAGGCCCTCGTATATCGAGTGATTAGTCAAACTAACGGTCTTAATTGAATCCTAGACAATAAATCACACATTCTCAATATACGAGGTACGTTGCGAGGAAATCTACAACTACCTGTAATACTGTAGGCTATTGTGATATCTTCCTTTCATTCACGAATACTCGATTAAGAGTTGAACATGATGAAGTGTCTATTCAAATAACTTAATCATATTATCTCCAATCTACCCGTGGAAGGGTGCAAGCGTCGGTCATGATCAAAGTTCATCACTCCACACAGTCGTGCGTATTGACCTCAAGTCAGAGGAGTATCACATCGCTTCCACTAACCGAGACACCCGTAGATACATTTTGTGGAATTACATCAAACCATTTCTCGGATGGGTATACCAATACCCTCTAAGGTATATGTGCATCCATCATGAGATACCCGGTATCTTGTAGTAGTGAGATCTTACTACACTCTCTAAGAGTATGATGCAGATCGCACACCAATCTCAATTGCATCATCAATATCCCATTCTTGATTATCCTTGATCGGGCCTATTTGAGAATCATACTTGAGTCATCTGAGTTCTCACTCACTCAATGACAGTAGTGATTCATGAGAACACAAATAAGAATATATGCAAACAATCAAACATCATATTCAGATAAGTGTAACGCCATACATTTAATATTAAACCAATAATAATATTAAATCAAATCTGAATATTATCTTAGTATTATGTCCTTTCGATGGATTGTCTCTAGGACACTAACACTAACAATTAAATCCAAGAAGAAGGATGGTGAAAAGGGAAATAAGGGTGAGAAGAAATCTGGTTTTGTTGAAAAGAGAAAGTGTTTCACTTGCCACAAGGAAGGTCATCTGAGAAAGAACTGCCCAGAAAGGAGGAAGAAAGATAGTCAAGATGATCAAGATGGAAATGCAGCTGTGGTAGAGGTTGAAGGGTATGATAGTGCAGAAGTCTTGATGGTTAGTCATGAGAGAATAAGTCAAGAATGGGTCCTGGACCCTGGTTGTACTTTTCATATGTGTCCACATGAAAACTGGTTCCTGAATCTTGAGAAGCTTGATGCAGGTCTTGTTCTTTTGGGTAATCATGAGAGCTGTAGAGTACAAGGATCTGGTTCTATCAAGATCAAGATGTTTGATGAAGTTGCTAGAATCTTATCTGATGTCAGATTTGTTCCTGAATTGAAGAGAAATCTTGTTTCTCTTGGTACATTGAATTCTAAAGGTTTTGAATTCAAGACAGACAAGGGAGTTCTGTCAATAACCAAGTCTGGAAGGATTGTTATGAGGGGTATAATCAAGAATGGTTTGTACACTTTGATAGGCAGAACAGTAACAGGATCAACTGATGTTGCTATGGAGTCTTCTGATGTCAACTTGTGGCACAAGAGATTGGCACATGTTGGTGAGAAGGGCCTGGTGGAGTTATCCAAGAAGGGAGCAATCCCAGGGAAGAGGATATGTAAGCTGGAATTCTGTGAGAGGTGTGTTCTGGGGAAATCAAAGAAGCAAGCATACCAGAAGGGGAAGCATACCACCAAGGAGGTTATGGATTACATACATTCTGATGTATGGGGACCAGCAAGGGTATCCACTCATGGTGGAGGCAGGTATTTCCTTACCCTTATTGATGATTATTCCAGAAAGGTTTGGGTTTACATTCTCAAATAGAAGATGGTGCATTCTCTAAGTTCAAAGAATGGTTGACTGAACTTGAGAATAAGAGGGGCATAACTATTAAACACTTAAGGTCTGATAATGGGTTTGAATTTCTATCAGAAGAGTTTCAACAATTTTGTAGTAAGAAGGGTATTACTAGGCATAAAACTATTCCTTCAAACCCCCAGCAGAATGGTCCAGCTGAGAGAATGAACATAACTATTCTGGAAAGAGTTGGGTGTATGTTATCTGATGCTGTTAATACAGCTGTGTATCTCATTAATAAAGTGTCATCATCTGCTATTGAGTTTAAAACCCCAGATGAGATCTGATATGGAAAGATATCAGATTACTCAAAGTTGAAAGTATTTGGATGCCTAGCTTATGTTCATGTGAAGCAAGACAAACTTGAACATAGAGCTTTAAAATGTGTTTTCATTGGGTATCCAAAGGGTGTTAAAGGGTATAAGTTGTGGTATCTAGAGCCTGGGAACCAGAAGTGTATTACCAGCAGAGATGTAGTGTTCAATGAATCACAGATGGGATACAAGTCTGGTGGAGGTGATGGAGAGCCATTAGCTGAAGAGATAGATGGTGTTATTTCTGAGCCAATTACTCAAGTTAAGGTGGATCCTGATTGTGATAAAAGGGATAGCTCATCTGGTTCTGAACCAGAGCAGGGAGCAGGAGATAATGAGTCATCTGATGAGGATACTGCACTAGCAGAAGAGGAGGAAGAAGTTCTAGAAGCAGACTTGGGAAATTATAGTTTGACAAGAGACAGATCCAAAAGACAAATACATCCTCCTACAAGATTTGGTTGTGATGATCTGGTCTCCTATGCACTTGTTACAACAGAAGCAATAGTGTACCAAGAACCTAAAAGCTACAAAGAAGCCCTTGAGTGTGATGATAGGGAATCACGGATTACAGCCATGACAGAAGAGATGGAGTCTCTTAAGAAGAATCATACCTGGATTCTTGTTGACAAGCCAGCTAAGCAGAAGCTAATCAATTGTAAATGGCTGTTTAAACGAAAGTTTGAGTCTGGTGTGCAGGATCAAGTGAGGTTTAAAGCCAGGTTAGTGGCCAGAGGATTTACTCAAAGAGAAGGGATTGACTACAATGAAGTGTTTTCACCTGTGGTTAAGCATTGTTCAATCAGATTACTTCTGAGCAGAGTAGTCCAAGATGATCTGGAGCTACAACAACTTGATGTTAATATAGCTTTCCTGCATGGCGATCTTATTGAGAGCCTATACATGCACCAGCCAGAAGGGTTTGTTGAACCAGGAGGAGAAGGAATAGTGTGTCTACTCAAGAAATCATTGTATGGCCTCAAGCAAAGTCCGAGACAATGGCACAAAAAGTTCAATGAAGTCATGCTATCCATTGGTTTTGTAAGAAGCAAGTATGATACTTGTGTATATCTGGAAAAGCAAGGGAGTAGTGTGATAGCTTATCTTCTGATCTATGTAGATGGCATGCTTATTGCTAGTAAGAGTCTGTTGAAAATTCAGAGTATCAAAAGGAAGTTAAGTGCCAGATTTGATATGAAGGATTTGGGAAATGCTAAGAGGATTCTTGGAATGGATATTCTTAGGGATAGAGCAGCTGGAAGACTATTCTTATCTCAGAAGAGTTACATTGAGAAGGTCCTGAAGAGGTTTAACATGCATGAGAGTAGGTCTGTGTCAACTCCTTTGGGACAACAATTTAAACTATCTAAAGAAATGGAACCAAAGTCTGAAGAAGAAAAGAAGACTATGATGAAAGTACCTTATGCAAATGGGGTTGGAAGCTTGATGTATGCTCTGGTCTGCAGCAGACCAGACTTAGCTTATTCATTGAGTATGGTAAGCATGTACATGTCTAATCCTGGAAGATTACATTGGGAATCTTTGAAATGGATATTCAGATATCTTAAAGGATCATCTGATCTGTGTTTGATGTTTGAAAGGACGACTGACCAGAAGAGTCCACTAGAAGGATTTGTAGATTCTGATTTTTCTGCTAATCTGGATACCAGAAGGTCCTTAACAGGGTATATTTTTACTCTTTACAATACTGCTGTGAGCTAGAGATTTGTTCTGCAAAGTGGGGTTGCATTATCTACTACAGAAGCAGAGTTTGTTGCAGTCACTGAGGCTATTAAGGAGGCTTTGTGGTTGAAAGGCATTATCAAGGATTTTGGCATAAATCAAAAGGTTGTGGTCATTCATTGTGATAATCAGAGTGCTGTTCATCTGGTTAAACATCAAGTGTTCCATGAGAGATCAAACCATATTGATGTAAGACTGCATTTTGTAAGGGAAATCGTTGACAAATGAGTGGTTCAGATTCAGAAGATATCTATAGAGGACAATGCTGCAGATATGTGCACAAATTCTGTATTGAATTGGTAAAGATGAGTGTATGGGATGTTCCTTAGCCCAAGCTGGAGTATGGAGGAGAGGAAGAGAGGATTGATACTTCTCATCTGAGGTGGAGAATTGTGAAGAGTCACATGTGAAGTATCTAATCTGCAGTGCTTGAGTTTCAATAGAAAGCTATGTTGTTAAAGTGTTGCCGTGAGAGTTAGTTAATTTGGGTGTATCAGAGGAGTTGGATCAGAGGAGACGGATCAGAGGAGTCTGGCAGAGGAGACTGATCAGAGGAGTCTGGCAGAGGAGACTGATCAGAGGAGTCTGGTAGAAGAGACCAGAGCCAGATGAGTATGACCAGAGCCAGAGGAGGTCGAGTCATTTGATCTGAATATCGTTACTCGCGAATTACACCAAATTGAAGCTAACAAGAAGACGGTTCTAACTGAATCAACTGAAACGGTTATTGAAGTCGTTAGCCAGCTGGATAACTACCTAACATATGAGAATTCGATACAAATCGAATCTAGGGTTCAATTCAATCTCTGTAACTATAAAAGGGGGTCTTCTCAACTGTGAGAAATACATAGAGTGAGAAACCGTGAGTGTGTAGATCATCAATAGTAAGAGTGAATTGAGTGCAAAATACAGAGAGAGAGTGTGAGCTAGAGTGAATTGTAAATTCTCCATTCTTAGTGAAAGATCAATCTTCTCCGATCCCGTGGATGTAGGAGTATTTTCTCCGAACCACGTAAATCTGGTGTTCTTCATTTTTCAGTTGATTTCAATTTCGTTCTTGAGCTGTTGTCATAATTCCGATTCCCGATTTCAAGTTTTCTTATGAATCAAAACCGATTAACAGTGTATAATTTATGTTTCGCTAAGCTCTTATATTCTTTTGCATTTTCTTTATATTATGTATAGTTGTATCATAGATTAACTTGCGTAACTCCGCCAGTGTTGCATTTGCTCACAGTCGGTCACAAGCCCGGAAAAAGGAGGAGGAGAGTTTTGCTCTCGTTTACCTTATTTTCTGGTATATATTCTCTAATTTAAGTTCAGATTTTAGTCCAAGAAGACTGATGGGTGTCGTGGCGTGATTGAAAGATGAAACATCTGATTCGTGTTTGAAAGTGTCTATGCTATGAAAAATTAAAATAAAAAACGATAGATTCAAGATGTTGGAAACAATGTGATCACACCACGTCCAACATCGAATATGAAGCAGAATATTAAATAACGCAACGAATAAAAATTTCACAAGTTATATGAAATAACTTGTGAGTGCCTCAAGACAAATTTAATCTACTATAAAATTGTGAATTACAATGAGTCCTTTTGAAATAGAAACTAAGCTCAAGGACATTAAAACAGACTCAGAAAAATATATAAAAAAGAACCAACAACTGAAAACAATTTAAGAAAATAGATGTTCTCTCAGATGTGGTCACATACTCAGTCACATACTATGAAACAGCAGAGTGTGAAATTTTGATCAGTTTTTTCTATCTCTCCCTACTCACTTGCTCGATGCTTTTCCATTCTTCATCTCATGGTGAGTTCCTTTTATACACAATGTTGATTCCCCACGTTCAACCATGTTTTCATCCACAAATATAATGGAGTACGTGAGTTTAAAAACTTGAAAACAAAGACTAAGTCCACTACTTTTAACTCCTCCTAAGGCATCTCTAATTGATCTTATCTTGAACTATATGACTTAGTCAAAACTCCCTCACCTGCAAAATATCAAATAAATATCTCACGTAACAATTATCCAAATCATAATAAATTAAATGTGAATAATGAAAAAATAAATAAAATAAAATAAAATATTAGAGTTTAAAATAAACACTAACAATCTCCCCCCTTTTGTCTTTGTTCACAAAACCTATCAATTAAGCGCAATAAAAAAAATAGAAACTCCCCCTGAAATAAACTTCAATCTAAACTTGGTACAAAAAGTATACTCCTCCTAAATAAGACAATAAAACCTCCCAATCAAAATACGGGTGTTGAGTGCTCTCCCCCTTTTTGGGAAGAAAGAAAGAAATGGATAAAGAAGAATTCTTCAAAGGGAAGAAAAACAATTAAAAAAAAAAAACTTATAGTAACTTATAATACTCCTTTAAACAATTCTAACCACATGGAAAAATACATAGCAAATAAGATAATGTAGTCCCTCACAGAAAAAACACTCAACTCTCAAGTGTATACAATGGGTACAAGTATTACTCAAACTCAATTCCTAATGAATAGATCATCCATAAGCGTGCTTCTTTTTTAATTTAATTTCAACCGTTTAGAGCACACATTGGACAAAAATCAAAAGGTCTTACAAAGGGTTGTAATGGGGATTTGGTTAAAGGTGTGAATATTTTTGGAAGAGTGACTAAAAACCATGATCCAAATAGAGATATGAAGCATTAACATAGTCAATCTTTACTGAATTCAAATGTCGCCTTCAGTGTCCCAACATTATGAACAACATTCTGGACTAAAAATTCACTTTCCACTTCTTCCATTTTTTTTAGTGTCAACGCAATACTCATTCACCTTCTTTAACACTTCTTTGAATAGAGTAATTCGACTCCTTCTTCTTCTACCCCTTTTTAATGGTTCACCTTTTTTCTCTTCTTATTCTTTTTAGAGGAATTTTCCAAAGTATCATCTTACAATAAATGTGCATCGATCCCTTATCTCCACCACTTTTATCAAATACTTCCCTCAATAAAATGCTCAACACAAAACTCTAAATGGACCACAATAGGGCGAAGACATGGTATTTGGATATAGAGATCAAACAAAATTTTGGAAAAAAGAAAAAAATAAGCTTAAGGCTCAAAGTGGCAACAAGAGATATTAAAATTTAAGGTGGGACAACCATATGGATAAAGTAGCTTGTAAACAAAAATATACTGCCCAAATCATTTTAATGTCAGTGTGCACAATACAGTTTAAAAAAGAATCAAGCAAGTTCTAGAGATACTAAACATAGGAAGAGATAACACTCAAGGAATAAAAATATAACTGTTAACAATAAATAGTTTAAAAAGGCTCAAATCTCACAGATTATTTGGACTACTACTCTTATCAACCACATAAATGACATTGAATTCACATCTAATTAATCACATGTAGCAGAAAGATCAATCTTATTAAAAGAAACTATACTGATATGAAAATGTTGCTAAAGATGTGATCACATTGGGGGAAACATTTTCTACAGATAGAAACATCATGCAAGACAGAGACCGAGAGATATATTTAAAAGCAAGAAAATATCTCTTTATCTAGTGCATTATAACAAGCAACTTGTATACCAGCAAGATAACAATTATCACTCGACTTGTTTCCTATCATGACATAAGAGTTTAAACTATCAAAAACGTCACAAGAATTTTTATTAAACTTAACCTCCAAGTCATCATTGCATAATTGACTTATGCTAATCAAATTAGTCATAAGACCATCAACATGCAAAACATTACTTAAAGAAGGAAATCCAGGAACATCTAATATTCCTTTGCCAACGATCTTTCCTCTATAAGTCACAAATCCACCACGAACAGATTCGTAGTCTTATAAAAAAATTTGGTGCCTGTCATGTGACGAGAACACCCACTATCAAAATACTAGGAACCTGCAATGTTAGTCTTCAAAAAAGTACAGACAACAATGCATTTCACATCAGACTTGGGTACCCAAAATTTCTCGTAGATAATTTTCTTATTCTGAGTAGAGATGTTGTCGTCCGTGTTGGGAAACATCGTGGACAACATCTTTTCCCTGAACAAATTCTGAAATTTGTAACAAAAAGGTTTGATATGTCCAGGCACAAAACTATAATGACAAACATAATTTTATTTTCTGGACTTTTTCAATGATTTTAACATCTTCATTACCTTTTTCTTTCACAAAAACAACTTCATCCTTGTTACCAAAAATATTGATACAAATATTGTCTAAAGAATTTTGAAACCCAAGACCTGGTGTGTTAGACTTACCCAAGTTAAGTACCTCATTTAACTTTGATGTGCCATTGTTGAGTTTGATAAAAGTAGCCTCAGCTAGATCAAGTTTGACTCGAACTTTACTCAATTCAACATCCTTTTTGGTAAGAAGTACTTCTAACTTTGTGACGGAACTCCTAAGATCATCATTTTCTTTGGACATCTTCTCAACCTTCAAAGCTTTGTTCTTCCATTCCTTTAGTAAGACTTTATAGAGATCCTGCAATTCCATGATGATTGCATCTTTGTCCAATCCTTCTTCCTCACCAAACTCTGCATCATTAACAGACCCATGAAATTTATATTAGGAAAACTAAAACATTTATACCTGCTGGATGTTGACACTGATGTGGTCACATTTGCACTAATATCATCACAATCTGATAGAGACTGCTCATACACTGTTGCTAGCATCATCTATTGATCTGGAACTTCCACCTCTTTTTCCTCCTCATCATCACTGAGAGATACCCAAAAATTCATACAAAATTTTCTCAATGTATTTGCGCATTCATTCGCATAATGACCCCAACCCGAACATGCATGACATTGAATAGACTCGAGCTGCTTGGGATCAAATTTAGCTTTCGACATTTGACCAGTAACTTTAGTTTGTTTATCTTTGGATTTGTATTGCACATTTTCCTTGTTGAACTTTCTCACCATCGAATTATACTTTTGAGTGAGTAAGGCAACATCAGCCCCTTTACCAATTTCCTCAAAAGTTTCATCCTCATCATCGGTTTTATCCTCCGAGGAACTTTTAAAAGTTTCTTTTTGAAATGAAAGATTCATCTCAAAAGTTTTAAGGATACTCATCAAAGTGTTGAGATCCATGACAACAAGATTATGAGCTTCTTCAATAGAGGAAACTTTTACATTAAATTTTTCGGGGAGGGAACGAAGAGCTTTTGAAACAAGTTGTTTATTGGTCATAGGCTCACCAAGAAATTGACATTCATTTGAGATATCAATCAAATTTTATAAATAAGATGAAATATCAACATTTTCTTCCATTCTCAAACGTTCAAATTTACTCATGAGCATATGAAGTTTCTTTTCTTGGACACTTGTACTACCCTCACAATGACTTTGAAGGGTATCCCATGCATCTTTAGCTGTTGGACAATTTTGAATAAGCTTAAACATGTGCATGTCCACCCAACTAAAGATGGCATTTAGTGCCTTTTTATTGAAACTAAACAACGTAATTTCCTCTTGCGTCCACTGAGATTCAGGCTTAAAAGTAACATTGCCATCCTCATCTGGTGGATTCTTGGGAACTACATAACCATTAATAATTGATCTCCATGCACGAACATCAATTGTTTTGATGTGCGAATGCATTCAGATCTTCCAATAAGCATAATTAGAACCATCTAAAGTAGGAAGTCTCACAGTAATGGAAGTGCGATGATCCATAATAAGACAACCAGGACCAAACACTTATTTAATTAAGTGTAGGCTCTTGATGCCAATTGAAAGTGTCTATGCTATGAAAAATTAAAATAAAAAACAATAGATTCAAGATGTTGGAAACAATGTGGTCACACCACGTCCAACATCTACACAGTACGCAACAGAAAATAAAATAGCCAACAAATAAAAATTGCACAAGTTATATGAAATAACTTGCGAGTGCCTCAGGGCAAAATCAATCCACTATAAAATTTTGAATTACAATGAGTCCTTTTGAAGTAGAAACTAAGTTCAAGGACATTAAAATAGACTGAGAAAAATATATGAAAAAGAACCAACAACTGAAAATAATTTCAGAAAATAGATGTTCTCTCAAATGTGGTCACATACTCAGTCACATACTATGAAACAACAAAGTGTAAAATTTTGATCAGTTTTTCTATCTCTCCCCACTCTCTTGCTCGATGCTTTTCCATTCTTCATCTCATGCTGAGTTCCTTTTATACACAATGTTGATTCCCTACGTTCAGCCATGTTTTTATCCACAAAAATAATGGACTACGTGAGTTTTAAAAACTTGGAAACAAAGACTAAGTCCACTACTTTTAACTCCTCCTAAGATATCTCTAATTGATCTTATCTTGACCTATATGACTTAGTCAAAACTCTCTCACCTGCAAAATATCAAATAAATATCCCACGTAACAATTATCCAAATCATAATAAATTAAATGTGAATAAAGACAAAATAAATAAAATAAAATATTAGAGTTTAAAATAAACACTAACAGTGTTGGTCTTTGTGTACTGTCGTTTCTCTCTGGGCAGGAATGCGTGCATTGAAATCATTAACATTTAGATTGTTTTAGCTAGTGTGGTTTTTTCATTTCTTGTCAATGTTTCCATCATGCGCTGTTGAACTTGATCTTCTGGCGAATGCTATCTATCTTTTCCTGACTATTTTTTCTCCCTTTTTATCTGTCCTTAGTGTTGTTGAGTTTCTTCACCACCTCCACTTTCAACAATTGGTGTCCAATTTTGGTGATGATTGGTTTTAGGTATGAGCTCTTATTTAATACTACCATTTAACTTTTTTGTTGATCAAGTTTGAGATGGAAAATCTCCCAAATTCATATATGGCGTAAATGTATCCCTTCATATTCAATTTGATGAATAAAGTTGAGCTTAATTGGTTGATAATTTCTTAAATAATTGAATAAATTGCAACTTTAAAAATTAAAGGACTAAAATCAGTGAGATCTCGGGAACTATTAAATCTCCCTATTTTTCGCATATTTCGAACAGTTGGAAAATGGTGTTCAAATCTTCTAAATTATGTGATGAACAAATTACTTGCCACTACTTGCTACATGTATTCTTGAAAATATATGATTTTAAAAAGAAATGGCATGATTAACTAAATTAAATTGCAATATAACACTTGTCAATTAAAAGCATGTGATATATGAATTATTGCAACTCATATATTGCATGTTAGAAAGGTCAAAAAATGAACTACTTGAAAAAGGTAATTAAAAATAAGGGATTGAAATGTGCTTTTACTTGCTAAATGCTAAAAAGTACATGAAAATATGAACAAGAATGAAGATAATTATTCAAGAATGGAATGTTAGGGTTGGCTCGAAGGAACATTGTCGACTATACTTCCAAAACAAGGTTCAAGTTTCCAGTGCAATGTGAGTATCTCCTTGTAATTGGTTATGAATTTTATGAATTAGTTAAGTTCATGAACATGCAAAAAGAATTTGTATTAAGAATGGCCTTCATATTATGTTTGATATCCAGATCCAATGAAAAGTAAAGTTTCTCAAATAATGGAAGTGATTATAAGTGACTACATTAAATTGCACAAAGATACCAAGAAGCAAGAGTTATGAATTAATGCTAAGAATTTTTATATTTTATTATAATTGAATTACTCACTGAGTGTATGTCTTATGATGCTCATACATAATTTTTAAGGAGATCGAATCTAGAGATGGAAGCCTTGGAGAGGTGTTGGATAATGTTTTTGATATGGGAGTAAAGAGATAAAACACTTTTGTTTTTAATTTCTTGACTTGTTCATTTCCTCAACATTGCATGACTATTTATACATAAGATAGGATGATTCTAGACACAAGATTAATGAAGGATGATTCTAGACACAAGATTAATGAATTCTTATCCTATCTTGACCGCATTTAATTGATTCATTGACTTGTTAGATTCATGCATGACTCATGACATTTTCTATTCAATACATGCACATTATCTAACATTCTCCTCCTTAATGTGCGAAAGGTGTGACTCCCATTGCTGCTCTAAGTTGCTGGAACTTTTCTTTTGGCAACGCTTTTGTGAAAATATCCGCTATCTGCTCCTCAGTTTTGCAATAAGTCATCTCTATTTCTTTATCTTCAATGGCCTCACGAATGAAATGATGCTTGATGGCTACATGTTTTGATCGACTATGAAAAACAAGATTCTTAGCCATGACAATTGCAGATTTGTTGTCACAATGAAGTACCACATCTCCATATTCTTTTTCTCCAAAATCTTCTAAGATTCTCTTAAACCAAATAGCTTGTTGTGTTGCAAGACCAGCTGAGATATACTCGGCTTCTGCTGAAGATTGTGCAACACTTTGTTGCTTCTTTGAATTCCATGAAAAAACTCCAGAACCAAGAGAGAACACATAACCAGATGTACTTTTTCTGTCATCAACAGAACCAGCCCAATCGCTGTCACAAAATCCAATTAATTTTGTTTTGCACTTACTGTCATACTTGATTCCATAATCAAGAGTGCCTTGGATGTATCTTAGCACCCTTTTCACAGCTCCCAAGTGAACTTGACTTGGTTCAGTCATGAATCGAGAGAGTAAACTTGTTGCGAACATGATGTCTGGCCTTGTAGCAGTGAGATAAAACAGATTTCCAATCAAGCTTCTGTAATTACTCGCATCAGCCTTTTTGCTTCCATCTTCCTTCATCAATTGTTCCTTCACAACAAGTGGTGTGTCCACTGGTTTGCACCCAAGCATACTGAACTTTTTTAACATTTTTTCAACATATTTCTTTTGTGAAATAAAGACTCCATCGTCCTTTTGGTGAACTTCAATTCCAAGGAAATAATGCAACACTCCCAAATCATTCATGTCGTACTTTTTCATCATGTCACTTTTAAAATCAGTTATCATCTTTTCATTGCTTCCGGTGAACACAAGATCGTCAACATAAAGAACCACAGTCAAAATGTCCGAAGTGCCTTCATGCTTAACATATAAGATGGGCTCGTTCTTGCTCTTCAAAAACTTTTTCTCCATGAAGTAGTGATCAATATGCCTGTACCAAGCTCGAGGAGCTTGTCTTAGGCCATAGAGGGCCTTTTTGAGTTTGTACACTTTTTCTTCTTTCCCTTCGACCACAAAGCCTTGTGGTTGTTCAACGTAGACATCCTCTTTAAGCTCTCCATTCAAAAAAGCTGATTTAACATCAAGCTGAAATAGCTTCCATCCTTTATTGGCTGCAAGAGAAATTAATGCTCTAATAGTATCCAAGCGTGCAACTGGAGGAAATGTTTCTTCAAAATCAATTCCGGGCTGTTGTGAGTAGCCTTTTGCCACCAATCTAGCTTTGGTCTTTAGCACGGAGCCATCCGGATTATGTTTCACCTTGTAAATCCATTTCACCCCAATTACATCTTTGTCCTTCGGCTTGTCAACAAGCTCCCAAGTTTTATTTTTTTTGATCATTCCGATTTCTTCTTGCATTGCCTTTCTCCAAGCTTCATTTTGAACTGCTTCTTCAAAGTTTTCTGGTTCCTCACTACAAAAATTGCAATGAGCATAAATGTCGCTCAATCTTCGCATCTTGATTGGTGTAGAACTTGGTGAACTTGAATCTTGGCATTTTGGGCTCGAGATTGCATTTTCTTCATCGCCATTAACTTCATTAGGGACATCCAATGGCTGCAAAAATGGTACAGATACAACCTTCTCATGCTCAATCTCTTGTTCCCACGTCCAAGTTGATCCTTCATCAAATAACACATTTCGACTAACAATAATTTTGTTAGTTTTCAAATTGTATAGTCTATAGCCCTTAGAAACAGAACTATATCCCATAAAAATACATTTTTCACTTGCCTCGTCAAGTTTGCTCCTACGCTCCTTTGGTACTTGAGCATAACATATACTCCCAAAAACATTTAAATGACTTACCAATGGCTTTTTGCCGCTCCAAGCTTCGAATGGTGTTTGGTCCGGCACAACTTTTGTAGGACTCCGATTTCTTAAGTACACGGCAGTATTAACAGCCTCTGCCCAAAAACTTCTCGGCACATTGCTAGCGTGCAACATTGACTTTGCCATCTCCATTACTGTTTGATTCATTCTTTCCGAAACCCCATTTTGTTGTGGTGTGTAGCCAACTGTGAGTTGTCGCTCAACATCTTCATCTTTACAAAAATTCTTGAATTTATTGGAATTATACTCCGTTCCCCTATCGCTTCGCAGAACTTTGATAAATTTGCCACTTTGTTTCTCAACAAGAACTTTGAATTTCTTGAAAATACTAAAGACTTCAGATCTTTCTCTCATGAAGTATACCCAAGTCATTCGGGTAAAATCATCTATGAATAAAATAAAGTACCTGTTCTGCGAATTGGAGATAGTTCTCATTGGCCCGCACACGTCCGTATGCACTAACTCGAGTTTTTCTCTTGCTCTCCATGCAACACCTTTTGGGAATGGTTGGCGGTGATGCTTTCCAAAAGCACAACCCTCACATACATTCTGTTTTTCTTCAATAGATGGCAGCCCATACACCATATTTTTCTTTGAAAGTATATTGAGTGCTCCAAAATTTAAATGGCCATACCTTTTGTGCCAAAGCCTCGAAGCATATTCACTTTTGGCTATTTGAGCAACATGCTTGGTGTAATTAAACAAGAGAGGAAAGCACCTGTTTTTGTTCATTTTTACAGCAGCAACTAAACTTCTTTGTTTGTCGTAGACTTTGCACTCTCGATCTTCAAAATGGAGTATATAATTATGCTCCAAAAGCTGTCCAACACTAAGCCGATTTTCAGCCAACTTTGGGACATAATAAACATCTTGAATCACCTTATTTCCTTTCTTCGTTTCAACTCCAATGCTGCCTCTTCCTGCTATTTCTTCTGCTTCTCCAACCACTATCCAGATTCCAAACTTCATTTTGCTGATCTGCAACTTTTTGGCATACGTAGAAGAGATTTGGCTCAACTTGTCTTTCCCCTACAAATCTTGCTTGTGCTTCCTCCGTTGATCTGCAATCCTTTTGTACATGCCCAAACCTTTTGCACTTGCGACATTGTGGTTTTCCCTTGAACCAGCAGTCCTTTTCTTCGTGATTAGTTTTCTTGCATACATCGCAATACATTGAAGTTTCTTCATTCCCATGACGACCTCCATTATTGCCTCTTCCACGGCCTCTTGAGCCTCGACCTCGTGTACCTCCTCTTCCGCCTCGTCCACCTCTATACGATTCATGGCTTGATGAGACAAGAACTTTAGATTGAAATGCACTCTCAAGAGAGTCTTCCGAGCGTCGAGTAAGTCTTTTCTCAAATAATTTTAAGGATCCCATTAATTCTTCAATTGAAAGTTTGGTGAGGTCTCGAGTTTCTTCAATCACTGCCACAATAGGATCGAACTTTGGAGGTAGAGTGATTAAGATTTTCTCAATCACTCTTTGATCATCAAGGTTATCGCCATAGCTACGCATTTGATTCACCAAGTCGATGACTCTATTTGAGGATTCATCCAACTTCTCACTTTCTTTCATTTTTATATTTTCCAAGTCTTTACGTAGAGATTGGAGTTTCTTTGTTCTCACCTTCACATCACCTTGATACTCATGCTTCAGAATATCCCACGCCTCCTTCGACGTTGTTGCTCTCATTATTTTAGAGAACATGGATTCAGCCACTCCTCTTTGAATGGGACTTAGTGTGCTCTCATCGTTCGACTTCTTGTCTTCATCTTCTTTAGTGTTGCCAGATGAAGATTCACCTTCTTCGATGCCATCTTGAACGAGATTTTCAACCCGCAATGCTCGAAAGAGAGTCTCCATTTTTACAGACCAAAATTCATAATTTTTTCCGTCAAAGAGTTGTGGTTGGACATTTGTGAAGGCTGAATTGTTGTTGGCCATGGCTCTGATGCCAATATGTTGGATAATGTTTTTGATATGGGAGTAAAGAGATAAAACACTTTTGTTTTTAATTTCTTGACTTGTTCATTTCCTCAACATTACATGACTATTTATACATAAGATAGGATGATTCTAGACATAAGATTAATGAATTCTTATCCTATCTTGACCGCATTTAATTGATTCATTGACTTGTTAGATTCATGCATGACTCATGACATTTCCTATTCAATACATGCACATTATCTAACAAGAGGAGATCGACCACTTGCAATAGATGTGGAAGTGTATGCATAAATTTATATAAATGCAAACATTATTCCATGTAATGTAAAAAAGTACTCTAATGTTTTAATTAACAAAATTGGTATCATCATTGACTTTGCTAAGCAACCGGCGTGAATTTTATCATACTCTACTTTGGTTAAGTGTGATTGACCTCACTGCGGGCGCGTTGAGCTCTATTTCCGGGCAAGCCTGGAAAACTGAGGCGTAACATGTGGGATAAAATATGAGGAGTTTATGTCAGTTCAGTGTGGAGAGTTGTTGATTAGTACTCGAGCAGCTCTTGGTGTCAAGGTTATTAGAATATTTAGAAGACATAAGAGAATTGAGATTAATCAGTGAGTTTGGAATTATCACCGTGAATATGGTGACTTAGAAACTAGTATAAATATGTGAGAGATTACATAAGAGATACAACAAACTTCCCATAATTATGGGGAAGATAAAATCAAAGAAGCTAATCTAAGATACAAGAAAATCTCTAACAAATTAACTATTATTATCTCTATTACCCCCCGTCAAGCGCTGCGTGGGATGAAGACACACGCAAAGCTTGGAACGCAAAAACTCAAAAGCCGGACGGGGAAGGCTTTTGGTGAAGATATCTGCAAGCTGCAAATGAGAAGGCACAAAGGACGTGGCAATGCGCCCAGAGGATACCAGTTCCCGAACAAAATGATAATCCAAGTCGATATGTTTAGCTCGTTTATGGGCAACTGGATTTTGACTCAAGAAGATAGCGCTTTTGTTATCACACAAAAGAGATGGCCGAACAGGAGGAAGTATGCGTAATTCATGAAGGAGGTTGATTAGCCAAATAAGTTCTGCAGCAGCATTTGCCATAGCACGATATTCAGACTCACAACTAGATCGAGAGACAGTGGGTTGTTTCTTAGCACTCCAAGAGACTAGATTACCCCCAAGAAAAATCGAGTACCCATATGTCGAACGACGTGTCTCAACACACCGTGCCCAATCTGCATCTGAGTAGCCAATAATGGAAAGATCAGGATGCTTAGTAAAAGAGAGACCGAACTGAATAGTACCTTTGACGTAACGTAGAATACGTTTGACCGCCAAGAAATGATCTTCAGTGGGCGACTGAAGAAACTGACTAACAGAGCTGACAGCGTAAGATAAATCCGGCCTGGTAATGGTTAAGTATTGCAAAGCACCAACAAGGGAACGATACAACGTTGGATCCTTGAAAGCAGGACCTGTACTAACAAGAGATTCACCCGTGGCCAACGGGGTAGCAACCGGTTTAGCTTCCAACATATCAGCTCGCTCAAGTATATCATGAGCGTACTTGGCCTACCCAACAAACAGGCCACCATCAGAGTAAGACACCTCAAGTCCAAGAAAATAATTCAAGCGACCCAAATCCTTTATGGCAAATTCTCGACCAGTGCGAGAGATGAACTGACGAAGAGCAGCTGGATCATTACCTGTAACAATGATGTCGTCAACATACAAAAGGAGGAAAATGATAGAGTTACCCTGATGCAAATGGAAGAGAGAGGAGTCAGATCGACTTTGACGAAATCCCAAGCTGAAGAGAAATGTGCTGAAACGGTTATACCAGGCCAGAGGTGCCTGGCGAAGACCATACAAGGCCTTCTTTAGACGGCACACGTGATCCGGATAGCGAGGATCAATGAAACCAGGAGGTTGTGCCATGAACACAGGTTTGGGAAGAATGCCATTAAGGAAAGCATTCTTAACATCAAGCTGATGAAGAGGCCAACCACGCTGAACTGAGATAGCCAAAACAACCCGAACTGTGGCTGCCTTCACAACAGGACTGAAGGTGTGGCCAAAGTCAGTGCCAGGTATCTGAGTGAAGCCCTGAGCCACGAGACGGGCTTTGTGTCGCTCAATAGACCCATCAGCAAGAAACTTCGTACGAAATACCCACTTGGATCCGACAACATTAGTTCCAGGGGAACGATGTACCAAATCCCAAGTATCATTCGAACGAAGAGCATCGATTTCCTCCTGCATAGCAGCAAGCCAGTGAGGATGCTTAACGGCATATTTGAATCCACGAGGCTCCGAAGTGGACACAAGAGCCGAGAGAAGAGCTGAAGAAGCCAAGTCGACAGGATACCGGGGCTTGAATATGCCCGCTCGAGCTCGTGTCGTCATGGAATGTGTACTTGTCGAAGGCATAACAGAGGGCTGATCGACAATAGGCAGAGTTGGCTGAACCGCAACGGGCGGATGTGGATCAAGCTGCACATGATCATGAAGGGCGGGATCAGCGACTGGGTGACCGTCGTGAGGCTCAACAGCCTCGTCTGATTCATCAAGGGCCAGAATACGCTCGGTTTGAGCAGCAGGTTGGGGAATGGTGGGATGTGTTGGCGAGGCAGCCACGTCCGGCGAGGAGGTAGGCGAAGACACATCAAGAAAGGTGGAAATTTCCAATTCAGAGGACTGAACTCGTGAAGGAACCCGTGAGAAAGGAAAAGAGAGCTCATCGAACTGAGCATGACGTGTAATAAAAACACGAGAGGATTCCGGATCGAAGCAACGAAACCCCTTGTGAGTACTGCTGTACCCAAGAAATATGCAGGGACGACTCCGAGGTTCCAATTTGTGAGCTGCATAATTCCTGAGATAAGGATAAGCATGACAACCAAATGGTTTAAAAACAGCATAATTTGGAGGATAACCAAAAAGCAACTCAAATGGGGAGATGTTATTCAGAACCACAGATGGAATCCTGTTGATGACATAAACGGCGGTAGCGAAAGCATCGAACCACAAGGAGGCCGGAGCTTGAGCATGAAATAACATAGATAAACCTGCTTCAGAAATATGACGGTGTTTACGTTCGGCCCTACCATTTTGCTGAGGTGTGTAAGGGCACGAAAAACGATGATGAATACCATGCAATTGCATAAAGTGACTAACACGACCATTGACAAACTCAGTACCCCCATCACTCTGAAATACTTTCACTGTTCGAGAAAATTGATTACACACAAATGTATGGAAGCGGACAAACACATCATAAAAATCAGATTTCGCACGTAGAGGGTATATCCATGAAAATCGTGAAAAATCATCCACAAAAGCAACATAATATCTGAAGCCATCAGAAGTAGTGACAGGAGCCGGGCCCCACAGATCACAATGGATTAAATCAAGTACAGCAGAAGCTCGTTTTTCATTCAATGAGAAAGAAAGTCGTTTGCTTTTAGCTAATTGACAAGAAGAGCAAATAGTAGGGTTTGGCAGAACTGAAGTAACAGAAAGACAACCCTTCTTATTTAATAAAGAAATAATAGAAAAAGGGACATGCCCCAGGCGTAAATGCCATAAATCAAAACTCGCTTTCAAACTCTTGTTCCTGATAGCTGCCACCAAAGCTGGAACACCTCGATCAAGCAAATAGAGCCCCTGACTACATCTTCCCTGAGCCAGAATTTTCTTTGATATCCGATTCTGAATTGCAAAGAACTTATCAGAAAACACAACATCAACGGGATAATCTGCAGTTAATTTACTGATAGATAGAAGATTCTTTGTGATGTGAGGAACCACTAAGACATCCAACAATTTAACATCCTTAGAGACGTTAGAAGTACCAATATGTGAAATGTGTAAAGAAGTGCCATTACCAACTATAACAGAACCGTTACCAGAATAAGGCTCATGAGTGTCAAGAGCGGAGAGTTGGTTTGTCATGTGGGCTGAAGCACCAGAGTCGAGATACCAATCAGGAGTTGGGTCAGAGACATGGCAAGCCGAAGAAAACGCCTGAGCAAGGTTGGCTGCTGAAACAGGACCACAAGCATTGAGATATTTAGGGCACTTATCAGCGTAGTGTTCTCCACGACACAACTGACATTTAGGCACAAAAGGACGACGACCACCACCACCAGAGGGCTGACCACCGCCGGTCCCTGAATTACCACCCCCAGATCGAGAGTGACTTTGCTGTCGGTATTGAGTTCCAGTACCACGGTTCTGAACACCATGGCTATTGTTGCGAGTAGGGTTTCTGCCCGACGAAGTATTAGAACGGGGCTGAGTATTCTGAACAGCAGAGAAGGCAGCAGGAGTCGAGGAAGCGCCCTCCATAGAGCGCAACATCATGTCAAATTGTATAGCCTGATGTAGCAAGTCACGAAATGCCGGAATCGGAGAGATTGCCATACGAGTATCGGCAAAACCAGCAAACTGAAGACCTAAGCCACGAAGAAACCAGTGGCTTTTGTCGGAGGCGTCAATAGGTCGACCTATGGCCTGTAGCTGATCACACAGATGTTTGAATTTACGGCCATATTCTTCGACCGAGAGGTCGCCCCGTCGGAGCGACAGGAGCTCCTCGCGAAGTTGATGGGATCGAGAGACAGATGCGTACACAGACTCAAGAGCAGTCCATGCCTGGTGAGAGGTGGTGCAGTCGATCACTTCCGACGCAGCATCGGCGGAGAGTGATGTATAGAGGACGCTGAGGAGACGCTTATCCTTAAGACGCCAAGCGACGTATGCAGGGTTTGGAGGAGCGGCACCGTCGACAGGGTTGAGAGTAGGGGAAGGAGGTGGAGACGATCCATCAAGATGACCGAGGATGTCAAAGCACTCGGCCATATGAATAACCTGACGACGCCACATAAGATAGGTGGAGGAGTCAAGCTTGATCTGCATCATGTTGATCATGGTGGTGACAGGGAGAGGGTCTGTACCGGAGGAAGTCATGATCAATTCGATTGAGATATGGAGGCTACCGGTCCAAACGCAATCGGGATGACGAGAAGATTACCAGGCCGTTGAACGGCTAGAAGAGGGAGAGATAAAAGGTGCGGCGGAAAGTAGGGTTTAGATCGAATTAGGCTGATACCATATTAGAATATTTAGAAGACATAAGAGAATTGAGATTAATCAGTGAGTTTGGAATTATCACCGTGAATATGGTGACTTAGAAACTAGTATAAATATGTGAGAGATTACATAAGAGATACAACAAACTTCCCATAATTATGGGGAAGATAAAATCAAAGAAGCTAATCTAAGATACAAGAAAATCTCTAACAAATTAACTATTATTATCTCTATTAAAGGTGATACATTTTCTCGAGGATGCGTTGCTGTTCGAGCGTCATCTTCCTCTCGGGCCTTAATTCGGTTATGTACATTGTCTAAAGTGATAGTTTATGAGTGTCATATCTTTTGCCTCGTGAACAAGTATTCTTTGAAATACGGGTGCATCGATAGTCTGTTTCAGTCATACTAGTAACACAAATTTGCCACATATTATCACGTAATTATACATGCATTTTATGTCTTTCACATTCTGATGGAGGGTCATCGATACGAGTTCGTCACTTGCCTCTATTTTACCTGCTTTAGGAACTTTGTGCTTTGATACCATTCTATCACGCTCCCATTCGGATTGGTTCAGACATAGTGTGCAACTTGCCCGTAGTGGAGTCCATCATGTCCAGTTGGATCAGATAAAAATATCATATTATATATATAGAGTTACATATTATATAGTGTTGCCGAAGCCATGGATATTATTAAAAATATATTTATTTGTTATAAGGCAAAAATTAGGCTAGTTCTCGTCTCCGAGAGCAAATGGAGGCGATATTATTAAAAAGAAAAGAAAAAGAGTTGTAGCCCCACAACCCGGGGCTAATAGAACAAAACAAAGAAAGAATAAATGGTCCTCATTAGAGACCTCGACGTAGAACCCCCTTAGGTAAAATCGGACGAAGGTAATAAAGAGTAGCCCAATTATTCTGCTATAGTAGTAAGACAATGCCACTAAGATGACTTAAAATTCTTCCTCAGATTGTAATGACTAGTTACTAAATTATTCTTACTACACAAACCAACACAAGCCAAACACAAATTTACTATTCATAGGATTTGTCCATCGACCTTTTTTCTCCATTCGCATGTGCTTCTTCTTCCTCCAGCCAAAAAGAAACACTACCTTGGGTTGTATTTGGTTAGAGATGGTACTGGATGAGATGGAGATGAAAAAGAAGGATGAGGATAATCCAATGAATAATAAATGTGTTTGGTTAAGGATGGGGAAATAGAGTTTGATGAAACTTTATGTCAAATCAAAATTGATGTTGTAATATTTTATTATTGTCAGTTAGTGAGATAATAACTGAGTGAAACAAGTAGGAGAGAAAACGAATGTATAATAAATTGTAGGAGAGATAATGAGTGGGAAGGAAAAAAATAGGAAAGAAGACGAGTGAGTGAGAAAAGTAATGTGATTGTATAAAGTAGAGCGAAAGTATAGAGTCTTAACGTTTCTATAATAAAATTTTGTCAAGGGTGTTTTCTTTCGACACAACCATTTTTGAGGTGTAGATATGAAAAACGATGCAGCATACAACGAGTAGAGAAAAAATTACAAACACGATTATTAGTGAATTTAGTACCACCATCACTTTGAAAAACTTTTATGTGTGTGCCAAATTGAGTGCAAACAAGAGAAGTGAAACGTTGACAGACATTAAAAGAATTGGACTTAGCATGTAACGGATAAAGCCACTAGAAACGAGAAAAATCATCCACAGATAAAGCATAATAATGATAATCTACAGATATAACAGGAGAAGGTCCCCACAAATCACAAAGAATAAAATCCAAAACATTTGGTGCATGTTTATCATTAAGAGAAAAGACAGCCTCTTACTCTTATCTAATTGACACGACTCACAGAAAAAGGGTTTAGGCAACACAGAGGTAACATCCAATAAGTCTAAAGTTTTCAAAGACTGAATAACTAGAAAATAGAGCATGTCCGGGAGTGTCATAATTCAAAAGACAACTTAAGTACTCTAGAATGCAAAGCTGCAACAAAAGGAGAGATTTTTGCTCCAAAAAATATATATAATCCATCTTTTTCATTTTGCAAGCTAGAGTCTGAACAAAAAAAAGAATCATTAGAAAATAAGAAAATAACAGGTAAATTAGTGGTGAGGTTACTAATGGAAATGAGATTTTTAGTAATATGAACTACCTACATCGAGTAAAGATAAATTTTTATGAACAAAACGAGATGCTAAATGACAAATTGAAAGCTTGTCATCTTACCGTTACTAGAATAGGTATGCTCGTGACTCTAATCAGGCCGCCCATATTGTTCAAGAGTTTAATGAGACTCAGTGCTCTATGAATCTAACGCCACAATAGGTTTCTCTCTATTAGGAAAGTGTGGGGCGGTTTGGAACTCAGACCTTAAATCGTTCCAATTTTGGTCTCTGTACTTTGGGTGTAAAAATTTAAATTGTTCTTTTAGGCATAATTATTCTCCATGTTTTTTTATTTTTTGAGGTTGATGCATGACCTATCATTTTGTAAACTTGTGGAAGTAATTCTTGAATAATCTAATATGTTTTGAAGAGAAAAAAGTTTTTTTTGTCCCATAACTTATCTTGTGTCCAATTTACGTCCCAAAAAATTTAACTATTTAATTTTGGTCCCATAACTTATTTAGTTGTCCAATTTTGGTCCCAATTTCACCAGAAAAGTCAAAACGACATCGTTTTATGTCACGTGTGGCTCACGCGCCGGCCAAAATTGGGGATTTATGTTGCCCATGTTGACGTGGCGCTGACTGTATTTTTTTTTAATTAATTATTTTTATTCAATATTTGTTTCCACCACATTAAATAATTAATAAAATTAATTTTAAATAAGATATCAACTTAATACCCATTCAAATTTACGGATTTACTAAGCCAATTCAAATCAATATTTTTAAAATTAAAAAAAAAATAGGGAAGATTGAAATCGGATTTCAAGAAGGGTATCTAAGAGTCTGCCTTTGTAATGACGATGTGAATTTTGTGTTCAGGTAATTCAGTTTCTCTTATTTTATGTATTATTTATTTAGAAAATGTGAGTTTGAATTGGTTTAGAAAAATCGTAACTTTGAATTGGTATTGAGTGGTATCTTATTAAAATTAATTTTATTAATTATTTAATGAGGTGGAAACAAATATTGAATAAAAATAATTAATAAAAAAAAATACAGTCAGCGTCACGTCAGCATGGGCAACAGAAATCCCCAATTTTGGCCGGAAGGTGGGTCACGCGTGACATAAAACAACGTTGTTTTGGCTTTTTCTGGTGAAATTGGGACCAAAATTGAACAACTAAATAAGTTATGGGACCAAAATTGAATAGTTAAATTTTTTGGGACGTAAATTGGACACAAGATAAGTTATGGGACCAAAAAAAACTTTTCTCCCATGTTTTGAATGTGTCATGTGTACTCAGGGAATCTATTTTGTTTAATCAGGATTGAATGTGTGCTGCATATCACATAGGCATTCTCAATGGCAGTTTCATTAGCTAGTAATCACAAGACCACATACTTGACCGAGTTTATAAACTCTTTAGAGCAACTTATAAATACCATCAAAGTGTTTGGAAAAATAAATTGTTTAATAGTTCATGAAATCTTAAAATATGCTCTTTACAGCTCTAAGTTATAAAAAAAAGTTGGAATATCCCAACTTGTTTCCTCACCACCTCTACCTCTACCACTTATGGATCCATCATCTCTCCCCCATCCTCATCCACTTCTACATTAACATAAAACTTAAAAAAAAATTGAATATTAAAATTAAAAAATTAAAAATATTTTTTATATATTATCAAATATTTTATAAGTTATATTAGTTATATATTTTAACAATTTATAAACTATTTAAAATTAACATCTTAATAACTTTTAAAATTTCCTATAAGAGTGTGAGCGTATAAGATGTTTAGTCATGTCCTTAAGTGATTACACAACTTTCTTTTAATCAAAGATTAAAACAAACATATTTACAATTCCTTGAATTGACATTACAAATAACATGCTAAACATATTAATTACATGGGTTTCATTTAATCAAAATCATGATTACCATTGCAAGAATCATAATTATGATTACAAGAACCATAATCACCCTGACGAGAAGTGAAAATTCATGCAATGAATTGTTAATTTTTTCCAAGTCCCATCTCATTTTGAGATCTTTGTAGACGTCTTTGCTATTACTGGCGGCTCTCTCTTCTGCGTGAATCTCCTTTTCATTCACCGGATTACACCAAGAATGAAATGAATGTTGCCGACAACAATAATATAATTTTTGATAATGATAGGTTTCAAACGAAACTACTTGAATTTGAAGTTTCTCGTAACATAGTGCACAAAATTTATCTTCGTATTTCAATTTACTAGGTTTGTTGGGCCCGCTCATCCACCAATTAAGTGACATCTTTTATCCTGATGCAACCAAATACAAATGAGTAATTCTCTATATAACTTGTTAATTTATGAAATTGACACCACACATACATTCACTGATGCAATAATATTTTATACTATGAGTCATTTTATAAGTTTAAGGGTATCAGTAAATGCATATAATTAATGGTATCAGTAAATTTCAGATTTTGTGAATACAAGTTACAAGAATCCCCGTGTTGCTTAGAATACTAATTTACGGTGCAAATTGTTAAGGTGTTTTTAAAATAAAAGAAGTGTTATTTGAAAATTCCCACCAGTTTGAATTATAACCAAAGTTAAATATTGTAAACTCATTAATTTGAATATCTTATATATGGATTGGATTTTAGATTATGTTTTTAAAACTTATAGACTCAAATTCCTCCAAGACAAGATAAAATAAAAGAAAAAAAAATCCAAATCCCAGCAGCAATTCTAAAGAGTTAAAAAATTACACGTACCAGCAGCAATATTTCAGACGGGTGGCACTGCAGGAGTTGAAAATCGTTGGCAAAACAAAAATCCTCAATTTGGTTTAATCACATGCGCCTTCCTGCAAATTTTTGGTTAAAAAATGATTGTAATTGACATCAAAATGACTAAAATTAATATTTTTTTTTAACCAAGTTGCATAATTAAAATTGGACACGACCTAAATTATCTGACGACTATTGATATTAACTCGATAGATAGGAGGTGTAAGAGTTACCTTTCAGATTCATTTGTTTGTTAGAAACGGGTCACCTGCAGAAATGCTACGACGTACACTCTACCTCACAACCATAACCATTTTAAATGTAGTTGTGGGGTGATTTTATTTCTGATATCTTTTAAAAAGTCAAGGAGTAGTTTGCGAATTGTATTATCTTATTAACATTATTTATTCTCGTCCGTATGACTCATTCATAATATATTAACAAAGACTTTGATCTTAGAAAAAAAAAAGACTTTGACAAATACGAGAGACCGCTTTGGATTATATATAACAAGTTGTTTACAAATTTAGTATAATAAATAAGAGTGTATCCAGTGTAAGATTGCCTCACGGTAAGGCGGAGCATATATAAACCCAAATTCAAATATTAAAACTCCTTAAACATTTTAATTCACCTCTAATATTATGATATATAAACGACTGTGGATACGTACTAATGCGGTGTATATATCATTCTCTTATATCATAAAAACTATTTATTATCTAAAGAGTGTCCATAATATAGTAGGAAAGCTAGAATGGATGTGACTGACAATTGCCAGTAGCCACCAGGTTTTTCTAATGACGCAATGGATTTTTGTAGTCTTCGAATTAAAATATTTGTGCAGTAAAATACCATAATCAAAGTCAATATAAACAAGATCAATGGCCCATGTTATATACAGTGTCATGTTTTGTTAATATACTCCACCAAAAAAATGTTCAAGATCAAGATCAATTTTGTCAATTTCTTTTAGGTGCAGTTTATATACAAAATATGGCACGGTATATAATTTGGGTCAAGATCAATATGTTTTATTTGTGTGGGATATCAAGCAGAGATGCCAACAGTATTTCCAGCACAATTCAATGGACCACCTGATCTTGGTCTGATGGCCGGGTCAGGCGCCCAAATTATCAACCCAAACTTTCAACTTTTTTTTTTTTGTGTATTAAGGCACATATTTTTTCACCACATACGTAATTCAGTAGTTCACCCCTAACTCTGGTTCGATAGTCCTTTTTTTTTTTTTTTTTTAATAATTGTCGTTTGTTCGAAAACACAATTTGAACATTACTCCGTTTTAGAAATTTTCGTGCAGAGTAATATGAAAATTTGGATGATGAACTGAATGAACAATTTAATTATGGGGTAAGAATTCCATATACTTTGTATAATCACTATCTTGTTACTCCATATGGTTATTGAAACCAGCCTTTCTCAATAGAATACGCCATCGACTATTCCTGCTGACATCAATTTATTAACCATATAGTCTATAGATATATTGTGGTATGAATGCATACGACATAGCAGATACCCTGATCATAAAGATATATATCATTACAATGAAAAAAAAAAGACTTGATAAGCAAACAAGAGCACAATACACTACAAAATACTGTTGAAATAAAGAGGGATATATGGAGGGATTTAAAGAGGGGGAGAGGGTTAAAGAGGGGTTTAAAGAGGGGGGAGACCCTCGACAAAATAGCCCTCGTTAGGGTCCCCCTCGGCTCGCCCCTCTTTAACTAACGAGGGGAGAGAGCCCTCGGCTACTAACGAGGGGGCTGCCCTCGTCTGGTTAAAAAAGCGGGCCCTCGTGTAAGCCCTCGTTTGTTCACGAGGGGAATGCCCTCGGCCAGGTTCCCGTGGGCCTTGCACTCGCCTCGCTTTGCTGGATGTTGGCGAGCACGGCCGCCCTCGCCTGGGCCCGCCCTCGTCTCGCCCCTCGTCCATGCACGAGGGGGCCTGCCCTTGTCTACCAGCGCCCTCGTCTCGCCCCTCGTTTGTTCACGAGGGGGAGGCGCTGGCGCGACCCGCGAGCGACAAGTTTCAAACCCGTGACCTCCCTAGCATGAGAGACCTATTGCTCTTCTCCTTACCGTTTGGGCAAGACTTATCATTCGAAATGTTTTCTATTGTAATAGTATATATATTATTTCTTATTTTGTTTTCTTTGTTAAAACACTTAACTCCTATTTTATTTATACCTTTAATTAATTAATATTATTATAAATCATTTTATTTACCATAACACCTTCAAAAATTAATTAAATTAATATATCATTTTAAATTACATACATTTAATAATTTCTATTATGATTACACTTTTAATTAATTATTATATCTCATTACAATTATGGTAACAACTTAAAAATGAAATTTATATTATTCTCACATATAAAACGAAATTAACACTTGCAAAATTAATTATTTAAACTTATGTATATATCTTTTTAAATATAAAAAATTAACGCCCTTGTGTATATATATATATATTATTTTAATTAAAATATTCTGAATATATTATAACTAAATTAATCAAATATTACTTATAATTAAAGCACATACACAGATTAACCTAAATAATTATTTAAAAATCCTACTAAACACGATATATAGCTCCGGATTTCACAAACATTAATGAAAATAAACATCACAAGCATAATAAAGACGATGCACAATAATTCATACTCCAAGAAACATTCATCAAGCATTCATTAAAATAGTTAATTCATACTCCAAGCAATACTCTCAAACATCAGGATCTCGGTCCCTTGCCACGGCTCGAACCCGGTCCTCGGGGTGGGGGATACTCATCGGATGGAGGCGATGGTGGTTGTCCTCCGGATCCCTGTTGTGATGCCCGCAACCACTCGGTAAACTTGTTTTGGAAGTTATGGGTCATCTCCTCACGCAGTTGCCGTTGTCTATCTTCCATTTGCTCCAACAATCGTCGATTCTCCTCAGCCGCCTCTCTGCGCGTTCTCTCACGCTCCTCAGCGAGTAGTCGGTCCACATCAATTTGGCTATAGGCTCCAATATGAGTCCCTGCTGATGTCCCGCCTGGGCCGGACACTATGCGTCTGGACTTTCCCAATTGTCCGAGCCCACGAACTTTACCGTGCTTTTTCCCCCACAGTCTTGACGTACATCTGAGATAACTCTGGAAGACTGGGCTCAGGAGGTTGCTCGTCAGAGTCAGAGGTAGGGTGCAGTTGGGAGACTCTCGCTTGTACATCAGCCTGCACTTTTTTTAGAGAATTATTTTTCTAAATATTTAAATATTCTTAAATATTCATATTATTTTAAAATGTAACAAGAATACTTACCAATGTATCAGATATAAGGCCGTATGTATACTGTCCTGAACCACCGTAGTGGAAGTGCTCCACAATTTCCCAATCTGTGGCGGGGCGTCCCTTCTTCCTCTCATATAATTCAGAACATGATGATTAAAACTTAAAATATGTATACATATTATAAAACTTTACCGAAGATGGTATCAACAAATGACTTACAATATCCAGAGCAACCTCGACGGCACCACCAGTACCCGGTCCAGCAGGCTCAGATAGTCTGTTCCGTCTACATTGTGCGGATTTGGCTTTCACGTCATCTCTGTCCCAATACGCGAACAAGGCCTTCCACACTTTTGTATCCCACTGTGGCTTCTTACCCTTCAACTCTCATTTTCTTTTCACAAAGTTCAAAAGATCTACATATCTTTCAGCAGCCCTTTTTAGGAACAAGTGATGCACATACTGTGTTGAAGTGACAGTACGATCCCACCTAGCCTCTTTCTGATAAACAAAGATGTTATAATGTCATACAATAATATCATTATAAATCAAATGAATATATACTTGAAATGTCTCCCAATACTCCTACAGCCTTTCTTTGGATATCATCCTGAAGGTGAAGGCACCCAACTCCATATGTCCAGCCATGATACGTCTGATCAGCTTGGAGACCGGATTCGAAGGCATCAAACTGCAAAACAAATTTGTAATACATAATTAATATTCACGGATATATATTCCCTAAAATACCTGAAAAGAGTAAGTCTACCATACGTATCATAGGCAATATACACATCTAGTCTCTGTCCGACCATTTGTGAATTCGAGTGTTCTTCAGAATTCGAGTCAGTATACTGCTCAACTTCCTCGTCATCAGTCGTGGGGATCAACAGAACTGGCACTGGTATGTGTGGTATAGGCACTTTGTTCCGCGCCCCACTAGATCGGCCTCGACCCCCGCGACCTGTACTCTGTTTCCATCCCCCTCTAGAGCTACGATCGGATCCGCTCATCTGTAAAATTTTAAACACCGAGGTATAAATGAGCAAATAATCAAAGTTTAGGATTTTTAGGACCAGGCACTAATACCGTAAGAAGCATGAATTGATCTTTCATACACAACCATGGAGGTAGATTGTACGGTATCACTATCACTGGCCATGAAGATTATTGTTTTCCAGACTGTCCGAATGGTTGAAAACCATCAGTGCTTAGGCCCAACCTTATGTTTCGAATCTCGGAAGCAAATTCAGGATACGAATTATCCAGGTGTTTCCAAGCCAATGAGTCTGCAGGGTGACGCATAACACCAGAATCATCGTTAGAGTAACTTGCATGCTATGTCATATCTTTTGCAGTAGCAACAGACTGATACAATCTTTGCAGTCGAGGAATGATAGGAAAGTAAAACATCTCCTTGTAAGGCTTTTTCTTTTTCCATTGGCCATCAACACCACGCTTACGGGGTTTAAACCGTGGATGACCACAAACCTTACAATGTTCAAGTTCACCATCATTACCCCAATATATCATACAATTCTGTGCACAACAATCAATCCTCTCTACTGGAAGACCCATCCCACTCATTGGTTGTTTGCTATCAGAAAATTTTTGGGCACTAGATTTTCAGGAGGAATAATTTCCCGAATCAAGTCAACAACTTGATTATAACCCCTCTCAGACAGTCTATTTTCAGTTTTAATGTTCAACAGCCGGACGTTGAATGACAATTGTGAGTGTGTTTCGCAACCAGGATACAAATCCTGGTTTATTGCACGAAACATGTCATAAAATTGAGCAGCATGCTCATTTGGGGGCTTCTCATTAACGGGTTCATCTTCCATATTTCCAAAATGAAGGTTAGGACCAGTTAGATCTGTGATCATGTCATGGTACGAGGTAGACCCTGCAGTATCATCTACTCCGTATGAAGTCGACTGATCATAGTTTTGGTGTGGTAGACCCCAATTTTGGTCACCGTGTAAAATCCAATTGTGATAATTGGGCATAAACCATTTATATACAAATGTGTTTTCACGTCAATAGGTGCTCTAAACCTTTGGTTCCTACATCTAGAATTCGAGCAGGGACACCTAATTTCTCCTTCACTCATCCAATCAGGATTGATAGTTGCGAATTGTATAAACGATTCCAGACAACTAAGAAAGTCGGGAGCTATCATTCCATTAATTGTTCTTGGACCATACATCCAATTGCGACTTGAATAACTCATATTATAATCTGTTTCAAATTGAAGAATATTCAAAATTTAATAAAAAAATTAATATATAAATCGATTATAATTATCCTATTGTTAATTTAATATAGTTAATCTAAAATTTTTGGCAGAGTTTCGTTTATTATTATCGCATTCTCCAGTTAACTAAGATCCTATATAGTGCATCCATTTCCGACTTAATTAAAATTAATCAAGTCGGAATGACATTCTACAGCTAGCAAACAACCAACAATATTCATCAACCCCCTCCACTCCAACATAATTAATTAATTATATTTTAAATATTTATATAACTATATATACATCATTCATCAAATAAATAATTAATGTAGATAATCGAACACATGAATATTCATCACATATAAAATTAATTAAATATATCATGCAATTAAAATTAAATTTAACACAACAAATATTGATATAATTATTTCTAATTCATATAAATATAATATTATCAAATTTATAATTAATTACATACTAATTAAATTAACAAGTTAAACACTACATAATTAGCAACTAATTAACAACTATACATATATATACATACATATAAATATATATATACACATGAATTTGCATTAATTTTACAAACAATTTAATTAACAAATTAACCGTAGAAATGTTCACGGGGACGAGTAGGCCAAAACCCAACCGGTGGAGTGGCGTTTCCGGCGACGGCGGCGCGGCAGGGAGGGGGCGGCGGCGGCTGGAAATGGTGGAGGAGGAGGGTTTTTCGCTGAGGTTAATGGTGGGTGGGGAGTATTTATATTAAACTTTACCGAGGGGGTTAAAGAGGGTAAACCCCCTCCGTAACTACCTGGATTTTAACGGAGACGAGGGGCAGGCGCTCACCAACTCACGAGGGCATCGCCCTCGCCTACTCACGAGCGTATAGCCCTCGGCTCGCTGAAGCGCTGAACCGGGCGAGGGGCGCGCACTCGCCAACTCACGAGGGGCCCCGCCCTCGGCTCGCTGATTTGAATTGGGCGAGGGGCTTGCGCTCGCCAACTAAAGAGGGGGCTTGAACCCTCGTCTACGCCCTCGCCTCGTTCTAATTTTATTTGCCCTAGTCTCGACCCTCTTTAATTTCCCTCTTTATTTAAGACTTTTTTTTGTAGTGATATAATGATAAAATATGAAGGAATAAACACCTTGACACTAAGTGTACTCGGTGTATTACCTTCTCAGGGAAATCCCTAAATATTTTATATCAATATTCAACTGCCTTAATAGCCAAGTTTCTGAATATTTAAACTTCTGATCTCCTAAACATGGTAGAGATTCTAAGGTAAATGAAAAGCCTGCTAACATAATTAAAACTTAATACATGAATCACACAATTTTCGTTAATGCGTCAAAGTTTAAGACTCTGCATTTGGACCGTCTCTTGCAAGAAGACCAAGACCTTTTGACTCCACATCATCCTCCCCCTCATAAAGAAGATTCAACCTCGAATCATGAGCAACACCACCCACACTATCGGTATCGCCTTTGTGAAGTAAGCATCACTGCATTTGTCCATTGAAATGTAGAGTTGGTTCATTGAACTGTAGAGTTTAATTCAAGAGAACTGTAGAGTTTGGTGATGTTGAAGAAACTGCAGAATTTGTTAACAGATGTAGAGTTTAAAGAATGCAAAATGCAAAGTCTACAGATGCAGAGTTTGATGGCTGCAGATATTAGATGCAGAGTTTAATAGTTGTAGAGTATATCAAATGTATGCAGATATCAACTTGAGGAGTGTATCTAATATTGACAGTTATAACAGAATAACCGTTAATCTATTACGGGAGTTGGCAAATTCGAAGCTGTAAATTCACAACCAACTCAAGGACAACTCGGATATATATAGGACATATATGTATAAGACTTATGTGAGAGTTTACATACAGTTTTCATCCATCAAATTCGATGAGATCAGTTGAATTTAGGGAATTAGGGTTCTTGAGTGGAATTCATCACTTGGTGAAGAGATCTTCTAAATTGAGTGTGATTCTGTAATCGTTGGAGTTGGAAGTTGCATTAATAAAATGCTTTGATCCTCCCCGTTGACGTAGATCTTTTGAGATCGAACCACATAAAACCATCTGTGCAATTTAGCTTCAATCCTTTAATTGCGTTGTACGTGTGCATATTGGTTTATTTGTGGTTTTAACCCAACAAATTGACACCGTTTGTGGGAAATACGTAAAGCATGACGACGCTGAAGTTAGAGGTTGATAAGTTCATAGGGAAGAATGATTTTGGATTATGGAAGATCAAGGTGAAGGCTCTATTGGTGCAACATGGTTTGTGGAACGCTTTCCTTACGGATGAACAATGGGCGAATGCGCCTAACCTGAATCGAAAGACTGAGGTGTTGGAGATGGCTCATAGTGCCATAATCCTGTGTCTTAGTGATAAACCCCTGAGAGAGGTTTGCAAGGCAAAGTCAGACATCGAGGTAATGAACAAACTAGAGAGTTTGTATCAAACTAAATCTGTTTCGAATAAGTTGTTCATGAGGCAGAAACTTCTTGCCTTCAAGATGAAGGATGGCAAGAATTTGGGTTAGCAGTTGTGTGAATTCAACAAATGCATTGATGATCTTGATGATCTGGGTGTGATTATGGAGGAAGATGACAAGGCACTGATGTTGCTTAACTCATTACAAAAGTCACTAGTCATTTCAAGGATGCATTGTTGTTTGGTAGATAGGATCAATTATCTTTTGATCAGATTCAAGCTACAAGCAAAACCAAGTTTCTGCAGATGAATGGGGACAGAGGTGTAAATGATAAGAAATCCCAGAATGAAGCAAAAAGTTTGAATGTCAAGTTCAAGAACAGGAAGAAGGGTAAAAAATTTAAGAAATGCCAGAATCAAAAGGATGATTCAAAGGCATCCACCCGTTTTGTTGAAAAGAGAAAATGCTTCTTATTCCATAAAGTTGGCCATCTAAAGAAGAATTGTCCAACAAATAAGAAGGAGAAGGACGAGCAAAAGGTTGATGTGACAGTGGTTGAGGATGGTTATGAAAGTGCTGAAGTCTTGACAATCTCAGAGTCAAAGATGAAAAATGAATGGGTATTGGATTCTGGATGTTCCTTTCACATGTGTCCACATCAAGGTTAGTATCAAGATTTGAAGGAGATAGATGGGGGACATGTATTGCTTGGGAATGATCAATCATGCAAGGTGGAAGGAATATGATCCATCAGGATCAGAATGACAAATGACAATGATATTCAAATCACAAAAGTCAGGTATGTACCAGATCTTAAGAGGAATTTGATATCTCTAGGATCTTTGAATGCTTCTGGATGTGAGTTCAACACTCAAAATGGTTCTATGATGGTTACCAAGAAAGGAAAGGTGGTTATGACAGGAAAGAAAGTGATTGGGCTGTATATACTTATGGGAAATTATATATCTGGATCCACTGATTATTCCATGGATCCCAAGGAGGCACTACTATGGCACAGGAGATTGGGTCATATAGGTGAAAAAGGGATGAACAAACTATCCAAGAGGAAGGTGTTTTGGACTGCAACTGAGGTAAGTCTGCAGTTCTGTGATCACTGTGTACTTGGGAAATCTCAGAAGCACCCATATCCTAAAGGGATACATAAGACTAAAGATGTCTTGGATTACATCCATTCTGATGTTTGGGGGCCAGCTAGAGTTGAAACCCACGGAGGTGGCATATACTTTATGACCTTGATTGATGATTTCAGTAGGAAAGTCTGGGTGTACATTATGAAACACAAGCGTGAAGTCTTTCAGAAGTTCAAAGAATGGGTTGTCAAACAAGAAAATCAAAGGGAAAAGAAGATAAAACATCTTAAAACAGGTAATGGACTTGAGTATCTTTTAGAGGAGTTCAATGATTATTGCAGACAGAGAGGAATCACAAGGCACAAAACAACACCATCAAATCCACAGCAAAATGGTCTTGCAGAAAGAATGAACAGGACCATACTTGAAAGAGTGAGATGCATGCTATCAGATGCAAAGTTGCCAAAGGCATTCTGGGGAGAGGCAGTAAGCACAACTTGTTTTTTAATAAACAAGACACCATCATCAGATGTAGACTTCAAGATTCCAAATGAAGTCTAGTATGGAAGGTTGTCCAACTACTCTGATCTCAAGGTGTTTGGTTGCCAAGCTTTTGTGCATATCAAGCAGGATAAGCTGGAACCTAGAGCGCTGAGATGCATCTTCATTAGTTATCCTAAGGGAGTTAAAGGTTACAAGCTCTGGTGTTTAGAACAAGGACATAAGAGATGTCTTGTTAGCAGGGAAGCAATTTTCAATGAAGATGTGATGGGTTATGAGCACACAGGGGATGCTCAGGATTTGGATGGAGACATAACCACTGTCACTACATCAGTTGAGTTAGATGGGATTAGTAGAGATCAAGTACAACCTCATGAAGAAGATCAAGAGGAAAATGAGCAAGTCTCAGATTCTGAAGAAGATCAAGAGGAAGATGTTACTGAAGATCATGATCTCAGGAACTATAGTCTCACAAGAGACAGAGTCAGGAGGCAGATACATCCACCAAACAGGTTTGGTCATGTTGATATGGTCTCATATGCACTGGTAGCTGCTGAAGAAATTGAGTACCGTGAGCCACAAAGTTTTAGAGAAGCTATTGCAAGTAAGAGAAAGATCAGTGGATGATGGCAATGATGGAGGAACTACAATCACTTGAGAAGAATGGAACCTAGAAACTCATGGATAAACCAAAGGGAAATAAGGTTATTAGCTGTAAATGGGTGTTCAAGAAGAAGATTTAATGTGCTAAAACTGAGCAGATAAAATACAAAGCAAGGTTGGTAGCAAGAGGTTTCACTCAGAAGGAAGGTATTGATTTTAATGAAGTTTTCTCTCCAGTTGTTAAACATTGTTCCATTAGATTGTTACTTGCAATGGTGACCCAAGATGATCTAGAATTGTAGCAATTGGATGTCAAGACTGTATTCCTGAATGGAGATTTGGTGGAAGATATCTACATGAGACAACCTGAAGGTTTTGTACTTCCAGGAAATAAAGACAAGGTGTGTTACTTGAGAAAGTCTTTATATGAACTTAAACAGAGTTCAAGACAGTGTATCAAGAAATTTAATAGTTTCATGAATGAGATTGGTCTTGAGAGGTGCAAATATAATAATTGTGTTTACTTTGAGAAACATGGGAGTCATGTGGTTACATATCTGTTGATTTATGTGGATGACATGCTCATTTCTAGTAGGAGCATGAAGAGGATTGACATACTGAAAGGAAAATTGAGTTCCAATTTTGAGATGAAGGACTTGGGAGATGCAAAGAGGATTTTGGGAATGGACATTTATAGAGATAGAGCAGCTGGAACTTTGTTCTTATCTCAGAAGAATTATATAACCAAAGTTCTCAAGAGGTTCAATATGCATGAGGCCAGAGCCGTGACTGTACCTTTGGGACAACAATTTAGACTTTCAGTGACTCAATCACCAAGGACCAATGATGACAGAAAGGAAATGACTAAGATACCATATGCTAGTGGTGTTGGCAGTATCATGTATGCCATGATATGTAGTAGCCTGATTTATCTCATGGAATATCTGTGGTGACCAGATTTAAGGCAGATCCTGGTAAGAGCCACTGAGAAGCATTGAAGTGGGCTTTTAGGTACTTGAAAGGATCACTCAATACTGGATTGATGTTCAGGAAATCAGAGGTAGGAGGAAATCCACTTGAAGGGTATGTTGATTCAGACTTTGCAGGGAACATTGACACAAGAAGGTCAATTTCTGGATATGTTTTTACACTATTTGGAACAACAGTAGTGTAGAGAGCAGTACAACAATCAGTAGTAGCTTTATCTACAACTGAGGCAGAGTATATTTCATTGACTGAAGCAATCAAGGAAGCAATATGGCTGTGAGGAATACATAAAGATTTTGGCATCATTCAGAGCAGTGTTGAGGTATTTTGTGATAATCAAAGTGCCATTCATCTTGCTAAGCATCAAGTTTTTCATGAGAGGTCGAAACACATTGATGTTAGGCTACACTTTATTAGAGATATGGTTGACAGCAGTGTTGTGGTGGTCAAGAAAGTTGCAACTGAAGAGAATGCAACAGACATGTTCACTAAAGTTCTTTCTAGCTCAAGGTTTACTCATTGTATGAGTTTAATGAACTTAATGACATGGGATGTTCATTGATTTGGACACGAGGCTGGGAGGAAGTGATGAACAATATGCACTGAGGAGGAAGATTGTGAAGTAAGCATCACTGCATTTGTCCTTTGAAATGTAGAGTTGGTTCATTGAACTGTAGAGTTTGGTTTAAGAGAACTGTAGAGTTTGATGATGTTGAAGAAGCTGCAGAATTTGTTAATAGATGTAGAGTTTAAAGAATGCAGAATGCAAAGTCTACAGATGCAGAGTTTGATGGCTGCAGATATTAGATGCAGAGTTTGATAGTTGTAGAGTATATCAAATGTATGCAGATATCAACTTGAGGAGTGTATCTAATATTGACAGTTATAACATAATAACCGTTAATTTGTTACGGGAGTTGGCAAATTCAAAGCTGGGAATTCAGAACCAACTCAAGGATAACTCGGATATATATAGGGCATATATGTACATGGCTTATGTGAGAGTTTACATACAGTTTTCATCCATCAAATTCAACGAGAGCAGTTCAATTTAGGGAATTAGGGTTCTTGAGTGAAATTCATCACTTGGTGAAGAGAGCTTCTAAATTGAGTGTGATTCTGTAATCGTTGGAGTTGGAAGTTGCATTAATAAAGTGTTTTGATCCTCCCCGTGGACGTAGATCTTTTGAGATCGAACCACGTAAAATCATATGTGCAATTTAGCTTCAATCTTTTAATTGTATTGTACGTGTGCGTATTTGTGTATTTGTGGTTTTAACCCAACAACCTTGAAATGGGATCAAGTGCTTCACGTTAAATACATCCGAAGTACACGCATGGCTTGGTAACTTCAGTCTATAGGCATTTGGATTTATCTTTTCCCCCACCTCCACAGGACTAATTTTTCGAGCACTGAGTTTGTTGTATTCATGGGCGGAATAACGGTCTTTTGTAAGGACCGCCCACACATAATCACCAACTTCAAATTCAATGGGACGACAGTGAGAATCAGCTGCACTTTTATACCTTGTATGTGCCTCCATAATTTTTGTATAGGTTGAGGCATGAACCTGCTGGAGTGCTTCGATGAGATCCACAGCCCGAAGTTCTGCACGCACAGGAGACGACAGTGAGACAAGGTCAGCAGGGCCCCTGGGAGTAGTCGCATAAACAACCTGGAAAGGTGATAGTCCTGTACTTCTATTGATTGCTAAATTATGTGCAAATTCATCTTGGCTCAACTTGGAATCCCAAGCACGAAGATGTTCACCCACCAAACAACGTAAAAGGTTACCCAATGAATTATTCACAACCTCCGTCTGGTAATCCGTTTGAGGATGATAAGAACTGCTGAAATTCAAACGGGTTTGCCATTTTCCATTAACTCTTCCAAAAGAAGCTTAAGAAACGCATATCACGGTCCGAAACAATAGAAGTTGGAAGCCCATGTAGGTGATAAATCTCTCAGAAAAATAATTGAGCTACAATCAATGCATCAGTGGTTTTCATACATGGTATGGAGTGCAGCATTTTAGTAAACCTGTCGACCACCACAAAAATCGAGTCGAAGCCACGTTGGGTGCGAGGTAATCCTAACACAAAATCCATGCTAATGGCAGACCACAGACGCGAAGGCACGGGCAAGGGGCGGTAAAGGCCTGCATTTGTGGCACCTCCTTAGACAGTTGAAAAATTCGATATCGAGCCACATAACGAGTTACATCACGCCTAAGGGATGGCCAAAAATAGGAGCACCGAACTAACTCGATCGAACGATCCCGACCCACATGGCTGGCGCCATGCAATTCTGAAATAAGCTTGAGGTGCAAACTTCCACCTGGAACACACAATTGAACCCCACAAAACAAATACCCATCATAAAGTAAATAATCCTTAAAAGAACTTGACTGTAGTTGTGTAAAAATTGGGCCAAAGTAAGGGTCTACTGCATATAAAGATTTAATGCAATCAAATCCGGACACCGAAATACATAACTCCGAATTTAAGAAATTATGCCTACTCAAAGCATCCGCAACCCTGTTCGAAGTGCTGGAATGATGCTTCAACAAAAAAATTACTTGTTGCAAAAATCCAATCCATGATGCATGCCCTGCATAAATATTATCCTGAGTGGCGAGGTGTCGAAGTGCTTCATGATCAGTTAACAAAATAAATTCACGATGGAATAAGTAGTGGTGCTAATTTCTAACTGCCTGAATAATTGCGTAAAACTCAACATCATAAGCGATATAGCGAGTGTGTGGACCCGATAATTTCTCACTGAAAAATGCAACGAATCGACCTTGTTGACTAAGAACTGCTCCAATGCCGACTTTTGATGCATCACAAGATAATTCGAAAGGTTGCTCAAAGTCTGGTAACAACAAAATAGGTGCCGAAGTGAGACGTCTGTTAAAAGATTTTCCACCCAAACAATCAGTGATAGGAGCAATTATCGAACTAAAATAGGGTATAAATCGTCGGTAGAACAAGGCGAGACCGTGAAAACTCCGAGCCTCTGTCACTGTCTTAGGCACAGGCAACTCACAAATACAAGTAATTTTTGACTCGTCCACACTTATCCACGTTGCAGAAATATTGTACCACAAAAAGAGCACATAAGAGATAAAAAATATGCATTTTTTTGTTGCCGCAAAAAATTTCTCCTTACGCAATATTAATAAAACAACCCGCAAATGCTCAAGATGCTTAGAAAAAGTCTTTCTATAAACGAGAATATCATCGAAATAAACAACTACACAAGACCCAATAAGAGATCGAAGAGCTTGATTCATTACCCCCATAAATGTGCTTGGAGCATTGGATAATCTGAAAGGCATGACCAAACATTCAAAGATGCCCTCACGCATTTTAAACGTCCTCTTCCATATCCGCTGCGAAGGTCCAACTTAATTACTAAACACAGTTGCACCACACAACTGATCAAGTAAGTCATCTAGGCGGGGTAATGGAAATCGATAGCGCACTATCATCTTATTTATGGCGCGGCTTTCTACACACATACGCCAAGAAGCATCTTTCTTTGGGATTAATAATGCAGGGACCGCACTTGGGCTCATGCTCTAATGAAATAACCCCCGCTAAACAAGATCTTCAACTTAGCGCCTTAACTCCGCGTGCTCACTAGGGCTCATACGGTAATGCGGTCGATTAGGCAATGAAGCACCCAACATGAGATCAATATGGTGTTGAATTTTACGTAGAGGCGGTAAACTAGCTGGTAACTCCGCCGGAAAAACATCTTTAAATTCTTCCATTAAAGTAGCAAAATTAAGAGGTAAAGTTTCTGTCGGATTCCCAATGTCCACAACAAGTAATGGAAACAAGATAGGAGCATCATGAATATCTTGTTTCCAGGAACCTTGTTTTATCAATAAGACTGAAGGAACCTGTGGTGGATCTAAAGCACGAGATGGCGACGGATGAAGAACGATTTTTGTGCCCTCAAATAAAAATGTATAAGTGTTCGACCTGCCATCATGTACCATTGAACGATCAAATTGCCAAGGACGACCAAGTAGCAAATGACAAGCGTCCATAAGCACGATGTCACACCAAATAACATCTTTATATTTAGCACCAATAGAGAAACATAATAAAACACATTTATCAACGGTGATAGAATTTCCCCGCTGAAAGCAAGCAAGCGTATAAGGGTGGGGGTGTGGCTCCACCAACAGAAATACTTAGTAACAACATCCGCGGAAACGACATTCTCGCAAGAACCCGAATCAATAATGTAACGAATTTTTTTATCGTTTAACGTGCTGGTAGCCTCAAAGATATTAGTACGTTGGTTGTCCGTAGATGGAGGTGCACGGGGTGTAAGGTACAACTTTTGTGAAATGAGCAGTGGCCCCACATCACCCATGACATGTTCTTCGGTCTCATTAAAATTAGTTATGGTATCATAAATAGCAGGGCCATCATACCCCTCACACTGGTTGTCATCAAGTAACAGAGTGCGACCTGTAGTACGAGGGCATTTAGTCCTTCTATGATCCAATTCACCGCAACCAAAGCAACGAAGGGAGCTTATTGGTTTGGCCGAAGAAGCTTGGACTAGTGGTGGTGGTCGGTGCTGGGAAGAACTCCCAAGAGTAGGAGCAGTAGGTAGCACACGAGGTGTACCATAAGATGAAGAAGAAGAGGGTCTCTTGGTGGATTGGTGTTCGAGCAATAAAGCACGTTGGTGAGCCTCAGAAACAGTAAGTGGCCCCAAAATATTGAGGGTGTCTTGCAATGGCTTCTTCAGGCCCCCAATATATCTTGCTACCAATTTATTTGGCGTATCACGGACGTCAATACGGGAAAGCAATTGGTAGAATTCTTCGGTATAGGCATCAACCGAACGAGTCCCCTGATGCAAGTTATGGAGTTTTTGATATAGCATACTTTCATAATTATAGGGTAAATACTCACGCTCCATATGCTTACGAAATTTAGCCCAAGTTGTGATGCGAGGCTTACCATGACGCTGACGAGTGTATTTATGTTGTTGCCACCATGAAGAAGCTCTGGACCGAAATCTTGTGGTCACTAAAGGAACACGGCGATCGTCAGGGACCCCTTTGAAATCTAGCAAATCCTCTACATAATTAATCTAATCCAAAAATTCTGAAGGATCCAGCCCGCCAGTAAATTCGGGAATCTCGAGTTTAAAACCTGATTCCCACGTCGTTCATCAAGTCCTTGTGGTCCAGCGTTACGAGCCAAGGGAGCAAAAGGATTGACTATTGACACCATATCATCATCATCCGCGTCTGAAAGAACAGGAGGAGTTCGATCGCGTTGATCGTTGTGAGCGGGTTGTTGTGGATGTCGAGAACCCGACAAAGCATCAGAAACAACAATCCGGAGGTTCTCAAGCTCTACAGCAAGAGTTTGAACCTGTTGCTTCAGTGCAGCAATATCAACATCGCGAATAGGATGGCGATGAGGAGGCATTGTTCCCGGTCTCGTGATACCAACTGACGTTGCGGAAGCCAACAAAAGAACAATATAATGATCAAATATGAAGGAATAAACACCTTGAAACTACGTGTCCTAGGCGTAATACCTTCTCAGGGAAATCCCCAAATGTTTTATATCAATATTCAACTGCCTCAATAGCCAAATTTCTGCATATTTAAACTTCTGATCTCCTAAACATGGTGGAGATTCTAAGGTAAATGAAAAACCTGCTAACATAATTGATACTTAATACATGAATCACACAATTTTCGTTAATGCATCAAAGTTTAAGACACTGCATTTGGACCGTCTCTTGCAAGAAGACCAAGACCTTTTGACTCCATTACTTCTCAAGTAACTAGATCCAGATGTTCCGTTTACATTAGAGAAAATATTACAAATGGTCCTATAACTTTGTTCGAGTCTAAGTTTTGTATTTTGTCTTCTTAATTTTCAATTTTGGTCACTTTGCTATCAGAAAGGTCATTTTTGATGGAAATCTTAAAAAATCTCCTGGAAATTTGATATTTTCCCGTTTACATTAGGTACATAATAAAATCTAGATTAAATGTCCTAAAATATAAAGTACAATATTTACTTAAAATGACAAAAAAGATAGCAAGTGTGTTAAGGATAATGATTGACCAAATCAATTTGGGAAAACAATTTGACCATTGCAAAAGGCATCATAAGGCATTCACTTGTTTGGCCTTTTGGGAACCACAAAGGGCTCGTCTTTCTTTCACGATCAAATTCCGGTTAATCGGTTCTTTCCAAGAAAGAGATTTTGTCTAGACACTGATTTGACATTTTCTTGTATGCATCAATACCCATATTTACATCATTTCACTGGCATAATAATATCAACTTCAACAAGATGTATATAATAAATTCTCTTTAAACAAAATTTCACTAACTCAGATCTGTATGGATCCTTATATAATATAAAAAGAAAGTATAATCAAATGTAGGATGATTGGATTTGGTCCTCACGACAAATCTCCAACCACTACAATGCCAAAACCAAATTTCCAGCCACCAACATTCACAACGTTGTAGAATAGAACGTTAGCAACGTGAATCAACCTCTAATTTACTCCTACATTTCCCCTTTCTCTTCAACAACTTTCTCTACAAATTCATCTCCATATTACCAAAATTAAGGACTTGAAGATCGGGCAAATGCTCGATTCCTTGAGAAAATGACAAGAAAATGACATTATGTATATTCAATTTTAATGATTGACAGTGTATAATATATATATACAAGAGATATATTTTTTATTTCAATGAACAACAATCTAATTAAATCAAGCCTGAAATATATATACAAGAAAATAACAAATTACAATTAATAAAGTTTACATGAAAAATAATCAATTACAATATTTTGTTGACCATGATTTTGATCTTCGAAATCTTCTTGATTTGTAATCTTTAATATCATATCTCTAACACTTCATACCCCAATCTTGAAGTATGCGAATTGACTCCTTCTCCATTATCGCCCATTTCAAGCATTTTAGTTCTCCTTACCACAATTCTTCACTACAAAAAAAGGTCTGATTTGCAACGAAAATTTGCGACAGACACCCAAATTCGCATAAAAAAGGCAATTTGCGACGGATTAACAACAAGATACGTCAGATGGTCGAATTTGGTCATATTTGCGACGGATTTAGGTGTCCATCACAAATTTACAATGGATATTTACGATGGCTACACAAAATTCCACGTTTTTTTGTATATTTGCGATGGAAGTCCACCGCAAAATTCAAATTTAAATTTGCGACGGTCATTGTGTCAGACGCAAATTTGGCGGTTCACTTTTTGCAGGCGGGTTGACGAGCAATAATTGACCCGGGCCGACTCAACACTATTTGTGACGGACAATCATTCGTAAATGTCCGAAATTTGCCACGACTTTACTGTCTGTCGCAAATTTTGTTGTTTTATACCAGAAACTTTTTTCCTCTTCTTTCTTCTTTCACTCTCACGTAAAATACTAAACTATACACATTTTCCATCAATTCTTTATGTATAATTGATGTTGAACGTCGGTTTGAAGTGTTCGTAGCTACCGAACAACTCTGTTTCTAATTGCCTTCAACTTCCTCGTACGTTTTCACACTTTTAACCGTTTAAATGTCTTGTTTTATAGTTTTAATTTTGGGGTATAATATTAGATAATGAGTGTAATATATATGTTTATATGGTTATATTTGATGGGTTAATTTTAATATGTGTACATATATGCCTATTTTTAGTCGAAACTCTGCCCAAGTTTTGGGTACACTATTAGATAATTTGTGTGAGATTTGTTTATTTGATAGATTTAGCTGATTGGTTGTGTTGAATTGATTTCTGTGAAGGAAATATCTGCATATCCCTATTTTTAGTCGAAACTCTGCCCAATTTTTTACAACTTATGTGATATTTACTTATAATTTATAACAGATGCGATTTTCAAGTCGTGGTTGGATGTACTCAATACCTAGAAAGATAAGAGAAGACATTAATTCTGTCTTTTGCAATAAAATTGATGAGTTTCTTGAGTTTGCACAATAACATCCGTACTGTATGGATTATACGGGTAATATTAGGTGTCCGTGTAAAGAAAGAAGATACAAGAATATGAGATTCTTGAGTCTTGATGAGGTTAAAACTCATCTTGTGATATCCAATTTTGTTCCCCTTTATTACAATTGGACCAGTCACTGTGAAGAACGTTGGAATATTGACATTGAAACCGTAGAATTCTATTATTCTAGTTGGAGCGTTGGTGGAAGTTATGATGTTGGTGGTTCAAGTCATGTTCCGTATACTCAATTCGAACCACATATGGAGGATGAACCTGATAGATACCGGATGATGATTGCAGAATTAGTTTTGGGTGGTCGTGATCAATTCAATGAAACGCCTATGGAGGAGGAACCAAATTATTGGTCAAAGAAGTTTTTTGATATGCTTAAAATTGTTGATCAAAAGCTCTTTCCTGGTTGTGATACTGATACATTGCTGTCATTCAATGCTCAAATGTTGAACATCAAAACTGAACGAAAGGTCAGCCAAAAAGTGTTCAATCAATTTGTTGAATTGTTCAAACATACTCTACCCAAAGACAACACGGCGCCCGATAATTTCTATCAGAGCAAGAGGCTCTTGAAGGATATGAGTCTGTCGTTTGTATGTTATTTTGGGTGAGGATGAGGATGAGGATCATTGCAAAATGTGTGGTAACCCCCGGTACAAACCATTTGGTCGTACCAAAAGTAAGAAGAAAGTTTACTTGAAGGCTTGGAAGGCAATATATTATCTTCCCATCACTCCTCGTCTGGAGAGGTTGTATCGGCCCCTAATGCCACTGCTAAAGACATGACATGGCATGTTGAGGAGTGTTTTGATGAGAATTCTGGGGAGATTCGGCATCCTGCAGACTTAGAGGCATGAAAACATTTTGGTAGAGAGTTTTCAAATTTTGCAAAGGAGACGAGAATGTGAACTTTATATCTCAACACCTCAAAATTGGCACCAAGAATATCAAAGTGTGTGCCGGATGCCAGATTAGGCAAATCTTGAAGGTTGTTCAACAGATCCTCCCTCAATCTGCTCCCAGCAAGACTTAGAGTTGTGAGGTCAGTCAAAGACTTCATCCATTCGGGAACATTCTCTAACCACTCACTCAATTCAAGCGGGATTTAAACCAAATCCGTCCTCTATCTTTTCACCTTTATCAAAATGGTCCTCTATTTATTTGCTTTATCAATTTAGTCCTGTATCTATTCAAGTTTCGCCAAAATGATCCTAATTGGCCTAAAATTGTACAAAACCTCACCGTTTTGGTCCTATATTTATTTTCTTTACCAATTTAGTCCTGTATCAATTCACATTTCTCCAAATAGGTCCTAATTGAACGCATAAAGCATAAAACCAATTTTCACCAAATTAGGACCAATTTGGCGAAACTTGAAGAAATACAGGACTAAATTGATAAAACAATAAATAAATGACTATTTAGATAAAGGTGAAAAAATAGATGATGATTTTGGTTTAAATCCCATCAAAATAATATGGGAGTTTCTTGGGGTTTATAAGGATGAACAAGTTCTCCATTGGTATGATATATTTTTAGGAAGGCCCAAAAATAAATTTGTGCAGGCTAGCTCGTTCCAAAGCGGACAATATCATACCAATGCAGAGGTGGAGGTCCATTGGGGGCCCTAATTATGTTATCAGAACCATGTTCCCAGGTAATCGGTGTGGAGGAGTTTTCCGGTGTCAAACGGAAAAAAAAAAGTGAACCTAGTTAAACGACTGGTTCTATATGCAAAGCTGGCCACCGCTAGTGCCACATTGAAAAAAAAAACCACATCATAGGCTTCCCCCAAAAAAACTAGTGCGCATGACTAAAAATGTGGCATTTTATGTTTTATGCGTTCAATTAGGACCTAATTGGAGAAATGTGAATTGATACAGGACTAAATTGGTAAAGAAAATAAATATAGGACCAAAACGGTAAGGTTTTGTACATTTTTAGGTCAATTAGGATCATTTTGGCGAAACTTGAATAGATACAGGACTAAATTGATAAAGCAAATAAATAGAGGACCATTTTGATAAAGGTGAAAAGATAGAGGACGGATTTGGTTTAAATCCCCAATTCAAGCCATCTTAGAAATGGCAAACTGATCGAATAATGTATTTAACAACTAAGAATTTCAATTTATTGTTATTATCATTATTACTACTCTTACTATTATTAATATTGTTAATAATACTACTTTCTCTTAAAGGAATTATGAAAAGAATAATGTAAAATATATAAATATTCCACGTTGTGGAGTTGGTTGTTCAACAAATAGTGGTCTCTGTCTTCGATCTTTTTTTCCGATTAATATTGAAATCCTTTTCTTCATTCATCATCATATCCTCCACCATATCTACTACATTAAAACTATATGTAACCAAAAAATAAATTTGTAATCATTTAAAAAGTAACAAAATCTGAATAGATCTTTTATTCTACGGAAGTGAAGTTCCACAATCAAAATCTGAAAAGCTGGTCGATTTTATTATTGCACAACAAATGAGATTTACCTTCACTGTATTTCCTCTTTAGCATTGAGATTGAGATTTGGATCTAAGATTTTGGAGGCAGGAGAGACGTGGCTATAGTGCCTTGTAGGGTTTCTTCGTCCTACCTCCTTTTATAGAAATTGATCATGTTATGAATAAGGCCCATTTCATGCAAAGCTAGATCAATAAAACAAAATTTTATTTCCGTGTTGGTTTTCAACGTTTCGCATATTGCAAATTAGAAACCAGAATCTTTTTTGTTCCAACTTCTGCAGCATTAAATAGGTCAGTTCCGGACCGGTTTTTTTAGTAGCATAATGCATAATTCTCCGGCTGCAAGCAAGAGAGAATCTTCTTGTCTGAATCCACATGCAAACACGAATTGTTTCAAAGGACTATTGCTAACAGGGACCGATGCCGAGAAAAATACATTGCACAGTTCATTTGCGTCGCTTAACATTGAACTACATATGATTCATCGTTGAATCTTGAAATTTACAATTAACAGTACATTCCATAAAAATCGGTAGATAATTTTGTAAATACACGTGACTATATTTTTATGCACTTAGGAACACGGATAGATTAAGGAATTTGCACATGTATATGAAAGTCACAAAGAAATATTTTTTCATATCTACTTGGAAACCCAGTGTTCAATTTTGACTCATTAACTAATCTATTTTAATATTTATAATAAAAAACTAATGCCTTATAAACAACCACCATTAAACAAACAAATAACACCACCTTGTTAACAACTTCATATTAATGAAACAACTATCCACTAATTCAACAACCAAATACAATTCAAAACTAGAGGATTCAATCATCTGTACCAAATCATTTGTCTGAAATAGCACATCATAAAATTGCGGACCTATAAAATAGCAAGAAACCTGGTTTTCAATTTTGACTCAATTATTAATTTAGTTTAATATTTAAACAAACTATTTGTGCCTTATAAAAACTAGCCATTAACTATTACATATTAATGAAACAGCTATCAACTAATGGGACAACTATAAAATTCAAGATTTGAGTATCCGATCATTTTTCAGAAATAGCACATCATAAAATAGCCATCTTGCTTTTTTAATAACAGTCTCTACAAAATTAATTTACAATAATCATAGTCTCTGCAAACAAACAAGTTCTAAAATAGCCATGATTTTTTTTTTTTTTTCCTTTCTAAAATAGGGCACCGGCAAGAAGATATGAAATAATGATAGTATCTAAATAGCTGCATTCCTGGGTAATGATGATAAGGTTCGGAAGAAGAAGACGTCTCCCTAGGGGAAAGTGTGCCTTCTTCTACTGAAATAGTCTTTTACTTTTCCTCAGGACTCTTGTTAGAGAAGCACCTGAGTACCGAATTTGAACATCTAATATTGGAATTCTTTTCTTCATTCATAATCATCATATCCTCCTCCTTACGTACACATCAAAATCATCTGTCACAAAATCGAATTATTATTAGAATGTGATTTTAAGGAAGTCAGGTTCCACAAAATCAAAATCTGATAAGATCGTCCAATTTATTATCAATTAGTTAAAATTGCACAAAATAAAAGAGCAAAGGAGATTTACCTTCACCGTGTTTCCTATTCAGCATTAAGAGCCAAGCTGGATTGAGATTTGGATCTGAGGTTTTTGGAGGCCGGAGTGGGGCGGATATAGTGCTTTCTAGGGTTTCTTCTATCTACCTTCTTTTATGGCAATTAATTGATCCTGTTATGAATCAGACCCATTTGTCAAAATTTATTCAAGAGAATTTGGCCCAAGGTTTACATATTTTTTTTTTTTTTTTAAATTGAGTAAAAACTTCAAAACACCACGAAAAAAATTGAAACTAGAATTTTTGCTTTTATAGGGCATGTAGTTGCAAATGGATATGAAACCTACTTTTATATACACGTGCAAAGTATCATGTTTTCATTAGTGAAAACATGATTTTAATATAGTTCTGTATACAAATTACCCAATGTGATATCTAGTTTTTTTTTAAAACATAATTTTTTTAAGAGTCTCTCAAATACTTGCAAAAAATTATATTCCATTTTTGAGGCCGCCTCTTAAAACACGCGGCCCAATATGTGGTTGGTGGTGCCTGGAACCCTACTATCTGCTTTTGCTTGTTATAAAAGAGGCACTTGCCCTATCAATTCAACACCACCGCCTCCTTCTCTCCCACATCCGAAATTTCCATGCGGTGAAGCTTGAATCAGGTACATCTCTTTTTAGTTTCTATACATTTTATTTCCTTTTGTATTTTAGTCTAATTAATTGTAATCCTTTCAACTTATTTATATGTAGATATGGCTGAAGGTAAGTTGCTTCTTCCGGCGGAAGAAGAAGAAGAAAAAGGATTCGTCATTCAATTGGGTATTCTCAGGTACCGAAATTTCAGTGTGTCCAGGTTCAATGTTTTTATACTTTCGATATGATATAATTTATTATTTAGGGATGTTTGGCAGATTGGACATATACATTCAAAATTGCAAAGGATTGAAGAAAAGGATTCCAATATTAGAAGGAGCTGGATGTTTGATTTAGATCTTCGAATTCAGTCCCATATGATATAATAATTTAGGAATCCTTAAAGAAAAGGATTCCAATATTAGAAGGATTTAGGTCAATCCTTTAAAAAAAGGATTCCGATATTAGAAGGATCTAGATCTAAATAGTCCAGTGGAATCAATCATAAGATTTCAAAATATTATAATGAATGAGTGGAAGAGAATCGGAAGATTTCCAATTAGAGTATTGTTTCTTTGGTAGAGATGATGTTCTGATGCTTTTTACTGTATTTAATAAATTTTGCTAGATTTCTGATGCTTTTTACTGTATTTAATAAATTCTGTGGTATACAAAAAAATTAAAATAAATAAATAAATAAAGTACCGTCAACATAAATATTTTTGTACGGTTCACTTTGCTTATGGTAAAAATAAATATTCAATATTCTGAACTGGAGATATTTTAAGTGTGGATGGAAGCTTCAATTACGTTGTGTTAAGATGTGGAATTGGATTAGAGAAGGAAATTGATTGTTGTACGACATGAATCCCATGGTCTGCCTTAGCGCCTAAAGTATATTTGCTTTTGCAGTAGTGGTGTTCGTGAGTGCTTAATATTGAAAGAGATTACCTCTTACTCAACCTATATTCAATGGATTTTGTTTAATAAAAAAAAAAAGTTTTGTAATGGATTGGTACTCCATTATCCTAATCAAATTTTCTTTTAGTAGGTTTTATATGAAAATAGTTTTGATAAGCTTATCATTAGCTAAAGTATCCCAACTGGCCAACTGGGTCGTCGATGATGTGATGAATGCTAATGCTGTTCAACCGAGTGGGCAAACGTCTTATATGTTTTGGCATCGTCTAACTTATCCGAATAGAGAAGTTGTGGTGGGAGACCCAAGGGGTGCGGCAGTGACTGTTGATTTGTTGTTAATTTTGTTATTGACTACATGTTTATGACTTCCTTAGGACACACTGCTTATCGCCTTTGCCCTCGATTTCTTATATATTTCACAAATTCTAAGGGTAACCTATGATGATTTTGGTCAGTAGCAAACTCAGGTGAAGTATTAGATTAGTTCTGAAGATGTTGATTTAGATCTTCAACTGGTCAGGAGGAAAATAAATATCTAACGAGGTATGTATAAGCAAATGTCGTTACAATCTTATGATTTGGTATGGTAATTAAGTTCATTAAGTACTCGTCAAAACAATTTAATATAATTGTATTTTCTTTCTTAAATTAAACTAGCGAGCTTAAAATCAATAGAGATAAACCGAATCACAGTGCCAAAATTTCGGCATTTTCTATTTTTCAGCGGAAATGAGATAAAAATTGTGCAATTCAATATATTATGTAGTAAATTGCACATTTGGACCCAAGAGAACGAGTTTATCACAACATCCTTTTACGTGGGACACGTGGCCGTAGTCAAAACCACCGTAACAAATATTTACGACGGTTTTACGTATCCCGTTGTAAATTTCCGACAAACTCTCTCGTCGGATTCGGCGCTAAAATTTCCGACTGACACATGTCTATCGGAAAATTGTCCGCTGTTTTAGTTTTTATTTTCGCCAGAAATACGTGTCCGTCGTAAATGTCCGTTGTAAAATACGAACCTAGAACAAAAAAAATGGTTCATGTGGTTCGAACTCGGACCCTCTGCGCACCCGGGGCGGATGCAAACCACCGTGCCACCGGACTCCAAGCTATATATTTCGGCCCAACTTTCATATTAGTCCCATTGGGCCTATAACAATTATTTCCAAATTCGCATCCAAGGGGAATCGAAACCTCGACCTCTCTTGCATATAGAAGGGGTGCGCGTCATTAGTGTTGTATATCTAGAAGATTTATTATATCAAATCTAGAAGATTTGATGTGGACATTACTAATGGGCCTTTAACCTAAACATGTTTTAGGTTTAGACTAGGTCTTTACTCTTATAAATAGATCATTGTACTCAAAATTGTATACACTTACATACATATATATTAGTGAAGCTCCTGGCTTGGTACGCCCCCAGAGGTAGTCGTTATCGACGAACTGGGTGAACAAATCTCGCGCCTTTATTTACGCTCTCAATTTACAACACGTTATCAGCACGAGACTTTGCCCGAGACTAATCTATACGATCTAGATTAATTTTCTCCATAACACTTGAATTATTGCATCGATTTTTACTTCGTATTTTGAATTAATTGGATCGAATTATTTTTGAAAAAAAAATCTAACCGACGAACGCGAGGCCGCCGCCCGTCGATCGCCGCCCAGCAGCGCTGCCCATCGACTGCCGCCCAGCAGCACCGCACGTCAACGGCCGCCCTCGCGCCGCCCAGCAGCGCGGACGCCGCTGCCCAGAAGTGCCGCCTCGCGCACGCGGTTCCAGGCCGAGCAGCTTTGAGCGCCGCCTCCGCGCGCCACCGCGCCCTGCCCTAGGCCGAGCACAGCCTTCACTCGCAACTGCGCAGAGCCTCGGGCCGCCGCGCCGTGATCACCAATGGCTATCGCACCTGGAGACCGCGATCACGCGCGGCTGTCGTACTTATGGTTCGCGATCCTTCGGCGCCCATGCCCTACTGCTGCTCCCCTTCTCTTGGGCCTCTAGTGGCCCAAATAATTTTGGGCCACAACTTAAAAAAAATAAAAATATTGGGCTGGTAGCCCAGTTTTAATGCCAAATTTTTTTAAAAAATATTTTTGGGCTTGAAGCCCCAAGTTTGTGGGAAAAATTATTTTATGGTTTGGGCAAATAAATTTTATTCTTTTGGGCCTCATATTATTTTTACCCCAAATTAATATATTACATTTTAAAAAACTTGAAAATTAATAGGTAATAATTCTTGCATATATTTTAAGCCCAAAATTTTTAGAATTAATTTAAATATTAGTTCTCAATAAATTGTCTTATGTGCTTAATTGATATATGTGCATGCCTTTAATGATTTAATTATCTAGCATGCATTATTACCCCCCTACACATAGTATATTATTTATATTCCGCATATATTGCCCGGGTAGGCGGCGCCCGGTACTTGTCGGACCGTAATTCATGTTTTCGCTAGACGACGCCCAATTTTTGCTCTTATGTGCTCTAGAATAATCAAATAAATCCTTATTTCTCAGTTGTCAATTAATTGGCCACAGCCCTTACCATGTCACTTTAAAATTTGTAGTTTAATGTCTGATATTACCAAAAGAGAGAATTCGCTGAGCTTGCTCTTGACGGTAGTAATTACCTGATATGGGCGCTAGATGTTGAGATCCATCTAGCCTCAACTGAGTTAAGCGGGGCTATTGTCGATGATTCGGAATCAACTAATGCCCAGAAGGCGAAAGCATTGATTTTCCTTAGGCATAATCTCAATAAGGATCTGAAAAATGAATATCTCACTGAGAAAGACTCCAGAACGTTGTGGAAGTCCCTGAAGGACCGTTTCCAACAACATAATGATATACTCATCCCTCAGGCTCTATACGACTGGTTGAACCTCCGTTTTCAGGACTTTAAGTCTGTGACGGACTACAACTCAACTCTACATCGTATTGTATCCCAGTTAAAGTTATGCAAGCAAACTGTAACTGAGGACGACTTGATCCAGAAGACTTTGTCGACTTTCCACGCCAGCAACCTTGTACTCCAGTAGCAGTACAGGGCTAAGAACTACACTGTACACTCTGAGCTAATTTCCGCACTTCTAGTGGCAGAAAAGCACAACCAACTCCTTATGCAAAATCATAACTCGAGACCGGTTGGCTCACAAGCAGTGCCTGAAGCACATGCTATAGCTCATAGTAGTACAAGTGGTCGCAAGCATGGAAGGGGGAGAGAAAGTAAACGAACTCGTAGCAAAGGCCGAGGTCGTAGTAAATCCGGTGGTCCAGGTACCTCAAATGACAATCAAGCTCAGATTCGTGGAAAGGCTGCACCTAACACGAACCCCGCTTCTCAAAAATCTTGCACTCAAGATAAGGTTGAGCAGACCTGCTACAGATGCAGCTGCAAAGGCAATTGGTCTCGCACGTGTCGCACTCCCAAGCACAGGGGGAAGGCTCCTTAAGTCGAATCTCACCATGTCAGCCTGCCTGAAGCAGACTTTGACCATGACAACGATGATCTTTTGGGCGTAGAGCTCAAAGACTTTGGAGACAATGAGTGATTTGTGTATTTGATTATTTTAGTACCATATTTATTTTTGGTTAAAACAATTAATGTTTTGGATCCTATCTTTCAGATATTTTATTTTATGGATGATATTTATGTTTTAGCTTTGATGTGTTTACCTTAATGTTGTCCATTAATTTTTCATAGGATATTGCTATACTTATACATGGCTTGTAAACATATCAGCTATTAGAATTGGGCCATTTCCTCTGGCATGATGGATGCAAATAGTGATTTATGTTTGGTAGATAGCGCCACCACACATACAATCCTAAGAGATATAAACTATTTTCATAACTTGATAGAACGTAAGGGGAGTGTAAGTACGATAGCTAATGATAATATTATGATAGTGGGCTCCGGAAGAGCTTTCATTGTCCTCCCCGTGGGTACCGAACTCATAATTGATAATGCTTTATTATTTCCACAATCTAAGCGTACACTGCTCAGTTTTAAAGATATTAGATCTAATGACTATCACATTGAAACTGAAACTGAGAATAATAATGAATACCTTTTGATGACTATTACTCAAAGTTGTCGTAAACAAGTTATAGAAAAGCTTCCTTCATTCTCTTCCGGATTATACTATTCCTACATCCAGCCTTCCAACTGACTTGAACCGAACTTTACTAGCTTTTACTAGAAGTTACCCCACAAGAGTATGTGATCACAGTAGTATGGGCAAGAGTAGGGACCAAGTATATCGTACCCAAGGGAAGGAATGTATGCGAATAGATCCCTGAAGATCTACGCGTCGTAATTAATATGATGTATATTTTTGGGTTATAAGAATTATTAAATCTAAACTATTTTACTCTACTAATGAAAAAGAAAGAAATGAATTAATTATCTAAGGGTTTTGTCTCAAATATAAAAGGGTGATGCTCACGATAGGAATCCCTACGTATACTAACGGAGCCGGTACATAATCAAAATAACCGTGATGTGCAAGAAATAACCTAAGTATAAGATTGTAAGATGAAAAGCTCAATAATTAAACCCTAATACTTTATCCTATCAATCGACTTCACTAATCTACTAAACAAGTTAATAGACTGTACTTAATTAAAGAGATTCTAATTTAACTAAGGTGATGCAGTCGTCCTACCTAGATAAACCGGTAGATGAATTAACCCCTTCTAAACCCTCTCGTTAAGCCTACTAGTTGTTAAAGAGTGATAAGGTCGTCCTCTCTCTAATAATTTTTGTACGAAATTCAAAGGTAAATCCGGAATTATTTTAAGCGTTCATTAATTAAGAGAATTAAAACTAAACATCACATGTTACCCTAATTATGTACCAACGTCCTACTTCTACGAGTTCATCCTACCCCAAGCATACAAGGGTTTTAGCCTAACATGGTTTTAACGATAACGAAAGTAATTAAGCAAGAAACGAATGAAAATATAATTAATCTAATTGAACAACTCAAAAACATAAACAAGGGTTTAAGAAATAATCGAATTCTAAGAATAAAATCAGATTAAAAGGAAAATAATAAGTCTCAAGTATCAAGTTTCAAAGAACGGAAGATCAAAATAATCAAATCCAGAACTAAACTACAAATTCGTAACGTAAAACCTCGATCAAAAGTAAAATATGCTTCCTCGAACTCTTGGTGCTCTTCTCTCTTGAAAATCTAACTCTATGTGTGGAGTGGCCTCTCAAAAATGTGTTCGGAAGGGGTATAAATAGGCAACGGGTCGAATCGGGAATTAATGGGCCCAAAATCACGTAAGCTCGAGTAGAGCTCGAGCACTAAGTGCACGAGCAAGTGCAACTCGAGCGCACCAAAATTTCCAGAACCCAAAAAGTGCACGACCACTCTAGCTCGAGCACTTAGTGCACGACCTGAGTCAGCTCGTGCACAGTACACGAGCACTCGTGCACTGAGTGCACGAGTTCTTCTTGCTTGAGCACTCCAGTAATACTTTTTCTCCCTTGAACTAATACTTTTCATATTTCTTCCATATCTTCTCATCCGGGCATCCGTTTGAGTCGATTCAAAGTCCTACGAATTCCATTTTTTTCCGTCTATCCATCTATGAGCATCGAAGAGGCAAATTCATTAGTTCATGAAAATAGTACTCAATTGACTCTAAATACTCAACAAAATCAATCAAAACACGGGCATTTTGAGCTCTCAAATCTATCAATTTCATGCCTAATCACCAATCTCCATCAAGCTATAAGTATGAAATTTCATGACTCGAACTCCTTTAAATTATTGCATAAGCGGTTATGTCATCCAGATAAAATATGATACGTAGGATTCTATCTAATTCCATTGGTCATAATATTTTGAATAATAAAATCCCTCATGTTGATGAATTTATATGTGATGCATGTTCTAAGGGTAAGTTAATAGTATGCCCTTCACGCACTAAGGTTGGACTAGAGTCTTCGATTTTCCTTGAACGGATTCAGGGAGACATTTGTGAACCGATTCATCCAGCATCAGGACCATTTCGGTATTTCATGGTCCTAATTGATGCATCCACTAGGTGGACATATGCATGTTTGCTGTCCATCCGCAATCAAGCTTTTGCAAAGCTCATTGCGAAAACTATCAAGCTTAGAGCTCAATTCCCAGATTATCCAATTAAATCAATTCGCATGGATAATGCTGCTGAGTTTAGCTCAAAAGCCTTTACAGATTACTGTATGGCCCTGAGAATTAAAGTGGAGCATTCGGTCCCCTACATCCATACCCAAAATGGACTGGCTGAAGTGCTAATAAAACGTATCAAACTTATCGCGAGACCATTGCTTATGAACTCTAAACTACCCACTTCATGTTGGGGGCATGCAGTCCTACATGCATCACACCTGATACAAATCCGTCCAACTGCATATAATGATCATTCCCCCCTACAGCTAGTGCGTGGGAAAGAACCTAGCATTTCCCATCTGCGTTTTTTTAGATGTGCGGTATATGTTCCGAATAACATTACCAAAGCGGACCTCTATGGGCCCACAGAGGAAACTCGGTATTTACGTTGGATTTGACACTCCATCCATCGTGAAATACCTAGAGCCTTTGTCCGGGGATCAATTTACAGTCTGGTTCGCTGATTGCACGTTCGATGAAGATCACTTCCCGGTATTAAGGGGAGATCCGAATTAAGAAATGAATGAATGTCGGGAGCTTACGTGGAACGTAAGTAATCTTCAGTATCTAGATCCACGCACTAGTCAATCTGAACTGGAAGTTCAGAAGATCATTAACTTGCAAAATTTAGTAAATAATCTGTCAGACGCGTTCACTGACCATAGAGGTGTAACTAAATCACACATACCTGCAGTATATGCTCCCCAAAGGGTTGAGGTCCCAAGAAAATCAAGTATACATGCCCCCACACGCCAGAAGCATAAAAGACCTACAACCAACACAAACACACCTAAAAGAAAAGCTAGCAAAACTGGTCAGCAGAACATAAAATCTCTAGAAGAGATCCGTCTAGATAACTCAAAGTCTCTAGAAGAGACTCGTCTAGAAGACGAGCGTACTAGTACTGAAGCACGTGCACAAAATATTCAATGCACTAGGACCGCGGAACGACCAGACCTAGATACAGTGGGAAATGAGGAAGGTCTGGTTGACATAAATGTTGAAGTCTCTATGAATTTCATCGATACGGGAGAAACATAGAAAAGAAATATTACTGTCGTCGACGACACATTCGCAGCGACAATTGCTCTTTCCGTTATAAATAAAACTGCAGTATGTATAGCATAAAACTACAAAAGTCGTTGCACGGCCTAAAGCAATCGGGCCTCATGTGTTGGAGTTATACGTGAAAGTATGTTTTTACTTTGTATAACTCGTGTATCATACACTCGTTTTATGAGAATAATTCTTTTATCACATTTGCTTTAGTTATGATTGAATGTTGAATTTCTATTGCAAACCGTTCAATATATATAGTACATGTTACATTGTAGTTAATGTGGTGATACCCGATCACGGAAGACAACATTAACAGTTTACTTGTAACTAAACGTACATTTTCACGACCTAGGTGGAATTGAACAATCTGCCGTGAAAGGTCGATGTGTAAGGCTCAGATTGGTCTGTCTTGACTAAGAGATTGCATTAGCACATTTAGTATGTGTTGAAGAGGACCTACAACGAGGATAAATTCTTCTGTTCTGAAAAGTGAAGAATTAGACCTCAGTGGTTGTTGATTTCTTAATCTCCGTCACTTAAATAGAACCGTGTGTGCTTAATGGTTACTGCTTTGATTCATGTTGGGTGAGAATCATTGCGACTTCGAACTTTGTGTCTTGGGCAGTAATATTAATCATACGACGGTTGTCAAGATTTAATACGGAGAAACGCGTGCGAGTACGACTCGTGTGATTAGTCCCCTTGGTGGGCTCAGAAGTTTTATTGTACCAAATCTTGCAAGTGAAGAATTAGTTTCTTCGGTACGAATAATAATGTTGAGCTGTCTTTACTCCAAGGTGAAATATATTAATTAATTTAGAGCTATTCAGAAGCTTGATTAATTAATGGACTTGATAATCTTAAACGCGGGAAATAATAACCGGGAGCCCATATTATCATAATATGAATTAAGATGGATAGTGCAATATTAATTTATTAGTGGTAATAATTAATATTAATGGATTGAATTATATTGGGGCTCAATATTGAAATTCAGAAGTCCATTAGGAGGTCCAATCTTAATTCTCCTTAAAGGCCCCTCAAGTAGCCCATTAAGTAGTCCAATAATGATAAGGTGATTAAAATAAAAAGATAATATTATGCTGATTTTTTACACCTAATTTCGAAAATAGCAATATTGGAGAAGAAAAGATTTTGTTGATTTTCTTGAAAAGATATTATGGAAGATATGTATTCTTGGAATACAAGAATATCTCATATATTCAAGAAGATCCAAATCTAGGGATCTTTTCTAATAGTTTTCAAAAATTATAGCTTGTATAGGAGGTTGAGATTTTTGTGGAATATTTTTTTATGGAGAAAAGAATATATGGGATATATTCAAGATTTCTTAGAGTCTAAGAAAAGATTTTCTCCAAGCCCAATATTCATTAAAATTTTCGGCCACTATGAGTTATAAATAGGGGATGATTATTTCATCCCCAAGTACATAATTCCATGCGTTGGAAAAATCAAGAGCATAGATATTTTTCTTTTTCCTTAGTTTATTAAATTACTTGAAAGCATCTCCCACCGGTGATCAAGTGAGGTGAAAAGGGAAATACTTGAGAAGGTTTTTGGGTCGATAGAGCGAGATAGTAATTGTCCCGTATATCCAAAGGCCAATTCTACAAGAGGTACGTTAATCGCATATTTACTTGTTTATTCCGCCATAGTTGATATGTGAATTAATTCAACATGCATGATGAAAGTTAGTTGTTGGAATTATTATTTGAATTAATTAGGATTAATTCATGCTAGTAATAATTGTATTTAAATTCGTATTTAAATTTCATCCCGAATAGATTCCGGGCACCCCTATTTTCCCAACAACTGGTATCAGAGCCACGGTTTCGGGCTCTGATCTTTAAATTGGAATTTAAATTGTTAAACATTAAATTGAAATTGGATAGTAGAATTGCTAGATCTTTTTTGCAGGTATCCAATTGTCATGGTTTTAATGTTGTTAATTTCATGCGTGTGAATTAATTGTTTTTAATTCGATTCGTTCGAATTCGTTTTTCTCGTGAGAAAATCCACGAGTAGATTAGTTGTTTTTATTTTGATTCGATCATTGTAATAGACTAGTCTAGATCTAGTATTTTTTTTTTTGTAAAATAAATTGTAACCGGATCGTGACGAAGAACGAAGAATTAAAAACGGCGTACCCGGACGACGCATACAAGTGTGGCGCATGTTTGGACGTAAAATCATGCAAGGGGTGAAGAAAACGAGGACAAACGGTGAAAAACGGTGCACGGGGTGCACGGTGCACGACCCAGGCGCGACGGGAGGCCGACGCCGTGCGCACGCGCGCGCGCGCTTCATGCGCGGCCTGCGGCGCCTCGGCGCGCCTCCGTGCAGCGCCTCGGGGCTGCGCTTCGGCGGGCCTCCTGCAGCGTTTCGGCGCTTTTTGGACCGGGAGGCGCGCGGGCCCACTTCATGGGCCGACGCGTGCCGTATCTCGGGCCGTGGAATTATTCGGTTCGTGTTTTTTTTTCGTGTGACTTTAAACGTTGTCCCGAACCCCAAACAATGCTGTTTTTGATGAAGTGTTGTTGTTCGAGTGGGAGCATGTCGAGACGAACGTCGGAAAGCAACAAGGACGATTTTTCGCAACAAGACGTGAAGAAATTAAACCGTGACAATTGGATTTGAGTGCTCCAATGTGTTTAATTTTGTTTTGATTGATGTTTTATTTCGTGCACTTATTATTATTTGTTAATATGTGTTTGCATGAATTTAATTGTCCAAGAAAATTACTAAGTATGTTTAATTAATCGCAATTTTATTCCGGATATTAAAATTGGATTAATTTGGCCTCCATAATTTATTTATTTGTGAAGTTTTTTTGGAATACATTTCCCCCTCGGATCGGCCAACATAACGGATTTCACATGAATAAATTCTGAAAGGATGATTGTGGATTATTACTAGTGGCAGTATTGACCCTCACCCCGAGTGGCTTGCTCAAAGCGAAATAATAATCCTGTATTTAATTATGGTTATTACTTAGGCATAGGAAATTGATATTAACTTACTCCCCTCGGAGTCCCTGTCAATTTCTATGTGGTCAAAGTGGGTGCCAACTATTAATTTTGAATTAAGGATTTGTAACTTTTAAATTTGTGATCCGCTTGAATGTATTTAAATGTATATACCACCCCTCGTGGCACATTTAAATTGTTTTGAGATGTTGTCTGATGCATGATTATATTGTTTTAAGGTTTCAATATAATTGATGTGATCAAATTATGTGATAATTTCGTATTTTTCTAGATATTGATATGAATGTATGTTTTATTCTCAGTTCATCATGTCGCTACCTATTAATCCACTGTTTAGTATACTTAAAGATAATAAACTTGTTGGTGAGAACTATGTTGATTGGAAACGTAATATGAACATGGTCCTTCCTGCGCAAGAACACTATTGGATATTTAGCGTTAACGTACCCAAGAAACCTAATGATAAGTCAAGTAATGGGGAAAGGGCGATATTCGATGATTGGAAGCATTCCAATGAGCACATGAAGCACATCATCTTGACATTTATATCTGAAGATTTGTAGCGCATTCATGAAGGCATTGAAGCGGCTGTTGATATCATGAATAGCCTTGAAGAGATGTTTCAACATCAGAACCCCATGACGAATCTGTTCACCATTCGTGAGAAGCTCACGAAGGAAATGGTGAAGGGAACACCTATAAGAGATCATGTTCTCAATTTTAGGCGTGAGTTTGAGAAACTCGAGTTTCTTGGTGCTGGACAAAGTGAAGAAAGTCAAATCGATTCCATACTCCTAAAGCTATCGAGTAGTTTTGATGGGTTCTTTTGGGAATACGTGTTATCTGAACACAAGTTCACTTTAGATACCCTGCTCAAAGCCCTGATAACGGTAGAGTCATACTTGGGGAGTAGGGACGAGACTTTGGTGATCAAGAGCTTTTTCTTGAAATCTAGGCCAATGAAGGGTAAGATTGAGAAGGAGGTGGTTGATCGGAACAAAACCAGTAGACTCACTTTTGGAGACAAGAAAAGAGCTTTCAAGCCGTACGGTGTGAAGATATCCGATAAGAGTAAGTGCTTCAATTGCGGGGAAAGAGGACATTGGAGGTCTACCTGTTCTAAGCCTAAGAAGGCGGTAAAGAAAGGTAAGTCTCATGCTTTAGTCATTGAAACATATGTTGCGGCGTATGCTGCCCACGTTTGGGTAGTGGATACCGGGGCAACTGATCATATTTGTTTCACTCTTCAGGGGTTTCAGCTAACCCGACGACTTAGCAAGAATGAGATCACCATCACTTTGGGCGATGCTACGAGGGTGGCAGCCGAAGCAGTGGGAGTCGTGCACCTATCTTTTGAAGATAGAGTTTTAATTTTAAGAGATGTTTTATACGTTCCGAACTTTTGGAAGAATTTAATTTCGGTTTCTAAGTTGTTTTTTTATGGATATTCAGTTACTTTCAATAAAGTTGTTACTGTTTCTTTTAAGAATGATGTTATCTGTCATGGAACGTTGGTAAACAATCTCTATACGATTAAGTGTGCACACCACTCAAATAATGAATCTAATAACACGTCGATCATTTTGAGTAATAAAAGAAAGCGTTCTTCGGAGATGAACGAAACACTTCTATGGCATCTTAGACTAGGTCATATTAATCTAAGGCGGATAGAGAGATTGGTGAAAGATGGATCCTTGGAATCGCTCCAAGTCGAGCCGTTTCCAACTTGTGAATCCTGTTTAGAGGGTAAGATGACCAAGAGGGCATTTGGAGCCAAGGGGAATAGAGCCACGGAAGTGTTAGAACTCGTTCATACCGATGTGTGTGGTCCAATGACGATCAAAGCGAAAATGGGGTATGAGTATTTCGTCACCTTCATTGACGATTACTCAAGATAAGTCTGAAACTTTTGATAAGTTCAAAGAGTTTAAGGCCGAAGCCGAGAAATATAGGGAAAAGAGTATCAAGTTTCTACGATCAGATCGTGGAGGCGAATACCTCAGCAATGAATTCTTGAACTACCTATCGGACGAAGGGATCGTATCCCAGTTGACCGCACCGGGAACCCCTCAACAGAACAGTGTGGCGGAACAAAGAAACCGGACTCTTTTAGAGATGGTCAGATCCATGATGAGTTATTCGGATTTACCCAAGTCGTTTTGGGGAAACGCCTTGGAAACGACGGCTTATATTCTAAACTTGGTGCCATTCAAATCGGTTCCTAAAACCCCAATGGAATTGTGGACCGGGCGCAAGCCCAGTCTAAGATATTTGCAGATTTGGGGTTGACCGGCATACGTGCTAGATAAGGAAGCCGGTAAGTTGGATCCACGTTCGGAGTTAAGGCTGTTTATAGGATACCCTGCGGGAACGAAAGGGTGTATGTTCTATAGTCCCAAGGATCAAAAGACCGTGATTAGTACACACTTTAAATTCTTGGAGGAAGACTATATGAACAATCGGAAACCTAAAAGTGAAATTACCTTAGAAGAATTGAGAGGTCAAACCTCGATACCAAGTATACAAGATGATGTACCACATGTCACATCTTCACAACCGGAACCCCGTCGTAGTGGGAGGGTTCCTAGGCAACCCGAGAGATTCATGGGGATAGGAGAATCTTCGGATTTGGTTCCCGGTGTTGAATCAGACCCATGGACGTACGACGAGGCAATCCAAGATAAAGATGTGGAGTCATGGCAAACGGCAATGGAAGCCGAGATGGGTTCGATGGATCATAATCAAGTGCGGGAGTTGGTCGAGCCACCCAGTGGGGTAGAACCCATTGGATGCAAGTGGGTGTACAAGAGGAAAAGAGGACTGGACGGAAGGGTTGAAACCTTCAAAGCGAGGCTTGTGGCCAAAGGGTATACTCAGAAAGAAGGGATCGATTATGAGGAAACTTTTTCGCCTTTAGCTATGCTTAAGTCCATCCGTATTCTCTTGTCGATCGCTGCGTACCTAGATTACGAGATCTGGCAAATGGATGTCAAGACGGCTTTCCTTAACGGAAGTCTTGACGGGATAGATATCTATATGCAACAGCCCAAAGGTTTCATTGAAAAAGGCCAAGAGAATCTCGTATGCAAGCTCAAGAGATCCATTTATGGACTTAAGCAAGCATCACACACTTGGAACCGGTGTTTTGATCAAGTGATTAAGTCTTATGGGTTTGATCAAAACGAGTTCGAAAGTTGTGTGTATAAGAAGCGTGACGGAACTGCAGTGGTATTCTTAGTATTATACGTAGACGATATTCTGCACATTGGAAAAATGTAAAGGTATTGTCAGAGGTAAATGTATGGCTGTCAAAAGAATTTGATATGAAGGACTTAGGGGAAGCCGGCCACATCCTAGGGATCAAGATCACTCGCGATCGCAAGAAGAGGATGTTAGGCTTATCGCAAGCTTCATACATTGACACTGTTTTGAAGCGTTTCAGCATGCAAGATTCCAAGAAAGGTTTTGTACCTTTTAGACACGGAATCCATCTATCGAAAGAAATGAGCCCTAAGATGCAAGCGGCGATAGATGACATAAAAGGTGTTCCGTACGCTTCGGTCGTAGGAAGCCTTATGTATGCAATGCTGTGTACGAGACCGGATATCTGTTTTATCGTGGGCATGGTGGCAAGATATCAAAGTAATCCCGGGAAAGACCATTGGACTGCCGTAAAGTGCATCTTGAGGTATCTGAAAAGAACTCGTGAGCGAATGCTGATTTACCAGTCAGATAGTCTAGTTCCCGTATGTAACGCCCCGAACCCAATATATATTAATTATATCGAATTCGAAGTGTTATTGTGATCAAAAGTCCGAACTATAAAATTTTTGAAGGAATATAACGGAAATGAGAGATGATGAGTTTTTATGCAGCGGAAGAAATGGATAGAATAAATTTAATATGTATATCACACACATATATGTGTACATAAAGCATAGTATTATCAGTAACGTTTTATTTAAGTGGGGAACTCCGTGTCGTCTCTATTACTGTCCTTGCTCCACGAAATCATAATCTGCAAGGGGTTAGGAAAATGGGGCGTGAGAATTGAATTCTCACTTATGGGTGATTGCAACATCATGGGATTGGTAAATCCGAAATATATTAAATTATACTCATTGATAAAGTGTTTATTTTATTTAATCAGTTTCATATAAAAATTTAAACGGCATTAAGCATACTTCGCATAATATAATTGAAATAGCACAAGTTGGTTCACATTAAGGCAAAGCCCAAAGTCATATCACGTATTATCACAATTATCAAACCATAAATGTACAACCATTCCCCTTCCATCATAGTGATCCTTTTCAACTCCAACCATCAACAGTCTTGATTCCGAGGGCGTCAAACGACAGCTGTCCCCGGAGACCGGAAAAATAATCAACGACCTTGATTCCGAGGGCGTCCAACGACAGCTGTCCCCGGAGGCCGAAAAAACAATCAACGACCTTGATTCCGAGGGCGTCCAACGACAGCTGTCCCCGGAGGCCGGAAAAACAATCAACGACCTTGATTCCGAGGGCGTCAAACGACAGCTGTCCCCGGAGGCCGGAAAAACAATACCCAAATCACAACTCCGTACTTACTGACTTTCCATAAAACTGATACAACAACCTCATCGAGAAAATACTTGACTGGTAACTGAACTGATTCATGCTCACGTAAGGTGTTTACTCATGCAGTGGTGATCGATTCAAAACAACAGGCTAATATATAACATATGTAGTAATATCACATAATCCAAACAGTTATATATATAGGTGTTACATTTATGTTGGATTAGATATTTTTGATTTGATTTAATTTAGTCGAGTTCAGAAAATACCGGCACGACGTTATTTATAGCAGATCAATCAACGGATCATCACCCACCTGATTGTTTTGAGTCCCGAGAATGATGTGTAGGCAGAGGGTCGAGTCCTCGGTGCGTGTTCCAACTAGTACCGAATCCTAGTAGGAAGATATTTAATTAAAAGTTGACCTTTGAAAACGTTTAGGAAAACTTGAGAGTTTGTGTTACGAGAATCGAGAAAGTTGTGGTCTTATAAACTCAAAAAGGACTTGCTTAAGGGTCATACCCTATTTTGGTAAGTACACTACTTCTAAAAAGGTGAGTGTATTTACTAGTATACTTGTGGTATGACTATTTCGATTACTACAAAAACAATCTTTTGATAAGTACACCCCTTTTTAAGAGGAGGTGTATTAGGGGGGTGTATTTACTGATTTCTGTGGTGTAACAGGGGGTGTATTTACTGATTTCTGTGGTGTAACAGGGGTGTATTTACTGAATTTAGTAGTGTCCTTAATACAGGCTCTTTAAGGAAGAAAATAATTATAAACCTTGGAAATACTTAGAAAAAATAAGAAATTACTTAGAAAAATATTAATAAAATTAAAGAAAAGGTTTTTCTTTCTTAAGAATTCTATTTCTCATTTTAAAAGAAATCTTGAATATAATTAATCATATTTTATAAATAAAACCCTTTATTAATCTTATTAATAAACTTACTTTTCTTTTCTAATATTAGTAACACCTCTAAAATTGATTTGTAATACTTCTAAAACAAAAGAATTATACTATTTTTCACCTTCTTCATTTGTTTACTAAATTGGGTATTAAACGACTTATTTTTTCGTTCCAAAATTTCTAACAGTTGCACAAAGGGAAGACGAGTTTCCCTTTGCCTCCAAAAACTCAACTAATACTAAAACAAACTAATTTCGGCACCACATCATCAGCTAACCAAACCAAACTAATTCATCCATTTAATAATATTATCCAACTAAATAATACTAAATACCCAAGCTAAGAATACTAGACAATTAATCCAAAAATACTAAACATCTTAATTCACTAATATTCACCAACTAAGCCAACAACACTAATTTGTCAAAACAATAACACCAAACAACTAATTCAATAATACTAAACAACAAAATACCAACAGTCCATCTACAAGTTTCAAATCCAAAACAAAACAAACTCACTTAAAACGGTTTAAATTCTATTCCAACAATTACAAGAAATAGAGAGGAGATTGGCGATTCTTACGAGTCCCAAACCGGGCAGCCTAACGGCGTCGTTTTGAAACTCGGAAATTGTTCACGAAAATTGGGCAGCCTTACGGCGTCGTTCGGGAATTCGGAAAAACGATTTGGGCAGCCTAACGGCGTGAGTTTGAAATTCCAGAAATTTTGTAAAAGCAACCGGTTCAACGGCGTCAAAATCGATCGGAAATTAACGAAAAAGAAGCTACGGTTAGAAATTGAAATAATTTGGAAATTGAAATCGAATTTAAACGGAAGTGAAAATTCGAAGTAAGAAAGGAAGGAATCCATCTTACTGGAGATGGAGGAGAAGACGGCGGCGGCGGGCGGCGGCTTCGGCGGAGGGCGGCGGCTTCGGCGGAGGCGCGACGGCTTCGGCAGAGGCGCGACGGGAGCAGGGGAGAGGGGGACGTGCTCGACGGCGTGCTCGGTGGCGCTGCGTCTGGGTCGTGGTGGTGCGGAAGGCGGAGCTCCGGCGTCTGGGTCGCGTCCGGCCTGGGTCCTCGGCGGAGCAGTGGCGGCGGCGAGCTTCAGCGCGGCTGGGCAGAGCTCCAGCGACGGTGGCGCTCGCGGCGGTGGGCTCAGGGGAGCAGCGACGTGGGCGGTCTGGGCGAAGCTCCGTCGCCGGAGGAGAAGAACGGAGGCGGTAGGAGAAGGGAGGAAGGACAGCGGCCGAAGGAGGAGGAGAGAAAAAAAAGAGAGAAAAATTTTTTTGTGCGTGAAGGGAAAGAAAGAAAAAATGAGAGAAAAATTTGGCTTTTTCCTATTTATACTCCTCTTTCCAAACTTATCCTTTTTTCTAAAATCTTATCCAATGTTTTCGATATTTTCGTTCCCAAATAATACGGTTCAGGGATTGTTTTGTTCACGAGTATAATTCCGATTCAGAAAATAATACAGTTTTTAAACTCAAGGAATATTTTATTGTATTTTGATTCTTCTCAATAAATTAAACGGATCGAAATCCTTAATTTAATTTGAATAATTAATTTCTCGTAGTCCTTTATTCATTTGAAAGAATTCGTTTTCTTTCTTCGAATTTAGGAGTTTTATAAAAAGGGTATGTATATTTAAATACACAAATAGCACACAAAATAATTAAAATTAAAAGAAACAAAGAAGAGAAAATAAAATAAAATAAAATAAAATAAAAATAAAGGTTTCTAATTAAGAAAAAGGTACAGAACGGGACGGGGTATTACACCGTAGGATACACGGACTCGGATTTCCAATCAGACATAGACTCAAGAAAGTCAACCTCAGGTAGTGTGTTTTGCATGGGAGGAGGAGTCATTTCATGGAGAAGCGTAAAGCAGAAATGCATCGCCGATTCGACCATGGAAGCCGAGTATGTAGCTGCTTGTGAAGCAGCGAAAGAGGCAGTTTGACTCAAGAACTTCTTAGTGGACTTGGACGTTGTTCCGAATTTGCCCGACAAGATAACTGTCTTTTGTGACAATGCCGGAGCAGTTGCAAATTCAAAGGAACCGAGAGCCCACAAGGCCAGCAAACACATAGAAAGAAAATACCATCTTATACGAGAAATAGTTAAGAGAGGAGATATAGAGGTGGCAAAGATAGCGTCAGGTGACAACCTAGCGGATCCATTCACAAAGGGTCTGCCTCAGACTACATTCGAGAGACATGTGGATGGAATGGGAGTCAAGACTATTGCCAATCTGCTTTAAGTATAAGTGGGAGGAATTATTAGGTTAGTGTAGGTTGACATGAGATGTCACGGAGAGCTACTACACTAAGACATGTGTGATGTATACAAAAAGCAGACTTTAAGTATAAGTGGGAGATTGTTGGAGTTATACGTGAAAGTATGCTTTTACTTTGTATAACTCTTGTATCAAACACTCGTTTTATGAGAATAATTCTTTTATCACATTTGCGTTAGTTATGATTGAATGTTGAATTTCTATTGCAAACCGTTCAATATATATAGTACATGTTACATTGTAGTTAATGTGGTGATACCCGATCACGGAAGACAACATTAACAGTTTACTTGTAACTAAACGTACATTTTCACGACCTAGGTGAAATTGAACAATCCGCCGTGAAAGGTCGATGTGTAAGGCTCAGATTGGTCTGTCTTGACTAAGAGATTGCACTAGCACATTTAGTATGTGTTGAAGAGGACCTACAGCGAGGATAAATTCTTCTGTTCTGAAAGGCGAAGAATTAGACCTCAGTGGTTGTTGATTTCTTAATCTCCGTCACTTAAATAGAACCGTGTGTGCTTAATGGTTACTGCTTTGATTCATGTTGGGTGAGAATCATTGTGACTTCGAACTTTGTGTCTTGGGAAGTAATATTAATCATATGACGGTTGCTAAGATTTAATACGGAGAAACGCGTGCGAGTACGGTTCGTGTGATTAGTCCCCTTGGTGGCCTCAGAAGTTTTATTGTACCAAATCTTGCAAGTGAAGAATCAGTTTCTTCGGTACGAATAATAATGTTGAGGTGTCTTTACTCCAAGGTGAAATATATTAATTAATTTAGAGCTATTTAGAAGCTTGATTAATTAATGGACTTGATAATCTTAAACGCGGGAAATAATAACCGGGAGCCCATATTATCGTAATATGGATTAAGATGGATAGTGCAATATTAATTTATTAGTGGTAATAATTAATATTAATGGATTGAATTATATTGGGGCTCAATATTGAAATTCAGAAGTCCATTAGGAGGTCCAATCTTAATTCTCCTTAAAGGCCCCTCAAGTAGCCCATTAAGTAGTCCAATAATGATAAGGTGATTAAAATAAAAAGATAATATTATGCTGATTTTTTACACCTAATTTCGAAAATAGCAATATTGGAGAAGAAAAGATTTTGTTGATTTTCTTGAAAAGATATTATGGAAGATATGTATTCTTGGAATACAAGAATATCTCATATATTCAAGAAGATCCAAATCTAGGGATCTTTTCTAATAGTTTTCGAAAATTATAGCTTGTATAGGAGGTTGAGATTTTTGTGGAATATTTTTTTATGGAGAAAAGAATATATGGGATATATTCAAGATTTCTTAGAGTCTAAGAAAAGATTTTCTCCAAGCCCAATATTCATTAAAATTTTCGGCCACTATGAGTTATAAATAGGGGATGATTATTTCATCCCCAAGTACATAATTCCATGCGTTGGAAAAATCAAGAGCATAGATATTTTTCTTTTTCCTTAGTTTATTAAATTACTTGAAAGCATCTCCCACCGGTGATCAAGTGAGGTGAAAAGAGAAATACTTGAGAAGGTTTTTGGGTCGATAGAGCGAGATAGTAATTGTCCCGTATATCTAAAGGCCAATTCTACAAGAGGTACGTTAATCGCATATTTACTTGTTTATTCCGCCATAGTTGATATGTGAATTAATTCAATATGCATGATGAAAGTTAGTTTTTGGAATTATTATTTGAATTAATTAGGATTAATTCATGCTAGTAATAATTGTATTTAAATTCGTATTTAAATCTCATCCCCAATAGATTCCGGGCACCCCTATTTTCCCAACATCATGTGGTACAACCGACTTAGTGAATTCCTCCAGAAGAAAGGATGCACGATTGATATAGCTTTCCCATGCGTATTGACGAAGAAATCGCAAAGTGGTTTTTACATTATATCCGTTAATGTTGATGACCTAAACATAATCGGAACATGAAAAAGAGATTGAAGAAGCCAGTTCAATCTTGAAAGCTGAATTCGAAATGAAAGTCTTGGGTAAAACCAAATACTGCCTCGGCCTGCAGATCGAGCATCTCCCAGAAGGAATTCTAATACATCAGTCAACCTACGTGAAGAAGGTATTGTAGAGATTTCACATGGATAAACCTCATCCACTTAGCACCCTTATGTTTGTCAGATCCCTCGAAGTGGATAAGGACCCATTTAGACCGAGAAAAGATTCAGAAGAAATTCTGGGGCCATAAGTTCCTTATCTTAGCGTTGTTGGAGCATTACTCTATCTCGCAAATTGCACTAGACAGGATATTGCATTTGCAGTTAATTTGCTTGCGATATATAGCACTTCTCCTACAAGGAGACATTGGAATAGTGTTAAGCATGATCTACGGTACCTCCAAGAGTCTCAAGACCTTGGACTGTTTTACCGAAGGAACCAAGACAAAACCTTGGTAGTTTATGCGGATGCTGGCTATTTGTCTGATCCCCACAACGTCATATCCCAGACTGGTTATGTTTTGCTCTGTAGTGGTACCACGATCTCTTGGAGATCGGTTAAAAAAACCATGGTTACCACGTCTTCAAACCACTCAGAGATAATAGCTTTGTTTGAAGCCGCATGAGAATGTGTTTGGTTAAGGTCCTTGGTAAAACACATTGGTGACTCGTGTGGTATCGCTAAAGGCGATACATCCCCCACAATTATATTGGAAGATAACGCAGCTTGCATCGCATAAATGAGTAATGGGTACGTCATGTTACAACAGGAAATATCCTCGCCTGACAGAAGGTCAGATTCCTAAAGATACACTGGCCCGACAAGATCGAGAGTCTACATCAGAAAAGAGTATTTAATGTATTATAGGTCTACGGTTGATTGTTAGATTAATATTGTAATAAATCCCTAAAGTAAAGGGTTGAGACGAATTTAGGGCCACTTTTGGGCCTTTGGGGGTGAACCTCTATAAATAGGGGGTCACCCCCTCATTGTAAAGGGTTCACATTTCCTCTCATTTCTCATATATACAAAAAACTCTCATTCGAGGGAAGACCGAAAGTTCTTTCCCCATCGTTCGTGTTTGTTTTACATTTATTGTTTGTCGGGCATAACCCCAATAGCCACATATATCTACCCGTACAAAAATGCCTGTCAACAATTTGGCGCTAGAAGGAGGGTCAAATTCGTGTTCATCTCAATGGACGAACATGAAGATCTTCTCCTAAAAAAAAACCAAAAATCAAAATTCCACAATCCAAGAGTCTGTTCAAAAGCTTCCAACAAAAATTTCTAACAAACCAATACTTACTGCAACCGAAGACCCCCTATAGCAGGCCAAGAACAAAAAATTCAGGAAAACCCATTTCCTACACTGCATCAACAGCTAACCAAGAAGGAAAAAAAATGGTTGTTGTCCTTCCGGAATCCCGGAAAAGGATTCCGGTCATTTCCGGCGACGGAGCTCAGCTGCTGGAGTCGCCAAACGCGCCGCCGTTCTTCCCTCGCACGCAAGAGGCTGTCGGGGCCGCTGCTCCGCGACTCCCACGGTCCTCTTTCCAAAAGTTCCCGCAGTCCTCCATTGCTCACCGGAAAACGGGCGGTGTATTCAAGCAAAAAGAAAGGGAGAAGCTACTGTTTTCCTTTTTCATATTTCCATATGTGTACCTCGATTTGTGTGCCACTTTATCTACATTAGTGTAGATTTTTCAAAGGCACACATCTCAACGCACCTGTCACGCACAGTAAGTCAACAGTGTCCTGACGACATCGATCCGTGCGCCATCACCTGAGCCCGACACGACCTCTAGTGGCAGACCGACCACCGGCACGAGCACCTCTGCCCGCTCCGATGAGCCTGCCCTGCTCCAAGCACGTCGAGCCTGCCCGCTCCTAGCACGTCGATACCCGCGTAGCAAACGGCCACCACGGGCTGCCCGATGCCGCCGCACCGCCCTCACGGGCACGACCAGCAGCCTAAGTGCTCGGCCTCCGTCCAGCTCGCGTCGCCTTCCCGCGCCGCCGAGGCTGGGCTCCCCGTCGCCTCTCCGCAATGGCAACCTGCCCACGCCGCGCATCATCCGCCAACCCGCGCCGTTGCCGCAGCCTCCTCCACCGTCCCGCAACCGGTCTTCCCGAGCCACCGCCTGGTCATCCCGCGCCGCCGCCAGGACTCCAGCCTGCTCGCGGCTTCCTCCCCGCGCTCCCCGCGCCGCCGGATATTGTTTCTCCACGCCTCGCCGCATCTCGATTCCCTGCCCGTGCCGTTGCGGCTTCCTCGCGTCACACCCATTGCGAGCTTCTCCCGGCTTACCGCCCGTCGCGCGGCTTTCTACCGCAGCCGCTCGTCGCCTACCCGCGTCGACTCCCCGTTTCCAACCTCCCGGTGTACCCGCTTCTCAGCCTCCCCGTGCAACCTCCAACTTCTCGCCGATGTGCGGCCTCCGGCCTTGAGCGCCGCCGTTCCGGGAGCGTCTCCGACTACCGTCATCGGCCAATCCAGCCGCGGCCTCCGATCTTCGCGCATCGCTGGATCCACCGACTGGGTCTCTGTCTTACAAATAAGATGCCCACACCTTTAATTTGGACCAGGATGTTACTTATCTCCGTATGAGTTGTAAATAGGCCTGATTAGTATAGATTGTGGGGTCCGATTTAGATTGTTAAAAAAAAAAAAGGCCGGGCAGCAGCTTCTGAGACGGGCATCCGGGACCTCTTCATCAACGGAAAATTTTACGGGCAGTCCTTTGCCCACTCGAATCAGGTTTATTCCGATAATTTCCTTTTAATATATATCGCAACTCACAAATTTCATATAAATTAAAAGTGGGGGCATATATTCATATTTCAAAAATTCATAGCGGAGACAATTTTTGGAAATACAATTTTCATCTGGTAACTTCCTTTTAATATATATTGTAACTCGTAAGTTTTCATATATATTAAAAGCGGGGGCAAATACTCGTATTTCGAAAATTCAAAGCGGGGGCAAATTTTGAAATTCAATTTTCATTTGATATTTCCTTTTAATATATATTGTAACTCGTAAGTTTTCATATAAATTAAAAGTGTGGGCATATATTCATATTTCAAAAATTCATAGCGGAGACAATTTTTTGAAATACAATTTTCATCTGGTAACTTCCTTTTAATATATATTGTAACTCGTAATATATATTAAAAGAGGGGACATATACTCGTATTTCGAAAATTCAAAGCGGGGGCAAATTTTGAAATTCAATTTTCATTTGATATTTCCTTTTAATATATATTGTAACTCGTAAGTTATCATATATATTAAAAGCGGGGGCATATACTCGTATTTTAAAAATTCAAAGAGGGGGCAAATTTTGAAATTCAATTTTCATTTGATATTTCCTTTTAATATATATTGTAACTCGTAAGTTTTCATATACATTAAAAGCGGGGGCATGGATATACATACCTTAAGATCATTTTGTGATATCAAAAATAAATTATTTGACACTGAGTATTATTAAATACAGTCAATTATTTAAAACTTCAAGTATAATTTAATAAAATTATCGAGGTCGATCACCGAACACATAACTCAATATTTTATCGGTCGCACCTTTCGACAACAAACATTTATCCGCCTTCATAGGCGTTGACCGGTCCGCCTTTCAGGTATTGACGTATTGATTAGTTCACCTTCACCGGCGTCAACTAATCCGCTTCTCGAGTTAATTAGCTTTTTCGGCGTTGATTAGTCCGCCTTCTAGGCGTCGACATTCCACCTAGATTGGTGAAGTAATCCGTCTTCTCGACGTCGATTAGTCCACCTTTTAGGCGTTGACGTATTGATTAGTTCGCCTTCACAAGAGTCAACTAATATACTCGAGTTAATCCGCCTCTTAGGCGTCGACATTCCGCCTAGATTGGCGAAGTAATCCACCCTCTTGGCGTTGATTTGTCCGCCTTCATAGGCGTTGACTGGTCCGCCTTCTAGGCGTCGACATTCCGCCTGGATTGGCGAAGTAATCCGTCTTCTCGACGTCGATTAGTCCGCCTTTTAGGCATTGACGTATTGATTAGTTCGCCTTCACAGGCGTCAACTATTCTACTCGAGTTAATCTGCCTCTTAGGCGTCGACATTCCGCCTAGATTGGCGAAGTAATCCGCCCTCCTGGCGTTGATTTGTCCGCCTTCATAGGCGTTGACCGGTCCGTCTTCTAAGCGTCGACATTCCGCCTGGATTGACGAAGTAATCCGTCTTCTCGACGTCGATTAGTCCGCCTTTCAGGCGTTGACGTATTGATTAGTTCGTCTTCACCGACATCAACTAATCCGCTTCTCGAGTTAATCCGCCTTCTCGGCGTTGATTAGTCCGCCTTCTAGGCGTCGACATTCTGCCTAGATTGGCGAAGTAATCCGTCTTCTCGATGTCGATTAGTCCGCCTTTCAGGCGTTGACGTATTGATTAGTTCGCCTTCACAGGCGTCAACTAATCTACTCGAGTTAATCCGCCTCTTAGGCGTCGACATTCCGCCTAGATTGGCGAAGTAATCCGCCCTCCTGGCGTTGTAGTCCGCCTGTTAGGCGTTGACGGTCTTCCTGGAGTGGCGAAGTAATCCGCCTTTCAGGCGTTGATTAGTCCGCCTGTTAGGCGTTGACGGTCCGCCTGGAGTGGCGAAGTAATCCGCCTTTTAGGCGTTGATTAATCCGCCTGTTAGGCGTTGATGGGTTGATTAGTTCGCCTTCACCGGCGTCAACTAATCTACTTCTCGAGTTAATCCGCCCTTCTGGCGTTGATTAGTCCGCCTTTTAGGCGTTGACATTCCGCCTGGAGTGGCGAAGTAATCCGCCTTTTAGGCGTTGAATAGTCCGCCCTTTCAGGCGTTGACGTATTGATTAGCTCGCCTTCACCGGCGTCAACTAATCTCTTTCTCGAGTTAATCCGCCTTCTCGGCGTTGATCAGTCCATATTTTAAGCGTTGACTTTCCGCCTTAATGGGCAAGGTGTTGTTTAGTTCGTCTTCACCGGCGTTAACTAATCTATTCTCTGCTTTGGTTTATCCATGTTAACGACATCGACCAGTCCGCCTTCACCGACATCGACTAACCCGCATCGCTTTTGCCCACTTGCGGCCATAATATATCGCGTCTTGGACGCTTTGTTTAATCGACAAATCGATTGTTAATTCAATCATGTATTCGTGAAGTCGCTGCCCGTCAATCGGCTAAAGCACTTCACTCATTAATCTGTTGATTAATCTTTTAAGCGGTTGTTAATTCAATCCCATCATCGTGAAGTCGCTGCCCGTCAATCGGCTTAAGCACTTCACTCATTAATCTGTTGATTAATCTTTTAAGCGGTTGTTAATTCAATCCCATCATCGTGAAGTCGCTACCCGTCAATCGGCTTAAGCACTTCACTCATTAATCTGTTGATTAATATATTAAGCGGTTGTTAATTCAATCCCATCATCGTGAAGTCGTTTCCCGTCAGTCGGCTAAAGCACTTCACTCATTAATCTGTTGATTAATCTTTTAAGCGGTTGTTAATTTAATCCCATCATCGTGAAGTCGCTGCCCATCAATCGGCTAAAGTACTTCACTCATTAATCTGTTGATTTATCTTTTAATTGATTGTTAAGTCAATCTGTTGTCCGTGAAGTCGCTACCCGCAAGCGGCCTAAGCACTTCATTAATTTATCATCGCGGTCCTTACGACCCTATTATTAAAATCAATGTCAGCCAGTGCGAGAACTCTTTATTAATTAAACATCACTATTCTCGACTCGGGGGCACGACTGAAGATTGTACCCCACCTAACCTATCCAGTTTCAAAAGTTTGACAATACGAAGATGACTTGAAAGATTCGCCCATCAAGGACCCTGTCATCGAAGATTCCTCAGGGGCATCCGAGCTATCTTGTTTTCAGGCTCGGGGGCAAAACCTATTTGAAGCACAGATCAAGATCGAACTCTGGCCGCAATCAGAGCCCAATCTTGGGGGCAATTGTTACAGCAGGAAATATCCTCGCCTGACAGAAGGTCAGATTCCTAAAGATACACTGACCCGACAAGATCGAGAGTCTACATCAGAAAAAAGTATTTAATGTATTATAGGTCTACGGTTGATTGTTAGATTAATATTGTAATAAATCCCTAAAGTAAAGGGTTGAGACGAATTTAGGGCCACTTTTGGGCCTTTGGGGGTGAACCTCTATAAATAGGGGGTCACCCCCTCATTGTAAAGGGTTCACATTTCCTCTCATTTCTCATATATGCAAAAAGCTCTCATTTGAGGGAAGAACGAAAGTTCTTCCCCCATCGTTCGTGTTCATTTTACATTTATTGTTTGCCGAGCATAACCCCAATAGCCACATATATCTACCCGTACGAAAATGCCTGTCAACACGTCATAGGAAACTTGACGAAACATATTTCACCTAAGTTTTTTACCCATACGAACTCCAGAAGTGTGGCGTGATTACCATTCAAAAGATGCAATCTAGTGACAATCTAGCAGATCTATTCACTAAATCCTTACATACGTCTACTTTTGAAAAGTACGTTCGTGGTATTGGGATGCGATAACTTAAAGGATTGTTGTCTTCAGGGGGAGCGGTAACCCCGAAATGAATCCAGAAGATTTGATCTAGAAGATCAATAAAATCAAATTCCTCCCTAATTTAATATTTGGTCGCTACCTAGCACGTGGAGTTTTTATGATAAGACATTTATGTTATGTCGTAATGTCCAAGGGGGAGTGTTGTAAATCTAGAAGATTTATTATATCAAATCTAGAAGATTTGATGTGGACATTACTAATGGGCCTTTAACCTAAACAAGCTTTAGGTTTAGACTAGGTCTTTACTCTTATAAATAGATCATTGTACTCAGAATTGTATACACTTACATACATACATATTAGTGAAACTCCTGGCTTGGTACGCCCCCAGACGTAGTCGTTATCGACGAACTGGATGAACAAATCTCACACCTTTATTTACGCTCTCAATTTACAACAATTAGGACACTTGCTTCTATTGTTCGATTTCTTGCAATTAATTGCATATGTATCCAAATTGAATCATTCTTTTTTATAATTCATCAAATTAATTCATTTTCGTTTCTAACTTGTTTCAATAAATGTTGATACTAATTACTCCCTCCGTCCCAATTTTGTTTACCCATTTCATTATTTACCCCCTTAAAACACTTCTAAATTACACCTCATTCCACTAATAATTATGTAGAAAAACACCTTCATTTTGTTTCATGCATTTAAATTGAATAATACGCAATCATAAAAAATCTATTTCATCCATTTAAATACTACAAATTAAGTCTCACATTAAAGTCAATAAAAGTCAAATGGGTAAACAAAATTGGGACGGAGGTAGTATATATTTTTTGTTTTGTAAATTTATTTAATTCAAAAAATGCGTAATTAATATTATAATCCGTTCATTTGTACGTAATTAATTTTATACGTATCCAAATTGAGTAATTTTTTTTATAATTCATCAAATTAATTTATTTTTGTTTCTAACTTGTTTTAATAAATGCAGTTACTAATTATATTTTTTCATTTTGTAAATTTATTTACTTTGAAAAACGCGTAATTAATATTATAATCCGTTCATTTGTACGTAATTAATTGTACACGTATCCAAATTGAGTCATTTTTTAATAATTCATCAAATTAATTCCTTTACATTTCTAACTTGTATTAAGAAATGAATTTACTAGTTATATTTTTTTCTTTTGTAAATTTATTTAATATTATAATTCGTTCACTTGTACGTAATTAATGGTATACGTATCCAAATTGAGACATTTTTTTTATAATTCATCAAATTAATCCATTTTCATGTCTTACTTGTTTTAATAAATGTTGAAACCAATTATATATTTTTTGTTTTATAATTGTTTTGTTTGTAAACTAAAACGTGTAAATTATTCATGAAATAAAAATATAAAATTAACAAAAAAATATAATAAAAATATTTTTTGAATAAAAAAAGTTCAATAAAAGATGTAAAAAAATCCTAATCATCGGATTGGAAACCGGAATCCTCCCTCTCTTCATCCTCCTGATGAGGCCATTGGAGCTCCGGCAGTGGCAGCGGGATCTCATATTGCACCAGCTCCAGCGGTGGTGGTACCGCTCCACCTAAAGTGGAGGTAAGTAGTTTCCACCACTTAGCGCTCTTGGCCCTATCCTTCTGCGCAGCCTTCTCCTCCGCTGCTCGTCGCCCCTTCTCGTACTCCAGTTGCGCCTGTCCCTCCGCCTCTCACTGCTGGAGGAACTTCATCTCCTTGATGATAGTCGAAAGTTGTCTCTCGATCTCATTGGGATGAGAGTCGATGGAGGACTGGAAGGAGGATGAGCCGGATCCACGAGATCGGAATAAGCTCTTTCTAAAACCACTGAATCCAGTGAACCACCCATTTTTAGCCTTGACGTTCTTAAAGTAGAGCTCATTTTGAACGTCTACAGAAGGCTATGCGGGGGCATAGAGGTCGACCATTCCGTCCCTTCCGGAGGCTGAGACTGGGGGGAAAGGTTATCGCACATCTTCCTCTGCAAATTAACAATACTTTAAATTAATAAATGAACCCTAAATTTTTTAAAATAACACTCTAATTAAAATTAAAAATAATACTTACGTTGATCTCAGTGGTGCGGCCACAGGTGGTCAAGCTGCAGTCTCTCAAAATGAGAGGACTCACGTCCATGCTCCTGCTACTGTTAAATATTTAACGAATAGGACCTTTTCTGCTAAAAATTGGACCAAAATAGAACATAGGACCAACTCTGTCAAGTACGAATTCTCATTGGACCATCCTTGCAATTTACCCTATTAATTTGCAACCGCATTCCTAAAAAAATTGTATGAAAGCAAGAAACTTGTTGGTTTCTAGTATCTCATATATGAATTATAGAGTGAAATTTGTTCATATATAAATTATTGAAGGGTATTAATTGGTTTTATTAAAGAGTATTACTTATTTACACTAAAGAGCCTTAGTTGTTCAGGGAAAACATACTAAGACTCTTCAATTAAAACAATTAACACTCTCCAGTGTAAACAATTAATACCCTTCAACGATTCATATATAAACCAATTTCACTTTATACATACTCATGAAAATTATATCTATTAAAATTATCAAACTTAATATTACGCCCTGAACGTTTCAAGGAGTTTGGTTAATGAAAGTTTTATAATGAATTTATGTCACTCATTAGTATACTCAATGGCACTTTTTAGCATACATAACTTCAGTTTTCAATGATTTGAAAAAAAAAAAATTTCTAAATGGTTATACGATCATATATTTAAAAACTCGAATGATTCTTGTATGCACTCGGGTGCATAACATTCACTTGAAATTTGAGTTTAATTTCAAATAAATTTTGGCTCTTCAAAGACTAATTTACTTGATGAACTTTGAAAAGTCAAAATTGATTTGAAATTAAACTCAAAATTCAAGTGCATGTTATACATTTGAGTGCATATTAGTGAAAAAGCTAATATAAAAAAAATTTACAAGGCTAATTAATAAAGGAATTGATCTAAAAAATATTAAAAAGCATTAGATTCTTTAGTAACTTACGGCAAAGCTTAAATGTCAAAAAGAGAAAAATAAAATCGAAAAATTTAGATTTGAAAAAAGAAAAATATTAAAAAAAATAATAATAATAATTATGCTCGGTGGTTGGTGTTGCCCAGAAGGCTCTGGAACCCTATTATCTGCTTTCCCCTCCTATAAAAGACCCACGAACCCTACATATTCAACACCACCGGCTCCTTCTCTTCCCAAAATCCCACACCCAAATTTTCCTTCACATCTTTGAAATGGTTTCCATTCGGTGATGTTTTCTTCCCAATTGCAATCACTTGATTCAGGCACTCTCTTTTACTTTCTACACATTATTTTTAAAACTAATTCGGTAGATTGATCTTTTCAACTTATGTATATGTAGATATGGCTGAACAAAGGTTGCTTCTTCCGGCGGAAGAAGAAGAAGAAGAAAAAGGATTCGTTATTCAATTGGGTATTCTCAGGTACAGAAATTTCAGTGTGTTCAGATTCAATGTTTTTATACATTCAAAATTGCGATGGATTGAAGAAAAGGATTCCAATATTAGAAGGAATTGGATCCGATGGTGTTGATTCAGATCCTCAAATTCAGTCTTTTTTCTGCAAGTTGTTCTCTAGAATAGTCGAGGTTTCTTGTGGTTGGATATTGTGAATAATTCTGTCTTGGAGTTTTCCATTCATGACTTGCCACATAATAACTCTTCTGCTATAATGAAGGAATTCTCAGATATTAACACAAAATTGGCCGCTAACAGAAGAGTAATTGCAGATCTAAGCTTAGGAAAAATGAATCAACAAGTCAATTAAATATTTGCCATGTAATTCAGAGTCAAATGTATGTGTTTTCATAGTTGTAAGATGAATGATGCTCAGATCTGTAGTCTAAAGAGTATATACTTGTTCGGTGTTTAATTAGATGTTTTTGTTACTTACAACTTTGCACATATCTATGTTGGAATAATTACAATTTTGGTTCACGAGAATGAGTCATAAGTTATGGTCCTACCTGTTAATTTTCAGAACTAAAATTGTAATTTTACCACATTCTCTTGGAATAAAAAATACTATTTATCCATTCTCTTGGGACTAAAAATGTAATCTTTTGGACCAAATAAAATGGTTAAAAAAAGATCATTTTGAAATAAAGTCATTCTCTTGGAACAAAAGTACAGTTTACCACATTTATATTACATTTTTGTCATAGAACTTTGCCCATCTAAAAAAAGCATTCTTAATTTGGTAGTGAAAAAATTCTCATTAATCTATGCGATCGATATATAAGATTACATTTGAAAGATACAAAATAATATATTTAAGGGAAAATTGAGTTTTTTATCCTCTAAGTTTGGTCAACTTTGTTTTTCGTCCTCTAACTTTTGACTTTATTTTTTAGTCCAATAACTTTCAAAAAATTAACGTTTTCGTCCTAAAACATAAGTTATCGGACTAAAATGCTAATTTTAGGACTAAAAAATTATCCGTTTTAGGACGAAAATGTTAATTTTTTAAAAGTTATCGGACTAAAAAATAAAGTCAAAAGTTAGAGGACGAAAAACAAAATTGACCAAACTTAAAGGACAAAAAAACCAATTTTCCCTATATTTAAAGATATGAGAAATCTTATCTCCTATAAACATGTTAGCATGATCTCGGAAGTGGCTTTCTGTTAATGAACTAATTAACTATTAAATTTAGGGCTAATTCTACTTATGGTCCCGGGAGAATTGGTCTATTTTAAAATGTTTAGTTTTTCATAACTTTTAGTCCCCTAATTTTTTTACACTTTTAGTTTAGACAGCATATATTGCAGTTTTCATCACTAGAGATAAAATAAATTTGCAATTTCCGTCCCTAAAATTAATGGATGAGATCAAAACTACAAACAAATAATAAAAAAAGACGACTTTCTCATATAGGTACCAATAGTATTCTATATCCACTCTCTTGGGACTAACAGTGCATTTTTTCAACAATAAAAAGAGAGAGCACCGATTTTGTTGGTAATTAAAATACCCTTCTAACTGTGAAGTTTAGTCAGATTTCAAAGTATACTTTAGACAAAGAATATTGTGAAAATGGTTCTTACATTGAAGAGCATTAGTCGTTTGCACTGAAAAGTCTTAGTTCATTTTCGATAAATAACTAATACTCCTCAGTTAAAACAACTAATACATTTTTGTGATAACAACTAATATTATTTAGTAAAAACAAATACCCTACAAAAAACGCTTGTTTTTACGACAAAATTTTACGACGGCCACGCATTCCGTCGCTAATATACATGTTTTATGACGGATATACAACAGAAATTAACCAAAGCTCGTTCGGGCTTAAAATTTATGATGGATTGCAAATACCCGTCGTAAATTCTCGGTTTTTACGATTGGAAAGGCCGTCGTAAAACAAGAGTGTCCCACTCTTCGTTTATTCTGCCAAAATTAACGACGGAAGGCCCGTCGTAAGTTTTAAAATCAACATTTACGACGGGCAAGCCCATCAGAAAATTCCAACCGTATTATTGAGACCTTTCGAAATCGGTGCAAAACTATTGTGGCAGAGAAATTTATGACGGGAGGCCTGTTGTAAAATTTTACTTTACGTTCTACGACGGTCACGCCCGTCGTAAAACGTAACATGAGTTTGGCCGCGACTATTCGAGAACAGGTGCTCATTTATTGCTAGTGACTAATTTACGACGGGCGTGTCCAATTTAAGGCAGCGTTGGCGAGCTCATTCTACACCTGAGCAAAAACCGAGTAAAATCAAAGAAGAAGAGGGCGACGTCTGGCGAGCATTCAGGAGCCAATTTCATCCTGATCAAAGTTCTTTTTTTGACTATCTCTACCTTTAATCGTAAGTTTTTCTTTTTTTTTTCCCGATTAAATTTCATTTTAGAACATTTGATTAATCTTTAGTTTTTTGTTTTGATATGAGTATGTATGTGATATGTTAATTGTTTAGATATGAGTATGTACAAAACATGTTAATTGTTTAGATTGTTTTTAGATATGAGCATGTATGTGACATGTTAGTTGTTTGGAATTTTGTTTATATAAACATGTTAATTGTTGTTTTTGGTTTAGATATGAGTATGTATGTGACATGTTAATTGTTTAGAATTTTGTTTAGATATGAGTATGTACAAAACATGTTAATTGTTAATTTTTTTTTTATTTTTAGATATGAGTATGTATGTGACATGTTAATTGTTTAGAATTTTGTTTAGATATGAGTTTGCAAAAAACATGTTAATTTTTTAGATTTTTGTTTAGATAGGATCATGTACGTGACATGTTATTTGTTTAGAATTTTGTTTAAATATGAGTATGCATAAAACAAGTTAATTGTTTAGATTTTTGTTTAGATATGAGTATGTATGTGACATGTTAATTGTTCAGAATTTTGTTTAGATATGAGTATACATAAAACATGTTAATTGTTTAGAATTTTTGTTAGATATGAGCATGTATGTGACATGTTAATTGTTTAGAATTTTGTTTAGATATGAGTATGCATAAAACATGTTAATTGTTTAGATTTATAATATTTTAATATATATATTTATTGTTGTTATATATTGAATGTTGAGCTCCGTGGGACATCGTAAATTTTAATATTTTATATTTAATTTTGTTTATTAAAGTCTAACTATTTTACTAACTTTGTAAATTTAATATTGCAGTTAGATCCTGGGACATGGGGTTACTACATACGTAACCCAGACCATCTTGAAGGGTGGATTCGAGCCCATCGCTTACAGTTGGTCAGCAATGTCTGAAAGGAAGAAACGAGAGTATTTCGAGGAGTTCAAGGTAAAATTTATTTAATTTATTCATTATTTAGTTATATAAATTATATAAATAAATTGATATTTATATTTTAATGTAATTGCAGTCGCCTGGAGACCGGAGCACGAGGCCCAGATGTGGAAGAACTTCTGTGGGAAGTAGGCCGAAATATATTGAGACATGATGTATAACTTTCGGAACAAATACCACAAGAATGGGACCCCGGAAAATATGGGGAAGGACAACAGACGGCCGGAGATTTGGGCCCAATTTCTGGTCTACTGGAACAGCTACGAATTCAAGGAGAAGTCGCAGAAGAACAAGACAAATCGCCTTAACGACCCTGATGGAGAAAGGACCGCGCGACAACGGGCTGGTTCTCGGTCCATTTATGAGCACGGATTGCAATTTGTAAGTGGCCAATTTTATATAAATTTTTAGACAAACTCTCATATGCACCAAGTGTACGGTGCTCTCATTCAACAGTTGACCATGTTTATACTAAAAAGTTAGTTTCAATTACATTGAAAAGTGTTGTTGGATTATACTGAAAAGTTTACACTGAACTAATTTTTAGAGAACTTTTCAATTGGAACTAGTAACTAATTCAACATGGAAGTACTAAAAAAATCTCATATAAGCAAAAAAATCTCAAGTATCCTTGATAGTTATAATTATCACTATAAATAAGAACCATAATTCCAACGGTAGTGATTAGCATCAACATAATAGAATTAAGCGGATCAACCAAGCAGCCAAATTCTAAAGAAAAATCATTATCGAGGGTCCAAGACCATACATATTGATTATACTTATTTTCATAAACAACATGAATATATTACCCGTTAAAAATAATATTGATATATTTTAGCTGACTAAGATAAGGGATTAAATAGCGGACAATTAATTTTCACATGAGTATAAAATACGTAGTAAACCTGATTTCCATATCAATTTGCAACCTCGTTCGTAAAAAAATTGTAGGAAAGCAAGAAACTTGTTGGTTTCTTGTGTCTCATCATAAGCCCAGAATTTAATCAAAACAAGAAAAATGACGAAGTAGTGAAACTGATTCATATATGAATTATTGAAAGGTATTAATTATTTTTATTAAAGAGTATTAATTGTTTTCACCGAAGATTATCACTTATTTATACTAAAGAGTCTTAGATGTTTAGGGAAAATAAACTAAGACTCTTCAATAAAATCAATTAATATTCTTCAATGAAAACAATTAATACTCTTTAGTAAAAGCAACTAATACCCTTTAAAGATTCATATGTAAATCTATTTCACTCTATACATACTCATGAAAAATATATCTATAAAATTATCAAAAACTTAATATTACGCCCTGAATGCTTCCAGGAATTTGGTTAATGAATCTTTTATAATGAATTTATGTCACTCTTTAGTATACTCAATGGCTTTTTTTAGCATACATAATTTCAGTTTTAAATTATTTGAAAAAAAAAATTTAAATGGTTATACGAATCATATATTAAAAAACATGAGTTTTTTTATGCACTCGGGTGCATAACATTAACTTGAAATTTGAGTGTAATTCCAAATAAATTCTGGCTTTTCAAAAACTAATTTTACTTGATGGACTTTGAAAAATTAAAATTGAACTCAAAATTCAAGTGCATGTTATATATTTGAGTGCATATTGGAATTAATGAAAAGCTAATATAAAAAAAATACAAGGCTAATTAATATAGGAATTGATCTAAAAATATTAAAAGCCATTAGATTCTTTAGTAATTTACGGAAAAGCTTAAATGTCATGAAAAGTTAAATAAATTCGACAAATTGAGAGTTGAAAATTATTAAAAAAAAATAATAATAAAGTAATTATGCTCCAGCGCTGGCTCCGTGGTTGGTCTGGAACCCTACTATCTGCTTTCCCTTCCTATAAAAGACCCACAAACCCTACCTATTCAACACCACCGCCACCTTCTCTGAAATGGTTTCCATTCGGTGAATTGCTTTCTTCCCAATTGCCTCATTTGAGTCAGGTACTCTCTTTACTTTCTACACATTTTTTTTTTTTTTTTAATCTAATTCGGTAGATTGATCTTTTCAACTTATGTATATGTAGATATGGCTGAACAAAGGTTGCTTCTTCCGGCGGAAGAAGAAGAAGAAAAAAGATTCGTCATTCAATTGGGTATTCATATGTACGGAAATTTCAGCGTGTCCTGGTTCAATGTTTTTATACTTTCGATATGATATAATTAATTATTTAGGGATGTTTGGCAGATTGGACATATACATTCAAAATTGCGAAGGTTTGAAGAAAAGGATTCCAATATTAGAAGGAGTTGGATCCGTTGGTGTTGATTCAGATCCCCAAATTCAGTCTTTTCTCTGCAAAAATTTTATGTTAATGAACTGCTGGGATTAAAGCTTGTAGCTTATTTGAGAAAACTGCAAGTTGATCTCAAGTATAGTCAAGGTTTCTTGTGATTTGATATTGGGAATAATTCTGTCTTGGAGTTTTCCATTCATGACTTGCCACATATTAACTCTTCTGTAATTTGCATATCCTCAAATTCAGTTTCATGTGATTGAAACTGATATCTCAGATATCAACACAAAATTGGCCGCCAACAGAAGAGTAATTGCATATCTTAGCTTAGAAAAATGATCCAACAATGCAATTAAATATTTACCATGTAATTCAGTGTCAAATGTATGTGTTTTCATAGTGGTAAGATGAATGATGTTCAGATATGTAGTCTAAAGAGTATATACTTGTTCGGTGTTTAATTAGATGTTTTTGTTACTTACAATTTTGCACATATTTATATTGGTATAATTGGGATTTAAACCAAAATTATCCTGTAACTTTTTACCTTTATTGAAATGGTCCTTTATTTATTTGCTTTATTGATTTAGTCCTGTATGTTTTCAAAATTCACCAATTTCATCCTAGTTGGCCGGAAAAGGCATTAAACTGTGTCGTTTCAATCACATTCTGGTCACGTGATCGCGTTTTCCAGCGAAAACGTATGATTTGACATTTTTTACGATGTGACACGCTGAGTGGGATACTTTGCCAATTAAAAAATAAGAAATAAATTTAATATTCCTATTCATTCATTTGAATTAAAATAAATCTAAAAAACATTAAAAATAAATACAAATAAATGTAATACGCAAGTTTTATAAAAGCAAATATGGGAATTGGATAGCAACGCACAACTCCAACCCAAAAACCTAGGAAAAAATCCGAATTAATTTTCCCAAAATTCACACGAAACTAGTGCACGAAATTGATTTCCCCATAGAGAAGCCATTAACCTGTTGGAAGGATGGAAATGCCGGGCGTCATTTTTTCGGATATGAAAAGTATCCAGTAAGAAATTTCGCAAATTTAAATATTGCACCAATTATAATTTAGTTTTTTCTTCTATTGAATATCCACAACCACCCACGAGTAATTACAAAATTATGGTGTTTTTTACCCATTTTAATTTTAATATCTACAAACACCATCGGTGCGATTGGCAATTATTTGATTTGAGGGGTTTTGGGTGGGTTTCAATTTGATTTTTTTCTTTAAGGTTCATGGATTAAATTGGGGATATGGGTTTTTTTTTTATTTTGATATGGGTTTTGACTTTTTCTTTTAGAATTAGATTTAGTTTAAATTAAATTTTGTTTTAAGTTTCCAGCCTAACCTTTTTCACTTTTTTTTTAACACAATTTTTTCAATTCTCTGCTTTTAACTTTTAGAATGTTTTAAATGATTTCAAATTTATTTTTATTTAAATGAATGAGTTAGAATTTTTAACTTGTTTCTTTTTTTAATTGGCAAAATATCCCACTCAGCGTGCCATGTTGTAAAAAAAAGGCCATATCATATGTTTTCGCTGGAAAACATGATCATGTGTACACAGTTTAATGCCTTTTCCGGCCAATTAGGACGAAATTAGTGAATTTTGAAAACATACAGGACTAAATCAATAAAGCAAATAAATAGAGGACTATTTCAATAAAGGCAAAAAGTTACAGGATAATTTTGGTTTAAATCCCTGGTATAATTGCACAGTTGGTCCAAGAGAATTAGTTAAAAACACTTTTTGTCCATTTTTGTTTTTCAGTTTTGGTCCTATTAATTTTCAGGACTAAAATTGTAGAATGTGATCAAAAATACTATTTATCTATTATTTTGGGATTAAAACTTCAATCTTTTGGGGCCAAATAAAATAGTTGAAAAAGGGACTATTTTGAAATAAAGTCATTCTTCTGGAACAAAAGTACGACTTACCCCATTTATATTACATTTTTGTCTTACAACTTCACACATCTAAAAAAAGCATTCTCACTGGATGGAGATGATATGTTTCCTCTGCCACTATTGTCACTAGTGTTTTGCCTACCCGTGCTTCGCACGGAAGACTTTTTTTCTATAAAATTAAATATTATTGATAAAAAAAATTACAATTTAATTATTTTAGAATAAATTTAAACTTATAAGAAATTTTATTTCAAAATAATTCATATTAAATCAATTTGTTATTTAAATATATATAGCTGGAAAAAAAAAACATTGTAACATCTAAATAGATTTTCTTAAATTTTTAACATAATCAACAAACGTTTGGACTATTATCACTTTAAAAAAAATATATATATATATAATTATTACTTAAACATACATGTAATTTTAAAGGGATACAAAATAAAATTATTAATACTATAATAATGACATACAAATGATATGTGACACATTCTTTACAAAAATACCATGATTTTTGTTACGAAAAGCATTTACAATTTAGCTTGAATTTAAAAAGAATAGTTCTAATATGCACTCAAGTACATTATTCAATTTTCAAAAATATGAAAGACACATATATTTTATTTTTTATATTTATTAAGAGACAATTAATAAGCAACACTAACTTAAACAATAATAAATGATACTCCAATGATTTATCACTAATATCTAAAACAACAATCATTAATAATAACTCAAGTGACGATCAATAATACACCAAGTATAGCTCATAAAAAAACTCTATTTAATAATATATAATACTTTAGTATTTTATTAAAAATATATTTTTCATTGACAAAAAATTGAATTTAAATATATTTAAAATTCAAGTGCATAATAGGCAATTGTGCACTTTAAGATTTTAGAGTTAAAAATATACTCCCTCCGTCCCAATTTTGATTACCCATTTTAAAATGACACAATTTTTAAGTAAACAATGTTTATTAATACTTTTGAGTATAAAGTAGTTTTTTAGGAATTGTTTATTAATATTTTTGAGTATAAAGTAGATTTTTTAGGGTTGAGTTTGGGAAAGTGATATTGCTTTTTGCCATTTTAGGAAATGAAAAAAAAACCTTCATTTATTGGGCTTTTGAGTAAACAAAATTGGGACGGAGGGAGTATTAAAATTATAAAAATTAATCTTGATATGTATTAATTCAATAACACATAAATAAAATATTTAAGACAAATCTAACTTAAAAACCCAAATCCTTAACAATTTTCTTTAATCCAGCTGATATCATATAACGACCATGTTCGTAATGAGATTAAAGTTTTTTACATCCCATAACTTGACACCTAATACATTTTAGTCCCGATCGATTAACCATTTTAATTTTGTTCATACAAGTTTGAAATTACTCTATTGATCATTGAATTTGTAGATAAATTGAACCCTAATTGTGAAGACCCAAATTTTCTAGCAAAACCCAGACGACGATGCTCTAGCGGCGGAGATCCATATTTTCAACTTTCAAATTAAAATTTTGAAATAAACTAAACACAATTCATTTGTCATGCATTTGTATAATCACCAAAACAAAAATGTAATTTTGTTAATTTGAGAAATTAGGTTAGGATCCCAAATCGAATTTCTCTCTCTCAACTTGATGAATGATTTATTAAACCCCCAGTTCTAACATACAAAAACATTAATCACATCCTTCCATCTTCTTGATACACTGCAACCACCGTCAATGGAAGATCCTCATTGCAGGGTAAAACTCTATTCTTCTCTCGCACTCCTTCGAGCGCCATTATTGTCGGTAACCCATCTTATTTTAAGCTGCAAATTGACTTTAGGCGATAGTTTCTGCATGGGATTGTAATCTATGAAATTGGACTGGGGATCAATTAATTTGGTTTAACATAATATAGGCGTGAATTTTCAATACTTGTTTTAAATTTATATTTTTTAAGATGTAATATAATTATAACTATATCTGAAATATATGCGACATTTTTTTTTTATTATTGCACAAATATTTTTTTGATTTATAAATTCTGATCATGTTTAAAAAACTCAGCCTAATGCCCACAATCCAAATTCATATATTTAATTTTAGAAAAAAAAAGGAAAAAAAAAAAACATTCACGTGGAGGATGGCAGGACATGCCACCTACTAATGTAAGTAAAATTATTGATTTCAATATATTTTTAAACTTATAGAACCAAAGTCAAACAAAGTAATCGATCGAGAAAAAAGTAATATTGGTGTCATGTTATGGTATGTAGAGAAATTCAATCCTCGTGATAAGTTTCAAAATGATTAAATTTACTTTCTGGAGAAACACTTAAGGGAGCACTAAGATTGTTTATACATGAAATAAAAGCCACTTTGTTTGCCAAAAATCAAAATGAACATCGTCATTTCAAAAAATTGCAATTGCATTGTATTAGAAAATGGATCATGTGTTACATGATTTTATAAGTACCAAATTGACTTTTTCATACTTCTATATAATTATTTTTTTAGTGAAAAATGAGTAATATACTATCCAACATCCTTCATGTTTAAATTATAATAACAATATTTATCAATCCAAAAAATTTGTACCAATAAATTTTCAAGATCTAATGCATTGATTATGATGATTGATAAATTTATTATAGGTTTAATTGCAAATAAAAATACAATATATTCGCAAATTGCAATTTAATCTAAAATTTTAAAACTTTGAAAAAAATCCACAATTTAATATTTGGTTACATTACTCTATCTGAAAATGATGTTTTACCTACGTGACAAATTAATGAATAATTAATCAAATTGATATGTTTCAATTGGTTCAAATAACAACACAATATTAATTATTTCCTCTGCCCCGCAACTACTTTCACACTTCTAAAAAGAAAATATCCTCATAAAAATTAACAAAATAAATTTACTTTATTAAAAAATATTCAACCTCACACCCACTTACTCATTTTCCTTAAAAAAATGTGGTGTTCCCTAGACGATGAGAATATTATTTTTAAGCAGATTGAAATCGGCTTTTTTTGTTAGATAATAATAAGGGAAAATAGAGTTTTTTGTCCTATAAGTTAGGTCACTTTTGGTTTTGGTCCTACTAAGTTTTGACTTTATTTCTTCGTCCGTTAACTTTAAAAAAAATTACATTTTCGTCCTAAAACCGGCTACATGAGGTCACCCAACCGGTGATGCTGACGTGGCACGAATTAAAACTTTTTTTAATTTAATTTTGATATATATATTAAAATTAAATTAAAATTTATATAAAATATTAATTAAAAAATCAAAACCCACCCAACCCACCCTTAACCCCCAAAGTCACGGCCAAACCCACCCCCTCCCCCGCCGCCGCCCCTCCCCCAACGCGCCGCCCACCGCTGCCCACCCTCCACCGTCCGCCGGAAATTCAAAGTATTCACTATAACAACATATATAATTCAGCTTGTATCGTGATTCTCCGGCGAATTCGGTGTTCCAAATTCAATTTCAATTTCGTGCCACGTCAAAATTAAATTCAATTTCAATTTCCGTATTCACTACTGCGAGCCTTGCTTGCGATTTGGTGTTCCAAATTCAATTTCAATTTCAATTTAAGGGTAAAAAATTCGAAAGAAAAGGAGGGTTATGAGTTTGGGGGAGAAAAAAAAATCCAAGCTTCTAGTTCCAATTGCTTCCAATCTCAGGGCGAATTGCTTCAAATTTTTAAATTTCCGACGAATGACTTCCAATTTTCGGCGAATTGCTTTAAGCTTCAAGCTTTTCCCGCGTCGATCGAAGCTTTAATGCACAAATTACATTATTTCCGGCGTCGATCGAAGCTTCTCCGGTGCGAATTGCTTCAATATTTTTGAAATTGCGGGCGGTGGAGGGTGGGCGGCGGCGGACAGTGGAGGGTAGCAGTGGTGGGCGGCGCGTTGGGGGAGGGGCGGCGGCGGCTGCGGGGTGTGGTTGAATGTTACAGAGGGAAAGGGGGAGGGGGTGGGTTTGGCCGTGACTTGGGGGTGGGTTGGGTGGGTTTTGATTTTTTAATTAATATTTTATATAAATTTTAATTTAATTTTAATATATATTAAAATTAAATTAAAAAAAATTAATTCGTGCCACGTCAGCATCACCGGTTGGGTGACCTCCTGTAGCCGGTGTTAGGACGAAAATATAAATTTTTTGAAAGTTAATGGACGAAGAAATAAAGTCAAAACTTAGTAGGACCAAAACCAAAAGTGACCTAACTTACAGAACAAAAAACTCTATTTTCCCTAATAATAATAACACTTGGATGAACAAAAATTATAATTATCAACTAATGTAGTTAAAAATGTTGTATAATAAATACTTTGTTAATGAAATAACTACTCCCTCTGCCTTATGCATATTTGCACCCTTAAAATTACATGTGGAATAAGAAAAGATGTAAAGTAGTGACACATAAGTAAATATATGTTTAATTTTGTGCGTGTGCACACAAATTAATATTTCCTATTTAGATAGTGAGTAAATTTGTGTGAGACGTCTAAATAAAAAAATGTGTAAATTCATCTGAGTTTGACTGAGTATTATTTGATAATAAAGTATAATAAACCAAGTTAAGTATTACTATATAATTTCAAGTTATGAATTGGTCTTGTATGTAACTATTACACTTTTCACTAAGAAATAAGCATGCTCAATATAAAGTACATATATCTTATGTATAAGTGTTAATATTTAACTGAAAAGTACCAGTTTACACTCAAAATTAAGATTGGTAAAATTTAAAACATTTTAGTATATTCTATGTCATCTAAGATTATTATCGTATACATGAGCTCATCATCAATTGATTATCATTAATTTTAGGAATTTATAATCATTTTCATGAACTTCACATCACAATTAGGCATAAAAATGGAGAATGCCTGAATAAAGCAAACCAACATAATTAAAGTGAACTTCCATAACCATGCAAATCATCAATCTTAATTTTCTTCTTCTATATATGAGTTAATATGGTAAATCATGAAAGTTATGAAAAAGTTTGTCATTGATACTTTTTTCTTGTGTCTAAAACTTTAAATATACCTTTGTTCCCTCATCCCCGCCCCGTCGAGGATCCCGTCCCCGTGGGGATTCCCCGTTCCCAGCATCAATATTTTTTATCCCATTTTTAAAATATAAATAATATTTAAATTAAAAAATGTATTCATAAACAAAAATTAGTTTAAGTTGGGGTAAAAAAAAAAACTAATTTAAAAAATTTGAAGAGCCTCTAATTCTAAATTTTTAGTTAACATATATACTAAAGTGAAAATTATATAATTTGGAACTAATAATATAATATTAAATAAAATATATATGTAATTTTGAATAAATAGTTATTTGAATAGGAAATTATAAAATATTTATTTATAATTTACTTTTAAATTTATATATTAAATACATATAAATATATTAATTATATAAAAAAAATACGGGTCTCCATGGGGCGGGGAATACTATCTCCGTCCCCGCCTCCGTCCTCATTTCCTTCGGGGATTCCCCTCCCGTTATCAAGCCTAATGTTTAAAATTAAACAAAGTATAGATTGAAAATGCTTCATACATGAATTATTGAAGTTTATTAGTTGTTTTCACTAAAATTTGACCGGTTATAGACCAATTTTGAGAGGAAAAATGGGGGATTAGTGTCAATTTCTTTGTGGATGTGCATCGTTTGGGTGTTGTGAAAAGAGAGGAATTCCTTGATTTTTAACAACATTCATTTTTCTGATAATAAGGTAGTCGAGGAAATTAAAGCTAGGTTGTGGAGTTGATTTTATGCGAAAGGGTTGAAGTGTTCTAGTTTTTCCTACTCTGATTGGTTAGCAAATCCAAAAATAATTTTAAATGTTGAGTATATAATCCTTGTAATTGCAAACTCTTTGGGTATCCCTGATACCCTTTTCTTTCTTTAGTGTAAATAAAAGTCTCTTTGTCTGATAAAAAAAAAAAAAGTTATTTTCACTAAAAAAAAGTTTGCACCAAAGGATATTAGTTGTTTTCATTGAAGAGTATTAGTTGTTTATTGGAAACAAACTAAGATTTGTTAGTGAAAACAACTAATACTCTTCAATGAAAACAACTAATACACTTTAGTGAAATCAACTAATATCTTTTAATGATTCATGTTTGAACCAATTTCACTATAAAATCGACCGAGAATGACATTGTTCCATAAAGCATAAAAGTTACTGTAACAATTTGACATATATGGAATTTTGACCAACATGCCAAATAATTGTTTAGTTTAGAATTCTTTCATAATTTCATTAAATTCTTTTTTATGTATAAGACCGTACAAAATAAATTTGTATCAATTAATAATGTTAAAAAATCAATTTAAAAGAAATGTTATGTAAGATTTTTTTACCAATATTAATATAGAACGAATATAAACTATGTAATTATTTGAATTACTAAACTCAAAGTAATATATATAAATTTATGTATTATTGTAACGTGAATTATTGTCAATGTGTGATAACAAAAATCATTCAATGAAGGTTCCTACAATTTTGCATCTTACTCGTATTAATATATATATATATATATATATATATATATATATATATATATATATATATATATATATATATATATATATATGTATATATATATATATATTTGTATATTTATATTATTAGCTATTCTCCATCCAAAAAAAAATCACAAATAATCAATATTTATCACCTTGATCAACATTAATTTCTTGCCTAATCTTCTACCCCAAACTACCAAGATTTGATTCAACATTAATCTCACTGCATAATTTACTCTCACAAACTAAAGTAAAACCAATATATATTTATTATTATATTAAATAATTAAAATGATTTATCAAGGGATAATATAAACATAGAATAAACATACATTTATGTCATTATCTAGCAACACCCTTTACGAATTTATGTAATTAATTTTGTAATATGTAATCATTCAAAATGAAGGTTCATAGTGCTCTCTTTATCTTTACATTAAGTTATGGTGGGAAACTTAAATAATTAACATAAATGCATAAATTAAAATACATTAATACTTTTATAATCATAATTTAATTTGAGTAGGTCTTGGGTGAGACCGTCTCATGTCATGAGATGATGGGGTGGAGTACAAATTGCACATGATGCATTAACACTTTGACATGAATGTGCATTAATTTGTGTTGTCTAACATATTTTTTGTTCTTAATTTAGATGATCATTATCAAAGGTTAAATATGTATAAGGAAAGTTAATAAAGATAATAATCAAATGACAAATATTATCAATAAAATACGGATTTTTTTGTTGAAATTTTACTTTTATCTAAACAAATGCAAAAAATATTTATTTTATTATATATTTTGTGCACGTTATCAAAATATAAAGATACAATAATTATGACACACTATGATTATTGGAATATGCTTTAAAAAAGAATACGATTACCAAAATAAATTGTTTTAACACTCATGGGATTTTGGTACAAAAATGAAACCCAATAGTAACATGCATGGAGTCGTACATCAAACTTTTGAAAGAGAATAAAATAAAACAAATATAAAAAGGCTCAAAGAGAATTTATTTTGTCCAAGCAAATTATAATCACCACTGCCTTATTGCCATAAAAAAGAATTGGTGACCAATCCATACTATCAAATTGAAATTGTCATCTCAAACATTCCTTCAACATTTGATGATTTTGCCTCCGTAGTAATAAAGAAATTCATTGATAAAGTATTCCAACTCATGAATTTCGAAAACACTTTGTTAAAATTGGAATGCAATTTCAGGAATTTAAGAGAATAAAAAGTAGCAAGATAAAAAATTAAATAATGTATTTGACAAACTTATTGTAAATTTTATAATTTTTTCATAAAAATTACACAATAAATTAGTACAAAAATATTGAATACATATAAATGATCCATGAAATTGAAACTTAATAAAATAATCTACAAAATCTACAAATTGGTGTTGAGTAACTGTATCGTTGTATTGGAATATAAAATAAATTGAATCTTCAATAAATCACCGAGCGATCACTACAAAAAAGATGGAGTTTAGCGACGGGAATTTTGCGACGGCAAGAATATCCGTCGCAAATTACTATCATTTGCGACGGATTTTTGTAAGTCGTCGCAAAAAATGAAAATTTGCGACGACTTAGGAAGTCCGTCGCAAATGATGGTAATTTGCGACGGACAAGCCGTCGCAAAATCTAGGGCCCACCGACTTGGTCTTGAACCGGCTACTTTTGCGACGGAAAGGTCGTCGCAAATTTCAATTTTGAGTTTGCGACGGTCAATTCCGTCGCAAAACATACCCGTTTAAAGGTGACCGTTCGGGAAGCGACCCGTTTGACTGATTTGCGACGGAAGAAGCCGTCGCAATTTTAAACTTTGTAATTGCGACGGACGAAAGCCGTCGCAATGCTTACATTTATATTCGCGACCTCTCGGGAAACGGCCCATTGACTGATTTGCGACGGAATGTCCGTCGCAAATTCGAGCCGTTTTACGCGTCTTATCGGGAAACGGTGCGTTGACTGATTTGCGACGGCTTTTCCGTCGCAAATCAGTAAGAAACGGCGTCGTTTTGCGTTTGACGGGCAAAATTTGCGACGGACGGGCGTCCGTCGCAAATTTTTTTCCACTTATTTATACAGGCCCGCCGCGTTGCTGACGGAGAAAGAGAGAAAAGGAGAAGAAGAAGAGGAAAAAGAGAGGAAAAGGAAGGAGAAGTCGGGTGCCGTCGCTGTAGAGCCAATCCGTCCCCACCGAGTTCTCGTTTCGTCATCTTCTACAAATAAACCGCAAGTTTTCTTCATTTTTACCGTTTAAAATTTAATTTTAAAGCATGTTTAGAGAATTGATTTTAGTTGAATTATTTGAATTATATTAGTAATGAATTGATTTTAGTTGATCGAATTTTAATTTAAAGCATGTTTAATTTTTTTTAAGTTTAGAATTGAATTAGTTGAATTGTTTGAATTATATTAAAAATAAATTGATTTTAGTTGAATTAGTTGAATTATAATTTAATTAGTTGATCGAATTTTAATTTAAAGTATGTTTAATTTTTGTTAAGTTTAGAATTGAATTAGTTGAATTGTTTGAATTATATTAGAAATGAATTGATTTTAGTTGAATTAGTTGAATTATAATTTAATTAGTTGATCGAATTTTAATTTAATTTTAAAGCATGTTTAGAAATAGTTGAATTTGTTAAGTTTAGAATTTATTTTAGCTGAGTTGTTTGATTTTAGTTGAATTGTTTTAGTAATTTGTTAATTTTTAATTGTTAAGCATGTTTAAATAATATTACAAAATAATTTTAGTTGCTTGATTTAAGTTTAATAATTTTACAAAATAATATTAGTTGATGATTGATTTTAATTTAGTTGAATGAATTTAGTTGAGTAGGTTGTTAATTGATTTTAAATAATATTAGTTGTTTGATTTTAAATAATATTAGTTGTTTGATTTTAGTTTAATATATAATTTATAAAATAATATTATTAGTTGATTGATTTTAATTTAGTTGAATGAATAATTCGTGAAATTTGTTATAGATGAGCGGACAAGGCAGTGGCAACGACAGTCAGCAGCCTCCGAGGGATGAGGAGGCGAGTCGAGGAGGGAGGAGACGACGGCCCTCACTAAGACCCGTGGTTCCACCTATTTTCAGGCCGAGGTCTCTATCAGAGACCTCTTCACAGCCTGGTGCGAGCTCCTCCTCCTCATCACAGCAGACTGCTGAGGGCTCATCCTCCTCCCGCCAGCATCCGGTTGTTGAAGGACGGATGCCTGTTAAGCCATGTGGTCATATGTAAGGGATAATATTTTATACTCAATTTTTTTATTAATTAAAACCTAATTATTTTACTAACTTTGAAATTTTAATTTTACAGTTGGATTCCAGGTCATGAGGCTGCTAATCAGGTTTCCGACTCCATCCTTCGCGGAGGATTCGAGCCCACCGCTTACAGTTGGAGGTTAGTGTCCGATGCAAGAAAAAAGACATACTTCGAGGAGTTTAAGGTATTATTTTAATTTATTAATTCACCGTTTATTAATATCAAATATATAAACATATATTTACATTTAAATTGTAATTGCAGAAAGAATGTGTCTGGGCACCGGAGCACGATGACCAGATGTGGAGGAATTTCGATAAATATGGAAAGGAAAGGTACAGAGACCTCCTTTACAGAATGAGGGAGAAGTGGTACAAGAAGGGAGAGGCCACCGACTTGGGGCTTGACAGTGAAAGACGGTCGATTTGGGACCAATTCCTTCGCTACTGGGATTCCCCTGAATTCCAAGAGAAGTCGGCGAAAAACAAGGCGAATCGGCATAGTGACCCTGATGGAGAAGGGATGGCAAGACATCGGGCCGGTTCTCGGTCCATTTATGAGCACAGGTTGAGATTTGTAAGTTTCGTCTTCAATTTTGTCGTTTTTGAATTTATTATTTTTTTTCCTAATTTTTATGAGTGTTGTTAATTTTTACTATCTTTTTTTCTAATTAGGCGGCGGAGCAAGGACGCGAGCCCTCTCATTTTGAGAGATTGCAGCTCGCCCACCCATTCGTCGAGGAGACTGGGAAGTCTACCTACGGCCGTACCACCGAGATCCACGTAAGTATTATTTCAATATTAATAGTATTATTTAAATTTTTAATATTAAAAGTATTTTTTTTATATTTTGTGTTCAATTTATTTAATTTTTTGTATAATTAATTTGCAGAGAAAGATGCTCGAGGATCTTGCCTCTCAGCCTCAGCCTGAGGAAACGGCAGAGGGGTCGGGGTCGGGGTCGATGCCCCCCACACAGCCTTCTGTTGACGTTCAAAATGAATTGTACTTCAAGAACGTCAAGGCTAAAAAGGGGCGGTTCGCTGGATTGGGCAGCTTCGGAAAGAACTTTTTCCGACCTCGTGGCTCAGGCTCATCCTCCTCTCAGTCTTCCATCGACTCTCATCCCAGTGAGGTCGAGAGGCAGCTTGCCACGGTGGTGGAGCAGATGAAGAACATGCAGAGGCAGCAGCGAGAGAAGGAAGAGTATGAGAGGCAGCAGCGAGAGGCGCACGACCGGTATACAGCCGAGATGGAGCAGTATCGGGTCGAGGTGCAGGAGTATACAGCCGCCATGCAGGCGTGGTGGCAGATATTCGCCTCTGATTCAATGCCACGAGCGCAAATGCCAGCGCCACCGATGCCGCCGATCCCGCCGACCCAGCCATCGATGCCGCCGATCCCGCCGACCCAGCCATCGATGTCGCCGATTGTTAACCTGGGCGAGGATGAAGAGGAAGACGGATTTAATTCCGATTGTTAAAAAATTTTGATTTTTAATAACTATGAAGTACAATTTTTTTTAGTTTGAATTGTTACTTTAATTTAATTTTTGAATTGTTACTTTAATTTATAATTTTGTGAATTTATTAGTTTGAATTTACTTTTATTTAATGGACACAACATTTATAAAAACAAGTGAAAAACGAAAATGAATTAATTTGGTGAATTATGAAAAAAAAATTTAAGCAAATGAACGAATTATAAATTTAAGCGGGAGTCGAAATAAATAGTTTTACAGAAATAATAAAAATTAAATGGCCCCAATATTTATAAAAACAAGTTAGAAACGAAAATGAATTAATTTGGTGAATTGTAGAAAAAAAATGAGTCAATTTGGATACATATACAATTAATTGCGTACAAATGAACGAATTATAAATTTAAGCGGGAGTCGAAATAAATAGTTTTACAGAAATAATAAAAATTAAATGGCCCCAATATTTATAAAAACAAGTTAGAAACGAAAATGAATTAATTTGGTGAATTGTAGAAAAAAAATGAGTCAATTTGGATACATATACAATTAATTGCGTACAAATGAACGAATTATAAATTTAAGCGGGAGTCGAAATAAATAGTTTTATAGAAATAATAAAAATTAAATGGCCCCAATATTTATAAAAACAAGTTAGAAACGAAAATGAATTAATTTGGTGAATTGTAGAAAAAAAATGAGTCAATTTGGATACATATACAATTAATTGCGTACAAATGAACGAATTATAAATTTAAGCGGGAGTCGAAATAAATAGTTTTACAGAAATAATAAAAATTAAATGGCCCCAATATTTATAAAAACAAGTTAGAAACGAAAATGAATTAATTTGGTGAATTGTAGAAAAAAAAAGAGTCAATTTGGATACATATACAATTAATTGCGTACAAATGAACGAATTATAAATTTAAGCGGGAGTCGAAATAAATAGTTTTACAGAAATAATAAAAATTAAATGGCCCCAATATTTATAAAAACAAGTTAGAAACGAAAATGAATTAATTTGGTGAATTGTAGAAAAAAAAAAGAGTCAATTTGGATACATATACAATTAATTGCGTACAAATGAACGAATTATAAATTTAAGCGTGAGTCGAAATAAATAGTTTTACAGAAATAATAAAAATTAAATGGCCCCAATATTTATAAAAACAAGTTAGAAACGAAAATGAATTAATTTGGTGAATTGTAGAAAAAAAAATGAGTCAATTTGGATACATATACAATTAATAGCGTACAAATGAACGAATTATAAATTTAAGCGGGAGTCGAAATAAATAGTTTTACAGAAATAATAAAAATTAAATGGCCCCAATATTTATAAAAACAAGTTAGAAACGAAAATGAATTAATTTGGTGAATTGTAGAAAAAAAAAATGAGTCAATTTGGATACATATACAATTAATTGCGTACAAATGAACGAATTATAAATTTAAGCGGGAGTCGAAATAAATAGTTTTACAGAAATAATAAAAATTAAATGGCCCCAATATTTATAAAAACAAGTTAGAAACGAAAATGAATTAATTTGGTGAATTGTAGAAAAAAAAATGAGTCAATTTGGATACATATACAATTAATTGCGTACAAATGAACGAATTATAAATTTAAGCGGGAGTCGAAATAAATAGTTTTACAGAAATAATAAAAATTAAATGGCCCCAATATTTATAAAAACAAGTTAGAAACGAAAATGAATTAATTTGGTGAATTGTAGAAAAAAAAATGAGTCAATTTGGATACATATACAATTAATTGCGTACAAATGACCGAATTATAAATTTAAGCGGGAGTCGAAATAAATAGTTTTACAGAAATAATAAAAATTAAATGTCCCCAATATTTATAAAAACAAGTTAGAAACGAAAATGAAGTAATTTGGTGAATTGTAGAAAAAAAAAATGAGTCAATTTGGATACATATACAATTAATTGCGTACAAATGAACGAATTATAAATTTAAACGGGAGTCGAAATAAATAGTTTTACAGAAATAATAAAAATTAAATGGCCCCAATATTTATAAAAACAAGTTAGAAACGAAAATGAATTAATTTGGTGAATTGTAGAAAAAAAATGAGTCAATTTGGATACATATACAATTAATTGCGTACAAATGAACGAATTATAAATTTAAGCGGGAGTCGAAATAAATAGTTTTACAGAAATAATAAAAATTAAATGACCCCAATATTTATAAAAACAAGTTAGAAACGAAAATGAATTAATTTGGTGAATTGTAGAAAAAAAATGAGTCAATTTGGATACATATACAATTAATTGCGTACAAATGAACGAATTGTAAATTTAAGCGGGAGTCGAAATAAATAGTTTTACAGAAATAATAAAAATTAAATGGCCCCAATATTTATAAAAACAAGTTAGAAACGAAAATGAATTAATTTGGTGAATTGTAGAAAAAAAAATGAGTCAATTTGGATACATATACAATTAATTGCGTACAAATGAACGAATTATAAATTTAAGCGGGAGTCGAAATAAATAGTTTTACAGAAATAATAAAAATTAAATGGCCCCAATATTTATAAAAACAAGTTAGAAACGAAAATGAATTAATTTGGTGAATTGTAGAAAAAAAAAATGAGTCAATTTGGATACATATACAATTAATTGCGTACAAATGAACGAATTATAAATTTAAGCGGGAGTCGAAATAAATAGTTTTACAGAAATAATAAAAATTAAATGGCCCCAATATTTATAAAAACAAGTTAGAAACGAAAATGAATTAATTTGGTGAATTGTAGAAAAAAAAATGAGTCAATTTGGATACATATACAATTAATTGCGTACAAATGAACGAATTATAAATTTAAGCGGGAGTCGAAATAAACAGTTTTACAGAAATAATAAAAATTAAATGGCCCCAATATTTATAAAAACAAGTTAGAAACGAAAATGAATTAATTTGGTGAATTGTAGAAAAAAAAATGAGTCAATTTGGATACATATACAATTAATTGCGTACAAATGAACGAATTATAAATTTAAGCGGGAGTCGAAATAAATAGTTTTACAGAAATAATAAAAATTAAATGGCCCCAATATTTATAAAAACAAGTTAGAAACGAAAATGTATTAATTTGGTGAATTGTAGAAAAAAAAATGAGTCAATTTGGATACATATACAATTAATTGCGTACAAATGAACGAATTATAAATTTAAGCGGGAGTCGAAATAAATAGTTTTACAGAAATAATAAAAATTAAATGGCCCCAATATTTATAAAAACAAGTTAGAAACGAAAATGAATTAATTTGGTGAATTGTAGAAAAAAAAAATGAGTCAATTTGGATACATATACAATTAATTGCGTACAAATGAACGAATTATAAATTTAAGCGGGAGTCGAAATAAATAGTTTTATAGAAATAATAAAAATTAAATGGCCCCAATATTTATAAAAACAAGTTAGAAACGAAAATGAATTAATTTGGTGAATTGTAGAAAAAAAAATGAGTCAATTTGGATACATATACAATTAATTGCGTACAAATGAACGAATTATAAATTTAAGCGGGAGTCGAAATAAATAGTTTTACAGAAATAATAAAAATTAAATGGCCCCAATATTTATAAAAACAAGTTAGAAACGAAAATGAATTAATTTGGTGAATTGTAGAAAAAAAAATGAGTCAATTTGGATACATATACAATTAATTGCGTACAAATGAACGAATTATAAATTTAAGCGGGAGTCGAAATAAATAGTTTTACAGAAATAATAAAAATTAAATGGCCCCAATATTTATAAAAACAAGTTAGAAACGAAAATGAATTAATTTGGTGAATTGTAGAAAAAAAAAAGAGTCAATTTGGATACATATACAATTAATTGCGTACAAATGAACGAATTATAAATTTAAGCGGGAGTCGAAATAAATAGTTTTACAGAAATAATAAAAATTCAATGGCCCCAATATTTATAAAAACAAGTTAGAAACGAAAATGAATTAATTTGGTGAATTGTAGAAAAAAAAATGAGTCAATTTGGATACATATACAATTAATTGCGTACAAATGAACGAATTATAAATTTAAGCGGGAGTCGAAATAAAGAGTTTTACAGAAATAATAAAAATTAAATGGCCCCAATATTTATAAAAACAAGTTAGAAACGAAAATGAATTAATTTGGTGAATTGTAGAAAAAAAAATGAGTCAATTTGGATACATATACAATTAATTGCGTACAAATGAACGAATTATAAATTTAAGTGGGAGTCGAAATAAATAGTTTTACAGAAATAATAAAAATTAAATGACCCCAATATTTATAAAAACAAGTTAGAAACGAAAATGAATTAATTTGGTGAATTGTAGAAAAAAAAATGAGTCAATTTGGATACATATACAATTAATTGCGTACAAATGAACGAATTATAAATTTAAGCGGGAGTCGAAATAAATAGTTTTACAGAAATAATAAAAATTAAATGACCCCAATATTTATAAAAACAAGTTAGAAACGAAAATGAATTAATTTGGTGAATTGTAGAAAAAAAAATGAGTCAATTTGGATACATATACAATTAATTGCGTACAAATGAACGAATTATAAATTTAAGCGGGAGTCGAAATAAATAGTTTTACAGAAATAATAAAAATTAAATGGCCCCAATATTTATAAAAACAAGTTAGAAACGAAAATGAATTAATTTGGTGAATTGTAGAAAAAAAATGAGTCAATTTGGATACATATACAATTAATTGCGTACAAATGAATGAATTATAAATTTAAGCGGGAGTCGAAATAAATAGTTTTACAGAAATAATAAAAATTAAATGGCCCCAATATTTATAAAAACAAGTTAGAAACGAAAATGAATTAATTTGGTGAATTGTAGAAAAAAAAATGTGTCAATTTGGATACATATACAATTAATTGCGTACAAATGAACGAATTATAAATTTAAGCGGGAGTCGAAATAAATAGTTTTACAGAAATAATAAAAATTAAATGGCCCCAATATTTATAAAAACAAGTTAGAAACGAAAATGAATTAATTTGGTGAATTGTAGAAAAAAAAATGAGTCAATTTGGATACATATACAATTAATTGCGTACAAATGAACGAATTATAAATTTAAGCGGGAGTCGAAATAAATAGTTTTACAGAAATAATAAAAATTAAATGGCCCCAATATTTATAAAAACAAGTTAGAAACGAAAATGAATTAATTTGGTGAATTGTAGAAAAAAAAATGAGTCAATTTGGATACATATACAATTAATTGCGTACAAATGAACGAATTATAAATTTAAGCGGGAGTCGAAATAAATAGTTTTACAGAAATAATAAAAATTAAATGGCCCCAATATTTATAAAAACAAGTTAGAAACGAAAATGAATTAATTTGGTGAATTGTAGAAAAAAAAATGAGTCAATTTGGATACATATACAATTAATTGCGTACAAATGAACGAATTATAAATTTAAGCGGGAGTCGAAATAAATAGTTTTACAGAAATAATAAAAATTAAATGGCCCCAATATTTATAAAAACAAGTTAGAAACGAAAATGAATTAATTTGGTGAATTGTACAAAAAAAAATGAGTCAATTTGGATACATATACAATTAATTGCGTACAAATGAACGAATTATAAATTTAAGCGGGAGTCGAAATAAATAGTTTTACAGAAATAATAAAAATTAAATGGCCCCAATATTTATAAAAATAAGTTAGAAACGAAAATGAATTAATTTGGTGAATTGTAGAAAAAAAAATGAGTCAATTTGGATACATATACAATTAATTGCGTACAAATGAACGAATTATAAATTTAAGTGGGAGTCAAAATAAATAGTTTTACAGAAATAATAAAAATTAAATGGCCCCAATATTTATAAAAACAAGTTAGAAACGAAAATGAATTAATTTGTTGAATTGTAGAAAAAAAAAAGAGTCAATTTGGATACATATACAATTAATTGCGTACAAATGAACGAATTATAAATTTAAGCGGGAGTCGAAATAAATAGTTTTACAGAAATAATAAAAATTAAATGGCCCCAATATTTATAAAAACAAGTTAGAAACGAAAATGAATTAATTTGGTGAATTGTAGAAAAAAAAATGAGTCAATTGGATACATATACAATTAATTGCGTACAAATGAACGAATTATAAATTTAAGCGGTAGTCGAAATAAATAATTTTACAAAATAAAAAAAAGAGTTGGGCAAAATATTTTAATAAACAACTTAGATACGAAAAGAAATTAATTTGGTGAATTATAAAAAAAATGACTTAATTTGAATACATATACAATTAATTGCATAAAAATAAACGAAAGTAGCTTGTGCCCTAGTGGCGCGCGCCCCCTCCTCTTGCACAAGAGGTCCCGTGTTCGATTCCCCTTGGACGCAAAAATGGATTAATTGTTCAAAGCCTAATAAGACTAATATAGAAGGTGGGCCGCATATATTAAGCAATGGGCCGAGTGGCCCAGTGGTCCGCGCTCGCCCCGGCCGCCTCGGGTGCCCGGGCTCGAACCACGCGAGCCACTTTTTTTTTTGTATAGGCTCGGTATTTTGCGACGGCCATATTCCGTCGCAAATATTTAATTTTGCGACGGAAAACAGCCCGTCGCAAATTATAACACAAAAAAGTATAAAAAATATATAAAAACATTTGCGACGGAATTTAGCCGTCGCAAATGTTGTTGACCCGATCGGGTCTGACCCGAAAAGTTTGCGACGGACTACTGTCCGTCGCAAATTCTTGACCCGGCCGGATCTGACCCGCCGATTTTGCGACGGATTTGTCCGTCGTTAATTTGCGACGGATGGCTGAATCCGTCGCAAAAATTTGCTACGGCTGTTTTAGGTACGGATACGTGTCCGTCGCAGATCCCGTCGCAAAACACTGTTTGCGACGGATTTTCCGTCGCTAATTCCGTCGCAAAACAGTGTTTTTTTTGTAGTGGATCTTGTAAAACCTTTAAATCTTCAAATCACGGTGAATCTTAAACAAACATTCAAATCTCCATGAAAACGTACAAATCAATTTGCATTCAATAAAAGCAATACATAAAAACAACACAAAAATTGAATTACATATATTCGAATATCATGTGAAAATCACCTATACAAACTAAAAATACATAAGGAAAAAAATCTGGACAATGAAGATGAATATCAAGTGATAATCACCTATACAAACTACAAATACATATGAAAAAGAAGAAAGAGGAGAGAAAATTGTGAAGATGAAGATTGCAATGGAGAGAGTATATATAGGATAAGAAATATAATTATTATGTCAATAATGGATAATATTAATGGAGAAATTAATTCTTCATTGATAGACAAATTAACTTAATCATTAAAAAAAAAAAAAAATGGACGGTGATGATGAACTCACAAAATACTGATCAATGGCCCAAAACGATTCCCTCCAAAACTATAAAAGGAAAACTTGTTGCTATTATATATTTATGATAATCAAATAAAAAATTACAAATAGTTATATTCGTCCTTATGAAATTATTATCACTAATGCATAATAATTTATTTAGTTATGGTTATCATATATACTAAACCGAGGTAGATAATATTTGGGAGTGAAAGAATTCTCATTAATCTATTATTATCTCCTATAAGCATGTTAGCATGATCTCGGAAGTGGCTTCGTGACCCTAAACTATAGCAGCAAGCAATTGATCCTGCTACATACTAATATATTAATTAAATAAAAAGGTGGGAACCAACTTGTATGTCCACATCTTTCAAAAATACAAATAAAAACCTTTTATGTCCACAGCATATGTTGTAATTCTTCGTAAGGGTGTCAATTTGTTAGCGAAACTGAATAAATAAATTAATTCACCACCTCTTTAAAAATTCAAACTTTTAAATTATATGTTTAATCGTATAAGAGCCAAAAGACTGATCATGCCCAAATCCAAATAGGAAAAATTTAGAATCCGAGGAAGAGTGTTAAGGAAAATTCATTTATATAAACACTACAAAAAAAACGGGAATTAGTAACCAATTTCTGACCGGAAAAAATCGGTCGATTTCTGACGGGATAGCTAATATTAGCGACCGTCTTTTGACATCGGTCGTTAATCTGCGACCGTCTAGGCGGTCGCTAATATCAGCGACCGTCATCAGTCAGTCGCTAAATCAATCGGGTTTTACCCGGTCGGGTCATGATTTAGCGACCGACTACAGGCAGTCACTAACTTATTTTTTTTAATAAAATTAATCTTTTTATTTTATGATTAGCGACCGACCTTGACGCGGTCGCTAATCAGTGAACCTGGGTAAAAAAATAAGTGGCTCATTGGGTTCGAACCCGCACCCATTGGGGTCCAGGCGGGGCGCGAACCACTAGGACACATACTCTTGTTGTTCGTTTATTTGCATTTTATTGTATATAACCTCAAATTGACTCTTTTTTTTAAAAAAAAATTCTTCAAATACAATCCTTTTCGTTTCTAATTCGTGTTTATATATATATTTACTAACTTTTTTATTAATTTTATAAATTTAATATTTTAGACTATTCTAAATTATTAATTTATTCGTTTTTATCTATTTAATTGTATATAATTCCAAATTGAGTCCTTTTTTTTTAAAATTCATCAAATTAATTCCTTTGTTTCAAATTCGTTTATATATATATATATATATATATATATATATATATATATATATATATATACACACTAACTTTTTTTATTAATTTTATAAATTTAATTTTAGACTATTATAAATTATTAATTCATTCAATTTTATCCATTTAATTGTATATAATTCAAAATTGGCTCCCCTTTTTTTAAAATTCATCAAATTACTAATTTTAGAGCATAATAAAAATATAAATTAAATGAAATATTGTTTAAAAAACATAAAAAAAAAATACAAATCAAATAAATTATTATATTAAGTCTTCTCTCTCTTTGTCTCTCTCTCTTCTCTCTATCTCTCATCTCTCTCTTTATTATCTTCTTCTGAATGATGGTTCACTGTTCCAGTGATCCACCAGACCATCCCAGATCAAATGCCCGTCTGGCGCTCGACCCAACTCTATCCGCTCCCCATGCTCCCACCGCTTCTTCAGGTTGTAGATAAAGTTTTTGTACCGTTCTTGCGCTTTCACACCGAACTGGTCGTACATAACACTATCATGGGCAGGGTCCCAGACGCAACACCTCTGCAATTAAATTTAAGATAGAATATTAACAAATAAATTAAAAAATTCAAAGTTAAAATCATAATAAATAAAAAATAAATATTCAAGTTAATATTAATATAATTAAAAGTATACATAATTCATTAAAAAATACTTACCTGTTGTCAACCAGGATAATATTGAGACGGTTATCTTCATGGTTCATCTGTAATAATTATAAATTCAACAAATCATATCGTGTTATATATCAATCAACTAAATTAATTCATACCTATGTATATATATATCAATCAACGGCTTAATTAAATTCATACTTACATATATATATTTCAAATCAACTAATTGATTCATACCTACGTAAATATACTACTAATTAATCAACTAAACTTCATACCAATCAACTAACATATAGGTATATAAATATATAAAGTGAAGCTAAACATATATATAATGTCACTAATTAAACATCAACTAAACATAATTCCAACAACCAAATAAATATTAATATATAATTTCATAACAAACATACATAATTATCCTACAAACATATATAATACCCACGTATATAAGTTAAGCTAAACATATATATAATGTCACTAATTAAACATCAACTATAACATAATTCCAACAACCACATAAATATTAATATATAATTTCATAAAAAACATACATAATTATCCTACAAACATATATAATACTCACGTATATAAGTTAAGCTAAACATATATATAATGTCACTAACTAAATATCAACTATAACATAATTCCAACAACCATATAAATATTAATATATAATTTCATAAAAAACATACATAATTATCCTACAAATATATATAATATTGTCTGAATATTATAATTCATAAAACATAATTTAAAAATAATTTAAACGATTTTTAATTTTGAAAACTCACGGTTATTGTGTAGAAAGACGGCGGCGGAGGCGGAGTAGGAGGAGGAGGAGTTTTATTAGTATATGTAAAATGACGTACGGAGGAAAATATATTTATAGGAGTTTAGAAAAAAAAATTAGCGACCGCCAAAGGCGGTCACTAATGCCCGATTTTTGGTCTTCTTGACCGAATCTGACTGTTCAGTTTAACCAATTAAAGATTTGCGACCGCCTTCAGGCGGTCGCTAAACCCCCCGCATTAATGACCCTCAACCATTACCAACCCGGGTCAAGTGTTACAAATCTGCGACCGCCTAAAGGCGGTCGCTGACTTTAAATTTGAAATCAGCGACCGCCATGACGGTCGCTAATCAGGCGGTAAAAATTATTGGTCAATTTTGACCGTCTTTTGAGTTTAGCGACCGCCTCTGTGGTCGGAGGCGGTTGCTAAAAAAGAGGTTTAGAGACCGAATTTTGTATCGGTCGCAATTTTTTTTTATTTGAGACTCTTGGTCAAAAGCGGTCGCTAATCGGTCGCTAATATACTATTTAGCGACCGATGTATAAGCGGTAGCTAATATCGGTCGCAAAAACGCGAATTTTTTTAGTGAAAGATTATAACATAAGTGATAAACACATAATTTGATATCCACCGGTAGAAATATAATTATTTATGATATTATTTATCTACAAATAAATGTGAAAATTGGCAAAAAATTCCCCTGTTTTTAAAATTAGCTTTTATAATTTCTACTTGTGAAAATGTCATTATATTTTTAAAATTAGGTGAAAATACCCCGTAAACGGCTACAACCAGTTTTTAACTGGTATACGCTGACGTGACAATATTTTTTGATGAACTCGCCCTTTATGTTTTGAATATTTGACAAAAATATCCTTTTGTATTTTATAATAAAAAAATTAGTGATTAAAATATTGAAAATAATAAGTACAGTCATGAAATGACCAAAAATATCAAAATATATTTAAAACATGTAAAACTATTTCAAAGTTTAAAAAACAACATAAGATCATTTTTATTATAAAAAATTATTTAAAAATTTCTTTCAATGATTGAAAAATGTTAGTGATTAAAATATAGAGATAAAATAAATATATTTCAGTTTTATTTAAATATGTTTTTTTAAATACATTTCATTCCTGAGAAAGTACATATATCACCGAAATCTTATTCTAAAATGGTACTGTACAATAGTATCAATAGTATTACCCGATTCTATTTTTATTTAGGATTTAAGGGATAATTTCAATTTGAATTTTTTAATTCTTTTTTGTATTTAAGGGATAATTTCAATTTGAATTTTTAATTAATTTTAGTTTATAAAAATAATAAATTTTCATTTATTTATGAAAATTAATTTATATTTTTACTAATTTTGTAACTACAACTATTATTGAATTTCTAATGTTTAATTCTTATATTTCAAAAATATTATATTTTAAAATAATTTGGTGTAGTTTTGTAAAATATTTTAAAATAATACAATATCTTATAAATATATATACTTAGAAGAATTCTCTTGTGAAATATACCTAAAATAGGTAAATATTAAAAAATTCATGGGTCGTGTCGCTCCAGGTCAATATTCGCGGATCTTGACCGAGTCGGATCGACTTTGGTGATTTTTTTCCAAAATTTCGCGCAAGACAAATTTCAGGATTTCCGCTCCCACTTTGTGTTACCATATGGGCAGATACATGTTACTGAAGGGTATAATGTATGTTACCAGTCATTAAAAAAATAGGTTTTTGTACTTTAAAATTACAATAAGGACAAATATATAGTTTTACAAGAATAAATATGTGATATTTAATTTATTCATCATCTCTTTATATCTAGATTTATTGTTTCATACATTAACACACATTTGTTCCAATAATAACATACTTTTTTTCTAACATTAACACACTCTTACTCCAATATTAACATACATTTGCAATAACACACATTTGCTCCAACAATAATATAAATCTGTTCTAACATTAACACACTTCGCTCCAATAGTAACACACATTTTTCTAACACTAATACACATTTGCTCCGGTTATTAGCCTAAAATTAGGGCTGGGAAATATAGAGGATGTGGTTGGATTAAGTTAAAACATCAAATAAATAAACATTGAATGAGGTGTTTAAAGCTTGAATGAATAATTGATTATTCTTCATTATGGGATGATGATGAAGATATGAAGAAATGAATGCAAGAAGCAATAAATGAGAGGAGATTTGCCAGGGGTTTTAGGCCCTGGACTTAAGTGTGTGATTTTTGTATATTGATGAATAGTTATCTTTTTTTGTACATGGAGAGACCTATTTATAGGTTTTACATGGGGGGTAATTTGGTCATTTCCGACCTCAGAGGGTACTGTGTCATTAAATGCCTAAATATCTCTGGTATTGGGCGGGCGCCCGATCATTCCTTTACACCAGGTCACGAGTCATTCTCGTTTCGCCACTTGTGTCTGGGAGTATATCTTCTGAGCAATTTCCATATTTATGGGGAATATTCTCCTCGTCCTTGTGTACGGGGTCAACCCTTTACCTTATTGATCTTGTGTGATTTAGTCACGTGCTCAGATAATCTTCAACGGTCTTGAAGGTAGGCAGAAGTCGGCTCGGACCCTCTAGTTAAAGAGAGGTCGGGGGTTGACAGTCTTGGACAGGGCCGACCTCAAAGGGTGGTATGAGGTCGGCCAAATGTTTCAAGTTGGACGAGCCGACCTTTATATTTGAGGCGAGGTCGGCCTCAAGGGACAGTGGGTCGATCCGACCTCTGCGATCTTTGTTGAGGGCGGCGATAACCCATAGCTTTTGTGCCGACCTCCGTGTTTTCGGCCGAGATCGGTTTTTGTGCGATTATGGTTTCTGTCGGCTTCACTTGTTCTTTTTAGAGGTCGGTTGGTAAGCTCGGGAGTCCTCTTGATGTCCATGTTTGAAGAAGGAATTATTATGGTCACAGCAGCTCCAATAGTAATACATAGTTATAGTAACACACATTTTACTCTTAACATTAACACACATTTGCAGTAACATATATTTACTCAAACATCAACACACATTTGCTCCAATAGTTTTTTTTTATGATCGGTAAATGTTAGTTGTTAGTAATTAGAAGTTAGTTCACCAAGAACCCAAGTATCCCAAGAATTTTTCCAAGCCACCTTATAACTCCCTTAATTCGTTCCCAAAAGAAATCGAACCTGGGCCACTCACTAAAGTGAGAAACCCAGTGGCCAGGTGGGCTAAGCCACATGGTTACATTTGCTCCTATAGTAACAAATATTTGTAGTGACACATATTTACTCTAACATTAAAATATTGTTGGGATATATTTTAGTTTTGATGATTTTCCAAAACAACATGTAATAGGTTTGAAAGCAGTCAGGATAGTATCCTTTAGATCAGGTCAGGCTAGGTTAGTTCTCAGTAGAACAGGTTGCTCAGTTGAGGGGGAACTCAGCGAGGGGGAACTTCTCAACACAGCCTGAAGATATCAAGATGACAACCAGAAGAGCTGACTGAAGACATGCCATCAACCTGAACCAATGGAGAAGCCTGAAGGAAGTCCCACTGAGTGTAAGTCAGGCTGATCTAAGCCAAGTCTGGTGGACCACTCAGTGAAGAGCCTGATCAGGAGGATCAGTGCTGCACCAAGTAGGCCCTGAAGGAGTCAGGCTACTGTGGTCAGGGAAGTTTGTCATCCAGCCTTATGACAAACTTCTTGGAAAGATCTTCAAGAGTTAACTGAAGGACAACTACACTGAGGACGAGTCAGTCCAACTGAAGATCATCCTGTCAGTGAAGGAGAAAACTACCTAAAGTCAGTGGGTCTTAGTCAAACCCACTGAGTCAAAGATCCGTGAATCCAGGCCACGTGGACCAATCAGCACGAGGCAGCAACTCTGACACTGACAAAGGCCGCATTCCAAGAAAAGTGGTTGAACCCATTAATTGTATGGATTCAAATGTAATTCCCTCCAACGGTTACATTTGAATCCACACTATAAATACAAGCTCATAGCTTCGTTGTAAAGTGTGTGTGAGATGAGAAAAATCAACACCTACGAGCTGTGAAGGTGTGAGTGTTTAGTGCATTATATTGGGAGTTATAAGGAGGCACGTTTCACACCTTGTACACTGAACTTTAGAGTTCATAGATATACACAAATGAGTGTTCAGCTTGTAACTCATAGCTTAGAGAGGTTTTCCTAATCCTAGCTTTAAGGCTAACACATTGTAAAGGAAAACCTCACCTAGTTGGAGAAAACCGAACCAAACTAAACCCTTTCAGAAGAATGATAGGTTTGTAGTGAGGTGAGGAGAGGCAGCCCAGGGAGTGGCGTGAGTCCAGTTGTAAGTGCACCTTGGCACGTTAAAAACAAGAATCCCAGTAGTGGATTTCCTGTTAAATCAGGCCCGTGGATGTAAGAGCTTGAGTCTCTGAACCACGTTAAACCAAGTGTTATTATCTGGAATGTCTTTTCTTCTAAAGTATTGCGAAAATCTGCTCACTGAGAGCATTGTTTAAAAAAGGAACTTTAGTTAAGCATTTCAGTCAGGGAGATTCATCTCACTGACCGAATCAGGCTAAGCACTCGAGAGTTCAGTCTCTCGAGTCACTGCCTTGTTGAGAGCCTGAGCTTTCAAGTCTCATCACTGACTTGATAGCTCTGACTCTCAGCAACGCAGTGACTTGAGTATTCCTTCACTGAACTCTTTCAGAGCGCAACGCAAGGTTTTAAAAAAAAAAATTGTGCTCCTGAATTCCCATTTTGCCCTTCGAAAACGGGACCATCAATTGGTATCAGAGCAGGTTGTTCACATGACCACTGATCCAGTTTTGTTAAGAAAAATGGTCAACCGAACAGATCTTAAACTTTTTAAAATATGGGAATTCCTGCATATTTCAAAATATTACTTGTATTCTGACATTATTCTTGTAATAGAAAATCATTTGGTTAGAAGTTTTGGAATCATCAAAAAGGGGGAAATTGTTGGGATATATTTTAGTTTTGATGATTTTCCAAAACAACATGTAATAGGTTTAAAAGCAGTCAGGATAGTATCCTTTAGATCAGGTCAGGCTAGGTTAGCTCTCAGTAGAACAGGTTGCTCAGTTGAGGGGGAACTCAGCGAGGGGGAACTTCTCAACACAGCCTGAAGATATCAAGATGACAACCAGAAGAGCTGACTGAAGACATGCCATCAACCTGAACCAATGGAGAAGCCTAAAGGAAGTCCCACTGAGTGTAAGTCAGGCTGATCTAAGCCAAGTCTGGTGGACCACTCAGTGAAGAGCCTGATCAGGAGGATCAGTGCTGCACCAAGTAGGCCCTGAAGGAGTCAGGCTACTGTGGTCAGGGAAGTTTGTCATCCAGCCTTATGACAAACTTCTTGGAAAGATCTTCAAGAGTTAACTGAAGGACAACTACACTGAGGACGAGTCAGTCCAACTGAAGATCATCCTGTCAGTGAAGGAGAAAACTACCTAAAGTCAGTGGGTCTTAGTCAAACCCACTGAGTCAAAGATCCGTGAATCCAGGCCACGTGGACCAATCAGCACGAGGCAGCAACTCTGACACTGACAAAGGCCGCATTCCAAGAAAAGTGGTTGAACCCATTAATTGTATGGATTCAAATGTAATTCCCTCCAACGGTTACATTTGAATCCACACTATAAATACAAGCTCATAGCTTCGTTGTAAAGTGTGTGTGAGATGAGAAAAATCAACACCTACGAGCTGTGAAGGTATGAGTGTTTAGTGCATTATATTGGGAGTTATAAGGAGGCACGTTTCACACCTTGTACACTGAACTTTAGAGTTCATAGATATACACAAATGAGTGTTCAACTTGTAACTCATAGCTTAGAGAGGTTTTCCTAATCCTAGCTTTAAGGCTAACACATTGTAAAGGAAAACCTCACCTAGTTGGAGAAAACCGAACCAAACTAAACCCTTTCAGAAGAATGATAGGTTTGTAGTGAGGTGAGGAGAGGCAGCCCAGGGAGTGGCGTGAGTCCAGTTGTAAGTGCACCTTGGCACGTTAAAAACAAGAATCCCAGTAGTGGATTTCCTGTTAAATCAGGCCCGTGGATGTAAGAGCTTGAGTCTCTGAACCACGTTAAACTGAGCGTACTTATCTTTCAAAGTATTTACTAAAGTATTGTGAAAATCAGCTCACTGAGAGCTTTGTTAAGAAAACTTTAGTTAAGCATTTGTCAGGGAGATCCCAACTCACTGATTAAATCAGGCAAGGCACTCGAGAGTTCAGTCTCTCGAGTCACTGCCTTGTTGAGAGCCTGAGCTTTCAAGTCTCATCACTGACTTGATAGCTCTGACTCTCAGCAACGCAGTGACTTGAGTATTTAGTCACTGAACTCAGTCAGGGTGCGACGCGAAGGTTTAAAAAAAAAAAAATTTGCTCCTGAATTCCCATTTTGCCCTTCGAAAACGGGACCATCAAATACATTTGTGTTGGTCTCGAAATGAGTAAACAGGTATAGGGGAGGGGGGGGGGGGAATACACCTGAGGTTACAAATTTAAACTTCTTAAAACTTATCAAGTTACTTCAGATAGTAACTCGTCAGTGGACTTGAAGTCTGTTGAGAATTACTTGTGAAAGCTTACTGAGATAATACCTCCACTGAAAGCTCAAGACTTTCAGTTGAACTACTATCTAATTAGCTTTCAGATGCGGATTAGTGAGCCCTTTAGAAAACTCGTTTTACTTGATAAACTTTGAATGTACACACACTTAGGAAATAGCAGAATGTAAGTACACAAGATATAAAGTGGTTCAGAGATGAATCTCCTACGTCCACTGTCCTGATTAAACAGGAGAATTCCTTTCACTTGGAATTCATTGTGTTATAGTGCCAAGGTGCACTGATCAAGTAATCCTCTCTTAGGATGATTGATCACTAGGATAATTTCAGGTCCTAGTTCCCAAAATAAACCAGCTTTCAGACTGATACAAACAATCAGCTTACTAACACCACTTAACACTAACTCTCAACCTAACAACTGAGTAGGGTTTTGAGTAGGGTTTTGGTTCCAACTGTTGTGAGATAATCCTTACAATTTAGCTCAAGGCTTAGGATGGATTATCTCTTTCTAAGGTTTGGATATAACTTTTAAGCTTGGTTACAGAAGGTTTGTTATGCTCTCTACAAATGTGAAACACTTGGGAAACAAAGACGATTTCGAGTGCTTCTTGGTTAATTATGAATGTAGAGATAACTTTGATCTTGTGAGTTTTCTGTGCATAGAAATGGGCACGTCCTTCTGTATTTATAGGCTTCCTTGAAAATCTTCCCGTTGGATTTTAATCTTCTCAAGTAAGTCTTCTTGTATCTGATTGGTTCAAACGGCTCTATTTGAAGCTTTAAGTCTTGTCAAGAAACGGCTGAAGGACCATGCCTATTCACCAACTTTCTGGGGAAAGCTAGGGAAAGACTTTTGGTACCTGTCAGTCTGAGACAGGTCGGCTGTCAGTAGAGTACAACTAGGTGTCATATTCTCATTCGGCCGTCCAGTCTGCTTGCTCATAATCCTGTCTTGCTTTAAGGTAGAACTCCTCTGAGAGAACCTTCTTACTCCTTCATTTATTGTAAGCTTCACTGAAATTCATTTTGCCTTGTTCCAACCAGATTAACTAACAGCTTTTAATATGTTTAGCATTGAATGTGCTTTGTTAGTTTACATCAGTGGACCTTGGTCCTCTCCTGATGGTTTTAGTCTTAGTGAGAATGCACTTAGAAAACATTCAAGACTTAGACTTCTTCTCAGATCACTTGTCTTCAACGGATTTTAACTTCTGCGGACTTCATTCTTCAATACACTCAAGAAATTTATAACTGCACTTCAGTTCCTTAACATTTGAACTGACTTTCTATATTCTAACTCTAATTTTACTTACAAATAACTTTAGGGGAAATCTTTTGGTATCTTAATCAAAACATAAGTCTATACAATTTCCCAACAATTTCCCTCTTTTTTACTATGCCGAAACCTATCTTATTACATATCTTATTTCAGATGAGTTTCTTCAGATGACATATAATTCAAAGGATTTTTGTAAGTAAAACATTAAAGTACATAAGCCTAAATGATAATGGGATATTATCTTGGGCAAAAACAGCAGTAGAGTTTCATTTCATGAAGGATCAGATGAGTACAATTACATGAAGTCTTCTTTCAAAAGTTCAAAATGTAAAAACAATTGGGACTTATAAACAAATGCCCAGTAAAACACTTAACTTACTCAGATGGACTCAAACAAAGGTTCAAGTCCATATTGTTTGAAGACACGAATCTTCAATTCATTTTTCCTCTCCATCACTTCTTTTGAATGTCCTTTGAGACCTAGATGCTCACACAAGGACACCCACTCATCTGTGATCCGATCTCTATCAACTGCTCCAGTTGCATCTTGTGGAGGCCAATAGGTGATTGGCTCAGGAGCCTTCAAAGCAAGATTTGGGAATTTATCATTCCAGGCCTCATTGATCTCAGGGTAGAGTTTTGGGTATGCTTCAAACAGCCATGAATTGAATACTTCTTGTGCATTATCCCTTCCCAATTCTCCACTGACATAAAAGGAATACACAAATTCCCTTTTTGCAGTTTCCCCTGCATCATTGAGTTTCTTGGGCACCCACGCATCATGGTGAGGGAACTTGGCCTTTGAGGGAGCAATCTTGTCTTTCTTCAGCTTTGCAGCCCACCTTTGATAATTGTTCCTGAATTTCTTTGACTTGGTTTTATCAAAGGTAGCTAACCTCTCCTTCCTTTTCCTCTCAGCCAACTCTGCAATGGACTCCATTTTCCCAACAACCTTATCGCTCCTCTCTTGCTGTTGAGCAGTTAACTTTTGAGCTCTCTCATTCATACCTCCAGCTTCTTTGATAAGCTCAGTGAGCTCAGTAACTCTTGTGGGGGCAGATTTGGGGGTTTCAGAAGAGATAGGTTCAGGATTTAAAATAGGAAGTACCTCCACTGAAATAGTTGAATCAGTTGACCTTGCAGCCAACCTTCCCGAGGACCTTGTTCTCTTTTCCACCTCCGCTGAGAGAACATCAGTGGCCTTCCTCTTTGTTGTTTCCCCCTTCTGAGCAGCTCTTTCCTTCTTCTCTTTCTCATGGTCTTCTTTGAACTTTGTCAGGTCTTCTGAGGGAACCTCCTTGCCCTTCTTGGCATCAGCAATCTTCTAGGCTTCAACACTTACCTTCTCCATGGTCTTCTTTATTTGTTGGCCTCTTTCAAACTCTGGGGTCTCCAGGATCAGCTGCATTTTGTTCTTGGGGTCCTTCTTCATATCTTTAGCACTCACTCTCTTTTCCCCCTTTTCGGCATTAATCATGTATTCAGCAACATAAATGTTGAGCTTCATTTGATCATGACTAAGTGCCTTCACTTGAGTAGAGTAGTGATCCACTTCATCTTCAAGCCTTTCCAAGGTTGCTCCAGCTGTTTGTCCAAACTGTACAAACTGAGCCAGCTTCTCATCTATTAGAACGTTTGTCTTTTCTTGAGTAGGAAATTCCTCTGCCGCCTTCTTCAGGACTTCTCCCAGCTTAGCTCCCAGCTCCTCGTGCTTGGGCTCAAACTCTGTCATCTTCTGGTTCCATAACCCTTCAACCTTCCCAATAAGGTCAGCTGAGAAAGCCCCAACAGAGGACTTTAGGTTAATGGATACATTTTCTACAGACTCCTTCAAAAATTGAGTCCTGGCCTCTTCCTCCTTTTCCTCAAACTTCTTCAGAGCTTCTATTACCAGCACACTCTGGCCTTCAACCACATCAATCACCATCTGCTGTGAATCTTCAACTTTAAGTGTAAGATTTTGGAGTGAGTTGGTGGTAGACTCCATTTGCTCATCAACATGGTCTAAGAGGATGACCATCTTATCTACTTCTTCTTGAACAATTTCTTGGACATCTCTCAGTTGAGCTTGTAGAGAAGGAAGCTTTTCATTTTGAAGTAAATGAACAACATCCCTCAGTGGAGTTAGGTTGACCTGGACTAGGGGAATTTCATCAGTTTGTACACCTGCATTGCAAACAATGTTAGTCCTTTCCCCCTCTTTCTCACATCCTAAGTCACCTGACATATCTACCTCCATTGCAACTCCCTCCTCCTCTCTTTTCTCACCTTCTTTCTCACTCTCTTTTTCTTTTTCAACTAATTTCTTTTCAGCCAATTCATCCTTTACAGGAATGATTGCTCTTATTTCTCCACTCACAACACCAGTGATTTCTATCTCAGTTTCTTTTTCTTTCTCATTTTCAACTCCTTCTTTACCAGACACCTCAGCTGACTCCGTAGTAACCACTGAGGGCTGTTGTGGGAGAACTTCAGTAGACACCTCTACTGATGTAATACCCTAGACTTTCATGACCTTATTTGCTTTACTAAATGCTTTATATTTCTACACGAATCTATGTGATGCATTTACATCCAAAATTCATGCCAAGGCACGTTTATGTATTTTATTTACTCGATATTTACAATTAACATATTATTTGCTCAATACATGCTTATTCTTGAAACTTTATAATTTTTATATGTTCTTTATTTTATGTCTTAAAGTATTTGATATAGAAATTAATATAGTCCTTAAGTCTAGTATTTTATTTTACAAGTTATAAGTTGAAAAATGAACGTTTCTTCAAGAAACGAATTACGTATCGATTACTCGATGTTTTTTTATGATTAGTATATAGACTTTATAATTTATTTAGAGCCTTAGAAGAGTTTTAATTTTATTTTATAAGATAGTATAAGTAATTTTATGCATAATGTACCTTAAAAGCATTAAATAAATTAGAAAATCATAATTTCTTTTATTTTATTTATTAAATTCAAAGCCTACAAGTGTCTTAACTACAAGACACAAGTTTTCTCTTGAAATCTCCCTAAATTTCGAAAATAGAAGATAAGTTAGGAAGAGTGGTGAAGTTTCAAGAGTTAAGGATCAAAATTTGAAGAAAAAATGTCAAAATTTGCAACTAATACTAAGTTGCCATCTGTTTAATGCTTAACCTCCAAGATTATCCAATTTCCTCCACATTCTTCATTCAAGGTCGGTCCTAGGAGTGCTTGGAGTAGTCTCCAAGTATTGCTTCACCTATAAATATATGAGCATGCATGCAAAAATAGATATAAGCTTAGAGAAAGAAAATTAGAACAAATATTACTACTACACTTATAGAAAGGAGGAGAAGAGATTTCTTGTAGCTACCTATCTCTAAGTAAGCTTCTCTTCTTGATTGAGTAATTATTTAAGTGGTAGTATGAAGTTTATGCATGATATGTGAATTAATTGATAGGAAAATGAGTTTTGATGAGTAAATTGCATGTTATCCATGTTTTACTTCATGTTTGAATGTTTAATTCAATTTCTTCATGATTTATGATCAAAATCATGTTTATTATTTGATTATATATGCTTTAGAAGTAGAAATCATGAAATTATATGGTTTAAAGTGAGTTTAAGATGTTATGTTCTTCATATATGCATAAAAACCGAATTTCTGGACAACTTATGAAAGAATTTCGTTTTTGATCCAAGTTGCCGGTGGAAAATTCTGAAATTTTTATATGTGAAAATAGACTTGTGAGGGAACTTTGGTTTCAAATTTCATAATTTTTGGACTAGTATTCAATTCGTGGTAATATTTCGAAATAGAGCTACGGTTTTGGACGAAAATACAGGAACAGTAGAATTTTGCTATGATCTGAGAATAATCGATTAGTTTTTATAGAAAACCAAAGTATGTTGATAAATTACATGAAGTTGGGAGTTCATGGTTAAAATTTCATGAGTATTGGACATGTGGTTGATTTATGGTGAATTTTTAAAGTTAAGTGACCAGAATCTGTTACTGTGTGTTCATTATGAATTAATTGATGTTTGGTAAAGAGTTTGAGAAATCTGAAAGTATGTTGATAAAATTTATTGAATTGATAATATACTGTTAAAATTTCGTAATTTTTGGACGTATGAATAATTTAATATGAATTTTCAAAGTTAGGTGTGTAAATCTGCTAAATTCAAAATTTTGTATGAAAGGTTCAAAATGGTCCGGTGACATTTTTACAGTCGATATTTATTTATAACTTGTTATTTGATGATTTTATACACATAATTGATATTTGTGTGTTAGTATACAATATTTGAATATGTGTGGAGATTTGAATTCAAGTCTTACAATTTACAAAAGTGAAGGGATAAGTAACAATGTTTTTATTTTAAAATTTTTACTTGTATGTACAAACCTGCAAGGTGGGGAATCACTTCGCTCTTCATGGAGTGTTCTATTATTATTTAATTACACTTATTAAACGTTGAATGTTAAATTTTGAGTCTGGCCCGCTATCGACTGGCCCCTGAGATAGTCCAACACTATGTTGGCAAATGAGATAGTCCGGTCGTTCCGGCACCACGGGTTGGTCACGCCACCCAAGCATATACCCGGTGAAACTCCGGGGGCTCACATGTTATAAACAATTGATGTTTAGTTTGTGCAATTAACAAGAGGTTTCCCACTAAGTGTTTTCAAGCACTTATTCCTTCCACTTTTAAATTTTTACAGATGCTATGGATCCGGACGTGGGCGAATGAACTCGGCGGGCTGTGAAGTATTCTTAAATACTTTATATTTTCAAGAATAATAATTTAAATTTTGAGTTTGTAATTTAAGCTACAATCATACTTATTTACTACTTCCGCTGTGTAAATGTGTGGCGTGTGTTTATTTTAATACAAAAATGCTATTTTAGTAACGTTCCTACTTGTGCCACATCATATTTTCCGTACTATATTAAGTGGGGGCGTTACAGGTGGTATCAGTGCAGGTTCGCCTGCTAAAGTGTTTTAAAAAGAGTGTGTTTTAAAAATTAAAAGAAACAGCCGCACCGAGATCATTCTCCACGACGGGATCAGGTAAATATTTTATATGTGCTTAAATAATGTTATTTATTTGAAAGTGTGATTGATTATTTGAAAGTTTGTATAGTTATTGCATTACATTGTTGTTTGTATAGAATTATGAATCGTAGAGGAAACCAAAACAACTCAGGTATGAGCGAGGATCTAACTTCCGTCTTAAGGGGGTTAGCTCAGCAGCTAAATCACCAAAGCCAATCATCCCAAACACCTGTATCCTCAACCCAAAACCATGACATTGTTAGCCAATTTAAGAAGTTTAGACCCTCAACACTTACCGGAATGGAAAACCCTATGGAAGTAGAAAACTGGGTTCGGAGCTTGGAGAAGATATTCGCTTATCTTAAGTGCACCGATGAACAGAATGTTTCTTGCGCTATATTTCAGCTGACTGAAGATGCAGATTATTGGTGGGAAGCTCACTGTAGGACAATGACTGAAGAAGAATGAACTACAGTTACTTGGGAAAATTTTGTAGAAGCAGTGGTTAAGAATTATATACCACAGTCATTTTTAGATCAGAAGGAGACTGAATTCCTACAGTTGAAACAAGGGAGCCTGACAGTGCAGGAATATGAAAGGAAGTTTAATCAATTGGGAAGATATGCTTCTCATTTGATTAATACTGATGAAAGGAAAGCAAAAAGATTTATGCAGAATCTACGACCGGAAATCAGTACTATCTTAGCGGCACAAGATATTAAGTCTTATGCCTCGGCATTCGAGAAAGCTCAGATGATAGCAGCAGATATGAAATCAGAGGATGTAAGAACGCCAGAATCACAATAAAACAAAAGGAAGTGGATGGGTACGAACCAAGGAAGAAATTCTAAGCAAGTTAAAAAGACAGAAATAGTGCCACGACAACAACAGAGGCCACCTAAGTGCAGAAATTGTGGGAAGGAACACTTTGGGCAATGCCTGAAGGGAACAGGAATCTGTTATAAATGCAAGGAACCGGGACATGTCATAACTAATTGTCCAAAGTGGAAAGAACAACAGAAGAATCACCTGCTCGAGTGTTTGCCATGAGTCAGCAGGAGGCGATAGCAAACCCGGAAGTGATGGCAGGTATGTTCAAATTATTCCAAATACCTGTTTTCACGTTATTCGATACTGGTGATACACATTCATTCATCTCTACAAAGATGTTTGAACAAATTGAGACTGACCATATTATGGTAGAAGAAAATTTCCAAGAAGTAAACATTCCCTCTGGAAGTACGACACAATCCTTAGGACTGTGTAGGAATGTGAAGATTGATTTTTAGAATGCAATACTCCCGGCAAATCTACATATAATAGAAATGAAGGACTTTGATGTTATCTTGGGAATGGACTGGCTTATAGCAAATCCTGCTCTCATTAAGTGTCAAGAAAATGAAATATCAGTACGTAGATCAAAGGATGAGAACTTTACACTATATGGTGCTAGAATTGGAACTATACCTCGGGTAATTTCAGCAGTAAAGGCTCGGAAAATTTTAAGGAAAGGAGAAGGTACAACATTTCTAGTAAATGTTGTAGCAACAAAGTCTGATGGTCCAACATTGGACGATATGCCGGTAGTATGTGAATACAAGGATGTATTCCCAGATGATTTGCCAGGACTACCCCAAGATCGTCAGTTAGAATTTACTATTGATTTAATTCCCAGAGCAGCGCCTGTTTCAAAAGCACCTTACAGAATGACAGCAAAAGAATTGCAAGAATTGAAAGTGCAACTGCAAGAATTACTGGATAAGGGTTTTATTCGACCAAGTGTGTCACCCTGGGGAGCACCGGTATTATTTGTGAAGAAGAAAGATGGGTCATTAAGAATGTGCATCGACTACCAAGAATTGAATAAGCTTAACATCAAGAACAAATACCCTCTTCCCAGAATTGAAGATCTGTTCGATCAATTAAAGGGAGCTAGTGTATTTTCAAAGATTGATTTGAGATAGGGGTATCATCAGGTGAAAATAAAGGAAAGCGATATTCCGAAGACAGCTTTCAGGACTCGATATGGTCATTATGAGTTCGTGGTGCTACCATTTGGACTCAGTAATGCACCAGCTATTTTTATGGATTTGATGAATCGAGTATTTCATCAATATCTGGATCAACTTGTGATCGTTTTCATTGATGATATTCTGGTGTATTCGAGGAATCAGGAGCAGCATGCGGAACATCTTCGAATTACACTAGAAATCCTGAGAAAGGAAAAATTGTATGCTAAATTCAAGAAATGTGAATTTTGGCTGGATAAAGTGGTATTTCTTGGACATACGGTTTCAGCCCTGGGAATAGAAGTTGACCCAACAAAGGTAGAAGCTGTAAACCAATGGAAGACACCAACTAATGTAAACGAAGTCAGGAGTTTTCTTGGTTTAGCCGGGTATTATCGAAGATTCATTGAAGGGTTTGCTCGGATTGTAAAACCTTTGGCTCAGTTGACTCGGAAAGAAACAAAGTTTGAATGGACAGAAGAATGTGAAAGGAGTTTTCAAGAACTAAAGCAAAGATTAACAACGGCCCCAGTTCTTACAATTCCTGAAGGTACAGAAGGATTTATTGTGTACAGTGATGCTTCTAAACAAGGCTTGGGATGTGTACTTATGCAGAATGGGAAAGTAGTAGTGTACGCATCAAGACAATTAAAACCACATGAGCAAAACTATCCTACGCATAATTTAGAGCTAGCAGCAGTTGTGCATGCACTCAAGATTTGGAGACATTACTTGTATGGAAGTAAATGTCAGATCTGATCATAAGAGTTTGAAGTATATCTTCGAACAGAAGGAATTGAACATGAGGCAAAGGAGATGGTTGGAGTTGGTGAAAGATTATGATTGCGAGATATTGTATCATCCGGGAAGGGCAAATGTAGTAGCAGATGCCTTAAGTCGCAAAGGAAAGATCAATGCTTTGGTTGTGAAACCAACACTGAAGGAAAGAATAGCAAAAGCTCAATATGAAGATGCATTCTTAGAGAAGATAAAGCAAAAGATCAAGGAAGGTAAAGCAAAGGAGTTTTCAGTATGTGAGGATGGTACATTGTTATGTCATGGAAGAATATGTATCCCAGACAAAGAAGAATTCAAGAAGAAAATATTGGAAGAAGCACATTCTACACCATATACAGTTCATCCCAGAGGAACGAAAATGTACCAAGAATTAAAGAAGTTGTTCTGGTGGAAAAATATGAAGAGGGATATTGGAAATTTCGTACAGAAATGTTTGACATGTCAGCAGGTAAAAGCTGAACATCAAAGACCATTGGGATTGCTGAAGCCACTTGAGATTCCTGAATGGAAATGGGAACACATTACGATGGATTTTGTGGTAGGATTGCCCAAGTCAATACAAGAAAACGAAGCTATTTGGGTAATTGTTGACAGATTGACCAAAACGGCACATTTTCTACCAATAAAGATGACGTTCACATTGGATAAATTGGCTCAGATTTATATTAAGGAAATTGTCCGATTACATTGAGTTCCAATTTCCATTGTGTCAGATAGAGATCCGCGATTTACATCAAGATTCTGGTACAGTCTTCAAGAAGCTTTGGGTACTAAGTTGGAATTCAGTACAACTTTTCATCCTCAAACAGATGGTCAATCGGAAAGAACAATTCAAACTTTGGAAGATATGTTGAGAGCTTGTATCATCGATTTTGGAGCAAGTTGGGAAAGATACATACCTTTAGTGGAATTTGCCTATAACAATAGTTATCAAGCTACAATTGAAATGGCACCGTACGAAGCATTGCACGGAAGGAAGTGCAGATCTCCACTATGCTGGGATGAAATTGGAGAAAAGAAATTGTTAGGACCGGAATTGGTGGAAGAAACTAACAAAGTAGTAAAGAAAATTAAAGAGAAGATGCAATCGGCTCAAGATCGACAGAAAATGTATGCGGATAGGCGAAGGAAAGAATTAAGTTTTGAGATTGGAGACAAGGTATTCTTGAAGGTATCTCCAATAAAAGGAATTTTCCGCTTCGGAAAAAAGAGGAAAGTTGAAGCCCAGATATATTGGACCTTATGAGATATTGAAAAGAGTTGGAGATTTGGCTTATAGGCTAGCGCTACCACCATCCTTGGCAGGAGTACACAATGTATTCCATATCTCGATGCTCCGAAAGTATGTACCCGACCCTACCCACATAGTAAACTTACCTGAATTAGAACTAGATACCGACTTAACCTATGAGGAGATTCCCACATCCATACTTGATAGAATACTTCATAGGTTAAGAAATAGAGATATTCCTATGGTTAAAGTCCAGTGGAATAGACACGGAAAGGAAGAAGCTACGTGGGAGCGAGAGGACGAAATCTTAGCCAAATACCCTTACCTCAATAATCCTGGTAACACTTGAAATTTCGAGGACGAAATTTATTTAAGGGGGTTAGACTGTAATACCCTAGACTTTCATGACCTTATTTGCTTTACTAAATGCTTTATATTTCTACATGAATCTATGTGATGCATTTACATCCAAAATTCATGCCAAGGCACGTTTATGTATTTTATTTACTCGATATTTACAATTAACATATTATTTGCTCAATACATGCTTATTCTTGAAACTTTATAATTTTTATATGTTCTTTATTTTATGTCTTAAAGTATTTGATATAGAAATTAATATAGTCCTTAAGTCTAGTATTTTATTTTACAAGATTATCCAATTTCCTCCATATTCTTCATTCAAGGTCGGTCCTAGGAGTGCTTAAGTAGTCTCCAAGTATTGCTTCACCTATAAATATATGAGCATGCATGCAAAAATAGATATAAGCTTAGAGAAAGAAAATTAGAACAAATATTACTACTACACTTATAGAAAGGAGGAGAAGAGATTTCTTGTAGCTACCTATCTCTTAGTAAGCTTCTTTTCTTGATTGAGTAATTATTTAAGTGGTAGTATGAAGTTTATGCATGATATGTGAATTAATTGATAGGAAAATGAGTTTTGATGAGTAAATTGCATGTTATCCATGTTTTACTTCATGTTTGAATGTTTAATTCAATTTCTTCATGATTTATGATCAAAATCATGTTTATTATTTGATTATATATGCTTTAGAAGTAGAAATCATGAAATTATATGGTTTAAAGTGAGTTTAAGGTGTTATATTCTTCATATATGCATAAAAACCGAATTTCTGGACAACTTGTGAAGGAATTTCGTTTTTGATCCAAGTTGCTGGTGGAAAATTCTGAAATTTTTATATGTGAAAATAGACTTTTGAGGGAACCTTTGTTTCGAATTTCATAATTTTTGGAATAGTATTCAATTCGTGGTAATATTTCGAAGTAGAGCTAGGGTTTTGGACGAAAATACAGGAACTGTAGAAGTTTGCTATGATCTGAGAATAATAGGTTAGGTTTTATAGAAAAACAAAGTATTTTGAAATATTACATGAAGTTGGGAGTTCATGGTTAAAATTTCATGAGTATTGGACATGTGGTTGATTTATGGTGAATTTTTAAAGTTAAGTGACCAGAATCTGTTACTGTGTGTTCATTATGAAATAATTGATGTTTGGTAAAGAGTTTGAGAAATCTGAAAGTATGGTGATAAACTTTATTGAATTGATAATATACTGTTAAACTTTCGTAATTTTTGGACGTATGAATAATTTAATATGAATTTTCAAAGTTAGGTGTGTAAATCTGCTAAATTCGAAATTTTGTATGAAAGGTTCGAAATGGTCCGGTGACATTTTTACAGTCGATATTTATTTATAACTTGTTATTTGATGATTTTATACATATAATTGATATTTGTGTGTTAGTATACAATATTTGAATATGTGTGGAGATTTGAATTCAAGTCTTACAATTTACAAAAGTGAAGGGATAAGTAACAATGTTTTTATTTTAAAATTTTTACTTGTAGGTACAAACCTGCAAGGTGGGGAATCACTTTGCTCTTCACGGAGTGTTCTATTATTATTTAATTGTACTTATTAAACGTTGAATGTTAAATTTTGAGTCTGGCCCGCTATCGACTGGCCCCTGAGATAGTCCAACACTATGTTGGCAAATGAGATAGTCCGGTCGTTCCGGCACCACGGGTTGGTCACGCCACCCAAGCATATACCCGGCGAAACTCCGGAGGCTCACATGTTATAAACAATTGATGTTTAGTTTGTGCAATTAACAAGAGGTTTCCCACTAAGTGTTTTCAAGCACTTATTCCTTCCACTTTTAAATTTTTACAGATGCTATGGATCCGGACGTGGGCGAATGAACTCGGCGGGCTGTGAAGTATTCTTAAATACTTTATATTTTCAAGAATAATAATTTAAATTTTGAGTTTGTAATTTAAGCTACAGTCATACTTATTTACTACTTCCGCTGTGTAAATGTGTGGCTTGTGTTTATTTTAATACAAAAATGCTATTTTAGTAACGTTCCTACTTGTGCCACATCATATTTTCCGTACTATATTAAGTGGGGGCGTTACAACTGAGCTCTCCTGTGGCAAGTTTTGAGCCTCAGTATCTCTTGCCAAAGATACATCCTTGGCTACTTCACCACCACCTTGCTGTGGTGAAGTACCTTCTCCTTGTTCTATCTCCTTCCCCTTTTCTCTCTCCTTCTCTCCCTCTCCTCCTTCAACAAATTTTACCTCCTTCTGCTCTTTTTCTTTTTCTCCCTCCTGCACCTTCTCAACTTCTTCTTTCTAATCTCCTTCAGCTCCCTTCTTTGCCTCAGTAAGTTTGTCCATTACCAGACTCTGAAAGATCTTCTCATCACAGAGAAGTCTGATTTTGGTCATGCCTGCAAACTCCAACACCTCTCTTTCTTCTTTCTTCCATTCCTCAGCATTGCTGCCTCCAACAGCCATGAGGATCTCTCCTAGCCTCCTGTCCTTCAGCTGGATAAGTAGCCTTACTCTCAAGAACATATCTTTTAGGGTGGGGTACCCATCAAGTTCTGGATATTTTATCTCCAGTGAGTAAGCTACTTCATCCTTAAGAGTATCCAAGAAGGAGTACTCTTCTTCATCATCCGATGGTAGGGAAGGGGTAGGGGATCTGATCTCAGTTGGCTCTTCTGGGATGGATTCTAAGTGGGTGGAATGGATTTCAGGGGGGTTGGGCTCAGATGAGGTTTGTGTGTCAGAAGGGTTTGGGTTTTGTTCAGTGGGGGTTGAGGTGATGGGTTCAGTGGGGGTTGAGGATGCCTCAGCAGATGCCTTAGAGGGGGTGGTATTTTGGGATCCACTTTCAGGCTTTTAGGAGCCTTTAGTGGAGGTTTTAGACATCTTGGATATTTTATTGGTTTTAACAGGGGTTCTAGGCTTGGTTCTGGGTTTGATGGGGGTAGGGCCAGGAACATCTGAGTCAGACTCAGTAGATATGATGTTAGGAGATGAGTCAGGGTTACCTGATGATGACCCATCAGTAGAGTTTGTGGTTCTGACTTTCTTTGAGACACTCTCTTTCTCAGCCTCAGATGACCTCTTCTTCTCCTTCTTTAAGGCCTTCTCTGTCTCCTCCTCCTTGTGTAAGGCCATCTTATCACTCAGCTTGATGAGCCTCTTCTTTAGCTTGGTCTTTTTCCCTTCAGTAGGGTTTGTTTCTTCCTTCTCCTCTGCCGCTTCAGGGCTTTCCACTTCCATGCTCAGCTTTCTTGCCTCCAGAGCCTTTCCATACTTGAATAGAGTCTTCATATTACTCCATTTCCTATCCTTTATCTAGTCTACTCCCACATCCACATTTTCTACCAAGTAAGAGATCTTGGTGGCAAAATTTAGCTTACTTGCCAACTGGGGAGTCTTGTCAGGCTGGAATTTCATCTTTTCTTTGTTCAAAGCTCTCAAGAAGAACATCTTTTCTTTTCAGGGTGAATAGACAAGAACTTTTCCAACCCAACATTATTAACCATCTCCAGGGCCTCTTTTATGTGTGCGAATTCTGGCCTGGATTCAATCTCTAGGTTATTGATTAGGCGTGAAATTGTCATGATTCGTCGCTCGAAATGCTCTTGTTTTGATGGATTCGTATAAGTATTTAGAGTCATTTGAGTATTACCTTCTCAAACTAACAAATTTGTTTCTTTGATGCTTATAGATGGATGGAGGGCAAAAAGAGGAGTTCGTAGGACTTCAAATCGACTCAAACGGATACCCGGATGAGAAGATATGGAAGAAATACGAGAAGTATTAGTTCGAGCGAGCAAAAGTGTCATTGAAGTACTCAAGATGAATGAGCTCGAGTAAACACTACTCAGGCACTCGAGTAGTGCACTCGAGCCAGCTTTGGTCGAGTAGCCAATACTCAGGCACTCGAGTAGTGCACTCGAGCAGAATCCGGTCGAGTAGCGAGTACGTGGGCACTCGAGTAGACTACTCGAGCAAGGACCGGTCGAGTAGAACTACTCGAGCTGAGGAGCTTGAGTACTTTTCACGTTCTGTACAATTCTAACACTCGAGCTTGCATTGCTCGAGTACTTTTACTCGAGCTCTACTCGAGCTCGATGGGAATTTTGGCCCATGAGATCCCGTTTCGACCCGTTGCCTATATATACCTCTTCCAAATACCTTTTGAAGGATCCCCGAACGCACCACATCACTTTTACACAGAATTTTTAGAGAGAGAAGGAAGAGAAGAGACGAGCAAGTTTAATTTTACGTTTTTGAGGTTTTTGCTTACGAATTCACATTACGATTTCACGTTTTAGTTTCGTTTCTTAATATCTTTTGTTCTTGAATACGTTGAGACCTCGTTTTGATAATTAATTTCAGTTTATTCTTTTATATCTTAAAACCCTAGTTTATGTACGATCTTTTCTTTGATTTAATTACCATGTTCATGTTCGTCACTTGTCTAATTGTTATTGTTTACGTTAAATCTATGTCTAGCTAAAACCCTTGCATGCTTAGGGTAGGATGAACTCGTAGAAGTAGGTTGTGGGTACGTAATTAGAGTAACTTGTGACGTTAGGTTTTAATTCTCTTGGTTATGAATTCTTAAAATTAATCTAGACTTCGCTCTTGAATTTCGTTCGAAAGGTGTTAGAGAGAGGACGACCGTATCACTCTTTAACAACGAGTAGACTTAACGAGAGAGTTTAGGAAAGGTTAATTCATCTACCGGTTTAGCGAAGGAGGACGACCGCATCACCTTAGTTAAATTAGGGTCTCATTAATTAAGCACAATCTATTAACTTGTTAGTAGGTTCGTGAAGTCGAGTGTTAGGGTAAAGTATTAGGGTTTAGAATCTTGAGCTTTCACCTGGCATTCTTAGACTTAGGTTAAATCTTGTGTGTCACAGTTATTTTGATTATGTACCTGCTCCGTTAGTATACGTAGGGATTCCTATCTTAAGCATCACTATCTCATATTTGAAAACGCACCTTTTGTTATTTCGTTTAATCTTCCTTTTGCATTTGTAGGATAATTTAGTTTAGTTTAATTAATCTTTCCAAAAAAATCCAAAAACAATACACTCATATTAATTACGACGCGTAGATCTTCAGGGATCTATTCGCATATACACTGTCCCTTGGGTTCGATATACTTGGTCGTTATACTTGCTCATACTACAGTGAACCCGTTCGCTTGCGGGTGAGCGACTAGTAGAAGTTAGTAAAATCGCTTCAAGTCAGTTATCGAACACCACTATGGGTTCATACCAGAAATTATCCTTGTTTGTCAAAAACCCTAGATTTACTTTGGCCATTTTAGAATAGGATTGAGAGAAATTTGCAGAGAGTATTTTGGGAAGATAGTAAGTGCTTGCTTGAAAGAGTGTTCGAAAAAGGTTCTTAGACTGATTTTGGGGGTTTTTATATGAGTAATGAATGGTGAGATTTAATCCCGCAATCAACGTCTGAGATTAATTTGGGTGAAAGGTCGTGGATAGTCGAAGGAGTTAGTGGGGAGTTTTTGAGAGATCTTGACGGTTAGAAAGAAACCGCCTAGAATGAAAGGTTGAGATTGAAAAGTTGGTAGCCGGAAGGTCACATCATCCGGCTTTTAGGGCGCGTGAGATAGGTAACTGTAAAAGTGAAACTGACTTGTACAATGCGCATTAAATGCTTGCCATACCAAAATCTCTTCGAAATAGTGTAAGAAAGATTTAATTTTCAGAAAGCACTCATTAAAATTTTTTGAAACCAAATATATATTTAAAAACCAAGAGGCTTTCAGATTTGAAAGATAATATAAGTACAAAGCATTGACCTCCCCTGAGGTTGAACCTCTTCTGTGAAATGAAGCTCTTCTGAGATTGATCCTCTTTTGAAGCTGGACCTTAACTGATACGAATTTCAACTCTTCTGAGATTTGTAAAGACTTCATCTTTACTCTCCTGGATCTAAAAGTCCAAGCTCTACTGACAGTTCTTGAAACTTTGCTTCAGCCAAAGGTTTAGTGAATATATCTGCCTTTTGTTAGTCAGTGTGAATTTTGAGCATTTTGATGTCCTTCTTCTCCACATGATCTCTAATGAAATGATGTCTTATATCCACATGTTTGCATCTTGTGTGGAGAACTGGATTTTCTGAAATTGCAATTGCACTATTGTTGTCACATAAAATAGGGACTTCATTAGCAAAGATGTTGTAATCTCCCAGTTGTTGTCTTAGCCATAGGATTTGAGCACAACACCTTCCAGCTGTCAATTCTGCAACCTCCATAGTCTGCATATGAGTATCCTGTGAGTTCTAGATTTTCATCTGAGGGATACCATAATCCCATATTCACAGTACTCTTAAGATATTTGAGAATTCTTTTAGCAGCTTCCAGATGACTTTTCTTCGGATGGGCTTGATATCTTGCACAAATCCCAACTGCAAATGTGATATCAGGCATGCTTACTGTGAGATACAATAGACATCTAATGATAGCTTTGTAGTGAGTCTGATCTACTAATTCACCATTTTCATCTGGTTCCATCTTAATGTTGGTGTTGAGTGGAACCCTTGCAACTTTGCTGGTCTGGCATCCAAACTTGTTGATCAGCTCCCTTGTATATTTGGCTTGATTGATGAAGATTCCTTCAGAGGACTGCTTGACTTGAAGTCCTAGGAAGAAGTTCATTTCTCCCATCATTGACATCTCAAATTTCCCTATCATCAGTTGAGAAAATTTCTCACAGAGGACTTGGTTAGGACAACCAAAAATGATATCATCCACATAGATTTGAACTAGCAAAGTGTCCTCTCCTTTTGTGATCCTGAAGAGAGGTCTATCTACTCTTCCTTTGATAAAGCTATGATCCAATAGGAATTGTGACAAAGTATCATACCAAGCTCTTGGAGCCTGTTTCAGTCCATATAGAGCTTTCCTCAGTCTATATACTTTGTGGCATTCTTCAAAACCTAGGGGTTGCTCCACATAGACTTCTTCATTGAGTACTCCATTCAAGAAAGCACTCTTGACATCCATTTGATACACCTTGAATTTCTTGTGAGCAGCATAAGCAAGAAATAACCTTATTGCCTTCAATCTGGCCACCGGGGCAAAAGTTTCATCATAGTCAAAACCTTCAACTTGAGAATAGCCCTTTGCAACTAGCCTAGCCTTGTTTCTGACTATGACATCATTTTCATCTTTCTTGTTCTTTAATACCCACTTGGTTCCTATCACATTGTAATAATATGGTATGTCTACCAGCTCCTATACCTTATTCCTTGTGAATTGATTAAGCTCTTCTTGCATAGCAATGATCCAGTTTGATTCTTTAAGTGCTTCTTCAATTGAACCTGGATCCTGGTTAGTTATGAAATAACAAAACAAAGCACTTTCTCCATGAAAACTTCTAGTTTTGACTCCCGAGGTAGGATCACCTAGGATTTGCTCAACAGGGTGATCTAAGAGCCATGTTCTCCTAGGCTGATGTCCTTCAGTAGAGTTTAACTCTTCTGAAGTTGAGTTACTAGTTATAGGAATAAATTCAAATCCAAGAAATAAAACAGAAGGTAGAAGTCCTGAGTCATCATTCAAGGTATTCTCATTCTCAATGGTAATCTCATTGGTTCCCCCTTGAATGATAGGCTCAGTGGATGTCTCAGATGTGACCACATCTTCATCGACATTAGTTACCTCTTGAACTGGGATAATGTTCATCAGTTCAGTTTCTTATTCAGGAGAGCTCTCAGGTGAGTTGTGAGGAGTGGTTTGACTTTGAATGTCCTCTTTGAATTGTTGATCATTGAGGTTATCCCAGGTAGGGATGTATGCATCAACACAATTCTCAGGATAACTTTTTGACTTGATACTCAGTCTAGTTAGTCTTTTGCTTATCACTTCCTCATTCTCCTTACTTCTGGACTCAAATATAGATTCATCAAAGACCACATGAGGTGTTTCTTCCACAACAAGAGTTCTACAATTATAAACTCTGAAAGCTCTACTGATTTGGGAATATCCTAAGAAGATTCCTTCATCAGCTTTGCTATCAAAAGCTTTCAGTTGAGTTTTCCTATTGTTGTGAATGAAACACTTGCAACCAAAGATATGAAAGTAAGATACCTGTGGCTTTCTGTCATTCCATAACTCATATGGAGTTTTTCCTTGATGTTTGGTTACCAGGGATCTATTTTGAGTGTGGCAGGCAGTATTAATTGCTTCAGCCCAAAATCTTTTAGGAACTTGAGCTTCAACTAACATTGTCCTTGCTGCCTCCTTGAGAGTTCTATATCTTCTTTCAACTACTCCATTTGGTTGAGGAGTTCTTGCAGCTGAGGTCTCATGACCAATAGCTAACTCTTTGCAGAAATCAGATATTATTGAATTAATGAACTCAGTACCCTTATCTGACCTTATCTTTACAATGTTCAGGCTCTTTTCATTGCTAACTTTCTTCGGAAGTTCTGGTAGCTTGAGTTGAGTCTCCTTTTTGCTTGCTAGAAATAACACCCAAGTGTACCTGGAGAAATCATCAACAACAACAAGAGTGTATTTTCTCCCATTGATACTTACAGAGGTTACTGGACCAAAGAGATCCATGTGTAACAGTTGAAGTACTCTTTCAGTAGAGGTTGCAACTTTGCTTTTGAAGGTTGCATTCACTTGCTTTCCCTCCTGACAGGCTTTGCAAATATGTTCTTTGTTGTATACTTCATTTGGCATTCCTTCCACCAGTCCATGTCTTGCTATCCTGTTCATCATCTTGAAGTTCAGATGACTTAGTCTCTTGTGCCATAGCCAATTAGTATCAGTTGAGCTCTTTGCAATAAGACATGCATTTGGTGTGCAAGACTTCCAATCTGCAAGATAGACATTTCCTTTCCTTGACCCATTTAGTAGTACCTGTTGTGAAGATATATTCTTGACAAAACACATGATAGATGAAAACTCAACACTGTATCTTTTATCACAAAACTGACTTATGGACATAAGATTGTGCTTAAGTCCACTGACATAGGATACATTGCTTACTCTTACTAAGCCAATTATTAAAGAACCATAACCTTTAGTGGCTCCTTGTGAATTATCACCAAAGGTGACTTGTGGACCTTCTTTCTCAACAAATTATGTCAGGAGATCTTTGTTACCAGTCATGTGCCTGGAAAATCCACTGTCCAAGTACCAGACTGAGGATTTGAGAGCTTCTCCTTTGTTGAGGTCCACTGAGCCCTGCAGTCAAAATCAAGCTTTAGGTACCCATTTTGTGTTGGATCCTACCAGGTTAGCTGTACCTTTCGGAATCCAAATTTGCCTCACAGTTCTAATCACTTTAGAATGGCTAATTTGTCTTCCATAAACATCTAAATAGATTTTTATCTCCCTCGGTGCCTTGGGAGTAAACTATCTATGGGTGTCAGCCTTTGAAGGAACAGGAACATTCTTTACATTCCTTCTTTTAGGCTTGGGTGCACCTGACCTTAGTTTTTGTAGATAAAGATATGAAGGACATTTTCCTTTAGGCACAAAAGGAATAGGTCTTCTGTATGAGTCATTCCTTGAGGAGTGCTCATGCCTGGGTGCTCTCAGCTGAGGTTGTTTCATCTGTGAGGCTTCTGCTGATAGTACCTCTACTGAGATCTAGTTTGATTCGTCAACTGAGCCTTTCCATTTGGTTTTGCCTGAGTTTGACTTCTCTTTTGTGTGACCTCAGCTGGTCTTTTACCTTTATCTAAAATCTGTGGTTGAAAGGTCACAGACTTAACAAAAACTCTCTTTGTGCCACTTGAAGAAGCAACACTCAGAGGACCTTCTGAAGGCTCTCACACTTGTTATTTGGATTGATTTGAAAATTTTGGATCTCCTCTATGGCAAGAGAGGGTTTGTTAAGAGCATCAATCCTTTTTAACAAGGTCTCTTCAGATTTTTGTAAGATATCAATTTTCAGGAGAAAATCCTTTACTTGGCTTACCAGTTTTAAGTTCTCTCCAGTTAACTTTATCTTAGATTCAGTAAGATCTTTTATCAGTTGATCTTTGCCATTTCCTTGACTCTTGAGGGTTTCCACCTCTTTTGTTAATTCAATGGTAGATTGAGCTGAGTTAAGATCTGCCTGATTCCCAGACTCAATTAACTTAGAGTTTTCTCTCAGGAGATTTTTGTTTTCATCTTGGAGACAAAAACTTGCTTCTTGCAACCTTGAGAAATCAATCATCAGTTGTTCCAAAGCGGACTAAAGATTGAGTTCCTCAGTTGACGCTGAGCTTAGCTCAGGTGTGTGTTCTAGAGAAATGGATGGTTTAGATTGTACCTCTGGTTCTTCTCTTGCCATGAGGCACATGTCATCATTACTGCTGTATGAGAACAGTCCATCAGATGACTCCAGATCTTCATCAACATCCTCAGCCATCATAGCTTTTCTTTCTCCATATCTCCTGTCTCTTTTGGCTTGTCTTTCCTTTCTTTCCTTGGTGCTTAGTTGAGGACAATCATATTGAAAGTGCCCAACCTTCTTGCATTGAAAACATCTATTGGCATCATCATTCTTTTCCTCAGTAGACTCCTTGGTCTTTGATGATGATCCTTCACCTCTGGTATAGTTCTGGTAATTTTTCCTCTTTTCCAGCTCAGTTGAGGTTTTCTCTCCTTCTCTGGTGTCTTTTTGTGGATATCTTCTCCCTTCCCTATTATCCCTGTAAAATCTCTTATACTTGCCAAACCGGCTGTTAAGTTTTTCAAACCTTCTAGCGATCAAGCTGAGTTCCTCTTGCATCTCAGCCTTGCTCTGAGATTTGCTTGCCTTTGTACTCTTCTGTGGCTTTGGGGATTTTGGCTCAGTCTCCTTAGCTTTGAAGGCAACTCCCTTCTTAGCTGAGGTCTCATCAGGAACCTTTTTCCTGTTAAGATCAAACTCATAAGCCTTAAGTTTAGAGAATACCTGTTGCATAGACATGCTGGATAAATCCTTGGTGTTCTGCATCATCACAGAGTATACATCCCATCTTGAGGTTAAACCTCTCAGGATCTTTAAGGCAACTTCTCTTTTGGTGTAGACTTTTCCCAGAGAATTTATTTCATTCATGATGTCAGTGAACCTCCCATCAAGCTGGTCAATGGTCTCAGTAGGCTCCATGGTGAACGGCTCGTACTTTTGAACAGCTATACAAAGCTTGTTCTCCTTTATGTTGTCAGTTCCTTCACACATGAGAGCAAGAGTGTCCCAAAGTTCTTTTGCAGTCTTGCAATTGATCACTCTTCCCATTACAGAATCTGGAATGGTGGTGTAGTGAACATTCATGGCTATGAAGTTGAGGTTGTTTCTCCTCCTCTCATCTGCAATGAAGTTATCTTCATCCTTGGGTCATTCTTCTCTTGGATCTGCAATAGTCTCAACTGTGGTTTTAGGGTTAGGGGTCTTAAAAATAAATGGACCTTTAGTAATCACCCTTAACATTTCATCATGCACACAGGCAATATGAGCTCTCATTCTGATCTTCCAGAAGTCATAATTTTCCACTGAGAATTGTTGAAGCTTGTGATGGGACATATGGTTCAGAGGATTAACTCCCATGTTGTTCTCCACTGGTGGTGCTACCCTAGCTGCATTGTCAGCCATAATATATAAACAAGTTTATCAAAAGATCAATTCAGATGACCTATAAAAAATTCCTTTTAGTACAAGGTATACTTAGAACAATAGTCTTTTGAACCACCGCTCTGATACCAATTGTTGATCCTGAAACGAGTAAACAGGTGTATGGGAGGGAATACACCTGAGGTTACAAATTTAAACTTCTTAAAACTTATCAGGTTACTTCAGATAGTAACTCGTCAGTGGACTTGAAGTCTGCTGAGAATTACTTGTGAAAGCTTACTGAGATAATACCTCCACTGAAAGCTCAAGACTTTCAGTTGAACTACTATCTAATTAGCTTTCAGATGCGGATTAGTGAGCCCTTTAGAAAATACGTTTTACTTGATAAACTTTGAATGATTAACACACACTTAGGAAATAGCAGAATGTAAGTACACAAGATATAAAGTGGTTCAGAGATGAATCTCCTATGTCCACTGTCCTGATTAAACAGGAGAATTCCTTTCACTTGGAATTCCTTGTGTTATAGTGCCAAGGTGCACCGATTAATTAATCCTGTCTTAGGATGATTGATCACTAGGATTATTCCAGGTCCTAGTTACCAAAACAAACCAGCTTTCAGACTGATACAAACAATCAACTTACTAACACTACTTAACACTAACTCTCAACCTAACAACTGAGTAGGGTTTTGAGTAGGGTTTTTGTTCCAACTGTTGTGAGATAATCCTTACAATTTAGCTCATAGTTTAGGATGGATTATCTCTTTCTAAGGTTTGAATATAACTTTTAAGCTTGGTTACTGAAGGTTTGTTATGCTCTATACAAATGTGAAACACTTGGGAAACAAAGGCGATTTCGAGTGCTTCTTGGTTAATTATGAATGTAGAGATAGCTTTGATCTTGTGAGTTTCCCATGCATAGAAATGGGCACGTCCTTCTGTATTTATAGGCTTCCTTGAAAATCTTCCCGTTGGATTTTAATCTTCTCAAGTAAGTCTTCTTGTATCTGATTGGTTCAAACGGCTCTATTTGAAGCTTTAAGTCTTGTCAAGAAACGGCTGAAGACCATGCCTATTCACCAACTTTCTGGGGAAAGCTAGGGAATGACTTTTGGTACCCTTCAGTCTGAGACAGGTCGGATGTCAGTAGAGTACACCTACGTGTCATCTTCTCATTGGGTCGTTCAGTCTGCTTGCTCAGAATCCTGTCTTGCTTTAAGGTAGAACTCCTCTAAGAGAACCTTCTTATTCCTTCATTTATTGTAAGCTTCACTGAAATTCATTGTGCCTTGTTCCAACCAGATTACCTAACAACTTTTAATATGTTTAGCATTGAATGTGTTTTGTTAGTTTACATCAGTGGACCTTGGTCCTCTCCTGATGGTTTTAGTCTTAGTGAGAATGCACTTAGAAAAAATTCATGACTTGGACTTCTTCTCAAATCACTTGTCTTCGGCGGACTTCGACTTCAGCGGACTTCCACTACAAAAGAAGCACTGTTTTGCGACGGAATTTGCTACGGACACGTGTCCGTTTTTAAAACAGCCGTAGCTAATTTTTGCGATGGATTTTGGAGGTCCGTCGCAAAGTAACGACGGATAAATCCGTCGCAAAAATGGCGGGTCAGACCCGGCCGGGTCACAGAGATTTTGCGACAGACAATATTCCGTCGCAAATCTTTCGGGTTAGACCCGATCGGGTAAAAAACATTTGCGACGGTCATCTTCCGTCGCAAATGTTTTTATATATTTTTTTTATTTTTTTTTGTTATAATTTGCGACGGGCTGTTTTCCGTCGCAAAATTCAATATTTGCGACGGATTTTGGCCGTCGCAAATTACCGAGCCTATACAAAAAAAAAAAAAGTGGCTCGCGTGGTTCGAGCCCGGGCACCCGGGGCGGGCGCGGACCACTGGGCCACTCGGCCCATTGCTTAATATATGCGGCCCACCTTCTATATTAGTCTTATTAGGCCTTGAACAATTAATCCATTTTTGCGTCCAAGGGGAATCGAACACGGGACCTCTTGAGCAAGAGGAGGGGACGCGCGCCACTAGGGCACAAGCTACTTTCGTTCATTTTTATGCAATTAATTGTATATGTATTCAAATTAAGTCATTTTTTTTATATTTCACCAAATTAATTTCTTTTCGTATCTAAGTTGTTTATAAAAATATTTTGCCCAACTATTTTTTTTATTTTGTAAAATTTTTTATTTCGACAATACATAATTTTATAATTCGTTCATTTGTACGCAATTAATTGTATATGTATCCAAATTGACTCATTTTTTTTTCTATAATTCACCAAATTAATTCATTTTCGTTTCTCACTTGTTTTTGTGCCATTTAATTTTTATTATTTCTGTAAAATTATTTATTTCGACTCCCGCTTAAATTTATAATTCGTTCATTTGTATGCAGTTAATTGTATATGTATTCAAATTGATTCATTTTTTTTATAATTCACCCGTATCTAAGTTGTTTATAAAAATTTTTTGCCCAACTATTTTTTTTTATTTTGTAAAATTATTTATTTCGACAATACATAATTTTATAATTCGTTCATTTGTACGCAATTAATTGTATATGTATCCAAATTGACTCGTTTTTTTCCATAATTCACCAAATTAATTCATTTTCGTTTCTCACTTGTTTTTATAAATGTTGGGGCCATTTAATTTTTATTATTTTGGTAAAATTATTTATTTCGACTCCAGCTTAAATTTATAATTCGTTCATTTGTACGCAATTAATTGTATATGTATCCAAATTGACTCATTTTTTTTTTCAAAATTCACCAAATTAATTCATCTAAGATCATGTATATGTTTGCTACAAGTAATTAATTAATTAACACTGAATTAGTAATATCTTTGTTGAAATACTATTTGTAGCATCATTCCCGGTCACAAGGTTTCCGCCATTATTACAGAGATATTGAGGGATAATCTAGAGGAGAACACAATGAAGTTCAAACTCGTCTCGTCACAGCGGAAGCAGTACTACTTGGATGAGTTTCGGGTATATATATGCAAATATTTTTAACCAACTAATTGTTTATAAATATTTGCGTATATATACCCAAAACCCATCCAAGTAGTACTGCTTCCGCTGCGACGAGACGAGTTTGAACTTCATTGCGTTCTACTCTAAATTATCCCTCATTATCTCTGTAATAATGGCGGAAACCTTGTAACCGGGAATGTCTTTACCAAAAATTGTTCAAAAAACATAAATAAATTGTTCAAAAAACATAAATAAATTGTTCAAACTGACTCTCTCTTCTCCCCCTCTCCCCTCCCTCTCTCTCTCTCTATCTCTCTCTCTTCATGATCTTCTTCAGAATGATGGTTCACTGTTCCAGTGATCCACCAAACCATCCCATAACGATCGTCCGTCTGGTGCTCGACCCAACTCCACCCGATCCCCACGCTCCCACCGATTCTTCAGGGCGTAGATAATATCTTTGTACCGTTCTTGCGCTTTCGCACAGAACAATTGGTACATAATACTATCGTTGGCAGGGTCCCAAACGCACCGCCTCTGCAAATAAATTAAAAATAGAATATTAACGAATAAATTAAAAAATTAAAAGTTAAATTAAAATCATAATAAATAAATTTTTTATACCTTGAATTCATCAAAGTACTCCATCCTCTTTTGCTCGGACACTTGACTCCACGAGTGGGCACCATACTCAAATTGTCCCATCCTAATGATTTGTGAGACGATTAAGCTAGTCTCATGGGCTAGAAGCAGTCTGTGACAACAAAATTAAAAAATCAAGTTAATTATATTAATATATATATAATTAAAAGTATACATAATTCATTAAAAAATACTTACTTGTTGTCGACTATGATGACACTGAGAAAATTATCTTGACCTGGGTTCATCTGTAATAATTATAAATTCAACTAATTCAATTATAAACTTAACAAAAATTAAACATGCTTTAAAATTAAATTAAAATTCGATCTACTAATTAAATTAGATCAACTAATTCAACTAAAATCAATTCATTTCTAATATAATTCAAACAATTCAACTAATTCAATTATAAACTTAAAAAAAATTAAACATGCTTTAAAATTAAATTAAAATTCGATCTACTAATTAAATTAGATCAACTAATTCCACTAAAATCAATTCATTTCTAATATAATTCAAACAATTCAACTAATTCAATTATAAACTTAACAAAAATTAAACATGCTTTAAAATTAAATTAAAATTCGATCAACTAATTAAATTAGATCAACTAATTCAACTAAAATCAATTCATTTCTAATATAATTCAAACAATTCAACTAATTCAATTCTAAACTTAACAAAAATTAATTATGCTTTAAAATTAAATTAAAATTCAATCAACTAATTAAATTTGATCAACTAATTCAACTAAAATCAATTCATTTCTAATATTCAAACAATTCAACTAATTCAATTCTAAACTTAACAAAAATTAATTATGCTTTAAAATTAAATTAAAATTCAATCAACTAATTAAATTCGATCAACTAATTCAACTAAAATCAATTCATTTCTAATATAATTCAGACAATTCATCTAATTCAATTCTAAACTTAATTAACAAAAATTAAAAAATGCTTTAAATTAAAATTCGATCAACTAATTCAACTAAAATCAATTCATTACTAATATAATTCAAACAATTCAACTAAAATCAATTATCTAAACATGCTTTAAAATTAAATTTTAAACGGTAAAAATGAAGAAAACTTATGGTTTATTTGTAGAAAATGTCGAAACGAGAACTCGGTGGGGACGGACGCCTTCTTTTTCCCGACTTCTCCTTCCTTTTCCTTTCGTTTTCCTCCTCTTCTTCTTTTTTCTCGCAGGATCCGTCTGCTTCGCGAGGAGAGTATTTATAATTGTAAAAAAATTTGCGACAGACGCCTATCCGTCGCAAATTTCGCCTGTCAAAGATAAAACAACGTCGTTTTTACTGATTTGCGACGACTTTTCCATCGCAAATCAGTAAACGCACCGTTTCCCGAGAAGACGCGTAAAAACGGTTCGTATTTGCGACGGAAATTCCATCGCAAATCAGTCAATGGACCGTTTCCCGAAAGGTCGCGAATATAAATGTAAGATTTGCGACGACTTTGGTCCGTCGCAAACTCAAAGTTAAAATTTGCGACGGCAAATTCCGTCGCAAATCAGTCAAACGGGTCGCTTGATAAATGGTCACCTTTAAACGGGTATATTTTGCGACGGAATGGACCGTCGCAAAATCAAAGTTGAAATTTCCGACGACTTTGTCGTCGCAAATGTAGTCGTTTCAAGACGATGGCGGTGGGCCCTAGTGTTTGCGACGGCTTTTCCGTCGCAAATTACTAAAGTTTGCGGCGGACATCCCTAGTCGTCGCAAATTGTCATTTTTTTCGACGGCTTAGAAAAATTCGTCGCAAATTCACTGAATTTGAGACGGATATTTGGCCGTCGCAAAATTTCCGTCGCTAATCTCCTTCTTTTTTGTAGTGTTCATTCTTCAATACACTCTAGAAATTTATAATTGCACTTCACTTCTGATTAGGCGTGAAATTGTTATGTTTTGGTGCCCGATTTGCCCATGTTTTGAGTGTTTTTTATGAGTGTCTGGAGTCAATTGAGTATAATTTATTTAAACTGATTAATTTGTCTCTTTGGTTTTCATATATGGATAGAGGGTGAAAATAGGAGTTCGTAGGACTTTGAATCGGCCAAAACGGACTCCCGGTTGAGGAGATATGAAGATTTTACGAACATGTGTACAGCTGCCGAAAAGTACTCGAGCAGAGTCGCTCGAGTAGTCACTACTCGGGCACTCGAGTAGTGCACTCGAGCTGCAACAGGTCGAGTAGTTTTACTCGACCTATACTCGATCTTGACGCGTATTTTGGCCCATTAACACCCAAATTCGATCCCAAGCCTATTTATACCCTTTTCCAAGCATATAACCACATACCAACACATATTTTTACATATTTTGAGCGAGGAGAAAGCTTGGGAAGGAGATTGGAAGAGTTTTATACATTGTAATCGAGGTTTTAATTTACGAATTCTTAGTTTTAGTATTTCTTTTGAACGTATTAGATTAATTCTTTCTTTCTTTACTCTTTGAGACGATAAACCCTAGTTTTTCAAATTTATATATATTTCTTTAGAGACTTTAATTTGTTCTTTCGTTTATGTTCTTGATTTCTTTCGTTAATTTAATTATGCATATGATTATTGTTCTTGTGATTGCTTTTATTATTCAAACCACCATGTTAGGCTAAAACCCTTGCATGCTTGGGGTAGGATGAACTCGTAGAAGTAGGTTGTGGGCACGTAATTAGGGTAACTCGTGACGTTAGGTTTTAATTCTCTTGATTAATGAATACTTAAAATCAATCTAGACTTTGCCTTTGAATTTCGTTCGAAAAGTGTAGAGAGAGGACGACCGTATCACTCTTTAACAACTAGTAGACTTAACTAGAGGGTTTAGGAAGGGTTAATTCATCTACCAGTTTAGCGAAGGAGGACGACCGCATCACCTTAGTTAAATTAGGGTCTCATTAATAAAGCACAATCTATTAACTTGTTAGTAGATTAGTGAAGTCGAGTGTTAGGATAAAGTATTAGGGTTTAGAATCTTGAGCTTTCATCTTGCATTCTTATACTTAGGCTATTTCTTGTGTGTCACGGTTATTTTAATTATCGTACCAACTCCATTAGTATACGTAGGAATTCCTATCCCGAGCATCACCATCTCTCATTAGAACACAACCCTTAGTTAATTTAATTTCTTTAGTATTTTAGTTTACTTAGTTTAATTTAGTCTTTTAATTAATCTTTCAAAAAAAAACCCAAAAAAACATTTCACTCATATTAACTACGACGCGTAGATCTTCAGGGACCTGTTCGCATACACACCTTCCCTTGGGTTCGATAATACTTGGTCATTATACTTGCCCATATTACAGTGAACCCGTCCGCTTGCGGGGAAGCAACTAGTAGAAGTTAGTGTAATACGCTTCAAGTTAATGGCGCCGTTGCCGGGGATGGCGTTGTATGCTTTTTGAATAGGACTTGTCGATAGCTTAGTAGTTAGTAGTGAGTGCTTTCTTTTCTGTTTTATTTTTTATTTTTATTCAATCGGCAGTTGCATTTTGATCCTTCTGCTAGTGTGTCAGGTATATGAAAACATGCTCACAAGGCAATACGAGCGAAGATAGAATTCAGTCAGACCCTGAGACAATAGCCAGAAGGAACCGAGCCTTCTTGAGAAGAATGACTACTGCCGCGGGAAACAAAGACAAGATTTCTGATGAACTTGGGGAGTTAGACAAAATAGCTGCAGAGTATACTGCTCTTGTGGAACGGGCTGAGGGTGCTAATGGAAACAGTAGTAATCAGCAGATACCCATAGGGGGAACTGAGAACCCTTACCCGAACCCACAAGACCCAATCAACTCTGCACAAACACAACCCCAAAACCAGAACCAAAACCAGATCATCCACCAGAACCCAAATAATCCTTTCAACAACCCAGTATACCAACCATACCCATACCCACCTTATCCTTATCCACCTTACCCGTACCCTCCACCTCCAGTTTACAATCAACACCCTGTTTACCAACCACCACCCCAACAAGTACCCGTACCTGCTGCTAATCCTCAACACGTAGATCAACATATGGCCATTCGAGAGAGGTTTGCAGCGCAGCCACAGCGGTACTATGATGGAGTGGCGTTGCCTCCTGTTGAGGCAAATAACTTCTCGATTTCCCCAGGAATTCTAAAGCTGCTTACAGAGAATCAGTTCAAGGGGGTGATCGGGAAGGAGAATCCTCACACTCACTTGAGGAGTTTTCTCATGATAGCCTCCACATTCAATTATAATGGCATGTCTGAAGATGCCAAGAGGCTTAGGCTGTTCCCATTCTCACTGACGGGAATAGCTAAAGAGTGGTACGACAACACGCTCCCACGGGGAGGTGTAACCACATGGGCTGAGCTCGAACGTCTGTTCCTCGAGCGATTCTACCCTCCATCGAGAACGATTAAAGCGAGAATTGAGATCTCTTCCTTCCGCCAGAAGTCAGGAGAGGATTTACGCCAAGCGTGGGAGAGATACTCAAATATGTTGATCGAGTGCCCGCAACACGGGTTCAACGAGGGGGATATTATGGCGTTCTTCTATAGTGGAGCCAGCAAGGCTAGCCAAGCCCATTTAGATGCATGTGCGAGTGGGGCGTTTCTGAACCAAGGGATATCGAGATGTAGAGAGATCGTGGACAACATTGTCACGAATGCCGGTGCATGGAACGAGGATCCTGAGTTTCAGAGAGTTTGCAAGTTGGAGGAAAATGAGGGTACTAGGAAGCTGTTGATGGCAATGATGGAGAAGATCAGCAATCTTGAGATGGGGCAGAATTTGGTTGGAGGGAATGTAGCGGTGAGTGAGAAAGTGGACCCACCCACGAGTCAACAAGAAGAGGCCAACTATATGGGAAGGCCTAACTATCCACAAGGCGGGTATCCACAAGGTGGAAATCAGTATGGAAGGTCTCCTTATGGCCAACCATTTGTACCTCCAGGCCCATTGCCACCTCAAAATCAATGGAGGAACACACAAGGGTATCAAGGAGGCCAGCAGCCTCCTCAAAACACATGGAGGAAAAATGAGAATTTTTCATATGCTAACCCAAAAGCTAGTATTACAGTTCCTGCAGGTGTTGATTCGGGGTCTAAACCTCCTGGTAGAGAAGGTGGTGCATCAACCGAGGAGATGTTGAGAGCTATTCTACAGAAGGTGGAGGAAGGAAGTAAGAGGTTGTCATCCTTGGAGTACGATGTGAAAGAGTTGCATAAAAAGGAAGATCATTGTGATCAAGAGCTCCAGAAGATGAACGTTGAGTGGACTAGAACTCAACAAGAGAACAATCAAAGGTTCACTTCCATAGAGTTCCAGATGGGCCAGATGGCAAAATCATTGAATAGGGAGCCGGGTAAGTATCCTTCCATGCCGGAGGGGAACCCGAAAGAGCATTGCAAGGCGATCCAGCTTAGAAGTGGAACCAACTACGAAGGTCCCCAGATGCCTGCTGATTCTGAGATGCTCCAAGATACAGATGAAAGTGAAGGGATTGAGAAGAGGAAAGATGTGGATGAGTCTCAAGCGAGCAAAGAGCTTGAAGAGGAAGGCATTGAGAAGGGTGAGAGAGTTCCTAAGTGGAAGAAGGCAAAGGAAGCAAGGGAGAAAGTGAAAGAGACCGAGAAAGATGAATGGGGGGTACCCAAATCTGTGATACCCGTCCCATATCCACAACGCTTCATGAAAAAGAAGCTTGATGAGAAATTCGCTAAATTCCTTGATGTATTTAAACAATTGCATATTAATATCCCTTTTTATAATGCTTTGGAATAGATGTCCAACTATGCGAAGTTTTTGAAGGACTTGATCGCGAAAAGACGGCGAGTGGATGAGCCGAAGTTGGTGCAGTTGAACCATGAGGTGAGTGCATTAGTGCACAAGGCGCTTCCTCCAAAGGTGAAGGATCCCGGGAGATTCACCATTCTTTGTGATATCGGGAACGGGATCAAGAAGGGAGCGCTATGTGACCTCGGAGCGAGCATTAATTTAATGCCGTTGTCGTTTTTCAAGAAGTTGGAAGGTGGTGAACTTCAGCCGACAATGATGACGCTTCAACTAGCCGACCGGTCTATCACTCGACCTCAAGGTGTGGTTGAAGACGTCCTTGTGAGAGTTGGAGATCACATTTTTCCAGCCGACTTTGTGGTCCTAGAGATGGAGGAAGATGAGCACGTGCCCCTGATCTTGGGAAGATCGTTCTTAGCTACGGCGGGGATGGTGCTAGACGTGACAAATGGGAAGATTACATTGAAGGTTGATGATCAAGAAGTGAAAATTTCCCTATATGAAGCCATGAAGCACCCGAAGGAGGATGAGAGTTTGTATTGCATGGATGCAATTGATCCTCGTGTTGAAGACACACCTCCTATTCCTAATCCTTCTCATATTCATGAATTTTATAATCCTTCACTTGATAATTTAACCCATGAGCATTATGTTCTTGATTATGTTGATAGGGATAAAGTGAAAAAGTTGAAGGATGAAGAGGTGAAAAGAGTGGATGTGGTCCAGTTGGAGGGAAAAAGAGGAGTTAAGAAGAAAAAGTCAAAGCGCAAGAAATTGCTTAGTGAGACTCCTCCAGATAAAGGTAAGAAGGAGTTGAGACCTATACCACTTGAGGTGGAGAAGGAAGCAAAGGAACTCATGATGGAGGGACAACAAGGAAAGAAATTCAAACACCACTCTTATGAGAGTGAGTGAGGTAAATTTGAGTATGATGTCCCATAAGCTCCTTTGAGCTTGGTCCGGCATGAGGACCTTAAAAATAGCGCTGAATGGGAGGCAACCCATTATTTTTTATTTGCTTTGAGTTTTTTTTAGTTATTAGGGAGTTATTTTGAGTCGTATGTTTAACCTCGTATTTGAGTGAGTTGCTTGTAGGCTTGTCTCTAAAGGAGTAAAGGTATCATGGAGATATTCAGATTGAAGGGACCAACTCAACCAAGGGAGTGTACCAAGTTGATGAAGAGAAATTGAATTGTTTGGTTGAGGTAACCCACAACCCCAAACTTAGACCTCTTCGCAAGGTCGAAGTTTGGGAGGGTGGAGTTTTTTTTATGTTTCTAGTTACATTGCACCGGAGCACCCCTTATCTTTGAGTGTGTTTGGTTATTTGGTACCTTGAGATGCTCCTTGGACTGATTTTGATTTGTTTTGTTACTCAATATTTCTTGCCTATCAATCATCTTATGCTTGCTGATTGGTATCTTTGAGTATGATTTGATGAGTAGGTTGAATTTTGAAGGTTGAGTTAGAAATTTTGTTGTGTGAGTGTTTTAGTTAGAGTTGATTTGAGAGAAAACTCGTATGCTTACAAATTTTCCTTCTGAGTGCTTGTGTGATGATTGTGAGAATGCACTAGACTAGCATGGATGTGAAAGCCGAGAGACTTGAGCCTTATGAGATTTAAATACATGATTTAATCTCTTCGTTTGTGAGTGAATCATCACCTTAGAGGATGCTAGAACTTGTGTGTTCTCTTGCTTCTTGATTATGTCTAGTTTGATATGCCGAATGTGATCTTAGGCCATCTTTGATTTAATTGAGTCACTTAGCCAAAATTTTCCTTACCAATGACATTGATCCCTTGTTAGCCCCTTTGAGCCTAAATCCTATTTTATTTGCTAGCACATATGAACACTATTCCAATTCCTAAGCCTTTTTGTCCCAATTTGAGTGGAGAATAGGAAAGTGTGAATGTGAAGGGAGTGAATTGAGTTGAAAAAGGAAAATGTTGTTTGTTGAGTGAATATAAGAAGAAGGAGTGATGAAGTTATGAGATGTGGGAAAAAGAGAAAAGAAAATTGAGAATGAGCAAAAGAAAAAAAAATGAGCTCATGTGTTTGTGCGAAAAAGAAGAAAAAAGTGAAGTGATTGAAAAAAAAAAAAGGTGAAAGAGTGAGAAAGAAAAAAAGAAAGAAATTGAAGTGTTGAGAGAAATGGAATTGAAAGTTTGTTGATTGAATATGCTTGAAGTAGTCTGTTCCTAATCTCGAAGTACCAAAGTCTGATTTTCTATTCTCCATTCACTTTAGTCACTTTACCCTATATTGTTATCCCAGCTGTCCAAAGAGCCTATATTACAACCTTGAGAAAAGTCCTTTTTGATTCGGCATTGATTTCTAGAGTATGGTCGGAGTTAAGAGCACTTACAAGCCTATGGCTGCCAATTTGTGTGATTGATTGTTTGAGTGAGTCCCTTGATCATTGTTATACACTTGTGAGGGAGTGAAACACATCATTGAGTGCACATCCATGTTTGATCTTGATGGTTCTTGCTATTGTTGCATGAGTATGATGAAGGAAAGTGAGTGAGTATATGTGTGATTGATCTTTGAAGCTCGAGTTCATTTACTTGCACGATTTGATTCTTTTACTCATTCTTAACAATTTCACTTGACTTATTATTTCATTGCTTGAGGACAAGCAATATGGTAAGTTTGGGGGGGTTGATTAGGCGTGAAATTGTTATGTTTTGGTGCCCGATTTGCCCATGTTTTGAGTGTTTTTTATGAGTGTCTGGAGTCAATTGAGTATCATTTCTTTAAACTGATTAATTTCTCTTTGGTTTTCATAGATGGATAGAGGGTGAAAAGAGGAGTTCGTAGGACTTTGAATCGGCCAAAACGGACTCCCGGTTGAGGAGATATGAAGATTTTACGAACATGTGTACATCTGCCGAAAAGTACTCGAGCAGAGTCGCTCGAGTAGTCACTACTCGGGCACTCGAGTAGTGCACTCGAGCTGCAACAGGTCGAGTAGTTTTACTCGACCTATACTCGATCTTGACGCGTATTTTGGCCCATTAACACCCAAATTCGATCCCAAGCCTATTTATACCCTTTTCCAAGCATATAACCACATACCAACACATATTTTTACATATTTTGAGCGAGGAGAAAGCTTGGGAAGGAGATTGGAAGAGTTTTATACGTTGTAATCGAGGTTTTAATTTACGAATTCTTAGTTTTAGTATTTCTTTTGAACGTATTAGATTAATTCTTTCTTTCTTTACTCTTTGAGACGATAAACCCTAGTTTTTCAAATTTATATATATTTCTTTAGAGACTTTAATTTGTTCTTTCGTTTATGTTCTTGATTTCTTTCGTTAATTTAATTATGCATATGATTATTGTTCTTGTGATTGCTTTTATTATTCAAACCACCATGTTAGGCTAAAACCCTTGCATGCTTGGGGTAGGATGAACTCGTAGAAGTAGGTTGTGGGCACGTAATTAGGGTAACTCGTGACGTTAGGTTTTAATTCTCTTGATTAATGAATACTTAAAATCAATCTAGACTTTGCCTTTGAATTTCGTTCGAAAAGTGTTAGAGAGAGGACGACCGTATCACTCTTTAACAACGAGTAGACTTAACTAGAGGGTTTAGGAAGGGTTACTTCATCTACCAGTTTAGCGAAGGAGGAAGACCGCATCACCTTAGTTAAATTAGGGTCTCATTAATAAAGCACAATCTATTAACTTGTTAGTAGATTAGTGAAGTCGAGTGTTAGGATAAAGTATTAGGGTTTAAAATCTTGAGCTTTCATCTTGCATTCTTTTACTTAGGTTATTTCTTACGCGTCACGGTTATTTTAATTATGTACCTGCTCCTGAGCATCACCATCTCTCATTAGAACACAACCCTTAGTTAATTTGATTTCTTTAGTATTTTAGTTTACTTAGTTTAATTTAGTCTTTTAATTAATCTTTCAAAAAAAACCCAAAAAAACATTTCACTCATATTAACTACGACGCGTAGGTCTTCAGGGATCTGTTCGCATACACACTTTCCCTTGGGTTCGATAATACTTGGTCATTATACTTGCTCATACTACAGTGAACCCGTCCGCTTGCGGGTAAGCGACTAGTAGAAGTTAGTGTAATTCGCTTCAAGTCAACTTCCTTAACATTTGAACTGACTTTCTATATTCTAACTCTACTGAATAATTTTACTTACAAATAACTTTAGGGGAAATTTTTTGGTATCTTAATCAAAACATAAGTCTATACAATTTTCCAACAATTTGCAGTAATACATATTTACTCTAACATCAACACACATTTAGTCCAACAGTAACACACATTTGCTCTAACATTAACACATATTTAATCCAATAGTAACGCATATTTGTTTATTATATAGTAACATATGATTGTCCTTATGGTAACACATCATGGGACGGTGATTTTATGTATTTGGGCAAACACATCTTTATCCATTGAGTAAGATGTTTATGTTATTATAATAATACATTTTTCACTACCTTACATGTGTTATTGAATAAAAAAATAATTATTTTTGTAAAATTAAATAAATATTTGTGAAAAATAATATTTGAATAGATAGTGCCACACATTTTGCTCTTATATTGTACGGAAAAATATTTATTTCAGTAAAAACACACAAAAATTTATGAAAATCAACATTTAGTCTAATAATAACATACATTTTTGCCCTTAAGCAACATGCATTTGCCCATGTAGTAACACAAACTGGGAGTGATAATCCTGATAATTAACTTGCGCGAGATTTTGGGAAAAATGTACCAAATTCGACCTGATCGGGACAAAATCCACAAATTTTTTAAAAATTTGTTATGAATCTACGGATCCTATATCCGTAAATTATTTCATATAACAAGTTTTCTTATTTGAAATGTACATAATATCATAATTTATTTATTTTATACTTAATTTATACGAGTATTACTAAAACTTATAAAAATATCACATTTCATACAAAATTGTCCTATGTGTATTTTTAAACAAAATATTATACATGTTTATTTAAGATATAAGTATAATATTTGATGATTACGAAATACCTATATATATTTAAGGGTTCAAAACTAACTCACGAATTTCATTTAGATAAAATTTTATAAGTGGCTATGAAATCTCCGCGAATCATGTTGAATGAAAAAAAATTATTAATTCTAGGTCAAATATATTAAACACTTGTTTAAGTTAATTACAACAATTATAGTTATAGTAACCACTACAATGGACTAAAAACTTTCTTCTAATGACTTATTTTATTACTTTAACATTACACTGTGATTTAAATCAAATCGGTCATCTATCTTTTCACCTTTGTCTAAATGGTCATCTATTTATTTGCTTTATCAATTTAGTCCTGTATTTTTTCAAGTTTCACCAAAATGGTCCTAATTTGGTGAAAAATGGTCCTAATTGATTTTTTGTATTTTATTTCAAGTTTCTTTTATTTGGCAAAGATGGCCACCTAACGTGCCACAATGAAAAAAAAAAACCACATAGGCTTCCACCGAAAATACTGGTGCGCATGACTAAAAACGTGGCATTTTATGTTTTATGTGTTCAATTAGGACCAAATTGGAGAAATGTGAATTGATACCGGACTAAATTGGCAAAGAAAATAAATATAGGACCAAAACGGTGAGATTTTGTACATTTTAAGGCCAATTAGGATCATTTTGACGAAACTAGAATAGATACAGGACTAAATTGATAAATCAAATAAATAGAGGACCATTTTGGTAAAGGTAAAAATATACAGGACGGATTTGGTTTAAATCCCACATTACACTTGATGTTGTTGGATGTAAGCTTTTGGAATACCAAAAGGTTCTACAAGGATAAAGCTTATAATTGCAATTCCAGTTCAATTTTCTTCAGCAAAAACTAATTGATTTAGTAATAGTTTAGGTGTTGAGTTACGTTAGGAAAGAATACCTCAGTATGAATCTGGAAAAACGTGCCAGGTTTAATTCCTACGCTCATTTGATTATCCATATTGGACAGGGTAAACTAGTCCTATCTGACGATATGAGAGAATCAACAAATAAAAATTCACAAATAATTATATTCACGACCTTAAGAAATTACTAACACGTAATCTAGATTGTTAGGACTTTCTCTTGGGTATATAGGGGTGACAAAGTGAAATACTAACACGATAATAAGATTACACAATACGAGAAGGATACGTAAGGATATGATAATAAAATTGAACAGGTCGACACGATATGAGTACAAACATGATTTCTAATAAAACAAAAATATCTAATTGCATCTATAATAAAACAATTAAACACTCGGTTAATAAATGTAATAGGATAATACTTTTTTCTTCCACTCATTCATATTTAAAAATGTCGTACAATAGAGTAGAAAATTGCTACGATTTTATAATGATCCTCATACCCAAACCCATCTTTGAAATTACTATCAAAGTACAATGTTGTTTCTCCCCTTAAATAGATATATTAGACTCCCAAATACTTATAGTCAAAACAAGTCTAGTCTACCGTCGTCCTCGCTGTAATATCATAACTACAGCCTGACGCAGCCGGATCACGGAATCCTGTAATAGAAACGTAAGATAAGTCTTCAAATACTTTACAGGATCTAACTGGGGAAGATGATGATAGGCGGTGGAGTTCGTCTTGATCCAAATCGGACATTTGAGTACTCAATTTGGACATCTAAATCAACCTCTTTCCCATTATTCTCTTTCTAATATTGGAATCCTTTTCTTCATCATTCATTATATCCTCATCCATCTGTCACGAATTAAATTACTATTAAAATCAACTAGAACTTGCAGATCTAATGAATAGATCTCCAATTTATTCAGATAAAATTGTTAATAATTTATGTACTGATTTAACACAAAAACTAAACTATATAATAAACAAACAAAGACTTACAAACCCAAAGAGATGTACCTTCATTGTTTCCTCTTGTGTATTAATATGGAGTTCCATTGGTTTGTCATAGCACCTGAAAAAAAAAACTGGATCTGGAGAATTTTTTAGAGGAGAGGCGCCGCTGTGATGGTGATTTATGGCTAGGGTTTCATCGTATAGCTCCTTGTATAGAAGGGAAGACTATTTTTTCAGTACAAAACTTATGGATATTTACAAAACAAGGACACAAACATTGCGGATTTGTAAACTTGAGCCACCACTTTTACGGGCTTGCAAAATGAGGACATTAATTTATCAGTTAAGTTTTGCAAATTGAAGTTAATTAAATTTGAACAAATGCGAGCCAAGATATAAAGTCAGTTTCTGATGTGTTCCATACCCCAGCGTCACCTAGCCGGATCAACTAGTCTCCCTGTCCATTTATAAATAAAGTGGTTGTTTATGAAAAAATACTTATATTTATGGAAAGTAAAAGTACTATTTTCCATAAACAATCACTTTATTTATAAAAGAACCTTACAATGACCGCTCCAATATATGACAAAAATAACTTCCCAAAAAGTAGGATTGGTAAAATTGGACGGAGGAAGTAATTAACAATAAAATAAATTCAATATAAATTTGAAATAATTAAAAAAATAAAAAAGAATTATTCATAAAATTAAATTTAAATACATTATTCAAATACTAAATTAAATATTTTAATATTGAATATTTAAATATTTAAATAATTTAAGTGGAAAAATATTAAATGTTTTATTATAATATTGTAAACATATTTTCCTGTATAAGATAAGAATTTATTTGTTGTTAAAATTGAAAACTAGGCCGTAACTTGCTATCTCCTACCCAACCTGATATTTTACTTGTTTCTTCATATTAATAGGTGAGTTGCTATCTCCTACCCAACGTGATATTTTACTTGTTTCTTCATATTAATAGGTGACTCACCTGATTAATTCAGTTGAAAGCCAATTTTGTTGTTGATTTAAATACCCTTCTAACTATGAAGTTTAATTGGATTCATAGAATACTTTATATCTAAAAACAATTGAGGTGCAATCCAATAAAAATCTTATGAATAAAAGACATTGACATAAAAATTGA